>JASTWQ010000101.1:0-633491 GCA_035220615.1 Leptothorax acervorum | reverse complement strand
CCTTTGTCCCGGGGCAGCGTGGGGATAAAGGTGGCGACAGCAGGAGGATGGAGAGAGGAGTGGAGGGAGGGGGGGGGGGGGGGCAAAGAGGGTGATTCTCTGTATAGGTGCCGGGAGGATTACGAGAGGTGAAAAAGTATTTTGACACCCCGTATAATGGACCGGCCACGGGGCGCACCCAATTAGGTGTCGTTGGGGCGTGAACGAGCGGCGCGGTTGGAAGCACGGAAAAAGATACAAGACTGTCTTCTAAGTGGTTTCGCGGGATCAATGGCTGTGAAGTTTGGGGGCCCGGAGTTGCCCCGTGTTGCGAGAGGATACGATCTCCGCTCGGTTTGGCTTGGACGTAGCTCGTCGAGGAGACGGAGAGCCTCGCGATTCTTCTAGTATCCTTTTGAAACGTGGTTTTTGTTCCTTCAGGAAGGGGGGGGGGGGGGGGGAGGAACAGAGACTTGGTAAGAGAAAGATGAGTCTTACGATTCTCACATAATGGCGGTATCGCGTCTGTGGGCAAATGCGTCACAGTTTGGTCTCCGAAATAAGGCAAAACACAGCCGAGAGCCTCTATAAGACACACACCCTCGCGAAAATGGGGCACATCTAACAGAAGTTTAAGAAGAAGAAATCTAATCTAAGATTATTAAAATAATTATAATAATTATCCCAATAACGCTATATATAGTTAGCGCGCACCAATTTGATCGCGGAGAAGGAACGCACGGTTTGCGCGACGCGAGAAATTTTGCTCGACCTTTACGCCCGCGAGTATTCTCGCCGATAATTTCACCCTCCGGAAATTTCCCCGCCCCGTATAAGACGTAAGTCCGCCGTCCGCGCCAGCGGGAAAATAATGAAATTTCAGGATAACTGGTAGGTAATTCATAGTCGCTGAATGATTTCTATTAACGGTAACGACAGTCGAAGGCGGTCGAAGGCGCCGAGAGAGAGAGAGAGAGAAAGAGAGAGAGACTACCAGAGAAATTGTAGGAAGGCAATCTCCCGTGAGGAGATGGGCCGTTTTTTCTCGCCGCCACCGCCGCACCGCCGCACCGCCGTTGACGTTCGTCCCTGTGCTCCACCACAGAACGCGATGATCTATTTCCTATCGAACTCGTTCCTTTTTTTCGCACCGAGAAACTAACTCACCTACGACGCGATCCTGCCCGTTAATTCGCCTCCGTCGTTCTTCTCCTCTGTTTCACCTGTGAGAGGCCCGAGAGGGTTTCAAGCCTACGGTGACAAGCGGAACCAACGGGCGGAGGGAGAGAAAGAGAGGGAAGGGAGAGCGGGAGGTGACGAAGGGATGATTTTAGGTCGGCTAATGTCGTTTCGCTTTTAATGAACTTCTCCGTTCGTTAAGTACGTTTCTCCATCTCCGACTTGCTGCCCGCCGAACGGCACCTTCGTCGCATGAGGTATAGAGAGTGCAGAGAGGGTGAGATTTTCCACTTACGATCGTTTGCGTCCGTCTTTTCCGTACCGGAACTTCGTATACCTTTCGTGTCGTCCACGCGCGGCGCTTGCGGAATAACCGCAGCGAAGATAAAACTTTGTTATGATTGTTGCACATACTTTTTATGTAACTTCATACTGCGGTCGTTGTCGTATTTAACAAGCATATTGTACTAATATAAACACCTAATAAACATAAAAAATAAAGAACATAACACACACTAGTTCTATATTTTTGTGATTCATTTAAATATCTATTACTTTGTTAATTTAGATTATATTTTTTTATGCTTTTCTTAGCAATCGCATTGTATGATTAACAATAAGAAGATGATGTAGGTATTTTGAGATAATCGGAAATCAAAAAGAGCTTCACTTACAAAGCCAGAGCTGTGGATTAACTTTTTCGTACTTTGTTGATTCCTCATATCGTCATGAAAATATCCACTAACATAAAGATATTATTCAAGGGGTCTACCGCACCTCAAAAAAGTATAAACCTATTTCCGAAAACGGTAAATTCCACATTTCTGCATGCAGTTATTACTTTTATTATTAATGCCTAAACATAATTGCCGAACATTGCGCATATATTTCCCTATTTCTGAAGTTATTGCTTTATTCTATTCTCAAGAAAAAGGAAGAGAGTTATAGAGTATGAAAAATATGTATTTATGTGAAAAAATATGTATATTTATGTATATATATATGTATATAAATTATAAATTATAACCTTATGACATACAGTGAATTATTACAGTGTATTATTCTGCAGAACTACACAACTTATTCTTTTTATTAATACAAAAATATGTATTTATCTGAAAAAAAATATGTACGTGCACCTACATATTTTTTTTCAGATAAATATCTACATATTTAGAATTACAATCTTATAATATACACTTACATATATGAATTATAATCTTATAACATAATGCTAAATATGTATTTATCTGGAAAAAATATGTACGTGCACGTACATATTTCTTTTCAGATAAATATCTACATATTTAGAATTACAATCTTATAACATACACTTACGTATATGAATTATAATCTTATAACATAATGCTAAATATGTATTTATCTGGAAAAAATATGTACGTGCACGTACATATTTTCTTCAGATAAATACATATTTAGAATTATAAACTGTACATAAGAATTATAATCTTAAAACATAATGCTAAATATGTATTTATCTTAAAAAATATGTACTGCCTTATAGTTATTTCCTTATTATTGCCGTTTATTGCCTAAAATTTGTACACCTATTGCCGACTGCGGTAGACCCCTTGATATTATCTTTTTAGAAATATAATCTGAAATAAACAAATTAAATAAAAATGAAATATTTTGCAATTGTAATAAGCGCAACTAGTATTTTGAAACCATAAAAACGTGGCAAATAAGATATTTTCATCTACTCGTTACATAAATTAAGTTTGCATGATCGTTTTCTTCACATTGATTGCCTTATCGTTCTATGATATATGCTTGATATTTCTATAAACATTTAGGAAAAAAGAAAAACAGTGAAATATATATGTATAAGTATTATGTTTATAAAAATAATTTTAAGTTTTTTTGCGATATTGTGTATCAATAATATAAAATGTAATATTAGAGGGGAAGAATAATACACAATGATATTATTTGCGTGACCTATACGACGTATTCCGAGTACCTACTCTTAATGCAATTTCTCAGTAATAGCAACTACGTTGAGGCATCTGAGGAACTTTCGCTGCGCGTCTCAATATTACTCCATCCCACAATATTATTCTACAAGCACCGATTAACTACGTCACGAATACGTCATTACCTTGTTGTTATAGGCATACCAGCTTGTCGCGTATACAAAATGAGTTCGGATAACCTTTGAGCACCCGTATATATTAACGATTATAAGCTTTCGTGCATTATAATTTTAAATTGTTCTCGAGTATCACTTTTTTTCGTAACGATAAATCTCATTAGTATATGTACGAGCGAAATACTTGTAAAAAATATGAATAATGGCAATGCTAATATCTACAAACGGATTCAGAAGTGAAGGGACTGTTGTGTATACTTTATAGTATTAAAATTACGACCAAATTAATTAATTTGAAAAAATTTATTTGTAATAGAATATTTTCCAGGTGCTCTTTGCTTTACCTGAATAAAGTTTGATCGAATAAAGACGGAGATCGACTTTATCATTTAGATTAAATGAAGCGGAGAAACCAACATTGGTAATCGAAATATAAGATAGAGAGGGAGAGAAAGAAGGGTTTGTCGATATACGATTCGATCGCGTGGAAGGAATGCGCACTTCTGATAAAAAGATTTCATCTCTCGAATTGAAGACGCTCACTAAAAGAACACAAACATTGTATAAACGTGGAAAAGATAAAATATTACAGCTCGTAATAATTGTGAAAGTGAGCTTTAATTAATTACTAAAACAGTCTTACTACAAATGGATGTTGATATGACCGATTTGCTTGGTTTAGCAATTCAAAATTGCGCGCAAATTTTAATTTTTAAATATAGGTACTCTCATAGGTAACTTCGTGTGATTTATTAATTTTTTATTTCTCGATTCTCTTAGTTTTTATATCGCTTATATAGTTGTCCGTACAAAATTTGTATAAAGAATGGAGATAAGTAGGTTCTGCGCTCAAGAATAGGATAATGGGAACAGAAAATCTGTTTCACGCGTAATCAGACGGTCAATTTATACCGATGCGATGCGGTGGCGCAAAACAAAATTTCGTTAAATCTTGGCATTTAGATACCAACGCGGAGATTATCGATGACGTACGGTATATAGATCCATTAAGCGGTGACAGATCTGAAAGAATTCTGGTGCGACTGGTGCGATTACGGGAAATAAAATTTTGCTGAGATGAAAAAGCGGATAAAAAAAGAAACGGTATAATTTCGATGCGGTCAGATTTCTATATTTATCCTATAAAATATGTCTTAATTATAGCCATTATCCCCGCATATTCATAGCGGAAAAATCAGTTCTCATTAAATATACGTCATACCACTTTCGAATTTTTATTCTCAGTTTTCTTCAATATTATTGTTAAATCGTTCATATATGTGCGTGTCAGTTTTCATTAAAAGATATTTTCCCGTGGCGAACGCTTTTGCAAATTTTTGCGAGCCAAAATCTCGTTTTACGTAATTAAAGGTCTCGCTTATGCAGTGCGGAACAGATTTTCGTAAGTAAAGAAAGCCGATAACACTATCTCCGCGCACGCGATTCATCTTGTCGGTGTCGAAAGGGGCGTGGCATATGAAATCCGTAACAATATTATGTCGGTATCCGGCGATATCAGGCGATAACTCCGAATTATTTATAAATAACGTTACTATCCCCAAGACCTGACAAAGTTGCGAATTGTTGGGCACGAGAGAACGTGATAACCTTCAGTAAAGCGCTGTTGTGCTTGCGGTTTCGCGTGAGAAGAAGAGTCAAACTTATTATTCCGGCACTTATCGGCGCTGACGTATTGGTAAGTATCGCTCAACAAAGGCTGCGTTCAGCAGACAGAATTGTTTCGCAACTGTTGTTGCAAAATTTGTGAATCTGATTTTATACACCAATCAGATTCACAAATTTTGCAACAACAGTTGCAAAACAATTCTGTCTGCTGAATGCAGCCGAAGCTAAGAGTATACGCCAATCAAATTCACAAATTTTACAACAGTTGCAAAGCAGCTTTCTCTGCTGAATGCAGCCAAGGAAGGGCAAAGAAGATTACGATGGGGCGCGAGAAAAATTGTGTTTATCGCATTCGCCGCATTATTCCGATTCGTAAAGGAGCTGCGCTTACCGCGTTTGAATTCTTCGCATGTGACAAAAAATTGCAATTTAACAAGACTCCGCTGCCCTATGCCGAAACACGAATTGACATGTATTGAGTTGCAAATTAGTATACTATTGCAACGATTATATGCAAGTCCGAGAATAAGGCACACTGAAGTAAAAATTAGTAAATGCAAAAAAAACCTTGCCCGTTTTGGGCTCCTCGCATCTAGTAATGAGTCGCATATTAAGACTATGGTAAACTATGGTAGACTATGGTAAATGTGATATTTGTTTCTAAAAAGGCCGCTGGAAGCTGCAAATCGCTCAAGAAAATAAGAAGTTAAGTTTCTTCATCTAAAGATTCTAATGAAACAAAAATGTTATTTGCTATTTCTCCACCATATACGATCTACCTTACCCCATCCACACACACATCACTTACCATCCCCTTCTTCACGGGTAGAATATGATAACTACTGTCATCGACATCTTACAATAAAAAGCTCGATAACGTCGAAACGGCTGACCCAAAGTAAATAAAATTATAGTGTTTTGAAAAGGTCTTGAGAGGAGCTACAAGAATATGCGATAAAAAAATAGAAAGATTTAAAATATTCAAGGTGCTGTTGACTTCACCTTGGCGATGCCACCAAGGTCAAGTTAAACTCATAAGACCAGTAAGTAGACCTTTTTAAACCCTACAACTTTTGTCTGAAAAATTTTTTTTTATAAAATATATATTTTTTTAGATATTTTGTCGGGACTTTTTAAACATCCTGTATACCTAATAAGTATATTATGGTATACATAAGTAGGTACTTCAAATTAGTATTTTAAAGTAGTTTATATTACCTGCTACTACTGTCACCATAAGGAGGCGTCCTAGACGTCGAGAAGTCGAATAAAAGAATGCATATTTTCTAATATTTCAAAGAGTGTATCTCTCTGAACGGCGTCGACTTATTGTTAGAGGATAATGTCCATGGATATTTTAATCCTTTAACAATATAACCATTTATTTTAGCTAACAATAAGTCTTGTTACTAGACGCGAGGGGCCCAAAACTTAGGTATATCAAAATAGGCGAAGTTCTTTTTTGTGTATGTTAAATGTAAATTTTTTTGAATTACTTTGCCATTAACTTTAACCAAATGTATTTGACAATATCGGTATTCCCTAAAAATTTGTTCAGTTAATACTCGTTTTGACTAGTTTAAAATCAGTTCTAACGAGGCACACTCATCGTTAAAACCCGTTTTCAGGTAAAACTAAATGTAACTAGGGAAAAGTAATAGTAAACGGGAAGTAACTTGCTGATTAACTTACAAAGTACATGCGTGGACGGAGAAGCGGGTTCCACACGGGTCGGGGGGGGGGGGGGGGGGGGGGGTTACGGCCTTCGGCCCCCGCTCCTCCGTCCACGCATGTATTTTGCATAATATCTCATAATACTCAAAATAGAAACATTTACTACACTTTTAACTGAACTCAGTGAGAACTAGTTTTGCCAAGTAAAAACTGTTACTACATTTTAACAAATCGATTTTTCGGTTAGATCTGGTTTTCACTAACTGCAGTAGGGGAGACCGGGGCGAGATCGACAGTTTTTTTTCGGTGCCGATTTCAACAAAATAAATAATTTTAGTTAAATATGGTATACCTTTGTAAAGAGTGAACCTTTAGCTATAAAATTTATATAGGAAATTTTTGTTTACGTCACTTTGTTTAACCGGTATAGAGCAAAAACGACAACGGTGGAAAAATTGAAATCTCAAAAATGCCGGGGCAGAGTCGTCTCTCCATAAATACATAATTCCGATTATGAAAACTGATAGGATACATTTTATTAATTATTTGTTAATAGAAAAATGTAAACATTTATTAATTAAAGTGTTAAAATTTTTCATCATTTTGTGTTTTTGTGTTTTTGTGTGTGTGTGTACGGATTCTATAACCCAAGAACTAATCAACCAAATATTAAAGAAATATATATGAAATAGGGGTAGAAAAGACTGAAAAATATAATAAAATTAGAAAATTTGACAATATTATAAAAGTCCACCCTGGGTGCTTACTGACGAATTAGCCCCAAACACAAGTTTCAGATTTGATCGCCCACGAAATATTAGACATCAACGATAATAAAAAAACTACACTGGATTCGTGTTCAGCATGTATTACTTTTTATAATCACGTACCTTGAGATTTGGAGAGCAAATATTATTGCAGAAATTACAAAATTTCCACGCGCAGAAAATTTCACTTTCACCTTCCGAAAACACGTTTGCCCTCGTAAAAATCATAACACAGCAGGTAACCTGCCGAAACTCCGTTGGTCACATGGGTACCATAAGCAGCGTTTACAATAGTACAGGAAAATTAGACAAAAAAATGTCAAATCTGCGGAATAATTCGCAAGTAGCTAAATTTTTGCATGGACCTTTATTTCGTTGTTAAAAACAATATGTGAAAAGTCCCCATCGATGTGACCCCTGCTAAAAATTTTACAGAGGGTCAAAGGTAAAGGAAAACAGTTTTTCGCAAATATCTCTTTATTCATTAGTCCTACGGCAAAAATGGTTATTACAAAACTTGTAGCTTGTAAAATTCTCTACAAAAAATGCAATACTTTTCACGGAATAAATTTTACAGGATATACGCTGCGCGGTAAATTTACGGAGCGCGCTGATAGACGTCAAATAAATTGAAGCGTCGCACGCGCGCACAAAAAATGTCATATCTTTTGAACGAATCATCGTACAGAAATGATCAAAGAATCGTTGAAAAGCTGAAACTTTCAGCTTTTTAATGCAATTTGGTTCGTTATTCTACGACAATTTTTGAAAATTCTACGATGGTTTAAACAAATTGTTACATGCATTTTTTGCCTTTTTTCATAAAATCAGCCACAAGTAGGTTCCAAATTGTTTAAAAAAAAAATGCCAGCAGCATATTACAGTATATACTTCATACTTTGACCCTACCAGAGGAAAAGAATTACAAAAATTTTTTTCTTTAAAATCAAGCTATTGACATTTTCAGTAATTTTTAAAATTTTTGATGAAACGTTAAAATTAAAATTGTCATAACTTGGCGAAAAATTGCATTAAAAAATTTTTTTAAAAAGCAATTAAAAGCTTGAAATGTCTACTTTTAGACCCTACATTGCAATATTCTTCATTTTCTTGCATTTTTATTTATTTATGTAAATATGCGAGTTGTCGCGAAAAATCTTGTTTAAACAAAAGACTATATATTTACTTATAGTAGTTTTGTATAAAAATTTACGTTTCTCAGGGATAATGCACTGTTTTCCACACCACCTCGGAGGTACAGTGCTACTAAGCGCGTTTCTTTTTAACGTGGTGTCTCCATTAGGCCTAATCCATTTGCCCAATCCACTGTTTTTCTAAGAGAAATGAAACAAATCAATTTTCATGGCAAACATTCTTTTGCAAATGGATTAGGCCTAATGGGGACACCACGTTAAAAAGAAACGCGCTTAGCACTGTAACATATATAAATTATACCGATTATTAACGTACGAAGACGCGACTGAAAGTCTGAAGAAATTTACAGAACGGAATGATGTAACGCGCGAACGGTTTTGAGAAAGGAGACACGACCTACTTGAATTGTGTACTCGCGAGTTAAGGATGTATATCCGTTTAGTCAAAATAGAGGGATCAAGCTGAAATTCACTGCAGAGATTGTGCACTTATATATCCTAAAAACCTGTGTTAAATTTCAGATCGATTGTCTGACCCGTTTAAAAGATATTAATTTTGTAATTTTGTATGCGTTCTTATGGAGATTGACAGGTTATCAAACATATGCATTCAGAATGTAAAGAAAAAATAGAGAAAAAATCTCGGAAAAATTACGGTGTATAGAGGATACATTAGGTCTGTTTGTTTTCGCTGCACTCTGAACTAGTGCAATAAGTTAGAATGAAAGAAAATATATTTGTCTCATTCTAACTTATTGCACTAGTTCAGAAGTGCAGCGAAAACGAACAGACCTATTGACACAGGTTCACTATAAATTTCACAATAATTCACTGACTAGTTTCTAAGAAAAGAAATGAAAACTGCAGCACTCTCACAGATTTTGGCGTTTGACGCCAAAGACGCCTAAAGACGCGGCAACGTCGCACTGCGCACGACGGTAGCTATAGATGTTTTTCGCCTTTTTTGCCGGCTTTTGACATTTCCAGCCGATGTTTATATGCGGCCTCTGATATCTATTTGCCTTTATATATTAAAAATGGGTTGTTATTGCACTTCAACACTTTTTAATTAATCTCAATTTCTCACCTTGTCAATGTACTACATTGGTCAGGTCGGTCGAGCGTTCAGTGCAGCCAACAGTTAAAAGTAATATCAACAGTGCGGTATTGCCATGTCTTCTTGTGTTATTCGATCAATGTTTTTTTTATTCTTGTATTCAGGGTATTATTTTCATTTTACAATAATATTTTATACTATTGCATGATATTTTTGATCATATTTAACCGTTACTTTTTGTCTTTATCCACATTATACATGTATAATTTTTATTTCTAGCAGATGGATTCAAGGAAGATTCCCAGCCAAAAGTTTTAAGCCTCTATTAAGAATATTTACAAATACGCTGTTAATAATCATAAAAACTGGTTAAAATCACTTAAATCAGTAACATTAATGTTTTTAATATGATATTAAATAGTAGTAACCGTTAAAGTATGCATACAACCGATATATATTGGATTATTCTCAGATTACTATACTTTTGGCTGGGAAGGTATAGGTAATACATTCTTAAAAACGATCTGACGAATCAGGAATTTGCGCCGCTTTTTGTTTCTACTGCACGGTTTCTGCTGCTTTGATGCCCGCGAGGTGATATGCGAAAGACATGAAAACTTTAAAACACGTAACAAAACTAAGGTCAAGAGCTATCTTCGAGCGAAGGCAACATTTTATTCGCACATATCAATAATACAATAATGCTATCTAAGACGTTCTGTACAATGCAATCATCTCTAAAACCGGTGATATTACGTAAACGATTGCACAAGTGGTTTATCGATATTCTTTTAACGAAAGTGTATATAAAAATTATAAAAATAAGACTTAAAATTTAGCTTATTTTGTAGAACATTTTCACATAAATAATTACAAGCAGAATTCATATCTTATCCTACATGGCTAGTTCAAGGCGAATCTATACAAGATGATAAATTGAATAACAATATTTTATTATTATAAAGATCGGACAAAATTGATTTTTTAAGAAAAAATCTTCCTTTGTGTAATTATTAAATCCTTGCACAGAGTGGCTACGAATAACGGAAGCGAAAGATGTTTCGTTATTCTTCTGATGAAATTTCTAATAATCCGCTAAGCGGAATGTTTACAAATTAATGCGGGCTCAATTTTTGAATTTTCGACGCCGCGCTGGCTCGATCGTTAAATCCCGTACCCAAATATTCGACGTTGTTTCGTCATCTGGCTGGATGCTGCTGGTTTGACGTATTGCCGTTATCGGACTTTCCAACGATTTTGCAATTACCCGATATGTCAGTTATTAACGACCGATTACGCGTGCAAACATACGAATATCGCGCGTGCGAATACATATCCACATACGTGCGTGGCGCACGCCTGTGATTTGGATAAGTTATATCGCTCTCGTGAATGATAAACATGTGGGAGGAGACAATCGCGAATTTCAATATCAATAATTCTAAATCGTATCAAATTGATTCTTGTTTCATCGACTGTGTATACATTCAATAAATCGTTTTAATTGATAGAAATATTCTTACCTTTTAAATCAATGTATATTGCAATATCTAATTGCAAAATTCGACACCGTTATAACAATATGTAAAAAAAAAAAATTAAAAAAAAAAAGATTTTTTTGCAACGCCTGTGTGGCGAAAGTTCCATTTTCGATTGCTGTTTAACGTGCGGAAAGTGGCTTATTTCTCAACGATTTAATATATGCCTTACTAATTTACCGCACTAGTGCGAGAAAAGTTACTTTACCGCACTTATAGCCGTTTCTACCAACGTCGGTTAACTTTAATCTTAGGTTAATTCACTCTTCGTCTCTTTTTAACTGCCCCCCTTAGAAAGAGACGATGAGTGAGTTAACCTAAGGTTAAAGTTAACTGACGTTGGTAGAAACGGGCATTAGTGCGGTAAAAAACCTCCATATTTTTCACGATTGATAGTTTTTCTTTTTCGATTTTTACAGGGTGTCATTTTAATCGACGCAGGCAAATATCTCGAAAAATATGGAAGATACGGAAAAATGTTTCAGACAAAAGTTGTATGGTCTAAAGAGGGACACATATTCCGATGTGACATGTGAGTCATGTTGTAGGTCGTTTTCAAGAAATTTTAAAGACGACTAATTTCTTAAATGAAACTGGTATTATCCCTTGAGATAAAAGTTGTAGATCTCGTCGAGACGTTTTCAAGACACTATGATAAAGCAATCTTTCGTTAAGAATTTCCTGAGATATTTTAAATTTTGTTATAATATTTTTAATCTAAAAGTGATCTAAAATATGAAATATCTCGTAAAGTATACACTTTTCGATCACTTTACCTTGAAACTTATTAAAGTATATGATACTTATTAAAGTAATACGTAAAATAATGAAAGAATTTAAATAACAATACAAACAAAAAGACATAACAAACTTGAACGTAACAAAATTCACGCGAGACAAAACGTCAATTCGTTACAACTGTCATCATTCAAGAAGGATAAAATGGATAAAGAAAACGAGTGTCCAAGACCGTCCACGCCGGTGGAACTCGTAGAAGCAGCTGGATCTGCCACAGAGAATTTACTACCGAAGAAATCGAGAGATAAATATATGAATATTTATGAAAAATTTGTAGAATGAAGAGCATCTAAAAATACAACCTCATTTTCGGAAAATGTCTTAATGACATATTTTGATGAATTGTCAAAAAGTGCGAAACCATCTTATTTGAATTTAATTATTTCAATTAATTTTTTAATCTCAAATCAAACTTTCGCGACAGGCATTACAAAAAATATTGTATGTGGCATGTGCGGAAGACAACGAATTACGTCGCGCGTGAGGTTGCCGCATTCGCCTCAGCTTATGATGCATTCACACGAGTACTCGTGTGAATGCATCATAAGCCTTCGGCTGATGCGGCAACTTCACGCGTGATATAATTCGTTGTTTTCCACACTTGCCACACAAAATACTATAGTAAACCTAGCGTTCAACATAACGTTTTAAATTAAGCGATAGATGTTTAATCAAATATTTATGTATGTAATTAATTATGTTATCTGTTGATGCATCATACGATCTTCTGACGTATCGAAAACGCATTGGAAATTCACTTATTTGAAAAAAAGTTTAGTATTATCAGAATAGAATGTACCGCACAAGCATTATTACGATAAAAACATTTCATTTTCATCATCCTTTTTTTCTCATCGTTATGCGTCGAAGTGAAAGTAGCGAGAAGTAAATCCTAGTCGACCGTTGCATCAGAATAGAGCTGACGAAATTTGAAATCAGCATCGGACGAAAACAAGGAAAGCGATATGGTGGGAGCAATGATTTTTTCAGTGATAAAGCTTAGCCGGCGGCGCAGTTAAAAATTAAATAAAATAGTAAAACTTTGCATTAACGTCAGAGAGGTTGACAAAAATCCAATTAATCATCATGTTTGATTGCAACTACCGTTATACATTTTTCAAGGACACTATAAAATGATTACCGACATCGTTAAAATTTCTCTATACTTACCGGAAACGCTTTTTTATGTTTGAAAAATTATCCTTTAATTCTTTCGGTGTGATATTAGCAAGCTACTTAAATTACTTTATACTTCATACTCTTCATATTTCATATATACATAAAGATATCAATGCTTTAAACATTCCTATTCGCGGCACGCGCTGGTTCGCGAATTACGCCAATAGACAGATGGAGTTTCGCTATCGCATCATTTGAGAAAAAGTCGTTGGAGACGAAGATATAATACTGACTTTGCAAGAGTGTCACTATTAGTAAATAATGCTTCATGTAATCACGTGTAAGCGATACGAGGGTACATTGAGCGATTCCCCTCAATAGTGTCTAACGAGTGACACGCGTGAGATTGTCAATGCGCGATATTTCATCATTCATTCACGTAATTACTCGCTCGGTTACATCATAATGACATAATTGATACAAGCGCACCGTTGGAAAAGGATCCGTAAATATCTGCTGCAAGAAAACTATCGCTCATTAACTTCTGATAGCTTTTAATCTAATACAGATTACCATTTCGTTATTCACCTGCATTCCGTCTGTTATAATATCTCAAGAGCATAAATTTACATAAAACGCTCTTATCAGAATGATAATGCTTAGAAACTTTTTAGATACTTATTGATTGTTTTCAAGAAGTTCTCCGAAATGCAGCTTTATCTCGAAATGCTTGTCAATGGTTTTGAGAGAAACCATTAGACTTAATCTTGTTAAATAATCTTCTTTAAAAATGTTTGTTATTTTATCATCTTTAATCGACCAAATAAGAATTGGGACAGATGGGACGTATGACGAGGAAATCGATATCAGCACGCACGCTGATTAGATACAAGAAATCATTGAGACAGTTGCCGTAGAAAAAGATACATGATGCAGGACACGTATTATGGAACATTTTTGAAATAGATTCCGATTGGAATTAATCTGTTTTCCTTAGAAAACACAATAGAAATCTAGGAAATAACTAAGCAATTCCGATCGAAATCCATTCTGAAAAGTTCCATAATACGTGCCCTGATGTTATGCTGAATAGGTGTGTTGATGTTTAATAATACCGCGGATATCTATGTTTTTGGAAGATTATCGTTTTAGTCGCGCGCGGGTGAAAGACCCTGGAGAAATCACGAAAACAGAGTGAATTGGGGCGGAAGAGTGCGCAACAAGAAAATTTCGAGAAAAATATGCAATATTCGAATGTTACTTTTACTGCTTTTTTTTTTATGTGCCAATGATTTGGATAACGCGATAATGTGTTTGTTCGAGAAGTTATGAAAGAACGGACAAATTATTGAGAAACTCTGATATATGAATTACGGCAAATGGAGAGTAATTAAGGCAACGTAAAAAAATATAATTTATAACTTACCATTATTATTTTGTTAACCGTGCCAAATATAGCGATTAATGCTTTAAAATTGCGAGATTGTTAAAAAACGAAAAAGTATGTCTAAAAGTATTATCTTGATTTCGAAAATGGTAAAACCCGACTTTGTTTCTTGCGGAAAATAGTTCTTCTATTTTACGTGTTCATGGAATTTACAAATTCTCTTTCTAATATCTTAAATATTTAATAAATTACTGAAAAATTTATAAAAAGGAACAATTAAATTGCAAAAATTGCAAAATATGACTATTTTTGGAATTCATAATAGATACATATTGCGTGATGCAAATAAGAAAAAGATAAGCAAAATTATTTTTGCTTTTGATACATTAAACATAACGTTAGAATAAATTTTATAAGATTTATAAATATATGTTATCAATGAAGCAAATTTTTTATTTCGCTATTCTACTTATCATAAGAGGAAGTTGATATTCTCCATTTCCTGAATTTGTTTGTATTTCGGATTTGGATATTTCTGGAATTCGTCTTAAATTTATATGTTTACAGTATGTATACTTATGATTTCTTATAACGATTAGATATGCTCGAATTCCAAATATATACCACGTTCCGTTCAAATTTAAATAGTCCATTCTCAATAAGTAGTAGGTAAGTCGCGGTATCGGATTGGTAAATATTATCAGGGGAACTATTTAGTTAGGAGAACTATTTACATTCTAGTATATGTGAATATGTGTATTTCTTTTAGTATATGAAACGATTTTCTGACGCAAGACGCAACCAACGTGTTATCGCTAAATATAAAAGGAGGCATAGCCGAGCGCGTTGTCAGTGTTGACGAGGGTAACAGAAGCGTTCACTTTAGAAGGATGTGTTCTTGACGAGTTTGTCTGCATGGTCCTTGCCTCTCGGAAAACAATATTAATACAGAGGGAAGAAGAGAGCTACACACAGCACAGAGTGCTCGTTTAGACTTTCCAAATTGTGGTTAATACCACTGACAATCAATAATAATCGATTCATTAATAATACTGTGTCAACTGTGATTGTGCGCCGAAAAGTAACGTACTTGAACTCAGGCGCGAACAATCACTAACGCGCCCAATCAAATTGGGAGGTTGTAGATTTATAGAAGGCTTATCGAACGAGTGCACCTTAAACAGAGAAATGGATTATTCTTACTTCATGACGGACGTCGCCAAACGCAGGCGGCCTGCCACGACGCGGGAGCTAAGTAAGCAGCAAGTTCTTCTCTTTATTGTCGCGAATCTTAAACGTAACGCAATAATCAGTAACGAATGAATAAATCAGCGAACAATTCGATTTATATCTAATTAACAATAATTGCAAAGTCATTCTTTTATGATAGATTAATAAAATCACCAAGATAAAAAATTTACGCATTAAATTCACATAAGTTAACTTTTTATGATGGTCGCATAATTAATTGTAAATATACCAATGACGGAATATTAACGTTCTGCCTTAATTGATAAACCTAAGGGCTTTATGTCAATCGGATGATCGACAACGGGGGATCTTTTTATCTGTTCCAGCTAAAATAGCGTACTCCGCGCCGAGGAGCACTATTTCCTTAGCAGAGGGCATGCCCAACGAAGAGACGTTCCCGTTCACGGAAATTTCAGTTAAACTCTACGATGGTTTGTCCTTCACTCTGGATGAAGGCGAGTTAGGTGCCGCTCTTCAGTACATACCCACGCAAGGTTACCCTCCTCTTGTGCAGGTAGAAAAAATCCTCCATGTCATCTGAATTTTCTCCAAAAATATCTCGTATAAAAATTTTAGAAATAGCATAGCGCTCCATTTTAAGATCGTATCAAACTTGTTGGTTATGAAGGAAAATAAGAGAAATATAAACGTGATAAATGGTAGCAAATATACGATAGATAGTAGCAAAGATAAAAATTAAAAAAACCAAACAGTTAAAAGGCTTCGAGAATAATAACCATTAAATAATGACGTTTTGATTGTGTCACACGTACATTGTTTGCACCTCATGTAATCGACCGTGTCGTTACACCCGGAATCTTTCGTTCCCGAGATAAGGGAATCGGCTACAATGTGTCTAACAACGTCGGACATCAAATTGGTTTCAGGCCCTGAGGGAATTCCAGAGAAGGGCACACGCGCCACCCTTATGGGAGAGTCGCGACATAGTCGTCGTTTCGGGGTCTCAGGACGGGCTTAGCAAGGCTCTAGAGGCTATAATCGGCACTGGTGATCCGATTTTAGTCCCCGACCCTTTCTATCCTGGCGTCGAAGTTGTGGTTAGTGAATATAGATATGCTTTCATTATAGAGAAAGAAATTCGAGAAGAATCCCGTACGTGTACGCGCGTCGCGTCGTTTTAATCCTTTTAACCACGAAGTATACGATAAATAATAATTTATACCTACAATAGCGGTAAAAAGACTTAAACAACTTTCTAATATAATATAATTTTATTTATTTTTTATATTGAACGTATAGAGAATCCGCACAAGAAATAAATAAAATAAATATTTTTTATATATTTAATATCTTATCTCTTATATTTATATTAAAGATTGTGTAATAACATTACATTTCTATGTTAAATCTGAGTTTGATTTAATCTAACTTATTTTTAAAAAACACAACTTTTTTTCTCTTTTTTTAAAAATTATATGAAAATGCTTCACGATATATTGTATAATATATTTATTTGTTATTTCAAATTTTCGTTACTGCGAATAATATGGGTGTTGATTTCGATCATAGATAGCGCCTCACAAAGCGGAGCTTATAATGATCCCGCAAGACGACGACGGTCCCATTCCGGAAATACTCCGGGAATCTCTAAGAAACCGGGAGCTTTCCGGCGGAAAAATGCCGAAAGTAATGTATATAAACGCTACGGGCACGAACCCTACCGGGATCATTATACCTCTGGAAAGACGAAAGGAGATCTATAGGATAGCCTGCGAGTACAATTTCTTGCTTCTCGACGACGATCCTTATCATTTCATGCATTTCGACAAGGTGAGCCATGAGTTTCATATGCGACAAACGAATGTGTTATTTAACGTGAATGGCATATAAAGAAATTAAGCCGGCCACATAAATATGAACGTTAATAGACGTATTAATAGACGCATAAATATACATGCGTTAATATTTATTATGCAAATAATTATACCGAAAATTACCTAAAAAATGGAACTCTCTCTGCAAAATGCAATAGTATTTTGTAAACGGACCCGCAGATTACAGTGCAAATTAGATGAGTTTACTATATAACGTATCTTTGACGTAATTTCGTCATAATTTTGCATAAACGTAAATTAAATTTCAAATGACCTACGCGATAGCATTAATTTTTATATCTTTTAAAGCTGTTGAAAATATGATAAAATGCAGTAGCGACACATTTGAAGCGAATGAAGATATGTATCTCTGTTAATTACGATATACATTAAATACTGTGTTATTTGATGGCATTGAACAGTAAATTATTAAAGATGTTATTAAAAATTTATGGTGATATCAACAAACTCACATATCATATATGTCTTTTATGATTCACAATCTTTCATCGACATTTGAGATAGAACGCAATCGATATTTGAATTTACAATACAACTGATATATTATGCAAAATTATGTATGTTTATAAAATTATAAATATATATAATATTTATAAAATTAAAATGAATACTAGTGAAGAAACTTCCTTTACCGCGTAAGAACAAGAAATACGATAACTTTTAAAATAAATTGTATTCTTTCTCAGGAGGATCCTAAATCTTTCTTATCGCTTGATACGGAAGGTCGAGTAATTAGGTTGGATTCATTCTCGAAAGTGATCAGCAGTGGTATCAGATTAGGCTTTATGACCGCCGCGGCTCCGCTGATAGCCTGCGTGGAGCTCCATTTGCAGAGCAGCCACCTCCACGCTCCTACCTTATCGCAGGTTGGTAGAGATACCCTTGCCCTTCGCAAAACCCTTCGTGATCCTTCGTTACCCTTACTTTTCCGTGTCGCCGGTAACGCGCAAATATCGTTCCAAAATTATATATCTAAGAATGTATAAAATTCTAATTAACACCGGAAGATTATATTCTCAAATTATTTCAATTCAAATCAATGTGGAAAAAACTAATCAATCTTTTTTAATAAATAACATTGTATTAATTTTTAATACACATGTGAGTAGAATACGTTAGATAACGCGATTCGATTGTTTGCACTTGAATGCAAAGTAAAAAGAATGGGTTTATTATACTTTTTATACACATGAAAAAAAGGGCGATAACCGTAAATATTATTATCTGGAATGATGAAACGTCGCGAAATGTGGACGCACGCCTCGCTTAATCATCATCCATAAATCAAGCCGACAGTGGCGCGTGTCGGGTCTTATCGAAATTGTAAACATTGACCGGTTTATCATCAAAAAGAAATGGTAAAGAAATAGCTGATTTGATTTTTTAGGTAATAATGTACAAGCTGTTGAAGATCTGGGGTTACGAAGGCCTGATGCAACATTACGCGAGAATAAGGTGCTTCTACAAGCAAAGAAGGGATGTTATCTCGGCGTTGGCACGTAAACATTTGAATGGTGAGTGATAATTAATAATAATGAGTGATAATTAATAATAATTAATAATAAATAATAATGATGCTCTTGATGTACATTGGATGATAATTTATACTTAACTTCATAATAACTTTTTATAATTAACAGATAATTTCCTAGAATACGTGTGATCCTTTGTATACATATGCATTATTGCACACATAAAAGAAAATAAATAATTAATTAATAAGACTCGAAGTTCGAGATACACAATAATTTTGCATAAGATATATTTTGATTTTTTATTATATTATATGCAGTGCTTTTTACGTGCAACAAAAATTTGTGTCGTTAGATGCAAGAATGTTTTACAGATAGTTGGTAAGTCGCCGCAATTAAAAAATTAAAAAATGACTTTGTGTTTTACAGGTTTGGTGGACTTCAGCATACCAAGAGGTGGATTCTTCTTATGGATTAAAGTACGAGGAATCGAGAATACATGGAAGATGATAATGCAACGGGGCGTAAAGGAAGGAGTTATTATGGCGCCGGGTGGCGCATTTATGAGAAACTCGAAATCCTGTAACGCCATCAGGGCAAGTTTCGCCAAGGCTTCCTATCAGGAAATGGATCTGGTAAATTCAAAATCTATATATTTTTATATACTTTTTATTATATATTAACCTTTATTTATATATATTATAAACATTAATTAATATTTAAACACAAGATTAGTAAACATTAAATAGATATGTCATGAAGATAAATGTTTATTTTTTCACAAAATACTTTAATTATAAATTCGAACTACTGATTATTAATTAATCATAAAATTCAACGTAAATTAATTAATTAAATAATAATTATAAATAATAAAATTTAAAGTAAACATATTAAATAAAGTTAAATGTTTGAACGTATCAAATGTAGGCAATTTAAATAATTTTTTTGTTATTTTCTTTGTCATGTCGGTCTATTTCATCTTATCGACGTACAGCATCTAATCTATCGACGGTGAATAAAGTTTCATCGAAACACATATGCTTATCATTATTGTTGCTAAACTATTGACTCTCGAATATTTATGTCTATACTTATATTTCAGGCACTGGAGCGATTGGCACAATTAATCCAGGCGGAGTTAGCTAAAAATTACATCAAAAATATCGACACGAGATAATATATTTGGTACATATAATATATTATCAACAAATAATATATTTGTACATGACTACACGGTTGATATTGAAGCTAACGAGCATCAGTTGGTAATGAAATAGATGGATAGGACTGGAAAGATATTATCAATTATAAGTAAATGTTGAATGTTAAACGGTAAAAGTAAATGTATCAAATATCGATACAATTGGGCAAGTTATGTAACATCGAAATGAATTTTATACATCTTCGTTGTTTTTAGAATGTTGAACGTAGTCTCGAGTTTCGTTAACAGAGGACATTGCGACACTAAAATAGCTACTTTGTGCATTAATTAGTTTTAATAGCAGATAAAATTTTAAAAATTTATTTTGTTATAATACAAGCTTTTATATTATCTAAAAAAACGTGTATATGATATTTCTTACACGTTTTTTATAACAACACATTCGGTTACAGTATGGGGTGGCAATAGCTCGATTAATCTCATAAAATCTTGACAAATGCGCATATCATTAAGCATATCAAAGATTAAATTAAGGAATTAATTTAATACATAAAATCCTCTCTTAAATCTCAAGTATATTGCATCGCCACATTCACGGTAGATTATATTTTTATCTTTCTATTTAAATTTTTGTAGAAAAACGGAACTAATTATTTAATGACATCTTTTTTTATCTTTTAACACATTTTATTTTATAGTAAATTTTTATCTCTCGACAAACGTGTTAATTTATATTGTTAAGTATATGAAATGTAATTGTTTAATTAAAAACCATGGCGTTATTTTTATTATTTAGAAAGGCCATGTAGGTTATCTAAACATTTATTTAATACTTGATTTTATTTGATAAAATATTGTACTTAAAACTTTAGATAACACTTGTACATATGTTTATTGTATATGAATAAAAGTTTTTTGCTATTACAACTCTATTATTTATTACAATTAAAATTAAGGTAATATGCAAAATAAAAATTTAACTTTATATCTTTATAAAGAATTGCACTTGATTTATTATGAAAGTGTTATAAAAAGAACTCGTTACCTTTTTAAAATATCAAGTTACTTATTAATAACTTTAATTGAAGATAATTATGGTAATAATAGTTTAAGAAATATTTTTCTATACTAAATATTATTATTGTTTCTCGATTCTCTTCTGATAGCACATAATTTGATTTAAGAAATTGATTTTATATTACCTAAAAAAAAAAGAAATGTATAATGAAGGGGTAGCAAATTAAGGAATAGAAAAGGAAAATAAGAGGAAGTGATTGTGCGAAGGTGAACGCAAGAATAGTGCGAGTAAGATTAGACAGTAAAAGTAGAACAGAGAGGGGATAGACCTTCACTTAACGCTAAACATCTTAACTACCAATTAATTTGCCAGAATTAATTTAATCTGTTGCAATATAAGACAAGATCCGTTTTGCGGTTCGCTTGCTTTAGCACTTTTCTCAGCTTTTATTTGTTTTGGATATATGTAAGAAACCTTTCGAACACCTGCATTCTCTACTCCCGACGGTCTCGTAGCTTGAATAATATCTTGCCGTTTGTTTAGTTAATTAGAATACTAATAGCGCGCAACTTGCGCCGTGTAAGCGCGTTATATATGATGCGTGTATTCCTTAGAAGTAGGTACCTATCAACTTTAATGAATCAAGCTAACAAGTAAACTAGTATAAGATACGTAAGAAAGTAATAATAAGTGTAATGATAATTTTAAAAGATACTTATGGGAATATTCTTCTTTTTCCAATGTTTAAAGCGAGAATGTAAAGTGTTAGATGTTAAGTGCAAGCGATAAATTTAGATAACTTTTAACTATGTTTTCTTAAAAACGGTTTAGCACTCTCTCTCTTTCTCTTTCTCTCTCTATCACTTTCTTCTTTCTCTCGTAAGATTTTATTAAGTTTAATAATTTACCAATATGTTCAGACACAATTTTATTTCTGAGTAATAAAATCAAGCGAACGTGGGTTCATACTGCATGGTAATGTGTATAGGGTGAGTTTCACGACAGATTCGAAGAAACGAGCTCGTATCAAGGCACAAATCGGTTTCTTCGTATGGTGGAAGACCATGAGGATAAACACACAGCCCCCCGAAGATATAGTGTATATTAAAAGACGTTTTGCGGCGCTGCTGGGGAGCTGTACGGATATAGCCGATCATACGAATGGCCACATTTTCGCGAGAGTGGGATTTGAAGAAAAAAAAACCCAGAAAATACACTTTTGTTTTTCGTACTTCCGGAATCGCAGCGTGTTCAACGGGCTGTAATTCCCGTTGATTAATTAACATGATCAAACTCACTTACCCTTCTCTCAAATTTTATAAAAATTAAATTAATTACTCGATGGTCATTTTGTTATACACAAGCACCTCTTCATTGTCCGGATGCCTACGTTTATGTAGAGAAATTTTTTTCTATAAATTATAATAAACATGGTTGTTCAAAAATTACTATGAAATTCTTTAATCCAACAGTGCTTTATTAACGCGAGGAAAATCTAATCTAAATTTGCTTTACATTAATTTCTATTAATATACACATAAGAATTTTTTAACCAAAAATCTAAAGCTTTCTTTTTCCTCTTTTTTTTTAGTAGTATCTATCTATCTTAATTATTTATCAAATGTATGCAATAAGTTAATTAAAATATATTAACAGAAAAATTTCTTAATTCTTTATAATTGCGTACCTAATAAGATCCACGTTTGAACAACTTTATCTGTGTGTTAAAGACACATATAGAGTAATTCACGTATAGGTTTTAAGATTAAACTGATCAACATAGCGCAAGGAGATGATGACAGCATCTTATACAGATCGCGTTTTTGTTAATTTCCTCTAAAAAAGTCAGTATTTTAATCAGTTGCAATCATATACCAAGCGCGCGCTTTCTTAAGCAGAACTACACTTCTTCCCTGATGTTCACGAAGACATTGGTCCGATATAACGGTCCGATATAGAGCAAGAAGATAGGGGCTCGGGAGTCCAAGGAAGAACGGCAGAGAACGAGAGAGAGAGAGAGAATCCTCAGGATCCGGCAGTGCGCCCTTAGTCGCAGCGAGTGCTCGTGGGAGCCGCTATCGCTTCCGTCTCACCGAGGTTCGCCGGCGGCGCGGCGCTCACCGCGGGAGCCGCCGTCGAGGGGGTTATTCCCTGGAGGTGGATGAGATCGGTGAGGTGACTCGGGCGGAGGCGGGAGAGAAGGCGCACCAGAGAGACTCGTGGGTCGGTCGGTGGGATCTCATGGGGCGAGGGGAGAGAGAGAGAGAGAGACTGGGAAGAGGGGGGGTGGGGGGTGAGAGAAACGGAGGGACGGTGAAAGAACCGGGAGAAACGGACGGGGTGGTGTGCCAGAGAGTATGAGAGCAAGACGGGAGCGAGGAGGGGTCGGTAAGGGTGCGCGAGGGGTAGTGCAGTTTCGTGTTGGCATTACTCTTGATTTCCGTGGTGACGTCGCTACCTCGCCAGCCCTCTTCCTCCCACCGCCCCCCTTCCGCCCCGTCGCTACCCCCCCCCCCCGCCTCCTCCTCCTCTACCTCCTTCTCTCCTCCACCTTTGGCGGCCTCCAACCCTACCTCCCCCTCCCGCACCTCCGTATCTTGTGTTTTGCCATTTCAGCGAAGGCCACCCACCCCTCGTACTACAGGGAAAGAGCACCCACCCAGACTATCTGGGAGAGATAGATCCTTCCGCGCGCGCTACCCTATATACCGTCCACGGTATACGAACATATCGCGCCGGATGATATTTCTCCTTCTCTTGTCTTCGGCCCCGACACGACGTGACCGTTCGCCGACGGCCAGCCTCATGAAGAAGGACAGGCATTATGTCACGCCAAACATTCCCTTCTTCCCGGTCATCGCTGATGGAATAATAAAAAAAATTAAGTGCAACATGTAAGTATGCGAGTTGTCGCAAGCTTTAGGATTTAAGTAAAATTTAGACCGATATTGGAGGGAAACGTATAAAAAGTTCAATCAAAGTCTCAACATTATTTCTTCGCCGGGTCCTGAAAATTTTTAATCAAAATATAGAATATTTTTTTCTGACAATTCCATTCACAGCGATTTTGGCCCAACGATGCAACGCATATATACAAAATTAGACTAATGATCTAATTTACTACTATAAAAGCAATTTTATCGAAATCTAATTTAACGAAATCTAACTTCGAATCAAACAGTTGAATTATTTCATTTCATTTCCATTTATTCTTCGAGTATCTTACTAAACATTAACTTACTAAGCACAAATTAATTTTAACATATTTTTATATCACACAAATCTAGAATATATATTATTTTTAATCCGATCACACCGCATCATAACACGATCACGGGCGTTTCGCGCGATTTTTGACATCCAAGTCTATGGGGCTGCGATCGAGAAATCCCCCGAAATCAGGCCTTACTCGTAGGGAACAAGCGGCTATTTTAACTCCGCCGAGACACGCAGCCGATATCTCACGAGCGTGCGGTTTTTATTGTCCCCGGCTGGTACCTTCGTCGGCGACGTCGCGTCGGCCACCGGCAGGAGGAAACCTGCAGCCATTATATCACGCGTAAAAATTCCTGCTTTACGAAGGCGGGGAAAGGGATAACCCATCCTCGGACCGTCTCGCGCGTCTCGAGAAACAACGAAGGGTGGTAGGTACGTACTTCTCTACCTACGAGCCCCTATCTCTTGCCCGCCACCGTCGTTCGTTTTCCTAACGTGTCGGCCGGATAGGGCGGACGCGGTGCTGCGAAGCTCGCTTGTTTGTCTCTCGCGGTTACGTACGGGCTTCCTGTTTTTAAATCGTAGCCGATGTGTACGACAACGTCGGCGCCTACGCCGATTTATACGCTACGTGTGACCCTCCCTCTTTCGTCGAGATGCATTGATCTCGGGATGTAGCCGTCGAATTATCGTGTAGATTCACGTAGGATGTCTACGGATCATAATTTGACTTCGGATAAATAAATGGCGTTGCACTTTGCATTAAAAAGTCGAAGAATGATGCCAATAAACGAAATTGGAATTTTATTTTACGCAAATTGTTTTGTGCAAAAGAGATACGGATATTCTACCGTGCTTGATTTCTTTCCGTTCGTTTTTACTATTGATGGCTATCTCTCGAGTTCGTATAGATTCGTCAAGTGACCGCAAACGTTGAAGCGATCAAATAAATCGGCATATAATGCGTCAGTGTTTATTCATCGCCCGCTGACAAGAATCTTAGAATGAGTTGTTCAGTTTTATTTTTTAACTTAATGGACTTTGTACAGGAATATATGTACGGGAACTATGCGCGATGAACGGTATATGGACGTATGCCATGCATATAATATATTTTATCGAACTATCTCGCGTGTGTGGTCGGTATTACTATACAATATGATGAAAATATCAAAGTATGAGAATTACGATAAAACAAGCTTCGACTTGCCTAATGTAGAGTGCATTATTGGACATAATAATGACACACGCAATTTCGCTCGTTTTGAGAAAACAAAAGGCAAGTTTATACGAGAGTCTAATTTTACATGTAATATCCAATAACTATTTTACCGCGCGCTGTTTCTCGATATACGGGGGCAAAAACTCGATATTTATTTTAGTCATTTCATCAAACAGTCACGCGACGCCAACTGGCATACGTCAAATTTTATTTTTGTTGACTCTTATTGCAAAGCTGTCGAGAGACGTAATTATATGTTGCGAGCGTCATTTGTGACTCATTCTTTCTCGCGAGATACCTCAATGCTAGTCGACGGATTTATATCTCCGGTCCTTAAATAAGAAAAAAAAAAGAAGAAAGAAAAAAAAAATCCCGGTAGGTCCTCGCCGGCAGCAGAGAGAGCGAAGTCACGGCCCTTCACTTATTCACCGGGCTGGTAAATAAAAAAAAAAAAACTCGCTGCAGAGCGCGGCGAGTGCATAAAACATTGAAACCGCTTGAAATCGATTGCGTTTCATTACATCGCCGCGAAAACCACGTCACTCGGAGATTTTTTTACTTTCGCGAAGATATATACCATTTTACGTCGATTTTTCCGCGCGGGTTCGTTGACCCACGAGAATTCAGTCGTCATCGGGAGGTCCTGCGAGAGATAACGTAAAATGCGACGCCGCTTTTCATCGTTATAAATAAAACGATTGGGAACGATTAATATATATTTAAAGCGCGATGTGCAATACCAGCGGTGACGGTATGTATATACGCCGCTGCCGGTCCTTTTGGGCATCGACCCTGGAAAACAAATAACATACGGGCCCCGTCGTTGGAAAAACAGAAAAGATGAACTGCCCCGGTGAGTTATAAATTTTAATATGGAAAGAAGTAGATATTTTCATGATCAATTCGCGGAATTATATCACTATACGTGCGGCCTGCCTTATACATATACAACCGGCGTCAATATTTTATGGACTTAACTAATAGCTAAGAATGCGAATCAAACTTGTCACGTTGACATCAGATAATTTATTCGGCTATAAATGAACCAGCTATACAAGGTTCAATGAATTCTTTACGTAACCGAATCAGTTACTTCTAATCCTGTGTGGCATCGTTACCTATAGCTTATGTACAAATGTCCATTATCGAATTAACTTTTTGTGCATTTGGGTAAAGTAGTTTTATACAAATGTGCTCTAAATCTGCGCAATTTTTATATTTCTTTCTACGTGAAATTGAAAAAATTTTACGTTTAATCACATCGCTCGTATAATCATACGAGTTCAATATAGGCACTATGGGATCTCGCGCGTGTCTTTTGATGCCCGAGAGTCCGTGTGGGCCCCAATCGGGAAGCGATCAAGAAGCCCGAACTCAGAGCGCCAAGAGAAGGAGGATGACGCCAACGTACCGGCGGGAAAAAGCTGCCCGGGGGTAGCGGGAGGGGTGCAATATTGCCCCGCGATTGCCCAGTAAATATCGGGGCGAGGTTATAGCCGGGCTCCGCGGCCCGTAAACCAAGACATTAAATTTTATAATATTGCGTCCCGTCTCTCGCATCCCGTCCCCTCCTCGACATCTCCTTCGTTTTGTTCCCTCTCCGTCCCACCCTTCCCGGCTACACGGCCGCCCACGCTGGTGGCCTCACTCCTCGCGACCCCATCCTTCTCACGAATGTTGCGTGTGCGCGCGCTCGCGAGCGCGCACACGCCGTGCTTTTATTGGCTATTTACAGAGGAAATGGCCTCTAAATTAACTGCAGACTGCCGGATTGCTACCTATATCGAGCGAGGCCTCGTATAACGCCTCGTCGGTCGCGCCCGTTGAGATCGAAATCGAAGTGACAGCGCATCGGGGAACGATTAATCCCACGTGTGCGCCGAAACGCCGCTACCGGTGTGTCTTGGAGCTCTAGATAACAAGAGTAGCGCAAAAGTCCCCGAGCTTTGATCTCGCCGCCTTGACCTAAACGTTTGAAAGTAGGCAAACTACGTTCCGATATTCACTATATCGTCAGTACTGAAAATCTATAATTTACATTCGTACGAGATTTTCAGTACTGGCACAGTGAATATCGGAACGCAGCCAAAGACAGAATATTGCAGAATATGTAAGAACGAATGTCGACTTTAGGTAAAAAATGGCCGGACTTTTGCGCTACTCTTGTAAATCTAGAGCTCTAGTGCGTCTGCGCTACGAGAGCCCGGCGCCGATGGGTCCGCCGCCGCACCGCGCGATTCCTTATTAGCGGCGCGAACCATTGCTTCATTCTAGAGGAAATTTTGAGAAAAAAACGGATAAAACACCTTTACATTTTTACACTACTTTTCCGTTTAGCTGTTTCACCAGCTACTGCGCTTGTTGATCTCGTAATTGTACCTGCAGACTGTTTTATATAATTAGATTGATAGAGAGCTCTATAATATACATTTTCGTCAATCAAGGCATAATTCTTTTCTTTCTTATGAAAGAAGTGTAAAAGCGTAGAATACTCGATATTATGTTTATTTATTAATATACTTATTCCGTTATAAACTATATGAGGAATTAAATTGAGCCAATTGCGATGTAGCAATATATTTGAAAATAAGATAAGTGCGCGACGTTCCAATATATTTGAAAATAAAGTACGATTTTACGGCAACCGTAAATAGCTATTGTAAAATCAAAAACAAGCTCGTCCAATTGCATGTGAAATGCACAGAAATACGCACGTGCCCATCCAAATCACATCAGTTTAATTATCTTTAACATCTAATTTCTTAGTGATCATGAAAATAAAGGCTGTTAATTCTATCATCGGGAAATATTCGAACGTCATATTTGTTACGATTGATCCTGCTCATTTTACTAATTAAGCTTACCGAAAATACCAACTCCGTGTAAAGCTTTTTACTAATTAAGCTTACCGAAAATACCAACTCCGTGTAAAGCTTATTTCTTTTCTCTCAACGATCTTAATAACTTATCATCTATTACTTTTTAAAAATAATGTTAATGTTTGGTGATGGAATAGAGAGAGAAATATTATATTATATTATTATATATATCAAAGAAATATGCATTATTAAGATGGTATTATCCTATAATTATAGAATAAAACAAAATTGTTTTGAATATGACGATACACGTTTCAGGGACGACATTCGCGTGAAACTTTTATTTATCGACTCGAAGACGCTGATCAGTTCCGACCTGTGTGAGCGCCAAATAAATTTCATGTCTCAATTAATTCTTGTGGCACGTGTCGCCACGTGGCCGCCGTCGGTCCCGCTGCTCGTCCTCTTTCTTCTTCATTCTCTCGCTTGGCCTACAGCCGCGTCCCGTAGACAGGGGCGTAACACAAGCGCAAGCATATTAAGTGTTGTACGCGCCACGACTTCATTTGCAATGCTTGTTTATTTGGACGGGCGATATGCATCTTTCGTATGATCATAAACCTGTCGATGAAATCGTAACGGACAGGATGAGCACGATATCGTCGATACACGCGGTAAATTCATTGTACTTTATATTCAGTCATCGCGCTCGGTCAGGTGTTGTCCCAGTAGTAATCTGAAATAGAATCAGTAAATGATGCTGGTTTGATTAATGAGACAATTAAATTAGTAGCTTAATTGCGGAAACATGAATGCACAAAGAAATTAGAAACCGCGCAACAAGTATATAACAGTATTCATTTTGCCTATTGTATATTCAGTATATTAAACACGTGAACTACTCATTATGACTGGCTGCACCAATATCAATCTATTTTAAGTGTGCTCTCATTGATCATTGTCTTTCTTGTAGAATTAGAAAATAGAATTCCATCGCGCTAAGGTAAATAATTGGTTGATAAAATAGAATTTAATCGCCAAGGTAATTAATTGGTTGATAAAATTAACCGTTAAAATAAATGATTATAATTTTACAACGTGAGGTTGCAGTAATTTTATTCTTACGAAAGTTTTATAAACGCAGTTAAAATTATATAAGTTCTAATAGCGTATACCGACTGACCGTTTATTCTCAGGAAATGAGAGGACAAGATCTATCGATCTAATTCCCTTGGATTTATTGTAGTCTGCGCAACGACACTATAATCTAATGAACTCCGTTTATTTTATTTGTATCGGTGCCACATCAGCTCTTATAAGGAGTCGTATTAGATCTTTGCCGTGATTATTTATCTGAAACTGATATTTCCTTTTTATGTTGGAGACGAAGAAATGATTCTAATGCTAGCGCTTTATATTCATCTCACCACTTTCGATCAGATTTTCGATTTCATTCTTATACGGAATATTAATCAGCAAAATGCAATCTAATGAAGAAACACAGTCAGGGTAAATTAATGTAAACAGATCTGTCCCATGTGCTTTTTTCTATACGCCAAGAATGATGAGAAATTCAAAATAATTTTCTTCATTTCTTCGATCTGTTCTTTTCGTTTATGATATTATAACAAATTATAAAAAATAGGTATATCACGTACATTGTAACAGTTTTAATAAATATCTTATGTAATATGTCTTTTGAATTATCTGACGTTTTCCCTTTGGTTCAATAAGATTCGTAGAAATTTGTAATCGTACACCGACTGACCGTTTATCCTCAGGAAATGAAAGGACAAGATCTATTGCCACAACGCTAAGCTGTTTCTATTAATGGGAAGTCGAAAGGCACCGGAACATTTTAAATCAAATAAGATCTGACTTGTCCACAAACCATCCTCTGCATCAACACGATCATGAACGACATATGTTTGAACAGCGTGGTAATATATACATAGTTCCTCCTCGGACACATCCTCGTACAACATATTAACAGCTTAGCCAGTAAGCCTTTTATATTACATTTTTCCCTCTATGGGGTCTTCCTAATCCAATGGGGTAGCTCGCCTCCCTGTAATACCAAGGGTGCACATAGCGAATTCGACCTTGCTCAATGCTCAGTTTCGCGCACGTCGAAATCAGACGGCTGGAAGATTGCGAGTTAAAAGAATCTATTGGGAAAGCAATTTGCGAATGAAGTGTATTTTTGAAAAACTCGTTATTTGAGAAAATGATTATCCATGGGGATTCAATTCAAACTGAAATAAATGCACTTTTAACATGCAAATCATTAAGGCTTTATTCAACGTGAAAAATATTTAATTTAAACTATTAAAAATGTATAGGAATTGGGAATTTAAAATGCAGAGAGAATACCATCTGTGAACTTTCATTAAAAGTCCAAAGCTTACGCGTATAAAATTTTGCAATGCAAAAAGAATTTTAGAAATGTTTCCCTTGCATATTTTCTTTTTTACATATGCGTATAGAAAAATGCAATACAATAATCGATGTTCAGATATTACATTAAGTTCTTTCATGAAATCCGTTTGCCTCTCAAAATATGTATAAAAATATATACACATGTATATATATAAATTGTATACTGCTGTCCCGTCAAACAAATCAACGAAATAAAATCAACGAAACGCTGTCATGAATAGCATACAGTGGACATCTCGCGTCAATGAATAACCCCCTTCGCGGGGGTTGAAACTTGTAAATAGGATGCTCGCGGTCGCCCACCCTAAAATTTACTCTGCACGCGCATTATTCGGCCGATATATATTCCCATCGCGTTGCTTTCCCATGTGCACAACCGAGCCGAACGCACCTCGGCGATCCGGCGAATCGTTTTCGGCCGATAACTGCTTCCTCTGACTTGACTTTGTGAGCATTTCACGCCCGCAGCTCCAATTAACTAGAATGACTGACCGCGCGCGCCGTCGTAAATCTGTTGCCCCGCCGAAGCGCGCCGAAAGCGCATTAACGGAACAGACATAAGTTTAGCAGCAGGTTCGTGTTTGCCAGGGGCGCACCCTGGCTGGGGTCGGCCCATTGTTTGCCCCGAAACGCACGCAACACGGAATCATCCCTTGACGCGTGACTTACGTGCCCGTAAAGCCAAACACAGCGGGATGTATATGCGCGCGCGCGCGCGCACACATACATTGTATACACACGCACATACGGGGAATATATTTTTACTGATCGTCGAATTGCGAAGAGAACGGATTCACGCGCCTCCGAATTCCGCCGATGGAACTTTCAGGAGAATTTTTGTCGAAGCGGTCGATCACTCGTCTGTACGATTCTATCGTTTGTACGATTTTTTTTTTCTAATCAACGATATGAAGATATACTAATCGAGAGCAATAGTTGGCGAAAGGTTTACATTAACGAATTATCGTTACCATATCTTAATTATCATATATTAATAAATAATGATGCAATGAACTTTAAACGTCGGTGAACTCTATAAACTTATTTTAGAGCTGATTACAGCATTGTTACAAATATTTTGCTCAAACAATCTTGAAATGTTTCTGATGAAAATTTAATGAGTCCCGAATCTCCCGTGAAGGGTCAACTGTACTTTTGACCAGGGACGCGTTTATATATATCGTCGGGGAACATCAGAATGCAGAGCATTACATCGACACGCTGGGATAGCGAAGACTTTGAAGATATGAAAGGGCGGTATAAATCTTTAGCCCGGACTTAAGTTCCGGAGTAAATCTTGCCACGTTTTAGCAGTAAGTCCAGAGCTCACTGCGAAAAAGGATCAAGCATACCGACTTGCCGGATAACGTCCTGCATGGCGTCCTCGTCCGCCGTTACAGGCGTCTGCGTAGTCCACAAAAGGTGCTAAATCCACTTGCGACAAGTTTAAAATCGACTCTTCCGCCCATACTGATGTGTCGACTTGCTTTAATCCGCAAAAAAGCCGAGCCCATAGCGATTTCACTGCGAGATTACCGCGAATTCCGATAATCTACTCAAAAGCTCGTTTTTATAATTTTATGAACTGTTATATTTTCATTGTTTATATGTATAGTGTAGCCGTATTATATACCAATTTCTTTCTTTACTTCTTAGATTAATCGTAATTTTAAATATTCAAGTTCGATATTTGATTAAAGATTTTATATTTTATTATAGGTACATATTATTTATGTGCCTACGTTATTTATTATTATGCGAATTAATACTCACGTAAATATATTAATTATTAACTTACAAAGTATTTAAAAATTTACGAGCGATTTTGGGATATCTCTCCCGTCGTATTATCGCGGCAAGCAGTTGGCGAGAAAGGTGCGTAAAAATATACTCAATAGGAAGTTGCGTGAGAGTCTGGTGGACGGAGGGAGAGAAACTTCGGCCGGACTAGAAGAGAGAGCGGCATGATTTAGATATCGCCTTCTTGTGGTAATCAATTTCCATTAACAAAGTCTCAGCACAGTTAGAGAGAACGAGGACTGCAAGCGAGGAGTGAGGGAATTCGAGAAGCAGAGCCAGAAAACGGAGGGAAAGAAAGCATGGGAATAAAAGGCGGGTCTTAGGAGACACCGTGCTGTAATGAGGTCTTGTAAATTTTTATCTTAAGAAATCATTGCCGTCGGAGAAACGGAAATTCTTTTCTTTAAATGCCCTGTCAGTTTCAGTAATTGCAAGCCGTAACGAAGCAATCGCGCAACTGCGCTTCATGAACAAAGGGAATGGAGCAAGTGTAAATTTTTTCAAAGATAAATAAATAAAAAATATAACAGCTAACAAGTGTTAAAATACATTTTTATATTATATACATGTTGTTATTGTGTAAAAAATAAGCACATGGTTATTGCGCTAAATTTTACATGCAATAAAGTAAAAGTTATGGTAGATTTATTTATTACACTTTATGCTAATCGTGTTAAAATCATATTTTATTAATTTATATTAAACAATTATTTCTAATTTTTCTGCAGAATAACGATAAACAAATCTTAGATAAAGAAAGTATCGGCGCGTCCCCAAGCTTTCCAGATAAGTTTGTGAGCCGCGGAGAAAATTGAAAAACTTCTCGATAAAATGGTCCCACCACTACGACTCGCACTAAACTTAACCACCTTGTGCTCAATACATTCCAAAAACTAATTAAACTTTGGACATATACACAAAGAGTCTCTATAGCGCAAGTTTCTTCTGACCAATTCTACAAGGTGGGTTAAGCAACGACGTCTTTCAAAACTAAGTGCGTGATAATAAATACTTAAAAGAATATACGGAGAAAAGAGAAATATTAAATAATCCAGTATATATAAACTCTTATAAAACTTGATTTAATTAATTTAACTTGCAACAGCAGCAAACTCTTTTGGTAGTTCCAACTCTTGACTGTGATCTTCACTTAATTTCGAATATTTAAGATAAAGAATTGATCGATTTTTTATTTTATTTGACGCTAGAGAACAATAATAGATACGTAAATAAATAAATATCGACTGATTCGAAGAAATAAGTTGATTTACAATTCTGATCATAACGATAAACCTATTAGTCACTGATTTCAAATCACTTCAATACGAGTCACGTTTAAGTATCGCTTCATAAATGTTTATAAATTTTCTCTTTCTCTCTCTTTCTCTCTTTCTCACACGAGAGACTAAACGAGATCGGCGATACATCGCTCTTACGCATGAAGAAGCGAGGCAGACAGGATAAATCGGCCGAAATTCGCGGATCTCGCTTCGCATCGCCGGTTCGACAATTAAGCGAAAGCCGAACGGTATCGAGTGGCAAAATATTTGCAGAAATGTGGCATCGCCGATAACGGTCGGTAACTCGTTGGCAGCCGTACTAGGAATGTGAGATATGGGTGGAACTCGATCGACATCCAAATGAAGCATGCTACAGAGTCGGCAAGTGCCTGGCTGGATATTATAGACCTGTGAACGAGGCTGAGGGGTGGTTTCGCGCTAAATTGAAACGCTCGAAGGTAACGTCTAATGAAAGCACAAGCGCGGGAGCTAATATCCACCCCACTAGAATGTAATAATTTCAGAATGGTACTTCAGAGAGAGCTGTACTTGTGCAACAAAGGTTAACCACGCGAACAGCTATTCGCGATCGCGTATAGCGAGAAATCGCCGAGTCCGGCGTGGAAAAGTACCCCCGGGGCCCCAGGTGCGCGATTTATCGCGAGTTACCGAGCCGGATGATCCGCCTGCGCATTACGTCAGACATCCTGCCGGAAATGAGGATCATTGAGATTGGACCGGAAGACGAACTCGCATGACCTTTGGATATCAGCCATGTGGAGTCCTGAGAGCGAGATCGCTGACGAATCGAAAATCAGAACTCGTTTTAAGACTCGTTAAAAAGCGCGACGAACTTTATCAAGACGGTTAATTATGTGTTCGTTCAAACTGTATGGCCATTTAGCGTCTGTTAAATGAAAAAGTTCACGATCTAATCGGAGGAATCAGCTTATGTTTAATATGTCGGGGAAATTTTATTTTTATATTGTGTTTATATGTTAAACGACATTTGATTAAAACCGAAATAGGAAATTTATAATTTTCGTCATAATTGTCATTTAATTAGTTTCAAGGAAAAATGATCGTTTTAAAAATAATATTAGGGTTTATATTTTCTTATTAATATATTGCACCATATTACATAATAAAATTGTCTGTGCGAAAAGCGTATTTAAGTTATATACATATTTCTATGTAAAAAAGAAGTTGAAAGACACATTTATCAAGCTAGTGATTATTTTATTGGATAATGGTATCTCTTATTCAGAAAAAAATCGAGACGTCTTCATTGCATTGAGCTTCATTGGCTCGGAAGAAAAAGCGGATTATATGATGTAACTCGATGAGATTTTCAAGATGGTACTTCTTTAAATTAAAGATGTACTGAAAACATCAAGACATATTTCTCTGATATATATCCCTCCTCCCCGCCATCTACGACATTTTCTTACATGCAAGTAATTGCCTGACGTGAAGAGGTTGCTTAAAACAAAGTGGTCAACATACGCGTCTGTCTGAAGATACAAAATCTACATTTATGATACGCACATAATTTAATTATATCACACAAAAATGATATTTTATCGTAATATGTTTATCGCACAATACGGATTCAAAGTATCGATTAATTAATTCCATCAACTGCCAATAATAAATATAAAAACGAGTTAACATTACCTTCTTCATATCAGGTGTCATTTCAGAGATTTATATTTAGATATTTCTCTTTTGCATTAGCTGGCTGTACGAAACAGCAAATATTAGTTGGAGTTATTACGGTACAATCAAACGAAGCTTACTCTTTTTTTTTGCATCGTAATATTTCATTGCAGTTAGCAATGAAGTTTTACGAGTATAGCTGCCGGATAAACCTTGATAACTGACAGTAATCTACTCTAGACGGGTCGATAGCTACGAAAGCCCGGTATAAAAATAATATCGAAGAGTCCGGCGTGTGTAAGTGCATCCGTAAAATGAATTTTGTTGGAGGACCATATCTCTCTCGTAAGCGTAAACGCTTGCGCGTGCGTGCGTTGACGGGGCGGAGGGGACGTGAGAGCATGTAGGTGCTGTAAGCACAAATTGCCACAAATTGGAGAAAATTGAATGAAGCTTACAGCTTAACGAAGGCACTAAACCCTTGCGGAACGACCTATCTCAACATGCAGCCCATTTTCGTGATAAGTGAGGAGATGTCGTGCGTTTAAAACACTTTAACCGGGACAACGCTGCGACGCCTCGGTGTCGCTGATATATTTCTACCGTCAATATTTCCTGAAGATTTCTGCATTTGTCGCGACGATGCAGATATTGCCTGCAAGGCAGTGTAGAACTAAGCTTTCGTTCTATTCGAACCATATCGTGTTCGATAGAAGATATATATTTGATTTCCCACATTTTTTAAAAGCAAAGAATACGACATTTAATGAGATATCCACCTACTTTATAACTGTAGTCTTTTATCATATTGTAAATAAAAGTAAAATTCTTTATTGCACCGATACTTATAATTGGTATACCTATATATGGACAAATTTCATTGCATTAATTTTTTTACATCACTATTCTGTCTAGTTTATTTATAGTATTTCGTTGTTTGAGGTGTTATTCCGACAAAAATGTGTTAATGGAATATTTGAAAATTATTCACATTCTATTGTTCATTACATAAAATATAGGTGTAGGAGTAACTGTTTTTATACATATTATTATGTATTTTTGTATTATTACATATTTTTGTTTATACTTATTGTATTTTCAAATATTTTATTATATTTAAATTTAAAATGTATGCTAATTGAAAAGTAAAATACAGAAGAGTTTTTCTCTTTTTTCATCTTCCAGATTACAATTTTATCGGAAAAAGATATATTATTTTCGTGATCAACACGTTTCGACAAAATTGTTAAGTTTACGTTCGTTATTATAGCTTATTACAAGGAGCTGTAGTCCGAATATTGAAAGGAGCGAACACTTGCTTCAAACGACAAAAGATTTTGATTTTTCGATAGAAAAAGGTCGTTATCGAAGTACTTCGCCGCCGCTGAAGAACTCCGAAACGACCGTAACCGGTGAGAGCTGGGAGGGAGAGTTCGTGGCACGGAACAAAGAGAGAAAGGGACAGCGAGAGAGAGAGAGAGAAAGAGCGACGGTATGAGGAAAGGAGGAGAGAGTAGGATGGAGGAGGGCGAGGTTGAAGGAAAAAGAGTGGAAAAAGAGGAGGACGGCATGGCGGTTTGCAGCAAACAGAGGACAGTGACTAGAGCGAGAGGCGTGCGAGACGTGGAATATGTCTGGCGTATGTGGAGAAGCTTGTACACTCCCCCGGGATCGTTATGGGGGCATTCCGGCTTCTGGTATGTAATATCAGAAATTCCTGTCTACCTGTGTGTCGCCTGTTGCCCGTGCGCGATGTTCCAATTGGAGCGGGCGAAACGCGCGCCCGTGCGATGCGAAAGTGGTATTATACTTGTGCCGGCGCGGTGGTAGGGCAGGACGTAGGGCTGCGGATCACCGGCGCTCAGGAGGATAAAATTATTCCACGCGTTGAAAATTAGCTGCGCGGGAGAGTCTGATAGAAGCTACCGGCGTCGTCTGCGTGTTTGGCTCTCGAAATGAATACTTATCGGTGAAAGGAATATGTAGCATGTAATAATATTCATCGCGCTTGACGCATAACGCTAAGAGCATTTTTTCGCTATTTTGCGATACTTCTCTTTGACATGGAATTAATTACAATTTTACGTACGTTTAAGTAATTTATAAAAAAACATACACATTTTATATAGATAATATTTACCTCATTAAGAATATATGAGATAAATCAATGTATTTTATTTGTTCTAATATTGCTATCAATAATTATTATACTAATCTTTAATAATGTACGTATCCAGTCTATTCAATATTAATTGATAAGACTATTATAGAGCATATAATTACAGTAGTGTAACATAGAAAATTCCAAGCAGCACATTTGTTTATGTATCTATAAAAATATAATTAAAAAATATATTAGCAAAGGTATTATAATTGACCAAACTGGCAAACTTTATTGATTGAAGCACGCTTCGTGCGTAAAAAATATATATATTGCTGTAATTATATATACCTATATAATTATAATTAATAAAAATTATTTATTAAAATGTCAATATATACCGTATGTTTGAAATGTCAATTCCTTAATATCTGTATTATAATATCTGTATTACTTTGACTGCCATTAAACATCTCCCATTGGCCATTAAAAGCTTATGAACGGATCTTTGAAGATACACTGCAACCTTTCGACGCAATGCATTCGGGCGATGTATAGAGAGGATTTTGGTTTCGTCGCGTGGTAGGGTAGTTTTAGCCAGAGGCATCGGTTGTCTGCATTCGACACATTGTCAATTTGCCGCTGCTCGTCGCGTCTGTTTAAAATCGATCGTGCCAGGGCACACATACCTGCCTACCAAATACATTTTCGGTTTACGAGTGCCGTAGACGTCACTCCCGTTCTCTAACAATGCGCTAAAAAAATAGTCGCTTTGTTCGATTCCTGCTCGCCGCCAACATGACTGGGAGGGGAGGTCATATGTATATTAATGTCTCCAATAATTTTTGAAAATATACATATAGCGGTATTTCAATCGAAGTTATTTTGATCACTTTCGTGTTTATTTTGTCTCACAATTTGCGGTTGTGAACAAGTAACTTCTTTTGCCACTGATTTCATCGACGCTTTAATATGTTTTTTTTTTCACTTATTTTCTTGATATTTTCCACCAATGAGATAACTTTCTGTTTATTATTTAGAAATAATATATAAAATAACGTTTAGAGCTATACCTATATATAATGTTTATTTTATTTTAAAAAAACATATTATGTGAGAAGATAGATACACACATACACACACATTTTCTCTATTTTATTTCTCTACGGTATATTTGATTTCTCATAAGCATCATAAATAAATTAGAAATAGCTCATTTATTTTACAATTTAAGAAGATTTTTCCTCTAGTAATTAGAACAATAAGATTATGAGAGAGAGATGTAAGAGATGATAGCAAAAATTAAAATTGAATCTATGGCCGATGATCAGCGATCTTGCTAGCCTGAATTTCGTGATCGAAAATGAGAACCACAAACGCGATATATTTGAAGTATGATGTGACTGAGAATTCCGTACAGGCGAGCAGCGCATTCCACGTGATATCTATTTCATTATAGGAGAGATTCCACAGTATTTTTGCAATTATATGCAGCGATCATCGCCACTGGTTACACAGGTTATACCGTTCATATTGTGTTTGCGAATATTGTCGCAATATAGTCGAAATTTCTCGGGGACGGCCATGTGATCGAATACTCGGACCAGCGACGTTAATTATCTTTAATCCAATTAGCTATGTATTTGCATATGCCGACTACGATGTTTTCGAGCGTTCGCGTCTGCGCTCATTAGCGCGGTGGATGTGATGCAAATAAACGAAAAATGAGTTTGCAAAAGGTATGACGCGCTACCTGAAAAGTATAATTAAAAATTACATCTCCGTCACATATTCGCGATGCTTCCTTGCACGCTCGAGAAAATGACTTTGTATAAACCTCCCTTTACATATTATCATAAGTTGTTTGTTCACTTAGCAATTTTCTTAATTACCTAACGATACGACGGATTATATGTATATCTGGCCACAAATAAAAATAAATAAAATAAAAACAAAGAGCAAGATAGAAAAATTGGCAAACGTAATGTTACTAATTAAAAGACGTGAGGCATACGCGCAAAGAATATTAAATTTTATCAATTAAAACCATCGCCAATTATTCCTAAATTAACGAGAGAACGAGAGAGACGGCGGAGCCACTTTATCGTGTTTATTAAATATCTTCGACCCTTCCTCTTAACCCCTCCTTTCGCACAAGAAAAGATATGAGTATATGGTATGCACGTCCGTTACGTACACTATGGCATAACACATAGAATACATGTGTCCACTACTCATTTCCCAACAGTTATTCGTGGTTTCAAGTATAGGTATAGAAAAAATGTCTTCAACCAGGTATATCTCTCATTAACAAAGATTTTTAATGTTATTCTGCTACATGTTAATAATAAAACCATTTATTATAAGATAAAAGACTATATTATAAGACATAAGATATTTATTTTTATTTCACGAAAAGCAGCAAAAACTTTTCAAAATAATTTAATGCAAATCTTAACTATATTATATTGTGTATAACTGTATAACCCTATTGTGGATATATATGTATAAAAATTAGAAGTAATGTATGAATATTTACATTATCATATATACTATACGATATCATAAAAAGAGAAAGCTAAATTTCATTAAGTTACATGGTTTATACATAGTAGGTATTTCGAATTTTGACCAAGAATAATCTTGGTCTTTTAATGTATTGTAGAGATAATTTTTATAATGGATAATAAAGTAATAAAAATATTTCTGTAATTTATTATAAAAGTTATTTTCATATTTAATATTATATAATTTAATATTATTCATATTTAATATTATTTTGTAATTTATGCTTGTTGCAGTAATACAATTAAAAAAAATACAAAAGTCATGTCGCGCGCGAAATTTCTATATGGTTTGTAAAGAATAACAATTAATTTACTACAGTCATAAATTACGATCAATTACGATACAATATTTATTTAATGTTAATATATTAATTATTGTTGTTTACAAATTACTAATGTACATGACGATTAGTACAAATTACTGATGTAAATGCGACTCCAAATTTGTGAAAGAATTTGTCATTAAAGTTTAATTTAATGGAAGTGAAATACTCTATATATTAATTTGTGATATTAATAAGCCATTTAACGCACTAGAAGCAGAATAGTCCATTCATCTATGAATGTTAGTCATTTTAATACATCTACAAAAAATATTAATGATTTGCTCCCATATTGCATATTATATAAGAAAAGTTTAATTAATTACGGAATTAATATGTTATGGAGATAAAATTGATTAATTTTAAATTATATATTTAAATATGTGTATATTTATATATATTGTATAAATATTAAAATACAACTTTAGAAAGTATTGGTTTTTAAAATAAATAATTAATTATGTGAAAAATTATGTAGAGATAAATTATATAATGTTTGGTAGCGTTATATGCTAAACAGTAATCGTATTAGATCCTAGCGAATTAATAATAGGTAAGCCGCACATTTTTTATAAAGTGTTAATAAATAGTTGGCAATCATACAAAATGTAATCGTTTCCGTCTGCTTTTCGTATATAGGCGAAAAGCAAACGTGACCACTTCGAGCGAATCTGAGGTTTTAATAAATTAACATGAACATTATCCGGCGTAATTACAAAACTACCGCGTTTACATGTATCTCTTGCGATCGTCGCAAATAGAATGGAATGCCATTCATGTAGGATCGCGAGATCGCCGCGTTGGCGGGTCAAGCAGAGCGTTAGGAGCCATCGCGACTTCCGTTTCGCGCTGCACGGGGCTGCAGCGTTATAAAAAGGGGTAGCTATTGAATTAAAAGGACGTAGAGCGAATAAGGCGGGCCGCAACGAGAAAGCGAGATCGCGGCCGGGCGAGAGAGATTCCGGCGAGAGAGCGAGCGCGCGCGCGAGCGAGCGAGGGTTGGAAGAGCGTAGCGCGCGAGAGAGGACGTGAAACAGAATGCGCGATGCGGGGGCGCGAGGGGGATGAGGACGATGAGGACGGTGATAGAGTGAGACGCTCGGACTCGGAAAGGGAAGGGAGGGAAGAAAGGCGGAGGAAATGAGAAGAAGAGGGCTCTCTCGTCTCCTTCGGCCGGTCGTCTGCTCGCATCTCTCTCCTCTCTCCCGCGCACATCACCCGCGCGCCGAGCGTCCGCGCGCCGCGCGCCGCGCGCGCTCTTGCCGGCCATAAAAATAAAATTTCAATAAATCTCCGCCGCGCGAAAACCTAGTGGGGCATCCGGAGGGCGGGCTGCCCGCTCATTGGAGCTGCGTTCGCGGCGGTTACCGCCTACCACAAAGCGGAGACGGCGAAAGAGACGGTAGACCTGGATAGAGTTTACCTCGGGATATGGGCAACCCTCGCATGGCTACCAACCATCGCGGCCCGGCGACGGAAAATCCGACGACGGGGTACCTTACGGGGTCCGAGATTCCACGGTCGCTTCCATACGTCTGTCAACCACCGGCCGCCTTGCCCCCTTTTTATTCTGACTCTTCCGAAGCAATGTCTCTCGGCCTGTCCTGCCACCCCCGTCTCCTGTTCGAGCGCGCATTCTGATCCTACCAATTGGCGACCGCAAGGCTACGTTTAACTTTCGCGCTATTGCCGGTGTAATCACGACAATTCTTAACATAGTTAAATGAATTTTTCAGAAGAAAACTTTTAAACTTTGGGCAGAAAAAGATAAATATATAATAGCCCTCTCTTAAAAGGAAAATTATTTCAGTACTCACTATTCACGATCGCCATTTTAATATTCTAAGATAGGTAACAAGTATTTATAGTTCAAAGTAATTTAGTATATTTTGATAATTAATATTTTGTGAAAATAAACGAGTTAAATAAAATTTCGATCGCTGAGAGCGAGATTTCGAAGAGAGGCGCTGTCGCGGCTTGGCACCTACCTGGGTTCTGGTGTTGGATCCGAAGGATAGGAGCGATTTAATATCACGCCCACCAGCGGGAGAACGCGGGATGGTAGGGACACCCGCGAGCCGGTGGCGGAAGCGAGAGATCGGCGGTGGGCGCTTTTACGCGAACGGGACGCCGATATTCCCGCCAAGCCGGCCGCGAGTGGGGGAGTTCGGATATGGCAGTCGGCCAGTTCGCTGTTTGCCTTCCTGAGGCACGGGCCGGTCCTCAGGCTCGTCTGTACACCAAAGTACTCATCCAGGAAGGCCCCGTGCGCCGCGCCGCCAGTCGCAGATTTTTTTTTTTCCCGTCCGTGGTTCCTCGAGAGTTGAGGGTGAGGTGCTCGCGGTGTCGCGCGGATTTCCGCTTCCGCGTGCTGTATCGGAGCTACGCTCCCGGGGTTGAGCGGCATGCTCAACAATATCACCGCCGGCGGTTCCATACACGGTATCTCCGGTAAGTACCGTATACACTTGAGCCAGAAATTCCCCCCCCCCCCCCCCCCCATCCGGTTGTGCGTCGAGGAAATTGTGAAATTAGTTAGCGATCTCGTCAATACAAATATTATTGTCGATGTTCGTCCGCCGAATGTTCAATTAAATTAAATTGTGTGATAGGACTCGAATTCCCTTAGAAATCCTGAAGCTGGCCGAGATTCGCGGTATCCATCGGTTTTCTTCATCCCGCGTTTCAAGTCGAAGTTTTTGGTTTAAATGTTCTTAAACTATGTTGAGAATAATGGCTCAGATGTTCTCTAGGAATTGAGCGTATATCTTAAATTGATTCTAAATACAAAAACTTAGCGCGGGATTAGCATAGAATTATGGATCGTATTATTATGATTGGCCAATTTTTAACTATGAATTAAGATTAAATTTATTAAGTGTCGGTCAAGTTCATCGCATCGATTATTGCAATCATATTTTTAGCATTGCAAAAATTAATCACATTTCAGTTATCTGATATGTCACTAGTGCGGACCACGCGGTATCTAATAAGTGAAACGTGTCATTACCTCACTCACAATCATATACAGTCATATACATATAACAAATGCATTTCGATGACGAGCACCAAACGTAACTTATTGCAACCGGAGTTCCTCGGGAGTCATCGATGTCTCGCCGACGGTACCACGCGTGTCGCTCTCGATTTACAATCCAGTGTTCCGTATATTGAGTCAAAAAGAATTTTTAACCGACGTGAAAGACATCGTGAAGTGTTGGGCGATCTGATCGGATCAGGTACAAACTCTTTCAGGATTAAGTGTCAATCGCATCAGGTTCCATCAATTTTAATAGCGGCAGCCGACTTCAGCTATTACCTTGACAGCGTTACCGACGAAAGTAGTAAATTTTTCTAATTATAGTAAAAATTGGGAAGAAATGTGGGACTGAATAAAAATAATCATATATTTTATCTGTAACCGCCATTGTCGTGACAAGTATAACAATTATTGGCGCATTTCACCGCCTTAATTGTCGACATTATAGAATATTGGAAAATAATTCACGTCACTTTTGTGAATAATGATAGTGTCATTTTTGTATCCAATGCAGAATGTAATGAGAGACAGAGATAGCCACGATATATAATGATAGTGTTAAACTTTGATACTTCAGTCTTAGATTTCAAGCGCGGCGCCAAGTACCGCCGTAGCATCAGGTGTCCCATAAGAAGTGTGTTTCTTCATAGCTTTTATAGTGCGCGAGCTAGTTTATTTTAAGCTTAGCGTGTCAGCTTATTGTTCGCGTAACGTGGCATTATCATGTCGGTCTACTACAATTAAAAATTGCAATTGAAAGTGACGTCGTTAATTAATCAGACATTATTACGAGTATTATGAGTATTCCCGGTCTAATTGCGTGCCATTAGTATTCGTATTTTAGTAAAGAACTTATTCAAGATGAAATAAAATCCATCGGGAAGAAATATCGAGCGCTAAATAGTCTTTATTTAAATAGATTCGGTTATAAATTTAGTTATACTTAATTTTAAACCCTTCTAAATCTTTTACGTGCATTATTATAGCACATAGTTCCGTTAAAGTTAATTACATGCCGTTTACGGTGAAATTTTTAACAGAAATATCCGTATATTCCGTGATGATAATTGCGCCGGCTAAAATATATAGAAAGTGGCTTTTAAATGTTATAACTATATATCGGAAATCTTCCAAATAAGATTTTTCTTGCATAAAACAAAAATTAATAACTGATTATAATTTACCGCCGAATAATTGTTATTAAAACTTGATAATTATACTTTGCACTGCTTAATACTTTTGTTTTCATCAGCGAATTTTATGAAACTATTTTTTTAAAGCTCATTTCTAAGCTCGGCATGTGATTCCAAATGCTTACAAAAAGGGTAAATTATGAATGGGTCCGGATTCCTCTTAAGTCAATTTGACTTTCATCACCCGTCGGTTGGTGTAGGAACTGTTTTGCCTGGCTAATCCACTGTGAATAATCCTGTCGCAACTATGGATTGCAATTAATATCATGTAATTTATTACGAATATTTATTGTATTGATAAATACTTTTAAAAAACGTTTCTTACACCAGTTTTTTATTTAATTTTACGTATTATCATGCAAAAAAACGAATGTTTCTTTAATACATTTTTATATGAAAGATGTTTATTATATTATTTTTATTTTGTTCGGTATTTGCACGATAAAATCATGATATAAATAATAGTCGCGCAAATTTTTTATAAAGAATAAACATTGATTATTGTGCAATTAATAAATTTATTTAACTCTTATCTTGCATATGTAAAAGTTAAGTAATTTTGTTAATTACTTCACTTCTACGTTGTATACAGTACTAAAGTGGTTTCTTTGATTGTAGTAAGATCGTAAATTTCGTCAATTTTTGAAACTTTTTAAGTTAGGAAAATTTTTCTTTCGCGGTAGGTTTATTTTCTAAAGTTATAAATAGGAAAATCGACAGGGAATGAAATCCAGGGTGGAAAATCGCACGAAAGAATAGTGAGACGTGCCGGTAACACGTGACGTTGCACGTCTTCGATCTCCTCCATCTCAAGAAAGCCGCTTCTCGAGTTTGATGATCTTAATTACCTCAACACTGATTACATTACGCGAGAAGTTGAGGAACGGTTTAGAGAGTTAGAATGTTGCAGGTGGCGAGGACTGAGTAAAGCGCTACCACGTTAACCAGATTAAAAGAAAGTTATAGCTCCATTTTTTTCGCGTTAAGCGTCAAACGTTGATTTTTTTTCCGTCATGTTTATTCCGCCATGGAATTTACACACTTTTGTGTCTCGTTCAATTTCGGATTAACATTATTGCGATTATCGAATGAATTGAACACCGACGACAACGCGCACGAATGGCGAAAGAATTTCTTTTGAAACTATATTGATCTTCATTAAGATCTTGATTTTATTCAAACGATCGTATAAATCGTCGTATACCGTCCGGAATGATTATACCTGAGTTTACGCGTGACAGACGTCACAAGCGACATCGCGCTTGTTTCTCATAAATTGCACTTATATATATCTGTCTTTCGTCAAATAAGATCAAACATATATTATACTTACTAACGGCCGGCCGATTTGCGACTGCATCGATACGTCTTCAATTATCAGCCTTCAATTTATTAAAAAATGAGATTTAGCCATTCGGGACCGTTGTGCGCGCATCTCGCCGTACTTAAAGTGTGTCCGTTAAAATTTTTTATGATATACGTTAATTGCATTTGGTGCATCGGCCATCCGATTGAGACAAGGCGGGCACAGCTCGCGAGCGTGACACGCGAATAAATACGTCTGTCACGACATTTCCGGATAGTAATGTGATTTATGACTTTATTATTCAGACGTTTCAAGCGCCCGCGGCTGTCAATCACGAGGTTTTCAAATGTCGATAAACGCGCGGCCGAACGTTATAAAAATTTTGGGGGTTTTTTTTTTCTACAGCCGCTTCACGCATCCTGAATTACCGCGCTACTCCATGAGCGAAAAAAAATACACGTGTAGAACGAATGCCTAGCCGCATCCGCGCGTGATCCTTTAAGTGATTAGCGTTTTAATTTGATTATGATCTTCGATAATCCGGTCAATTAATGCGGGATTAAATAATCATTCTCAATCTTTAACAAGAGGGAAGGTATCTCGAAGTAATACGGGTGTAATTGCGCGCAAAGTAAATGTTAGAGGTGAAATTTTTCTCTTTGTATTAGCAGATGCAATATGGCACTTTGTGATTCACGTGGCAGTGCAGTGATTGTGTACGATTTTTGTAACAATAGAGTTTATTGTATACGGAGAATCTCGATGAAGACAAAAGAAAGTAAAAATAAAGAATATAAAGCCTCTTAATTTGATAAGAAATTTGATTTCTTATCAAATAAAGAGGCTCATAAATACCGAGACCGTAAAATAAAATCATCAAATGTCTATGACGCAAATAGAAAGACCTGTTGTAAAAATTCATTCTTATAGAGATATTCATTCAGTTAAGTTTTACCTACACGTTGATTTAATAATTTAATATCAATTCTCGGTATTTCTATATGTATAACTTTATATTTACGGTCACAAACGAAACTAATAAAATATTCTACATATTCTGCATTCATTTTATTACTAAGAGTATCTATGCATATTTAAATGGAATTATTAAATAATAAATTTGTGTAAAATTCAATGAAAAGTTTCTTTATGAAATCTCTTTCATACAATTGAAAATAATACTTTTCATAGTCTTTTAAAAGTCTTAATATTTGAAAGTAGAAATTAAAAAAAAAAATAAAGACTAAAATCTTCTAGTAAACGGGAAAGTCTTTGCACCTAATTTTATGAAAAACTTATCACGCTTATAAATGTCAATATAAATGTCAAAACTAATAATAATCGTTTTGCACGAGTTATTCCATTGCTTCAAATCTTTTCTATTTTTCGCGCAGCTTCATCTCATTTATTTCATCGCATGGTCGCTCTAGGCGGGTGGAAATTTTCAACGAGCTTCTTTTCCTCCTTGGTGACGCAGAAGATGCGTCTACGTCGCGGTCGTACCTGACTAAACTAGTTTACCTCATTACGTAAGCATCTTTGACAATGCACAACGACGTGCGATACCCGCGATCTGAAACGCGGCGTAGTGTGGGCGTACTGATCTGAGATGGACACCCTCCACGATACAACGATACATTCACGTATGCACGTAACATATACACACGGTGTCACACGCTCATATACACAGACACGAGGCGCGCATGTATACGTACGTGTACGCATATACCTACCTTGCGAGTGCGTGGAATATCGGGCTATGTGTTTGCGCGCCTAGAAGTCCAGAGTATACGGTGACGATTCTCGCACCTCCTCGCTAAGTGGTCCGTACACCCCTCGGCCAGCTTCTGCTCCTATACAAATTTAAACTACGTAGAGCGGGCGCGTGGGGCGGGCGAGCGAGAGGCATGTGCGGAGCACGAGGAAGCCCGGCGAAAAGAAAAAAGATGGGAGAAAACTGAAGCGGCACGTCTTCTTTTTTTCTCTGCTTCTTACCTACCTCGTCGCTACACGCACGTAGGAGCGAAGGATGCGCAAGATCTGAAGCGGTACGAGAAGGAGCACGGCGTGCTGGGTGTGAATCTGGGCTCCGGTCTGTCCGCGGGTGGTGGCCTCACGCTTCACCAGGAATTGATCATGACTATGCCCGGCACAGGTACGTTAAGCCCGCCGTCGCGTTTGCTTATACGAAACTTTCGATCTCGTCGGCCGAGAATCATTCAAGAAGGGACACGGCGAACGATTAACTATACGCGAGTCGCAAGCTTAACTTTCTATCTCTCAATTTTGACAGTTGAAACGCATTTCACGAGGCTACCAAAAAGAAAATGAATAAATAGAAGTAAAAGAAATTTATAGCATTGAGAATTTGATCGCTCTATTTTATAGGTGCGTCTTTTATTTACGTTTAAAGAAAATATATTGCGAAATTATATGAGTAATTATTTGCGATTGAGCGAATGACAGATTTTATCTGTTCATTAAATAAGTTGGATGATGATGGTAAATGGAAAGATGAATCGCATCGATTTTCCACGAATGCTATATACGTGAGCAGCTGCAATAAGCGTATGAGATATTCCCAGAACGAATTGCGCGATTATTTCGTCATGAGTTAAAAGGCGAAATTATTTTGCTGAATGGAATAGTATATTCTTATATTATTTAGGAGAAGAGTTTAAGTACGTTGAAAAAGATATAACACTGATATCGATCATTTATCAGTTTATATTTTAACTCTTATAACATAAACGCTTAATGTGATTTTTAAATTGAGTTAAATTTATTAATAATTAGTAATTATTTAAAACAAAAGTGCAATTTCACAAAAAATATATATATACCTAGAAAATCTTGATAATAAAAACTAGAACTATATTTTTAAGATGTAAATTTTCAAAATTATTAGTCAGGATTTGATGTTAAATTAGTCACGTCATTTTGATGTTAAATTGGTCACATGTCACGTTAATATTGAAGTTACATACCTAAAACTTATTGTTAGAAGCAAAACGTGTATAACGGCTTCTTAAATTTAGCTGTTGATCGATGTGCAGCACATGTTAAGATCATTTAGCGTAATTATAAAATATTTTGGCTAGAATCTAAGATATTTATTAATATTCATATAAGTTAGTAAAACTGAGAGAGATAATTTTTTTTTCACTTAATAAACATCTCCATATCATTAGGATGTGATGAAGAAACTTTTTTAATACTATGCTTACTTTGATCGACTTCACACTCTTCTAGAGGGAAGATTTTTTTTCGATATCGATAAATCTCAAAATAAGTAGATTATACCATACACTATACATATATTTTATTTTCTATTTTTTGAAATGTAATAGAGAAAATGTAACGCTTTATTCTTTAATTATCCTTTTGATCAGCGATTTGTTCTAAAATTAAAGATAATTAAAATTGGTGAAAATTCGATACTTTACGTTTATGTTATTTCACCATGGCATTGCATTTTAGGTAGCGCGGCGGGAATCGGGCAAGGCGATGACAAACCTGCAAAGCAAAAGCGACATCGGACGCGTTTTACACCGGCCCAGCTCAACGAGCTGGAAAGGTGTTTCGGCAAAACTCACTACCCGGATATCTTCCTCAGGGAGGAAATAGCACTAAGGATCGGCCTCACGGAAAGTCGCGTTCAGGTAGGTGTGGCCAAAATGTACACACTGCCGTTGGCACGAAATGATTAATTTCAATGTGCGCTAGAGAACTTATCGCGTGACTTCGCGTTCACCGCGCCGTGCCAGAATTACACGCCAATCTCTATATGTTATGCACGTTAAAATAGTTACAATTCAGCATTATGGTTCGGACGCTTATTTAAATCAGTTACTGTGTAAAAAGAAGATATAAAATTCCACTCTCTTTTCTACAATTCGGCCCATCGGAAAAATTAATTATCTTTTTCCCAGAAAATCAGGTTTAATTTTTTGTATCATATACGTCATATGCTTTCTGCAATGACCGATTCATTTGTATAAGTGCCTCAATTATTGCGGTGATTTATTATCGTTATAAATATTTATCATATAAATATGGAGCGAATCTCTGACACGCGTGAGTGAAATAATAATATGCCGGACAACAATGTAGAATCGTAAGGACAGACATTTTTATAAAAATTTATAAATATAAAAAAAATTATGTCTCTCGACGTGCAAAAATTTGGACACGGACATATAGCGTATTTGAGCGATGTTAGAGCGTCACAAGGTAGCATAAATTGTCGTATGGTGACCTCGCGGTTATCCTCAGAAACGTGACCCCAGACAGAACCGGAACTCCGGCGGAATCAATTGTGCCGGCCTACCGTGGCTTTTTGGATTAAAGTGAAACTTCGAGCAGCAGCTAAGCCCTCGCCCTGCGGGGTTCCGAATTTTGGTGGGTTCCACTTGGTTGCGAGGCGACCGCGAAACTTTGCGGAAGCTCACAAGTCCCGTCTCTGGCATAAGGAATTCGGGATCAAAGATCCAGAAATCTCAAACCGCGGCAGGCAATTGCCCAAAAAGCTGCTCTCTTGCTATATCGATTCTGCAAAAGCTAGTATCGATCCATTAAAATCTTCTTAATGTGAAGATATACAAAATGTATGTATGTGATTCATTATGAATTAGGATAATTATAGTTCAAACTTGTTATTGTCCGACATGTGATTGAGAAAAAAGTTTTATTTTACTCGTAAAATAAAACTTTTAACTTTCCTCTAAAAATAAAAATTTTAAAGGAATGATTTAAAAGAGAGCTAGTTATATTGTATTAATACGCAGAGATGTAACGAATGAAAAATAGCGTATATGTTAACGACGAACATTAAAAATAGACACATCAACAATAAACGTCGAATCAAATTAAAAAAAGACATGGTAAATCGAGGCATCTTCCGCATTATAATTTAACGAGCATAATGTGTTTTTGACAGCAAGAATACACTCGTGATTTCCCCGGTTTATCTAAATACGGAACTGACGGAAATCTCAGAATTTATGAAACCAAAAGGCTTGAATTCCCCTGTCCTATTCATCTAAGAGTTTATCGACCTCTTCGTTTGATTATTGGGTGCATTATTAGCACGTATCTCATTAAAGATCCGAAAGAAAAATTAGCTAACGATATATTCGGCTTCAAAATAAAAAGTTTCACGCAATGATAAGATTTAAAATGTTATCATTAATTTAACGAGGAATTAAGAGTGGTTACTAAAAATGATGAAAATCAATAGAGAGAGCATTATAAACTTTTGATTTATTATAACGTATTTGCAATCAGTATCGATATTATTTCACTCGATTGGAAAGATGGAAGGGAGATTATTTTGCATTACGTCAAAACGAGGGTAACGCGCGTTCTTAAATATTAATTTCTTAATTATATTCTTAATTTTTACATCTTAACGACAATTTTGTGCGTCAAATTAATTCAAAAGCAGGCCACACAAACCAGCTGAAAAATTGTCTTTTCGATCGGATTTGACCATCGCGAGAGGGTGATTTTGGCCTCCCTGCGGGCTATCAGCTGACAGAACTTTTTTAAGTCTCCGGGGCACGTCTAGAAAAATGGAGTTAATAGAAATTCATGAAAATTTTATTCGCAACTTGGAGGCGTCAGTCAAGCCGGGCGTTGTGCTGCATACCAAGCAGCTACGCTCCATCCCTCTCGCGTGCGCGTATATAAATTCGCACATACGAGTCGCCGGATATGACGCTTATCCCCGTATTTGTTCCCTATGTAATTAAATATCTGTCTGCACGGCGAGAACAGTTATCTAGATATTGTCCATTAAGGGTATATACTTTGTAATCGAGATAATCTTACAATTAGTCGCGTGATAAAAAGAAAACTTCTAAAACCAATTGAGATACTCCACAGGGTTCGCAGCTGTTCGTGAATTTTAATTTGTGTCGCTTATCGGTTTCTAGTTCCATTTTGAAATCGTTTTTTCGATATTTCGTGTATACAGATTCTTTATATTCCATATACATTTTTAAGAAGTCGATACTCCCCGATCCGTATAATTATCGCAACGTTTGCCTTGATTTCCGATTTTTATCGCGTCAGAATAGCGCGACACATTGACCCCGACGCGTACGCCTTTCAGTTGTTTAACGAATTAGTGGTTTCAAAGTCACCCGGGGTACCCGGTGACTTCTTCGCCTCCGATCCCGTGGTAGCGTGTATTCGTTTCGGCGACGCGGGAAACGTCAGGCGAGAGGAAATAAAAAAAAAAAAACCACACAACACAGAAAAGAAAAAGAAAAAAAAAGGAAAGACAGAAGAAGGAAGAGAGAAAGAAAAGGGAACGGGAGAGAGAAAACGGACCGGGATTCGTGGGTCTGTCGGGCGGCAGGCTGCCTAATTGAAAGAGGTTTTCTGTAGGCGAGGGTAGACATCAGCGTGAACGAAGCGTTTCCAAGGAAACCCGGCGGCGGGCACTCGTGTGGAGAGGGCCTTCGGCACCAATGGGGCTGCGAGGGAAAGGCGCCGGCGCTCAGCATCGCTATACTATCGAGCGTCGCTATCAAAGGTTTCTTGACTTGCCATGGCGGATCCATCGCGTGTTTTAAGGACGGCCGAGTAATCCCTTTTTTTTTATTTTTCCCTTCCTTCAATTATTACCGCGCTGCCCGCGCGTTTACGTGTCGATCATCCGCGGTAATGAACTCGAATGGAAACGATATATCCCGATCGGCGCCCGTACCGCAGGACCCGCTGCCGATCTCATTTCACGCTCTGGGATACCAAAAATGTAACTACGCATTTTCCCTTAATTATGAAAATCTATAATTACGTTTAGAAATTCCAAAAATATACGCACGTGTGTCAAACTACAAATCGCTTAGGGATTAAAAGATTTCGTACTGCCGTATTAATGCTGACTTTTAAATCTTTTTTTTTGGGGTAATTGATTGGTTTGCGAGAAATTAAGTTTAAATTTAGGGATTGGGGGAATTCCACGAACGATTCCGCTCGTTTTTATAATTCACAATTTTACAATTCGCTGCATTGTATGCAGCATAAATTATGACACTCCGGCATCATTGATACAGTAAGCGTAATAGCTGTGTTGTATAATCGTTGCATTAATGGGTAGAAAATTGCTCGCTACGAGTGCGTTGTACATAATAACGTGGCAGCTCATTCCCTCTCTGTCCCTCCGATAACTGCGATAGTTACACAAGAATTGTTCTTCGCTCGCTCTCATCGATATGTACTACTTATCCAATCATCCTTTCCACATATTTGCTTCTTTAAAAATTTTATCATAACAAGTTTGTCGAATAATCGTTTGAGCCTATAAACATACCTATTTACGCTCTAAAATATCAAGATATTAGATGGTCCGATGTTTGTCTTATTATTAAAAACAATTAAAGCATATTTCTCAATGTGTCATTACGCAAAATGCGTTTATATTAATTTTCAAACGAGAAGAAAACTATTTGTCGTTATACCTCGTTGCACTCAAAATTTGATCGATACCGCATGCGATAGAGATATTTCGAATGTGCAATCAGCACACACACACACATACACTCATACACACAACACACCGCTGGCAGAGCGAACGGTCGCACGGAGAGATTAATCAGTCACCATTTTTCCGATCGAGCACAATGCGACGGAACAATGGGAAGCATCCCTGATTAGCAACAAAATACTTGGAATAGCGTAATGAAATATTACGGTTCATCGATTTGTAATTTATTATCGCTCGAAGAGAGGCGTAATTGCTGCTCCATCTCTAATTCCCGTTAATGAACAACTATTAAATTGCGCGGGTATAACGCATCGTGAGAACTGCTGTACAAACAACAATTACTTCGAAGTGGCATTATGCAGCTATTTGAAATTATGTGTAACATTTAATTAACGTCTTAATGCGATTATTGTTACGTTGCGAACTCGTTAGCGCGACGATACGTATTGTCCTAAGACGCGTATCGGTGATACGCGCATTCCCCGTGATGGCACCGCGAGATTTGACGTAGGTATGTGTATAGAAAATATATAGCGAATTACCGCGTTCGCGCGTTCAACCGAAATAAAATAATTAAGAGCCGCCGACTTTATCGCTGAAAAATGCACGGGTTTTTGGTGAGTGTTCGCTCCGCTTAATTAGCCGTAATGGACATAATGAATTTTACATTAGACCGAGTTTTATCATTTTCGAATAAAAAAAAAGGGTAACTCATACACCTGACGCGTTACCCGGTTTGCGGAGCGGTGCGGTGCAGCGCGGTGTCGCTAAGCGCAACCAACCCCCCAGCCGCATCGAAATAGTCGTTGCACTTCGTCGGCTATTGCACTTGACGTGCGTGCAACGACTGCTTTCCATAAGCGCGAAAGTAATTTGTAGAAAACGGCATTTTAACATCTTGCGGTTAATAATAGTAATAAAATAATTTTTGTTTGGCAACAAGAATACATTCAAGCAAAAGAATATTGGCGGAATATTCTCGCAATGTGTAACCTTACAAAATTGCTTTGGATTATTATATTTTTAAATAATATTATTCGAGATTTCACCACAGTTGAGAGAGCTTCTAACTCACAACTTAATTTTCGTGACAGATCTTTAGTGTAAACGGAGAAGTACCGGAAAGAAGCATAGGATGTCGATGGAAATTAACAAAAAACGTGTGTTCGTTTCCCTTACCTCACCCTCGCAATAATATTTGGAATATTATTCCACAATGGAAGCGTCGCTCGATGGTTACGCATTATTTCGCGCGATGGTATAGTGCGAAATAATGCGGGACTGCCGGCAGGCCGCTCGCGGCGGGAATTTTCACGATTGACGCACGGGGTCAACGGCTTTTTTTTTCATGCAATGTGTGCACGCTTTTAGAACGCGGCGTTATTCCTTACCGTCAATCATACCGAATATTAATTCGCCGCGCTCGATGCTTCAAATAAAGTTCAATCATTCCGAGAGACCTGCTGCGAGAGAGTTTGAGACAAAAGCTTTTTTCAGCCGGACGTTTATTACTAAGCCGACAGTTTATTTCGGGCGGCATATCGGCACTTTACGGTTTTAATTACGCGTATTTTAATCCGCCCAGGAGACATTTTCTGTTTCGAGAGAGAGAGAGAGAGAGAGAGAGAGAGAGAGAGAGAGAGAGAGAGAGAGAGAGAGCGTGGCGCCGGATAGAACGAGCTTTATTAGACTGCACACGGTCGATTTAAATTTAATCATAATGAAGAGGCGATTAAAATTGCAATCGTCCACGGAATAGAACCCATAGCGCCGGGCAGTTAACGTCTGCTAACAGGCATTTAACTTAACTGCCTCAGGTAACTGCTCGTTTCTAGGCTGAAGGGTCCTTTCGATTGCCACTGCCGGAAATTTTATGGGGCACGACCTTTCGTCGATGAGCGCGAACTTTCGGCGCCGCAAAAAAGGACACCTTGTTTTCGCGCGCGCGATCGTTTCGTAGATTATCGCGTCGTCCTAACCGCATCGCACCGTCAGTCCGACTTCTTTCGGTTGTTTGAATCCCGGAATCGCAGTGTAAAGTAATTAATACGGAAATAGCCAGTGTCTCTCGAAACATTTTTTCGATAATGCCGTTTTATTTGTAAAAAACGGAAATTATGTAAAATAAAAATATTTTCGTGGTTCCTGCATGGATGTGCTCGAGAATCATGTAGCGGAACGAGTTAAAAAATCTCGCGTACATTTTTATATTTATCGAATTATCAGCGTAATTAAAAAGTGATGGTATGATACAAGAGCAATGTGAATTTTGCACGCGTTTATATTAGATTATAATTAAGAGAGACGAGTTATTTAGGTATATAAGATTATAATTATTTTTTGCACGAATTATATTAGATTATAATTAAGAGAGACGAATCACAATGACTGAAGGAGATTCCCAATTTCTTGGAAGAGTCTCAATGGCTAAACGCGTGACTTTTCTCGCCTCGATATATCGCGAGTTGCAGAAGTCCACATATGCCACGAGAGAGATGGTATAGCTCGTCCACGATGGTAGCGGGTGTTGGAGTATTGCTTTCAAAGTATCCCCCGGGAACCGGATGAATGGCGATGTCATTCGGCCGTCCTCTGGGATAAGCAAGTGACTGCAGCGAGGATAAATGTAGTTCGTTATTGTCTTGCCCCGAGAAATGGGAAATGGTTTCGTTGCTCACTGCGACGTGGCGAAGAACTTGCCACGGCTTTTTCTAACTTAAGAGCGACGTTTCCATATTCGCAAGTTTTATAATTACAATAAATATTAATTTTCTAATTATTACTATTATATAATTGTGATAAATCGCGAATAATTAATAATAATTATATACGAGTTAACGCGATTTCTTCGTCTATTTATAAATTTATTGCATTTAAACGTATGATTCAAAAGCAGAAGCTTCAATGAGCCGAATATCTCCGGAGTCGACAGCTCGATTGGAAAAGTGTTCCTTTGAAAATGTTAATTATTTATCAGGATGGGCCGTCCTTGTCACATCGCGCACGTCACCATCGATAAGCTTTTATGAACGAGAAATTACGCGCTAGAAAATATCGCCGATTCGAGTATAATATCGTCCCGCGAAGAGTCGATAATTCCGCTGGGTCGACTGTGCGCAAAGGAAGCGCGAGTCCGAGGACGTTTATTGCAAAATCAATACCTTTAACGCAGAGTTACGGTATCGCGCGTGCGGTATCAAAAGTCGAATATGATCGAGATACGATATTGAGTTGTAAAATTTCCGCGCGATAAACTATCACCGGTCACATTTGCGGATGGGGTATATATTCGACGTTGCCGGACATGTGTACATGGCAATCGAGTGTTTTACGACGATGCATCAAACATTCGTGTGTCAAGTTACTATGCCGCGAATCACTCTCGATCATGAACGAGCGGTCGCGTTAAATCATTGTCGCGTTGTCGCACGGTTGATATCATTTTCTAGCATCTTCAATCTCTTCTTTCCGTAGGGATTGTAGTAGTTCACGCATTGCGCAAAAAATCCTCGCAATGGACTAAAAATTATCACATATAAAATAAATTTATATTTAAATTATTAAATTATTATATAACGGCCCATTTTTTGTTCGATATAAAACAAAATAATTATTGGCATCGTTAAAATGCTATAGTGTCGCGAAGAAATTGTTTGTAGGCATTACATGATCCATTTTTGTTGCGAAATTTATAGCTTTGTATTTTCAAAGTATTTCAAGCAAGAGTTGCATGAAACGTAGAAATAAAATGTAAAATTTTGCAAAAGAGAAATGTAAAATTTTAGATTCGCTCTTTGTTAGCGTCATCAAATTTTAAAACAATATATGAGCCGCGCGATGACGTTCGTAAAATTCGCATCGAAATACCGATTCGCTCTTCCTTGCGTAAAATGGAAACTTCGGCAAGCGATGAAAAAGCGTAAAACGCGTGCGCGCGAATCTCGCTTCGCCATCGCCGCTTCTGCGTCGCGCTGCGAAGATCCAGCGCCTCTGCTATGCAGTGGTCTATGCATTTTAAGGGAGGGGTGATTTTTAATGCCGTATAAATATGCATAGGCCGCGATATTAGCTCTTACGTGTCGCCGCCCGAAAAATATCGTGTGTAGGGTACGGCACGAACCGCGTTACACGCATACGGATGCGCGCGTGTGTATAACAAGGCCGGGGAGAAAAGCATCCCCGTGTCCCCGTGTAGACGTGCGAGGTAACAGCGCCGCGGAAGGGCATTAGGGTTCTCGATGGATAAATTGTGTCGCTGCGATGACCCGAGGGAGCATCATCTAACGCCCATTTTGTTATGACGTTTGCAGTACTGAATAATTTCGAAGCAGCGAAAATCCATAAGTTCGCTCGATTAAAGGACCGAGGGCTAGACACCGAAGGCGTACTTATAAAGTTACAAAAAGGGAATTCTAGGAGAGATTTAAAAATATTAAATAATTATATAATTAAAGCAGAATTTACATTATCGAGAATAATATACAACAATACAATATATAGTAATAATAATGATGTTATTATATAATTATATTATTATATGTATATATATTATACATATAATTATATTATTATATATTAATAATAATATTTCTATAGAGAAGTTATATACATAAATAATTTCTAATATCCAATGTAGAATAAAAATTAGATCGCAAGGCGTATAAGATAGTTTGGACGTATAAAGTTAATATTAAGGACATATCTCTAGAAACACATTGTTACTTTTTATTCTTAAAAACAGGAACAATATAAGAAGACACGCAATTTGATACACAATTTAATATATTCGTCGACGAGATGGATTACGAAAGTACCCGTGAAAGATACGATCTCGGAAAACGATTGATATGTTGCTTTTTCGTAAACGTATGGTGCCATATAGACTTTTGCGAGCGAGTTTATCCCAACAAGTAAATCCAGTTCCACGAGCAATTCGAGCTAATTTGACGACAGGTATCGTAAGCCAGCGATATTGCGGCCGTGAAATAATAATAAAGTATAAATGGATCAAGTTTATGGCCGAGGTGCATGTGAGAGCACCGAGTATGCATTTTATCGTCGTGTTTCGCGTCAAACCCTTTATGAGATTATGTGCTCTAGAGGAAACTACACCTGCGTTTCTCTTCTTGCCAGGATAAATTTTCCGAGTCTTCTATTAAAGTTGTGTCACTCACTTTTATTTGTATTTATGCTAATGAGACAGTTAATATATTCTCTCAGTAATAATACTTAAAATATATAATGTATTGTTGCTTTTATATAAATTCTAGCGTATCTAGAATATAAAAATGATAATTTTTATAAAAAGACAAATTAATTTGCTCGACTTAAATAACAATGTGTAATAATAGTTATATTACATAATAGATATGTAACATATCATAATGATATATCGAAGTGACCGATTTTTAATTCTACGTTAGAAGTCAGACGATTCACTAATGGCATAGCGAAAATCTCTCTCCTGACGGCGCAACGCAACATGAAACAGTGGGCGGTCCGGATAATGCGTCTTGCCACCCTCAGACTGTCTCCCGACTACCGTCATCAATCAGGGTCACATCCTGCAAACATAACTTATATAGTATTTATTTTCATTAAATTTATCACCACCTGGTGGTCCAGCGTGCATTCTTTTGTTGACTTACAAGTACACATTATAAAAAAGTTATAAAAAATTTCTTGCAACTATAAATAATGCAAAGGAATATAAAATAGAGTAATTTCAATTTAAATGTATTGACGCTTTTATCAGTAATTTTGCAGAGATAAAATATTTAAACGTAGGATAGGAAATATAATATAATAGAATATATATTTTTTATTAGCAATATCGGAAATGAGTCACATATTAATATTAATTTTAGTTTAAAAGGGCTAGATCTTAATATATACCAATTTCTTTTGTCAACCTTTGGTTTAAAACATTTTCCTATCAAAATTCCCTTTGCATCGTTTTGATTTATGTAAAAGTATTAATTGCGATCGGCCATGATTATTAAAAAAAGAACGTAAATTATAATATAATAGGTACTTAATTAATCAAACATTTCATATGTGCGATTATATTATAGATTTGTCGGATTAAGGATTATTAGCTTCTTGTACCATTGCAAAATATTAATCCCGTAAATCGGCTATTTGAGACAGTGAATCAAGATTTCATCGCGGAAAGCTTCTCCCATCCCGAGCGGAATCACGAAAGAGAAACGTTATCTCGTTTCGTGGCGATTCGAGGCGTTTTTCCGCGAAGTGAGTCGGACTATTCTTCAATGGCGTGCTGAAAGCTACTCCTATATATCTTGCGGCCTCGGGCAGATCCCGCCGCTTGCCTTGATGGCAAGCTCAATTTATATCAGCGCCTGCTGAAACCCCCTTTACGAGGTCTCGCCACCCCTTCCCCACCCCCCCTAAACCTCACCCTAACCTCAAACCATCCCTGCCTGGCCAATACTCGCTTCTTGCCACCTTTCTTGCCTCCTCTTGAAGGCTCGAGGGCTCCTCCGGAGTTAAACTAAGCCATTCGCGATCGACGAAAAGAAATAGAAAAGGTCGCTTCTTGAAAATCGCGATCCTTACCGTCTTCTATGATCCTTTGTCGTTGCGAAAATGCTTTTCGGAAGTATTATAGTTTTGATAAAACTAGTCCCAGTCGAAATGTATAAAATATTTCAAGATTTCGTTATTTAATAAAATTGATTATACATATGTGCAATTGTGTAAAAATTAATTATAGGTATTGTTTTAAAGATATTAAATATAAATTTTTTAAACTATTAATTTAAAATATAAATCAGAATAAAGTTACAATCTTTCCTAAATAAATTGGAAAAGATGATTAATAAAAAATCGATAAATAATTGTTCGTAAGCTATTAACAAAAATTCGTAGTCTTCTTTAAAATTTTGCAACTCTATTGAAAATACATACGATTTGATAATGCATTATCGTTATTGAAATATCGATCATGTATACTACCATTACATAACAAATACGTTCAACGATGGAAAATAATTTATTTAACGAACGGAATTACTTGATTCTGAAATTAATAAACAGCAAATTATAAATGTAAATAGTCTGTCATGTAAATTTTGCGTAAGCCTCTCGTGTAAAAATGTCGGCGGATAAATTTATGGCGATTTTTTATCAGGCAGGAAGAATGTTAAATGTGCATTAAATATAAATAAGCGCGTATCAGATTCTCTTTAGATACACGTTTATAATACATTAAGATATTAAGATATTTCATATTAAACAGATTTTATAACAATAAGAACATAAAGGAGATATTTTATTTGAAATTTTTATTGGTATGATAAATTATTACAAAAGTAATATTGTTAAAAGAAGAGAATTGGCACTTATATAAGAGAATATTCTTCTTTTAATATAAAAGCAAATGATTTATTTTCTTTTATTTTAAATTGATGTACCTGAATCGTCTTACTTTTAATTTATTACCAATCGTTAAGAAACTGTTCTTTTTTGCGATTATTATCTTCAACATTAAAAATTTATAAAAAGATACAGATTTTATGAAAAAATAAAAAAAATATTTCGTTATTATATGCTTCTGTGGTAACACTGGAATGTATCGTCTGGAATTTTATCAAAACTGTATTTTGCACTACAACCCGTGCAACTCGAAATGCGCCCACGATCTCGAGCAGCCGGATTACTAGGAGAGTCGATGTCGATTTTATGAAACCAGCAACGTCCGTATCCACCCTCATCCTGATCCCAGGTGTTTCCTGGGAACAGCTGCCACGGCGCACGCGCCCCGAGAAAGCAGTGATTGATCAATTTTTAAAAAGCAATGTTCCTAATTGACCCGCCGCGCCGGTTCGCTCCTCGCCAGGGCGCTTATATCTTACGAAAAGGCGTCAGTCAGGGCATCTTAGTCATCGAAAGGTGTGTTCAACTACGATTCATGCCAGTTGTTCCTTTTCGAATACCCCTCTCGGCTTTGCTCGCTAACAATGAAGCACCGATATCGACTATCATTCAACGACGGAATATCATTCATCAGCACATTAACGAGAAATATATTTTGAATATGTATTTAAATATACATTCTGAATACACATATATCTGAATATATATTTTTCATAGAATGTATAATTGCATGTTTAATTGTATAATTATAATACGCTTCTGAAACGCTATCGTAATCGAAACTTTGATCAATTCTTTTGTAAAATTCTTAGTATGCGTTCTAATGCCACAAAAACAGGCATGATATAAATAATACTAGAGAAACTAATACTAAAGATAGAGCAATTGCATTTCTATTAGCGCTAAATTTGAAGTTTAATTAATGACATATGAAGTGAATTCAACATATCTTCATACTGTTTCAATCACATTGATTAAGAGTTTTAGTACATAAAGCTATCGGGCAGGGACCTGTCGATTCCGATCGATCGGTTCAAAAAGGAAATTGTCACGTATTCTGGAAAATGTACGAGTATGTTAAATTGATTGCAATTATGAAAATTCCATGTATTTTTGACTGTCGTGACTCTTCGTCATTAAGTATTATTTCTACTAGCCATTATTCGAAATTATATCAAACAGAATCATTCTTTATATGTTTTTATGCATTTCTTCAAAAATTAATTTAATTTTAATCTATCTACGTCTACGAGATCTATATCTACTGCTGCGATATTAATTAGACATGTACAGTTTATTGTAAATGCAAGTTAAACTTCCGTGTACTTCTGGGCACACTATATGATACTCCCGTCACTCCCGATCGTTCTTGGACATGAATCTTGGATTCCGACACGAATAAAGAACTCATCGATTGCTCGGCTTTTCGGTATCGGACACGCGCGTCGAAAGCACTCGTTCGCGCATTGTTATTTCGTAACAGAAGCCATTAGCATCCGCCTGCGTTAATTAACGGAAGTTCTGCCATACGTGTATAGGCCCGATGCACCTGCGTGCGGGATAGAGGGTGTACCTATGTGATAATGCGCGATTTGCGCGTAGGCAGTCTCTTTCGTGCTTTTTCCCTCCTCCGGATTGTGGATCGGCGTGTAACGGCAGATTATCCACGGGCATTTAGTCGCGGTTACATCGTAATTCTACCGTGAAATCGACGTGTCAAGAGACGATTCAAGAGTCGACGGCGCGAAGACGACGTGATCCCGGAAAAGGGCGGCTAAAAGCCTACCTTCACCGCACGTCACGGTTGCTTTAAAGTAAAAATAAAATATGCATATCTATAAGAAGAAAATTCATATTTTGTGAAAATTAGAAAATTCTTAAGACATCTCAAAAACATGTATAAAAGACATGTCAAAAAGCTAGAGATTTGTGTCTTTTAAATATTTAATATCGTCGATATTTGTGTTATTTGAGAAGATACTCTGCTTAATGCAAGTTGATTAAAAAAAAGATGCGTATTTAATGCATAGATTTATATAATAATAATATTTTAATTGAGATATCTTGAATATAAATTATAAATGTATTTTATTTGAAGCAAATACATGTATTTTTATTCATACATTTAATCTTATTTATTTAATCTATTTATGTAGTAACAAATAGATATACATTTTATGTACAACTAAAAATAGAAGAATTTAATAGAAGACAAACTGAAATATTTTTTATTGTAAAAAAAACATTCCAAATTGTGTAAAAAATTGAAAATTGTACTACTATACAATAGTAATTAGCAGACGTAAGTTGTGAATTTTAGCTAGCCTGAGTGATAATATTGAACGATTAAATACTAACGGCAGTAAAATTTGGTAAAACAATTTCAGTGCGCGATCAAGAGATTTATTAACATATGTTAGATAAATACGTGAGATTATATCTGACAATTCTGCAAATACACGAAAACTTAAATTATCTTATATGTATATGTATAACAATTTTGCGAGTTTTTTTATTGAACCGTCATATTCGCATTTGAAGTTACATGCGATATCGGCGAAGAGAAATGCGCATTCACATGTTCGAAATCATATAGATATATCCGCCTTTATAAGGATGTAGTGAATTTTATGGAGATGGAGGAGAATAGTATTTGATTCTACGCCACTGACTGATATATAGACGCTGATTCGGTCCCAATGCACTTAACACCACCCAGCTCTAATGCCATTCTCTCGTCACGAGCGTCCATCCTTGAGAGTCAAGAGACCCGCCAGCTGTTACGAGCCTCCGACAAATATCACGGGACGATAAACGTTAATTTAGCCAAAAATAACATCATTGTTAAGTTTAATTAAAAATTAAAGAAGATTATCTTAAGAAAGATATGTCAGTATATATAAGAAAGAGTTAAAAATGAAGATAAACAGATTTCACATCGAGTTACTTAAAATCACCATAATCACTAAATTTCATGTAGTCACTTATTAATTCTATATGATCCCATATAATCGAGTTGTTATCTTACACGCGTATATATGATCGCAATCCGATAAAAATTAAAAAATAATAGCTGTTATCGCTTCGCTAATGATGATGTCAACAGTCATGAAGCTACATGACACTTGTAGAGTTAATGAATCTTATTAAAACTGTTAAGTTTTCAAGCGACAGCAGGTGACGAATTAAAGATACTATTATCGACATCCGTTTCGAGAATCGTATCATCTGATTCTAAAAACTTGTGCCAGATATTAATGAATCTTCAAGCGCGTAAGAATGCAACGATCGCTTCGTTGCAATACCTGAGGTGTATACTGGAGCGTGTAAATCCCATATATCCAATTAGATTCGTATAATCCTCGTATGTTAACGTAGGGTGTTCCTACCCCTCGAACCGCCACCCCTCTCGGTCTTCGCCGTGCTGCTCTTCTCCGTGTGTGTCCTGTTGCCGTGCGTGTAGATATAGTCAGTATGTATGGTGCGTACGGTGGCGCAAGCGCGCATCCCGCGCTCTAATGCTAAAGTACTAATTTATGGGCACATATGAGATGGCTACAGTGCTCGCTACCGTGCCAGAAAAGGGACTATAGTCTGCGGCGAAGGATAGAGGCGCGCGCGCGCGAGAGAGAGACAGACAGAGAGAGAGGAAGAGAGAGAGAGAGAGGGGGGGGGGAGGGCAGAGAGAGGTAGAGTAGTGGTAGTGCGTTGGTACGTTAGTGGTGGTGGTGGCGAGATAGGGCGAGGGTAGGTATATCGGAGAACACAGAGGCGGGCTTTGCATGCGATATCAATAAATCAAGTCCCCGGGACCCCGGCAGCTTAGGGGGCCACTACGTGGCCAGAATCAACAGCTCATAACGTCGGCTAATAGCTACCCGCGGTGGGGTCGAAGATATTGTCGTAACACCGAGGGACATCTTACCGTCGCAATGGTTGGATTTGGTTGCGTCCTATTGAGAAAAGAAATGTTATCGCGGGGGAGAGGGCGGGGAAAGAAATTGTCGGATATGCGATTTTCGATTTAGAAACAAATATGTTTGGTGAAAAGGATAATAGTTGACTCAATGACTTTCTTTCTTGCTGCTCATTGTGAAGAACGAGATATATTAATTTCTAATTAGTGTTAATTTAGTAAAAAGAGTAAACGATGAAGAGTACCGTCAGTGAAAATATAAGAATGGTCACGTTATTTATAAATAAGTGTAACGAAAAACATATAAGACTTATTATTTAATTTATTATTACTATTATTTAATATTATGTAATAATTTTTCTTAGGGTTTTAAGAATTTTTGAACTGTTTTATCCAACTGCCAATAACGACTCCTTGTTCACGTGCTTGTAGGTATGGTTTCAAAACCGACGAGCGAAGTGGAAGAAGCGCAAGAAGACGACCAACGTGTTTCGGTCCTCGGGATCGCTGCTACCGTCGCACGGCTTACCTCCCTTCGGACCGATGACCTCCGACTTGTGCAGCGGAATGTTTCATACTCCTGCGGACAGATGGGGAATGGGGACAGGTCAGATATATATAGCTTTTATCACTAACCGTAACCAACAAACGCAAGATAAAAAAAAAAAGAAAGAAATTATCCATTTGCTTACGTTGGCCAAGACAGGAAACGCTCTTTCGATCGCCTGTATTATTACTCGCAAGGACTCGATATTTGTCATCGGCCATGTTTAAAAATGAAATTTATACCAGAATTTCCTGAAATCTTTTAAAAAACTGTCTCCTCTGACAGTTATTTCCGTAGCAGCTATCAATTTCATATGTCACATCGGATCATTGATAAAGTATCGATGGTATTAATATATATATACTGGTATTTATATATATATAATGTCAATACATATTGTGACTTGTGTAAATGTATAAATTATTTAACTGTGTTAGTTAAACAGTTTATATATTTACACACAATTGCTTATCTTTGATAGTATCATTCTTTTTTTATTTTTTTATAAATTTGGAATTATAAATAATGCATTACATAAGACTGGATTTCTTTAGTATGGGGAAAAATGATAACATTTTACTGTGCTTACACAGAGCATCTTTCTCATTCCTTTATCAATTTTCTAATTAGACATCTTCAATTGATCCGCTGTCTTATGAAATACTTACACAATCTATTTTGATAATATAGAGAACTGAGAAAAGAAAGAGATCTAGTAAAGTCAATACTTACATTTTTGCAATAATCTCTTTCATTTTTATAAATCAAGTAGTTTCGAGAGAGCATGAATATTTAAATATTATATAAATAAATAATTTTGTTCAAGTGTCAAGAAATCTTACATTTTTACGCCAGCGATCAATGAAACCACTGATTTTGAATATTTCTTAAAATGTTAACGACGTATCTGAAATTTGTGATTATTTTATTCTGAATTTATAGATCATGTTTAAAATCTATTTGGTTTATACTTTATACAAATATATTTTTATTCCATATATACACACACGCGCCTTACAAAATTAATTTTATTTTTAAAAATGATGTAGCGCCGGGATATCGGAACACAAGTGTAACGAGAATGAAGAAAGTCGTAGTCTCAAAGACGTAGGCGTACTTTTGTCTGCGATTTAATTGAAGCATATTATCCGCGTCTATGCAAATTGCACACAATTCGTCATGTCATTTAATGCGCGATATGATTAGCATCTCGTTCACGCGCTAACGGGAGAAGAAGCAACATGAGAAGGAAACACCAATTCTCGTAGACGAAGTCGCGACGATGCTCGCCTCCTAATTTAATTTCGCCCGTCCACTGGCTGAGACAGCTGAAATTACTTACTGCGTATTATTGGTCCCACGGTTGTTCACCGACGGTTGTACCGACAATGACACCGATAATCAACCGATCTTTCCCGTTTCTTTACAATTCCACCCTCCCCCCCCCCCCCCCCCCACCCCACGTCACTGTAACATGTAACCTTTCATTAATTACCCCTCATGTATTTAACTGTGCTCGTCTGCTCCGTAGGTCTTGGACAGTTGCAAAGCGGCATGACGATGAGTGGTTTTGGGCAACTCGGTCAACAAAGCACGGGAAGTTTAGGTTCCAGCCTTAGTCTCGGCAACTCCGGGCTCCCGATCAACAGCCCGTCGCAATCTGTCTACCATACCAACTACGGACTCAATTCTATCAGTAAGTTGCCGCGAACACCAGCGAGAAATGCAGGTCGCAGTTTATTATCTTAGTAGATACCCAATGAACAAAATATGAATTGACAAAATATCTCTATCATAATTAAGTAAAAAGAATTGACACTGCAGTTTAAAATTGAGACTATATAATATTTTATTAAACTTACAATTAGTATCCTTATTATTATAGGCCAGTCATATATTAGACATCGAACCTTCCAATTAGTCTTCCCAGGTATTATTAGTATCAATTTCTATATTTATTCATTTCTATTGTATCACACGCCGGTCCTCTCAAAAATAAGTTTCAGAATACATGCACACAGAGAGAGTCTAGATGTAAAAAGCATTTTACGATTATATTTTGCTACTCCAGACGACTTAAGCGAACGTAACGTTTTTTCATCGTTGCTTATTCAAGTAGCGTGGATCGTCGCTGAGTTGGCATTGGCGACATGTGCGAACGCGAATAGACACACCCAGGAGAATCTTAACGTTCGCGTCAACCCGGCCGCTTATACATGTGCCGATAATCGTCTTGCCAAACTTTTGGAACCGTGGTCCTCTAAAAGACAACGTGCAAACAGCGCCATGGAAGTCTCTTTGACGAAGTCGTTAAACGTTACGGTGCATTAAGGTTCGAAGGGGTTATGCGCCTGCACGTAAGGAATTTGAGACAGAAACATAAACCCCGTCCTCCCGTCTGTTTACGCAGGCAAACTCCAAGCCCGATCTCGCACCTAGGTGCGAGATCTTTCGCTGTATGTTTACCATAACATCTCGATGCAACCTGTCTTGGTTGAGTTACGCTTTACCTCACCCGGGGACCTTGTATCCTCAAAGATATTATACTCAAGGGGATAAATCGCGTGTGAAATTTCTTCTTTCACGGAGATTGCTATCCAGCGCACCTTGACTGTAACTTACTTCATTCAAAACGCAGAGATGCCCATATGACGCTGTGAGATAACGTGATACTTCAATAATCTAGACACCTGCACTTTAATAAATCTACGTGCTTTTCAGTATAATTTAGAACTCTTTAATATAATCTAGAACGAATTTTAACGAATAAGTTAACATTCAAAAGACGGTGGCTGTTGAGATATTTGTAAAGTATTATCTATTGTACGACGAAACTCGGAATGTCTAGGTACGGATTAAAGCGCAAATCAGACCTTCGAATGATAATCTGATCATCTTTTTTAGATAAATCGGTTTTCAGCGCTCATGAACTGCGAGGAATAATAGATTTGCAAGATACGGGTAATAAGAAAACCGATAACAGAAAGAGGAGTCTCGTCCTCTTGTTCCAGAATATTTTTTATCTTTTTATTTTTTTTCAGCAGTTAGCAAACCGCATTTAAAAAAAGACGTTATAAGTAAATGCTACTTTTTATACGAAATACATATTGGCACAATATGCTTAAATAGATTTATTCGTGTTGGTATATTGCAATGATACTGATACAGGTCATCAACCCTGAAGGTAGATCTATTGACGCGATTATGAATTCTATTTACAGGTTTAGCAAAATCTTTCGACAAATACGAGGTCATTCAAGCGCGAAGGAAAGGGGAAAAATATGAAATTGATATCAAATATCCAAAATTATTAGCAATAATTATGTTACTGCGAACTGAAATTTCTCTCTTAAAACCGTGACGGATACATTAATTACTGATTAATACATTTGACGTGAGGATCGCGAAGTCTAAACACCACATCGTCCACATCGGACACTTTCCCGAAGCTTACGCGGTAAAAATCCGGCGTAGCACAATTTCGCAAGCTGACTGTGCAGTCGTACATTTGTATATGCGTATGCACGTGCGCGTAACGCTTATGTGGTGCCAATTACCGAGCGTTATCGCCCGGTAGCGTCACTTGAGAGGAGAAAAAATCGGCGTTCCACCGAGAGTATTCGCGGATGTGTGCGCGCGAACGCGCGCGCGGCCTTATAAGTGAACCCGTCCAGCCTCGGCTCGTAGCCGGCTATATATGTGCTTTTATCCGCGGATAATACTTAGAGCAAATAGCTTTTAGACTAGAGCGTTACTTTTCGGTTACCAATGATGATTAGCACCGCAATGTAACCCAACGGCGCGGCGCGGCGGCGTGGCGCGGTTCCTAGTCGATCGGGGAACGGGGGAAGTTCCATTTGGCGTCTCTCTCGCAGTGACCACGCCAGACTGGCGCAAACAAGCCTCCGTAATGCGTAAATTATCGCATTTCGAAACGTCTGATTTTTAACTCGCGCTACCGCGTGCGGTGCGAATAAAAAAGGTCGCGTATACTTTATATTCGAAAACAAAAATTGGCGTGACTCGTGCGAAAGTTCAAATCTCAATGAGATATCACGCCGATGGCGATGATCTCTGATATTCATTCTCGAACATAAAAATACACGTGCCAAATTAGGTTTATAGCTTCATTTATACCTTTAGCTTCGGTCGTTCATTTCGTGTATCCGCAGAATCAGACTTCATTGATCGTGCGCGATGAATCGCTGGTGCTGGATACCACGCTCCACGGCAGCACGAATCACCGTTTCCAGCCGACAATGGTCATAAAATCACGTACATCGTCGCCATTAGACGTCCATTCTTTCGTATGGCTTTTCAAAAGCGGCCGCTGCCATAGTCCTCTGCAAATTTGTGCTCGGCGCAACACCGTCATAAAAAAAAAGCCCCTTTTTCCCGCGTTGTCTTCCGAGCCCACCAGCGTGGCGCGCGCGCGCGAGAGGAGGCGGAAACGACTTTACGACGGCCGGTAGCGCACCCCACGCGCTTTTGTCAGCCTACCGTATTAATATCTTCTGCTGGAGAAACGAAACGTTCCCTCTCCTGCACCTGTGATGCCCGCACCTGTAAATTGCCTCTCTTCTACCTGAGTCGTCTTAGAGATGCACTGCCTCATCCGCGGTAGTGTAGACTGTAGACTCAGGGTTGACTACACTATAATAAATATTTATTCTTTGTTTAATGTTTACTATTTATCAAAAAGTATTTAACGCTCGGTAATCATTACAAAAACTGTCAAGAAATTGTATACTTACGAAGTCACAGAGGATAATTTGAACATATGATAGCCGAGAGTCTCGAACGACTGTTTAGATTGCTTGTTGGTGAAAATTCACACTGACGTAAATAATCAAATGCTCCATGAGAGAGAAGAGAAACACTCATCCGATTATTATTTATTTAACAGGTGGTGTCCATATGTCGGCGTCCCGAGGCTCGCCACCGGGTGGTTCCTCGGTGGGTGGCGGTCAGAGCGGTGGGATGGGCTCGGGCCTGAACTGCGGCCAGGGATCTCCGGGCACGACTTCCGGTACCGGTGGCAGCGGCAGCGGCGGCGGCGGAGGAGGTGGCGTTTCCTGCGTGGGTGCCGACGTGACCACGAACGAGGGATCGGACTGGAGAGGCGCCCACAGCATCGCGGCGCTCAGGCGTCGCGCCTCGGACGCCTCGCAACAGTACAGTCCACAGCCACCGCCGCCAGGGCCACCTCAGTATACCCACGACATGGAGTACAGTCCCGTTTATCAAGGTGTCGTCTGAACCGTCTTTTCCGACGTTCGGTTCCACGGAGGAAAAAACTGCCGGCCGGTAGAAGCTTACCATAATCCATGGAACGAGTACTCCTCTCTGTTCTGTCAATGGCAACCGTAGGATAGACTGCGTTTTCGCGACTGATTCTACGGGAAAGCGCAGAGGAAGCGCGATCGAAGAGATTTCTCTAGTTGGCTATCGTAAATTTTACGTCAAGATAGTGCAGCGAGGTCAAGATCGACGATATTAGAACGACTATTCTAAATTTGATAAAGGTCCAAAATTGTTCATCCTCTTGAATTTAATATAAAGCCAATAAAGCGTAGCAAATACAGACGACATTAGAATACTTAGATAATTTCGGATATTTTGACTGAAAGAAATTTAACGAGGCGGTAATAATTTGTCCGAATGACAATTGCAAATATTTAACGCGTGCTGTATTTTTATTATTATTTTTTTTTTACGTGAACTTTGCCCTACTAAATGAAATAGTTACCAGGATTGTACGGAGAATTTACGAAAGGAGTACTCTTCTATAAATTAGCGCGGAGGTCAAATCAGGGTAGAGGATCGAAATTGCTGGCATTATCGACAGTGACAATTTGCGCAATATAGATTCTCATCATCATAGCCTTCCCAGGACCATCAAGACCCGTGTATAATGTAAATTACAATTTCTGCAAATGTGTCCTGCTGGTGCTAATACCGGGCCAACCATCGACTTGATGCCATAAATGTAAAGAAAATTGATGTTATATGACGGAGTTGTCGTAGCAACTTGAAATTGCACGTTCGAGATTTCCTAATTGGGAATGTAACGGGTAAATATTTCCAACATATAGTGTCTAGTCAAATACGTCTTAAATAGCAACAGGCGTAAGAATTATTTGATTTTGGAAAAGAAAAACTGAATTATTGGTATAAAATCTTCTAACTGCGCAAATTATTCATATTAGCGAGTTTTTCTATTCAACGATTCGCGGAAAGCGAATCGAAAAGGTTTTATTTCTAAATGGATTTTCAATGTTTCACAGCGATTCACGAAGAATTATTTAATAAAACAAAAATGGATTTTGCTCAGTATCGTTAAAAATTTATCCTAATCATGACAGCTCCAAATATTTAATAATGGCAATGACCGATGTTTTTCATAGGACTTTATAATAATATCAAGCCACTGCGGCCACTATATAAATTCGTTGTAATTATTATGAGTTCCAATATTTCCGAATGTCGATGATTAAAATATGATCCGTCATAGTATGGGGGCTGTTTTTATGAGTGATATAACGCTCTGATCTAGTAATCACGCCGAGCTGTCGATAAAAGGAAGGAATGAATTGTGATTTGTGCGGATTAATGAAATTTTGCGACATACGAAGAGTCTTAAATGTGACCAGCTCCGCGAATCTCTTGGGTTGGCGCTGTGCGCTGCGCTGGAAAAAAAATCGGGGTGACTATTTCACGTACGCGTTTACTGATATGATTACGCCCGATATTTACGATTGGCTCCATGTAACTGTACGCACGTTAATTTATATTTTCTTCCAAATAAGATCGGTGAAACAATTCGACTCGATTGTCATACTGCACGGGGGCAATTTGTCGCGGTTAAAATGTCGTTAAACTCGGCTCGTTTTGCCCTCGTTAGAGGCATTTCTAGTGTCCGCGCTCGTGCTAAAGAAACGTCGATGAGATTAAGGCCTCGCTAATTGTAAATTATTTAACTACGTTCCGATGAGTGTGGCAAACTGATTAGGGCGTGGGTTTCCGCGACGTAATTTTTATTTACACCTGTTTCCTCTCTCGCGGGGGGTCACTTCCCGTCACGACGCGACGGTGAAACGCAGGGAAAAATGCACAATGTATTTTCGAGTCAATGGAGGTCAAAGAGGAAGGCGTGGCGAGGTGCAATGAGATGTATACGACAAGTTATCTTAGTATTACATATACACGGCATTGTGTAAATATAGTAAAAATATTGACGTGATAGGGTATATTATTATTGTATTATTATTGCAACTATTCATTATTCGAATCGCAACTGCGACGGAGCCATCGACCGCTCTTGTTTGCAGGCTGTTTGACTTGCAACGCGTCGCAATTGCGTTTAATTGAGACTGTGTAATGTACGCAGGAGTTCGTAGTTTCGCTTCGAAAACGGTATTTTTTAAAACAAAATTTCGCCGTTTGACGTTTGCGTTTTCGTTCGAACGATAGAGTTTTAAGTTTGCCCGAAAAACCGGTTTCCAAGAGTCGCGATAGGATCCTTGCGTCGCGTGTTTGTCCACACTAAAACAATCGAGAAAGAATGTCTGTTTGGAAGAATAACTTCTTATCTTTTGTGTGACAGGAGATGGAAATTGCTTTTAAAATGAGCATAAATGCTGATACTTTTTACAATGTGCATTGTTAAACGATTAGAGGCTCGTACAAAATTAAATCGTGGTTAAAAAATTACAAAACTAAAATTTATTCGGATCTTCTGGCAATAAAATGATGACAAAGTGACTCAATGATTCTGTTGCGGAACAAAGAGCTATACATGTTAATATGCGCAACGAAAAGCTAGTCTTTCTTGTGTCGACTTTACGTTTCGGACGGAGATCGTACGTGATCTCGTGTGCAGAGACGGTCGTTTATCGTAATAAATATAATAAATATATAATAATAATTTTTCTTTTACGGGAGTGCATTGAATGATTTTCTTTTTTGCTTCTTTTAATAAGTTTGAGATAGTAGAGCACATCATTCGTCGCGTTTCTCTCGGTAGAAAACGTTACGATGATTAACGCAAGTTAGCATACATTCGTGTATTACATTCCTGAAGAATTTTATGGCACCCTATATAAGTATATACATTGGTCCGTTGTTGTCATCGAAACGTAAGTTTTGTAAATAAAGTATACGTCTAATAACAATAATAACAATAATAATAATAATAATAACAATAATTATAGTAATAATAATTATTATACAACGATAATAATAATATTAATATTAATATTAATAATAACAATAATAATGTAATAAGTATATGATGACATCAACATTACGATCGAACGTGAGTATACATGGACATTGTGATATATTTCGGAGTGGCCGTTCAATTTTTCTGACGGCGACATTGGTCCGCGCAAGATATTCCGAAGCGGCACCGGTGGTAGAATGCGAGCGGCTGCGAAAAAGTCGATTATTCTAGTTACGAATTTACGGTAGACCTAGGTAAACCTAAACGATAAATATGGAATTAACAGATAGGCAATTGTCGATGTATCACTACGAACGTATACGATTTTTAATGTACAAAAAAATATGGGCGCGCGGTGTGATGGCGTCCCTTATTCTCGATTTCGTCCTGTCGTCGACGTGGGACGGAAGCAAGACCTTAACGATGTTCGTCGGAGTGTTTGTGGTTCCTTATTTTCGAATGCTTCGTGCAATACCTCGTCGTCGAGCGTGCATTTCTTTAGCGCGTATAAGGAGAGAGCTATTCTATTTGGTGATCTTCATCTTGTTGCATGATTAAATTGACATATTGCTAATAATTGCTGCAGAAGTTTTTGTATGAATGAATCGACAATTAGTTAAAGTTATAACGTTCAATCTATTTGATCACTCTTACGTATGTAGATATCAGTAGAGAATAAAGTGGGAATATGAGATAGAAATTTTGAAACGTTATGATCTTCTTGATTTTTTCTCAGTAAAAATGTGAAATGTACGATGACTGATGTAATTTGTAATGCGTTTGTATAAAATACGTGTAAAATTTAAAATCAAATACATCTCATAATACGAGAATATACTTTATGGAGTATATCCAATATTTTATGGGTCGAAAACTGGATATTTTATGAGCCAGTGTTCTCCGCTAGCAATACGCCAATTTACGTTCATGCAGACAACTGAAACGTTCCTCTCCGTTCTCAGCTCGGATCCAGATGGTATGAGAACTCCGATCGGTGTCCCTGGTGATCGTGATACCTCCCCTTTAAGCGAAGAACAATTCCTGTATTTATTTAATTTATCATGCGTGTGTAGATAGACTTCAGCGAGTGGAGATTGACGTCTTTTGATTTGCGGCAGGCGCGGGCGTCACTCTTTACAGGTGATTTGTAACATATATGGCCTCTGCTGATCGTACGTTTAGATATTTCGCGCAGAAGTTAATTCGAATCGTACTGTCCGCAGACGTCACCCGATTCTTCAGATTCGCGTGAATCGGAAGAGAATCGACTGACTTTATTGCATCTCTATATCACAAGTCATTATCGTCGATGACCTTAATTAGCGGTAAATAGACAGAATTTTAATTTTCATCGTTGTATAGTTGTGTATAGAGGTCAACTAAGTGTGTAAAAAATAAATCATTATCAAAATATCGAACGGTTTCGTTTCACTCCTATCCATTATTGATCCACTTCTATCGAGAAATATATGAATCGTGATTTGGACCAAGTTCTATCCCGTTAAAAAAATCTTGATTTTTCGCTAATAATTATACATGCATACAATAAAGTAACACGCTCAATTCTATTTGAAAATATAGGTTTTTGTATTTATAGATACATGGATTACATACGCTCTTATATCGTATAGGGAATGCAATGTTTCAAAGGGAAATCTGTATCAATAATTAAGATTGTACTACAATACTGACTTAAATTAGTATTCATTACAAAGCGAAAATAGGTAATATATATATATAGGGGTATTTTATTCATGAGCTTATAAATAATGCTACCACAATGATGTTAAACCAACCAATGAACTATCGAAAAACAAATAAGCTTGATTTTGTAAAGCAACATATAGTTAATAGTACATAAACAGTTCATAGACAGTTCTTAATTTAATAGCAAGGTTAACAATATACTGCATACATAGAGATGTATGTTAATCAGAAAAAAAGAAGAGAAAGAGACGTAGGAAATGGTTTTTTTGTAATATAATATTCTTTCTCGAGCAATTCTGTTCCCAGATCAAATATTAATATTCTATAGTGATATGTTACTCCAACGCAGCAATTTAATTATAATTTAAATTTACGTGTAATACAAGTTAATATTAATAATTTAAGTATTTACGTTTATTAATTATATAATCTTTAAGATAATTAATTAATTATATAGAATTTATTAATTATAGAATTATTAGATAAGTATATTTAATTATTAACTTGAAAGAAATACTCTCGGATATATATCTCTTTTTAGGGTTTATAAATCTACCGATTATATGTATACATATATAGTTGTCATATGTAAATCGTATTTTTTGGCTGCAAAACTTTGCGAATACTAAAATGCGATTTAGCATTACATAATTTCACGTATATCAATCTATTTTGTCAAAGTTCCATGACTTTTAATAAATACTGATTACACTCGAGATAAAAAATGAGAGATAAAGATTACTATTTCCGTATTTAATTTATTACGTTGCAAATGTTTAAATATATAAGTAAATTTTATTTTTTAAGTAATTTCTTATTCTTGCATTGTTTCTCTCGGGTACGAAGGATACAGCTATTATGGTAATCTTACAAGATCTATGGTCATTAAAAATGTTGGTACTTTTTATTAAATATATGATCTATGAGAATTAAAAATGATGGCTGTTTAAAATTTTAATAAGGGTGTGTCACAGTATTTATACGGGTATTACTCCAGTATACACGTTCAGCTGATGATTTTCTAACCGTCCACGAGTGAAATAGAGCTATTTTTCGCTTAATTAGACCAAACGTGATCGTGAAAAATGTTTTGGATTAACCTTTAGGCTTAAATTATTTTGTGTGCGGCGTATGCACGCCACAGACTGTGCAGCTTGAAGATTCAAGGCACGTTATCAACCTCGGTTACATGAAGTTTGTTATGGAAATTACGAATTCGTCGAACATATTTTCTCTTCTACTTGTAAGATCAATCCATTGTTTTCAGCTTATATTTATCTGTCCACGCGAAATGTGGGTTGCAGTAAATTGATAACTTTGTAAATCGATTTGTCTTTCTTTCTTTTTGAGAGAAAACCCGCGTAAAATCGTGAAGACGTTCAGATATTAACGGTAGGTAGACGAAGAAAGGATCTTTTTAAGTTAACTAAATCACCTCAAAGCGAAATAACTTTATATTTTTGGAAGGCAAAATGAAACAAGTATATGGGAACATATGTGTAAGTGCGGCTAGTAAAAATCTATAATTCCTTTCTCGTACCTATCCAATCCTAAAAACTGTACGCAGTTATTTCGGGTGACGACTAGCTTTTTGACTAGATCATGACATCGCTCGAAAATGTAAAAGTTAGCTTACAATTAGTAGTCGAGCAAGAATATGACCACACATGCAGCTTACTTGCAAAATACACTCAAACCTCATTAATATTATCATTTCATTCGTTATCTAAAGTACGTCCTGCGTAAGCAGTTCAGATTTTTATACGGTCCTCAACCTTATGATTTGATATTAAATAACGTTTTAACAGTCATCAATAATCTTTCTTAAATAACTTCCGGAGATGCGACGTGACTCGATGAAACTCTTAATTGAAGTTTTCCTCTCTCAGTCGAGCAACGATACTTGTAACATATTTTTGATTTCCAAATAAAAAATTATACATATGTAATTTAGCACGTGTTTGTCTTACACAACGGTCACAATTGAGAGGCTCATACTTAGTTTTATCAATATGTAGATTAACTTATTTAATTTCGCGCGGTTTGAAACTTACTTTTTATTATTATCTAGCTTTAAAAATTAAAAAAAATAAAAAGTAATTAAGTTAAACCGAGATCAAAGTTAATTGATCTGCATTAATAGAAATAAATAATATTAGCTATCGAAAACACGTAGCGATTTAAAGAGGACAATATATCATTGCAGCTCGATTTACATATTTGGCTTCATTTTATGCAATTATGGCATTTCCTTTTTGGTTCCTTTTTTTTTTACTGATATAATTGTGAGTTCCTCACATATAGAATATTGTATATTAGGATACAGGTAAATGGTAATGTCAAGCAGCTGTATGTTCGGTAGTCGGCAAGATGACGTTATCGCGCGCACGTACCATATATCGGTTAAGCTCGGGTCGGCTCGGCAGCGCTCGGCAGCGCGAATATTCAACAATTCCATGAAGAATGGAGAATTCCTCGTGAACAATTCGAACGGATGCGCAATTCACGTCAATCTGCGTCCATCGCGCGAACGCATCGTACATCGGTGGGTAAATTCGGCGGCGATTTTCTCCTGTTTCGTTTCGGATACTCGCTGTTACGCGCGACGCCACGACGTTATTCGGCGACGCTTTTAAATGACCCTCGCGAGGCTGTTCTCGGGACGCTCGTCCTCCGACGTCTCCGGCTCCGTGCTCAGCTTGCTAAAGTCGCGTGGATTCGGCCGCTTCTCCAGGAATTTGAAGCTCCTGCCCCTGCCGCGGCGACTCTCCAGCAGGCTCGTCAGCTTGAAGTTCTCCCGCCTCTCGGCCTCCCAACGCATCCTCTTGCGCACCGTGAGTAGACATCCTGCGTGATTAAGAATTAATGTAAAACGCACTCGATTAATTTTACACGTGGATGCGACCCCGTCTGTACGTTGCTAAAAACGGCAGCGAGATCTCGAAAATCTCGGTCGGGCGAATGTCATTAAGGTTAGCTACAAACGTGCATGCGCGACACTAAAAAAATTAAGTGTTCTCGTTTTAATTAAATTGTGCATTTTCTAGCAGTGTTCTCTTACCTGACATCCACGCGCTAACGTTAATATTAATCCTCCTTTGAGCGACAAAACGAATAACTTGTAAATTACGGAATCTGCGAGGACACCGTGTTTTTGGAGCACTCACCCGGACACCCTGGGACTTTTAAGTATTTAAGTCCAAAGGGTTTTTGAAAGCGTTTCTGTGTTACAAAAAAATCTATAAAAATTCATGTATCTTACATAGGCCAAAACTGTTGCAATTTTTCTTTAAGTGTTGAAATTAAAAAAGTGTTGAATTGAAATGAAAAATCGACTGTGCTTTAAAAGGCCCACGGTGTCCGCGCACGGTTAATTTTCTTTCACTCTTGTAAGTCTATAGATAATTAATAATATTACAGCTCGTATTACAGTATAAATGATCCGAAATAGTGGTTCAAGCAATGCATTAAGAAAAAGATAAAATATTAATTAGAATAAAAATAGATATCTATAATTGTAAGAAAACTATAATTACGATCAGCAACTTTAAAATTTTTTAGTTAATTTCATGTTTTGTAAATTAATGATTTACAAGTTATTCATTCGGCTCCAAAGGACCGATTCGTATTCAACAATTCAACAACGTTTTATACTAGTTGTTTTAGTAACACAAAAGTTTTACAATAGGTGCAAGTGCAGATGAAAGAAATATTAAGTTAAATTAAAATAATATGTATCTACTTTCTCATAAGAGTACGTACATCAGTAACAATATAGAGAAAAAAAATTAGCAGGAATAGTACAATACATTTAAGAATTAAATAACATATACCTTTTTATCTATAAAAGTATGTACATAACAACGTAGAAGAAAAAAGTTGAGAAAAAGCAGTACAATATATTAAAAAATTAAATATAACACCGGGTGAAAGAGATCTAATAAAAGAAATCAATACATATCCTTAATATTTACAATTTAATAAATTGTAGGCTGTATATATATGCAAAATGCAAGTAAATAAAATGCACGATGCTTCCTAATTAAGGCGTGTATAAATAACACACACACACATAAAAATTAAAGCTTAAAAACTTAAATTGATTATCTTAGACAAGTAAGCATAATTCGAACATATAATAGGAACAATATTGGGCAATTCTACTGCTATAGATAGTTCATAATGGTTGAAGTATGGGAATGCTAATTATCGCATAATAATAGGAATTCAATGAATTAACGATAATAAAATATAATACTTCATATCGAATTGCTGTTACCATGCAATAATTATCATTCCTAAGTTTCAATTATTATGAATTATCTATATATATTGTAAATTGTGTGTGTGTGGTGCTTAATAAATATGATGCTTAATAAATATGGAAAATAAATTAACACATAAATGCACAACAAGATTGCTACAACGAAAGACAATCACAATTTAAAAAATATTTATTCCTATTCTACTAATTTAGAGAATTCAACAGCCGGTTCATCATAATGGCGTCTTGTTTCTCTACCTCTTTTTTGGCATCTCGCTACAATGGCAGCAATTGCAAAGCATATTGTGATAAAGGAAATGGCCGCTGAGCCAAGGCCTAGAATCAATTTTGTTATATTGGTCTTTTCAATATCGGCATCTTTAATATCAGGATGTATTAAGATTTTATGCTGGTTAGCAGACTGCGAATTGTTTACTCCTAAAAAAGAAAGAGATAGATACGTTTAAGATATAATATATGATGGAATTATAAATCTTAATTGTTATAAAACGTAACTTTAATAATGCTGTACCTTGTAGAAATCTATAAACCTTTTTATTATTTAATTCTACTACATATATCTCGGAACCATCTTCCGTCACAGTCAGACTATGTGGATTATCCATATTTTTGTTGGGTTCAAACATTGATAATATCTTTTCGGAATAAATATCAAGTACAAAGCCCCTTACTGGCGCTGGATTACTTATAAATGGATCAGGTCCATTAACTAGATATAATTTTTCTCGAGCGTAGGCAACGCTGTAAATTTTTGTACCAATAGCAGGATGTCTATATTCCTTGTGGAATGTACCATTGTTGGCAAAGAAGCATAATATCCTGCCATTTTCTCTGTCAGCGAGATAAATATAATTTAATTCACTCGCGAGTGCTAAAGCATGTGCGATGAGAAACGCATATGGTGAGGGCTGCGAATAGGCAGGTTCTAAAATAAAGTGAGGCTTAGTTTAACACTTATTTAGATATTGTTTATCGTCATTGATATCAATTTTATTCTCATTATTACCTCTATTGATGCCCCAATGTCGTCCCCAATGTAGAATTATTTCACCGTTTTTGTTATACTTAATTATCCTAGAATTGCAATATCCATCACTGACAAAAAAGTCACCATTATTATGTACAGCAACATCAGATGGTTTACAAAATCTCCTATTGTCGTTACCAGGCACAAAAGCCTCTCCCAAAGTCATAGATGGCTTCAGTATGCTGTTTTCGAATAATGCACTAGCATGATCGTTAGCTACACTTGTCTCTGAGCTAATCTGTGCGTGTTTCAATTCTTCCACGTGTCTTTCTACGTCTTGAGCATCAAACTTGAATACCTGATGCATCGCCACGTCAGTAATCCAATAATTCCCAGACTGATCGATAGTCAAACCGTGTGGGAGATAAAACATGTTCTTTCCCCATTCCGATATCACCTTCCCACTTTTATCCAAAAGGATTATTGTGTTTTGTGCTATCGGCCCTTTATTTGGGTCAAATTTGTTTTCGTTATCGAAACTATCACGGCCCCAAATACGGTCCCCTCTATGAAACACGGCAATATTGCCATTTGGATCCACAGCAACTGCTGATGCTTGAGTAAGTTTCAGTTGCGCACCCCATTGTGCATCCCATTTTATGTCTGAAAAGAGTGTAAGAAACGTATTATATATATATATATAAGAAAACGTTAATCATAGATTTCTGTAAACAAATGATCAATACTTACTTTTATCCAAGGTGTCTGTAGTTATTGGCTTTTCTTTGCCAAGGTGGCTATCAGGTTTTAAATACGAATGGTCTTTTGTATCTTGTTGGTCGTTCGGTTGCACTAGGGATCCTCTATCTCTATTATCAGCATCAGTATATTCTCGATCGTCATCAGAATATTCGTTCGAACCAAACTTGGTATCAGGTAAATGCTATAGTACAAAAGAAATTAATTTTTCGTACGTTTACATATAATTTATTAAATAGTTTGCACAATATGTAATATAAAAACATATATAATATTTTGGTACTAGTAAAACAATTGTATAATTAATCAATATAATATTAATATATTAATTTTTTCTTTTTATTCTACGAAATATCTGCATGTAATTACCTGAACATTCAAAATATCTCTCAATGCTGCCTTGGTATGTACTAAAATATGGAGCAAAATTAACACGGAGCAGACAGTGTCATATCGAAGAGTCGTCATTTCTCAAAATCGTCATTAGGTACTTCCGTATTTTCAATCTATCCCATCAGTATCCAAAACACTGGCGGCGTCTGTGACACTAGATAATATCAAAGATCCTTGTAACTTTACGAGATCGCGAAAATGTGTTTTGAGCGAATCGAGAGAATTTTACAAAGAAAAAATCGCGTCTACGTCACACTTCGGAGCCACGTATGACAAACTAGTAGTTTTATTTTTGTCACGCGAAGTGATATGCCGTACTTAACGTCATCTAGAACATTTGTTTATCGCATGTATTATTGCAGAGCAATTGTGAGCACGTATGTCGGCGTGTCAGGAGAACGCACATTTCCAACAAGTGGCGTTGCACATGACGCCATAATATTTTGGAGTACATTTTACCGATGTTTCCACCGTGTAATCTTAACTTCGATCGATAGCAGGCTTAAAACGGTTTCACGACGCTCGCGTGTAAGGGCGCTGCGTGTCTCGTTTTGCCAATTTTCAATATTTTCATTGACGGAGAATATATTTTTTATTGATTACTCTCTTTCTACGTCTCTGATAGGGTTTCTAGAGGAAATTTAATGAGCCATCTTTATAATTATTAAATCTTTAACATTAAATATCTTTTTTTTAATTGAACCTTTAATTAAATATTTGTATTTTGTATAAAAATAAACTCCGATTTGAAGTAATATCAAAAAGCAATATTATTATTTATTCATATTCCTATTATTTACATTCCATTAATTACGTTTATAGTTATTACTTACCTATTATCCTTTTGCATAAAAGAGGGAAAATAATGAAATTTTTGTTATTGTATTTTATCGATACTGCTTTTGACATTAATTCTGATTCATATATTATGAATTTTTAGGGTAGATGATTAATATTAAATTATCCTCATATTTTATAAATGTAGTTTTTATAAAAATAATTTGAAAAGGTAAAGAGATCCATAAACTAAATAATTAAATTTATATTAAAATATATCTTCTATTTCTCTTTGAAATAATTAACAGCAATATTGTTATTTATTTACATTCCTATTATTTATATTTCATTATAATTGTAATAACTTTTTGGATAAAAAGTGAAAGATAATATTTTTATTACTGTCTTATTTTGACATACTTCTGAAGGGATATAGAGAAAAATTTTGTGTTATTCAAGAAACTCATCCGCTGAGATTGGCAAAACTATTATATGTATTTGCGCAGCTCCTCATACTACTACACAGAGATATTTTAATTTATCAAAAACTTCGAGAACACGAAAAGATAACTTTTATCGGCAGTCAAGATTGTGCCGATAAAAGTTATTACAGTTTCTATTGATCAAAGATGGCTTTTAAATTATATAGAAAGTACATTCTATGTCAACGAGAGTTTAGATCAAGTCGCAAATCAAGTATTCCGGATATTATCTCACTTCAAAAGAGAACATATTACTAAGCAAAATTTTCTCGAAGCTTTTTTTATACAATTCGAAATCTAAAAAGCTTAGGTTCTTTTAGTTTCCCTATGGATTTATTTCTGTAATTTATTTCTCCAATCTCGCACGCTAATCCTACGTGAATGAAAAGCTTCACCGGTTGAATATTTCGAAATCCAATAGTCTGTATTCGCCAGACAATGTCGGCGGAATTCGTCACGAAGATTTCCCGGCATGGTCTCGTCTGGAAGGGTTGAGTTTATACTGGAATCAATGCAGTCTCGTTCGAGCATGGTTTGCATTCCTTGTCCAATCTTCCTTCCTTGCATTCCTCGATTTGAGTTATCTTAGGGCTACCCGATTTTATTTTTATAATGCATGAGATTAAACTCGCGATTAAACTTTTTCGTCCTTAATGTGCTGAGAGTTGAAGAAGAAACTTTCTCGAATATGATCGGAGCGGAACTTTCAAATTGCTGAGGCATCCGCAAACGAGAAAAAGCATTTTACAGTAATGAAACGTTATATCCGGACTTATAATTAGAAAACGTGTTTTACATTATTTTGTGCGATAATGAAGCAATTAAACCTCATAGTCAATTTTTATCGATCAATTTAAATAAAAATGTAATCAATTTCAACAAAGCGATGCCACTGTATTGTTTTAATTATTCAATTTTATATAAAGGTTGTAGTATTTCGCACAAATGACGCAATATCCCAAACAAATTTGGTTATCTCTGGGTGGTGTGTGTTGCCCCCCCCCCCCCATTATATTCATTTCACTATCCCTGTCATTTCGCGAAGTATACGCATGAGATGCGTTCGAGTACTATCGAGGTCCAACAATGGTGGTGCCCATCCTTTCGTTAGACAGAAAGCGTCGATTTTGCATTCATCGCGTTGTCTGCATCGACGCCGAGTTTTCATCTTAAACTGCAGACGACAGTGAGTTCTTTATTACGGTGAAAGAGAGCGCGAATGTCAACCCGCGAGTAAACATAAAGAGGACCTTTGGTGTTCCGTTGAAAAACCATGCTCGACAAGCGACGTTACGAGCTCTTCTTGTCGTAGGGCGAAAGGATTTGACAATCGTTTTGTTCTTCTTTTTTTTTGCTATCTACCTTCCCTCTTCTCTCTCTCTCTCTTTCTCCTTCTTTCTTTCTGCTATCTACCTTCCCTCTTCTCTCTCTCTCTCTCGCCTCCTTCCTATCCGCGATCCATTTATCTTCTTTTGGGGAATACACTGCAACGGGAGGGAAACTAAGCTTGTAAATCCATTTAGTGCGGTCCTCGGAAAAGAAAAAAATTCGTCTGTCTCTATTTCTATGCTAAACAGTTAGACGTACTGTGCAAACGTAATGGCAGAAAATTTTATACTGTGATTATATCCTCAGTCTAGTTCATTTTTTAATCAATTCTTGTTACATCGTCTTATGATTTTTTTTTAAATATTTATCTATATAAAAGAATATTTTAATATATCAGAGATATTTAATAGGAAATATTTCTATATTAAGATTCCTAATTTAAAAATATTTTTATCGATTTTTACAACTAATAAAGTTAATTGAATCTGCGAACTCTATCAATGGGAGGTAGATCCAATAATGTAAAGACCGAGTTAAAAAGTAATATAATAAAAATTAAGAAGATTTTTGTCTCCTCTCCTCCTCCTCTTTCTCTCTCTCTCTCGTTCTCAATTAAATAATAATAATTATCATTTCTTCAGAAATACATTAATGAATAATTTTTATTCAATTATTGATATATAATTAATTATTGATGTTGAATATTATTTATTAATAAAAAAGGTTGATATAAGGTATAATAAAGACTTTAATAATAATATGATATTAATAGTTTGTAAACTTCTTTTTTAGTCCATATATATACCAACTAAAAAATAAATGTTATGTAAATAAACATGTTACACATAAAAAATTATATTAATATAATTATATACTTAAAAAATATCTTTCTGTAATAATTTTGTGTGATTAGTTAGACAGTCGACGCATCTTTTGACACGTTGCCGAATATCGTTATCGTTTTTAACTATTTTAACTATTTCGGTGATCTGCGAATACCCGGATTTTGTCGGTTGGCAAGAAAAATCGCCGAAATGCAAACGTGCACGCGGGTACAATCCGCAGAGATTCTTTAATCTCGCCCACCGCATATCTGTGATGGCCGTTCGCGCGGATACCGCTGCCGCGTATCGAGTTCGGTTTCACGCGCTTTAGCGTTTAAATTGCGAAGTCGGCGCCTGCCTTTGATAATAGTTGTGGGGATAAACGGGACGTATATATGCAACGGCACGGGAAAGGGTGAGCGCGGAAAATAGCGGGATGCGATTCCGCGCGTCATGGAGATGACTGGCTCATCAGTGTGCAAGCAAAAACCCAAAGACAATGCAGTTCAGTCATTATTTCCCAAATTTCAATTAACCAATAGAGTTCTACCTTTTCTCCAAAACGCATCGGAAATAATTTAGTTTATTTAAAAAAAAGTTTTGGGGCAGATAAATGTAAAAATAGTATTTTGTGTGGCAAGTGTGGAAAACAACAAATTATATGTCGCGCATGAAGTTGCCGCATGAGCCGAAGGCTTATGGTGCATTCACACTCGTACTCGTGTGAATGCACTATAAGCTGAGGCGAATGAGGTAACTTCACGCGCGACGTAATTCGTTGTCTTCCGCACATGCCACATACAATATTTTTTGTAATGCCTGTCACAAAAGTTCGATTTGAGGGGTTAAAAAATTAATTAAAATTAAATTCAAATAAGAAATAGTATTCAGCGAATACTATGTAACGAATTGACGTTTTGTCTCGCGTGATTTTCGTTACGTTCAAGTTTGTTATGTCAGTCGAAAATCGTAAAATAAAAACTATCAATCGTGAAAAAAGAAGGTTTTTTACACACTAGTGCGGTAAAGTAAGTCATAAAGGTGCTTTTCTCGCATTGGTGCGGTAAAGTAAGGCATACATTGAATCGTTTAGAAATAAGTCACTTTCCGCACGTTAAACAGCAATCGATAATCATACTTTCGCGACAGGCATTGCAAAAATATATTTTTGAAAATATGGAATGTTAACTTTACATTTTCGTTGCATATGAAATTGATACAATTTATTGATTGTATTTCAATCACGATCGAATTATAGTATTTTTCGATAAAACATTTGGAGTGCTCTTTCAAGACACCAGATTCCCGGAAAAAGATCAATCAATAACAGCTTGCAAAATGTAGGTACACTAAATGTATTCGAGAGAACCAGAACTCTTTCGCGGTATTTCTGAAACGCATTTGCCATGCATGTTACTACATGCGATCTATCATTGCGCCCGGAAAGGTGAAAAGATGTTAAAAAAAGATTAAAATCCGGAAGAGACGATATTATATATGTACATATATGTCGATGCTCGTTGAAATCTCGGTCGACAAATTTTACTGTCGGTTTCCTGTCAAGAAAATAAGCTCGCCAGACGAGTTCTAGTCTGTACTGTTAAAAGCACCACCGATCGATAACGCATGCAGCGCTCGTAATAATAAATTACCCAGACGCGAAGAGCGAAGTAGCGATCCGACTGGATAGTGTCAGCGGATTCGAACACGTTAAGATTATTAAATGATTTCTATTCGGTCCTTGCTGCGAGTGTGCGTCGATAGTAATCTGGCGCATGAAACAAAGACACATTTTACGTATGCAGATACTAGTCACTTGTTTTCTATACGAAAGTTTAGATATTTATTATTTACCTGTTTTCTATACGAAAGTTTAGATACGTACAATGCCTTTCAATCTTTAGTTATACCGCTATTTTAAATTATTATACTGTCATTTATGTTTGACGGGTGTACATTATAATGTGTAAATCGACGTTTCTGCACGTATCTTGATCTTTTTATTTGTCGTGAATATGAAAAGGAAAGGCTATAACGATATGTATCACTTGTCATGCCATGGTAATTCTTGTAAATACAAAAGGGAAGGACAAATCTGAGTATTATCGCGGATAATCCACTAAATGTACTCTCGCACGTAAGCGTTAACACAGGTAATAAAATGTAAGCAAGGACAAAGAGTAGTGCGAACCCAAGCCCGTAACCGTGAAGGTCAGAATTTCTCCCCCGTAGGGAGATTAACAGGGTGTGCTCTTGTACTGGCGGTTATTATGCTGTGCCGTGCCGCGAAAATTAATTACAAACTCCGTGCCCTGTTCCGCAAGGGCATGGGAAAGCGGTGAGGTGGAAGGCAAAGAAAAAAAAATATTATTGCGCACGAGAAACTCTTTGCATCTGCATATGCGCGCGCATCAGTAACACCGTTGCATTGTCAGCATTGAGGTGTATTTACGGGACGGAGAGGGTTAAGGGCTTTATACCACAACTTTTACAGCCCCATTCTTGGCTATAGCTTATATCATTCTCTCGCGCTGCGCTGAGACTTCGATGAATAATTTGCTGACATCCCGGCGGGTTTCACGTGCACATCGTAGTTTACACGTTCACAATGCAAATACCACGACTATTTATAGGAATTTTGTATTATTAATTTAATTAAGTTCTTGTATCGTGATCATTACGTCAATTATGCGCGGAGAAATACAAGAGTGTATCTTCAAGCTAAATTATTATTGTTGTTATATTTACTAGAGGTAAAGTGTAAAATTATTAAGGCGTGATTATTAACTAAGAATTTTAAAATTAAACATTTTATTACTTAATATGGCAACGTTATTTTAATTAAGAAATAATTTAGTTTATAGCGTGCGCGCGCGCAAGAGAGAGAGAGAAAATTGTTTTAAAAAATTAAAAAAGGAGATCTAAAATCGATTGGAGAATTTCTATCTTTGAATTTATATTAAAAGTTATTTTTCCTGAATTCTCTTATAGAATACTTTAAGTACGAATTTTAAGTAAAATTAAGACAAAACTGAGGTTTTTATTCAGTTGTTTATTTATGATTTTTCACTCTTTATCGTGTTTTATTTTTCCATTAATAATTTATTTTTTAATACTTTGTATTATTACGTACAAAAACCGTCGACGATTTTTCTCTTTGACATTTATTGTATATCTTTTATTGAGGTACATGTGAAGTATAAATATTTTGGAAGATTATAGTACACTAGCTTTTTCTTTTTCCCATATGTATATTCTTTCACATCGTAGTGGCGAAGTAGCTGCAGAAAGAATGGTAAATGCGAACGCGTATGGGAACGGAGAGCTCTGGCAAGAGATGCACTCTTTGTTAAATAGCTTGGCTATTAGGTTGTATTCTGTTCTTAAACAAATAGTGTACGTTTAAGAGATAGATCGCGATTACTCGGCACATTCGCCTATGCGTTTAACGTCTCATTTAACTCTCAAATGCACCTCGCGGGACTTCGAAAGTAACACCGGTTTGGGAAATAGAGCGGTAATACGCATGCATTTTCTGTGCATCGATAATCACGACAAATGTATTATAATTTGAAGATATATCGTATTTGTATACGCAGTCGACTGTGAATCTCTTGTGAAATAAATGAAGTCAAACCAATAAACTGAATAATTGTCTGATGATGTTTAGAACTTATGTAAATACAAATGTTAGGATTAAAAAAAATGAAATCGTCAGTAATCAATATTTTGTATTCGGTGCTTGCTTCTAGATAAATTGGTTGCAAAAGCTAATTATGACCTATCTATTCTGTTTAATGATCTCTCTTTCTCCTTCACTTCGAAAAAGTGTTTTTATCCGAGTTTGATTGTCTCGTAAGATTTTCGATGCTTGGGGCGTGGAGAATTTTCGACAAATCCGCACACAATGAAGAGAACTCCGTACTTCTAATCAGCCTTGTGATGTTCTCTGTAACTAGATGTTATACTAGGCGAGATAACATTGAACGCGCCTTACGAATGACACCCGCGTCGGGCGAAGACGACTGTGGAAGATGTAACATTCCGGAATGTGGGCTGCGCTCCTATTCCCAACGCGTCTCACCTCGGCGCGCTGCAGACGTAATAGAGAGCGGCCAGGCCCGGGATGAAGCTGCAGATCGTATTCATTCGTCGTCACTCAGAGGCGAACCAACCAACGGCGGCGATCACGTTCCCACAAACCAACCGGCGCGTGAGTAATATCGCACCGAATACATAATATCGGCTTGATAAAAACAATGCAATACGACGATCTCGAACGTCAGCGCATAACGGACATGATAAATGTGATTAATTTCGGAAGGCAATCTTTACTCCTCGAGCCAATGACATTGGAGAATTATATGGAATTTGTGTTCGTTATTTGATATTAAAATATATTTCATAATGTTTGTATAAAATATAGGTAAGTATTATCTAATAAATATTTTATGTGAATTGACTTGTCAAATTGATATTAAACGGGTTTTTCTTATTCCGTGAAGCAATTTTACAACTTTCTTCACGCAATATTTTTTATATTTAAATTTTTATTTATAACAATGTCACAAAAGTATAACGAAAAATTGTTTCTTTTTAACTTACAATTAGCAGAGCGTTGAAGTTTGTTATTGTGCGCGCGGATAAAATCTTTTCGCAAATTCACAAATCTCATAATTCATTATTTTGCCAATTGCAAATCTCATAATGCAATCGTGCTATTATATTCTAAGAGAAAGTTAATAAAAGGCGGCATAATTCCGGCAGGATTATGTTTTAAATCGGGAACTTTGATCAGTGTACCCGAGAGTCTTGCCAAACTTTTCGACAATATGAACTCTGATGCCTTTCTTCTTGGTGCGCATCGCTACACTGAATGCTCACAAGTTGGCTTTACGATCATAAAAGATATCTAGATAACAATAATTCAAACCAAAGTCTATTCGCGGTCTATTCAAGATTTATGCTTCGTCGTACGAAAGATATCTTAGATTTGCTTATTCGTCGATGTTTTCTCGTTTGCCTTCTTTGGCTTTTTGTTCTTTATCTCTTATTGTTAGTTAGAGTCGTTGACATCCATTATTTGCTCGTATACCAACAAATCAATATTTACCCCGATCATAATCGACGATATAATTAAAAGCAAAGGTTTGCGATTGTAAAAAAAATACATGTTGCATAATATCCTACAATAGTTTTTTAAAATTATTTATCATAAATATTAATATTTAATAAAGAGTTATGTATAGAAAGATATAACAATAAACAGTTTATTACTTAATATTAATAAAATAATAAAGTTAAAATAATGAATTTATTGTAAAATAACGAAGTTAAAGTGTAAATTGATTTATTTGAAGTAAGTTATTAAATGTATTTGTTTGAATATAGATTGGTGCTCTATAAGTCGCATATTTCAAGATATAATAATAATAAATCAGAATTTTACGTATAGTTGATTTTGTTTTAATTACTCAATTGTAAAGAATTTGCATAAAAGAATTGAAAGAAAAATGAGGAAACAGGGAAATGAATGTAGGAATAAATGTATATTGTATACTATATAATGCAGACTATATAATATATTACAATCGGACATTGACGTTAAAGCCAGTCTGCTGTGGTTCACGCCACTAAACCCTTCCGCAGACAAAATTATTCATTAGCCATTTGCATCCTGTGTCGAGAGATAGACTCAATGGCTTATGATAATCCTGTACATATTTTCTCAAAGACCTGAAACAATCCGTGATTATACTGAGTAAATATTATTTTTTAATCATTACAAAGGACTATATAAAATAACACAGAGTTGTCATTACATAAAATAAAGTAACATCAATACCGTCAAAGTAAAAATAAAATATTTAATGTTGACCGAATCTTCGGTATTATTTTGTTCATAAAAGGTTGATACGTACGTGCAATCGTACATGTTTCGCGACCATACAGGGCACGTCCTACAATGTGTTTTTCCAACCGGAAGTAACATTACATCAAAATGTGGGTTACAGTCTCGTAAGTACAGACCATGATGCTCCGCAGCCGTATTAGAACGCCCAAGGGCGACTGATGTATGTAGGTATGGATGCGGGGATGATGGTACGGATCGAGTGGCCATGGGACCCGCGGATAAAGGGGTGGTTTGTGAACGTAGATGTGAGGGTGGGTAAATGGTACATGGTATGGGGAGGAGATCACAGGAAAGGGAATGGCGATGGAGGAACGAGTATGGGATAGTGTACTCTCGTATACATACATATATATATATATATATATATATATATGATGTGTGATTTATATATATATATATATATAAATCACACATACATACATGTGTGTGTATTCATACATACATATATATGTATATAAATGTGTGTATATATGTTACATAATATATATATATATATCTGTATATATATATGTATAAGGGAACGACGATGCGGCTGTCGCCGGCTGGAGCCACGCTGTCGCTGTGGCATCGATCCACCACTCGCAACGACTTTTTGTCGCGGCTCGCGCACCGAACGAGATCTTTAACCTGAAAGCTGCTACGCTATAACTGGCTTTCGGTTCAGAACGGTGAGAAATCATCTCGCTTAGATCATCTTCCGTACTTTGGCGCGGCTCGGGGGCAGACTCGGGGGCAAGCTCGGGGGTAGCCGATTCAACGAGGAGGGATGTCGGATAAGTTTTCGATCTTACGATTTAAATCGCCCCGGTGCCGGTGTTGCGCTGATATGTACTACGTAAAATACCCAAATGTGAAAATACTTTATTTCATTTATGATACTATCGCGTAACGATGCATCAATGGTATCGACATAATTATCAAAATAAATAATACGAAATATATATGTAAAGAATTATGCAAACAAAATTCAAGGCGAGATTGATATATTCTTAATTACGAGTTACACCAATTGCTGTAGGATAAGATAGCATTATTATACTTATTATGAAATGTATTATCATCCACAACATTGTAAATATAAAAGGTAATTATAGTACATGTTAAAATGATATTTGCAATACCTATACGTATTTGCATGATAATAAATCCGAGCTGATGTATTTCTTTTGATACTCAAACAATAACATATGATATGATACATACGCGCTTACGTATATGTATTAAGAAATCTGCATCTGTAAGATCAGTAAGATAAGAGCGAAATGAATTGACACGCGATTCGTTTATCTGCTTACGAAAATCGGATTACGCAGGAACATCACCGTTGGTTCCAAAACTCAATTCACTAGGTGCCATGATTGGTTCGTGCTTTGACTTCCGAGTTCACGGGACGCACGAGAGAAGCTGGCTCGTACAGCGTAATGTAACACGATCCCATTTCTAGTTTATACCCAGGATTAAATGAGCTTTGATGCCTAAAATGCATTTTTAGTCGACATTTTGACATTTATATACTGTGTTACGATTTTCTTTCGGTACATTAACATTATACAACTAATTATTGAAAATCAGCATTTGTCTGCGATTTGTTATATTAAAAAGTAAGATATTTTTTGTAAACAGATTAAGGTAGTAAATTGTTTATATAAAATAATTTTGTATAGAATTATAACACTTATTCGTCGTAAACTGTTATTATATATGTATTGTATACATATATGTATATATTGCTTCATTTTTTATTTCGCGTCTTTTATCTCTTCATGTCGTTCACTGCGGTACTGTGAGTAGTAAAATTTCTCGTTGAATCTTGAGTGGTACTCCATTTTCGTGCAGGATAATTTGTCACTGGAAACTTTGCGGGGAAGTTGGAAATTAGTCCAAGGCGACGTAACCTACCATACTTTCCGAAGTTTCTTAGAGATTTTTGTAAGTTTGCTTCATTTTATAACCGAGACACCTTTAGCAAAAATGCAATGTCAAAAGGTATTTAATATACTTATAATAACATCGTAAGTCGTTTAATCCTAGCGAAACGATTACAGCAATATTTAAATGTCTAAAGAAATATTGTTATTTAAACACATGTTTAGAATTGTAGATATGTTTATATGAAAAAAATTCGGTTCGTTTATTTTCTAACAGATATTGTGGTTGAATCTACCAGAATCTGGTTGAATTAATTTGAATTCTGGTTGCATTAATTGGAATTCTGGTTGCATTAAATAGAACGGAAATTCTGATTTGTTCATTTTCCAACAGACTTCTGGTTGAATCTACCAGAATTCCTATTAACGCAGCAACCAGATTCTTTTTTCAGTAAACGTTCCGTCCCGTACAGCTTTAAAAAAACCAAGATTTCAGAATTATGCAAATTTGTGATAAACATCATAAGGAAAACAATATTTTTGTTATATACATATATGGAAAGTACAATGATTTCAATCTAAAATGATATGTCTGTGAGTGAATAACTATATCTTAAACAAAAATTTAGGCGACACACATAGTAGGCAAATTTGTTTAACGTAAAAAAATGTAAGAATCAATTAGTTTCAAGCACCTTGATTAAAGAAACGTATGTGCAGCTGCATGTAGGATTTGACATTCCGTATATACATTTGTATTTTACCGTGTCTGCGACGTCATTCATTTTGGCCGAAACGCGAAATTTTCAAGTACTGTCAAATAGTGTCAGTCAAGTGCTTCGCAGTACTGGACACGAACCACACAAGAGTCGTGGAGTCGAAGGAGTGACGTCGCGACATCGGCCGCGTTAATTAGCGATCAATGTCCGTGCCCTGAGTGGATTCTCGCTCGCGGAGGAGTCCAATCGAGGAACGCCGGTAAATGCTTTCTAGAAAAGAACGGATGTCCTTTATTATGAACCGGCTTGCTAACGAGTCCGAGGACACAGCGAATCCGAGGTTTGCGCCATAAATACACCGGCGGCAGGAATATTCATCTTTCTCTTTATCCAATTTTACTTTACCGATATCGAATATTACGTGCGTCATTCGAGTAGCGCGTCGAATCAAGGTCTCGCTAATTCATTTATAAATGCGTATAAATCAGTACAAATGCGTAAATAAATACGATATTATTTATATTTTATTTGTAACTCAAAATTATTAGTGAAATATAAAAATAATGAAATCTTTTTATTGGTGCATTCAAACATTATAATAGTCGTGTGCATATCACGAATTAATATGTTTGTAAAGATATAAAATAAATGTGTTGTGCAAATAAATTAACTAGGTTTTGATAAGTTTGCAGAATATTTGACTGATCGCTTTAATCGCTACAAAATTAAAATCAGATACACGTTGTAAGTGAACAGGTTACATTGATCGGCGCTATATAAGACGGTAATTTGAAATTCAGGATTACATTAGTCTACGAGGAAATATTACATAATTAACTCAAGGTATCTACGCGTTTGATCGCGTGTTACGCGTAGCACTCCCACTTTATTAACCACGAAGCGTATGTTAAATTTAGATACCTACTATATAAGTACTAGGCGCTCTTCACAAGAAAAAAGCGTTCGGACGAAACTTTGTGAGAAGCAAATTTGTTTTCTTTCTGAGCTAATATTTGACGGTTTGAATGTAACTAACTTTTGTAAAAACGCAAGACCGTTTATGCTACCTTTCATTTTAAGCGAAACGTTTTGTAAACGTCAGAAATGACCCTAGAACCGTTACTATTCGTGGCCTTTTACGTTTCCACGTCCGCGCTATTTTTCCGGTAGAAGATAAAAGCGTGTAAAGTGGAGAGACAAAGGTAGTTGCCGTTCCTACAGAGAAATTGCTTTGAATGCTTTAAAAATCTCGGCTTGTTTTATCCGCGATGTTTTTACATTGTTATTCAGTTGCCGATAAAGCGTTAATAATAAAGCTTGCGTAATTATCGTCTTAAAGAATATTTGCGAATTTAAATGTTGTAGAAATGCATTGAATCGTTTAACAAAGGCGTTTTTCGTATACTTGAAAGGAGTAATTATCTTCTTGCATTATTCCTTATAAATTCTGTAATTTTTCCAATTGCACATACATTATCAGAGAAAGATGTCAGATTCATATAACTACGTTGATCTTTTCAGGGCCTTAACTTTACGTGGAGGAAGGGTTTCTCGAAAGCCTCGTAATCTTCGAATGAGTTCACCGGCGGAAATTCACTTATCCGGACAACCTGTTCGTCTATGAGAAATCTGGCGCGTGCTGTCAGCAAGATACGACGAACAATAGAGCCCCTCTTCGTGTTATCCGACCGCGCGCGGCCCGGCTGCGGCGTGAAGCTTCACCTATGCCGCGCGACGGGCACATGTGCGCGTCTTGTTGCACATACCCGGGACACACGTTTGCGCGTATAATGCCGCCGTTTATGCCGCGCACGTGTGCGGAACAGCTGCATTTTAAAATCACGGATTTCGCCGCGCGATTTGTCAGGAAACACGCGCGCGACAAGTCACCTTACCTACGCGCGTCGCCGCGCCGTCGCCGACGCGAATCCAAAATTTCTCTATCGGACTCTCCCGTACCCCGTACGTTCCTCCATTGACAGCATCAATTTTATCCCGCGAGGCCAATCAATTCCTCGCATCCACCATTTTACGCACACAAAAGAAATGTGTGGCTCCGAAACGAGCGGAGGGATTCGAATTGTAGATATATTTGATTTATTAACTATTTTGACATGATTCGTGCTTTGAATAGATTGATTTCTATATGTAAGATTTTATCTTAAAATTCTCTGTCTCTCTCTCTTGTCTTCTTCATTAATCTATCTTCTAAAATCCTCAGACATGGTATGCATCTATTTCTATTAGAGACAGATATGTCTAATGATCGATTATACGTTTACGTATTAATTAAATAAAAAATTATCTTACTATAACGTCGTGATATAAACATATATACAATGTATTTATTACAACTAAAACATAAAAAATCGCATATTTTTTTAATTACATTCGATTAAGACTATAGATGATATTGTACGAAAATATTTTAGTCACTTATAAATGTTATCATAAATATCGCCCGATCGGCCAGCAAAGGTTTATAAATTATGTATTACTAGTTTTGCATCTCGCTGTAAATACAATTCGTATAAGAATTCTCGCCTGGGCCACTTCACGATTATATTGCTTGAAGTTAAAGCTTGTGTCAGACTTGGCTACATTCTCGAGTGCTGAACATCCTCTTTAAACCGTAAACTTTTATTTGCGCACAATGTGTGTCAGTGCAAACTCTGAGCGACCCATGTTTTCTTATAGATCCACTTGGCCGAATACACGCCTAAATAAGAAAGCTGTGCCAAACGCTTGCGCACCTGGTCAAGAGGATAGAATAAAGCAGGACGAATAGGTCCTTGAATACAGGAGCTTGGAGGATCGCACTGTCAAATAGAGAGCTCATTGGTTATATGCGCTTATAAGGTAAGTCCTTCCTATGTGTTTAATGTTCGTATTCAGCAGCAACGCTTTGCGTTGCTGTCCGAAGGTCGAAATTTACTCCAAGTGAAAAGCACCTCAGGGTATATACCACAATAATATGTAATCTCCTTTAATATATAAAGTAATTTAATTAATATCTTCTCAAATATTGCAATATATGCCATTTTTGTGAATTCTAAGCTATAGTAATATTGTTGTTCTATATAAAAACTAATATCTGATCTATGTTAGAAAGTAAAAACAAACTGTTTTTTGTTATATAAAACTTGCACATCATTTCTGAATAATTGATATGATCGATTGCGTGCATATCACGTATACGGATTAAACCGATTATTTTCGGTGATAAGAACGTCAAATCGCACTCGATGTCTCCTTTTGCTCTGCAATCGAAATATCCCGCAATCTATATCCAAATAAATGGAGGACTCTTTGCCGAACGGTTCTGACGTTCTTTGAGTGTTCGTCGTCGGGATTTAACATGGTTGTCTCGTTTTTTCCATTCTGCTCGCGCACAATGAACGGGTGGGTACGCCTTCATTCTGATGCTTTTCCGACTTTTTGTTTCCGTAAGGCGCGCTCGTCACCGTAATGCACGAGCCGTTACCGCAAGGCCTTTCATCGAAATAAATATACCGGAAGCAGCGAGACGGTTTTATACGGAATTGGCGGGGACCCCTACTCAGCTTGTACCCGGCGTTTATCTCACCCCTGTGGTGGAATGGCTCGGCCTGAGTGCCTTAGGGACGTCAAAGGCCTTAAAACGTTTCGATTTTCATACGTTTCCCCGCGTACGCGCTTTTAAAAGTCAGGTAGATACGTCTATACAGTCCCTCTCTTTATTTAGGATTTATTTACGTTTGTTTACGGTGATAACAGTATTTTTTGTTTTAACTTATTTACACATTTTCAACTATTTACTGAAATTTGTTAAAATATGAATTCTAACTATGTACCTACTAATTGATATATCGTGTATTAAACCTGTTAAGATAACTAGATTTCTAGTCATAACATTCGAAGAGAATATGTTTTCAACGACGATTCGTGCGTTATTTTGTTAGAAATTATGATAAAAGATGAATTTTGTTATTACATATGCATTCACATAATAGATTTTTTGAGAGATATATCTTTCAATCTCAAGATCTCTATAAGCTACTTCTATTGAATTAATTGATTCTTTATTATTTTATAATAAGGGTTAACACATACTCACATATGCTTTTACAAAATAGCGTTAGTTGCTGAAGGAGCAAATGTGCATGACGAGTCCTTATATAAACGTATAAAAAAGTAAATTTGCGCAATAAATCTATTATGATTGCATGTGATACAAGAATTATCTCTTATAATTTTTAAGGAAATAACGCACAAATGTTGTTGAAAACATTTCTTTTTTAAGTATTATGACTAAAAATACAATTAGGTGAATTAAAATAATTTTATACATGTGCACGCGTTATAACAACAATATACCTACAGGATAATGGTTAGGTACACAGAATATGTTTTTTAAAAATATATTTGGTTATTAAGAAAGAAGCTATACAATCAATGCTTATAGTGCTTATTTTAGAGTAAAAAAAATTATAATTTCCTTATAACAATGTTTATATTTATAACTTTGTAAAAACAAACGAGAAGAGAGGAATATTTTGAAAGAGATAGAAAATAAAAATTTTATTGTTGTCATCGAAGTTGTCATTTAATTCTACAATTAAAACAAAAATTGTTTTTATATTTAGTGTTTTGATTATTATGTTAGAGTGTACTGACTACAAAGTATCTTTACAAAAGATTATTTGCTTTGTAGAATGTACTGATCGAATACATATACACTGATAGATTGGGTGTACACATTCGATTCAACATTTCGATTAACGTTCATCAAACATGCAGCACGTAGCACGCAACGCGATAACAATCCCTTGTGCCGCTCATTTTTGACATGTTGGCAACTTTTCGGATAATTGTTGTCGTTAGTTGTAGTGTGGCGGTGCATTTTCAGCGTCGATAAATCCCGTCCCCGTGACACGAATCCATTCGCTATCAAGCTGAGAATAAAATCCTCTCTGAAAATCGGAAATTCGTGTGCTTCGAAGTATCGTATTTATTTCATCGGGCATTTTCCTTAATACGATAATCAGCAACGCTTACTTTAATCGCGATAAAATTTTTGCGGTAAAATCATTGAGTATCAAGTATAAAATGCAACATTCTTTGTGAAAATCGAGAAATTTATATATTTATAGACTTTCACGGATTATTACTGAATGGACGAAATTATCAAAAATCTTGTTTTCAAGTAGATGTTTAAAAACGACTATATGTATACTTTAAATATAAACGTATAAACTTTAAATGCCTATCTAAATATGTTTACATTAATGTTATTACTTATTAAAATAATAATTATTTGAACAATAAAAGTATATGTAATATTTATATATATTATCTATTTAATATTATTTAAAAATTATTTTACCTTGAGATAGGAGAACGTTTTACGCATCGTGTGAAAAACTAAAATATATAAACAATTTAAATTTATTGAATAAACTTCAATGTAAAATATATACAAAATTGATGTAAATTGATTGGTGCAATTTTGTAGTTAGTATAACTCATTTATTCTTACTGCAATTTTTCACTAAAACGGCAAGTAAAAAAGTGTTTAAAATATCTATTACATGTTCACCAAATTCAAATATTTTTAATGTATTGACTATCTCGTTCTCTGGTCTGGTCTGTTTTTATCTACCTGCTAGTGGATAAAATTTCGTGTATAGCAGTTTTATGTTTCAAAACAGGAAAACAAGGTTAAAGGACCTAGAATATAAAGAGTACATATACAGGGTGTAACAAAAAGGTCGTGGCACTGGATTATCTCGGAAAGTTGACGTTTTAGGAAAAATGTTTTATACAAAAGTTGTAGGTTTAAAAAGATCTATTTACTGACTCTATCAGTTTGACCATGGGTGGCGTCTCTAAGGTCAAGTCAAAATTACCCTAAATTTTTTTAATAGAATCCCCTATTTTTTATTGCATATTCTTGTAGCTCTTGTCGAGACGTTTTCAAAACATTATAACAAAGCTCTCTTTTGTTAAGAATTTCCTGAGATATTTCAAATTTTGTCATGATATTTTTCACGGAAAACATGAAATATCTCGTAAAGTATTCACTTTTCGATGATTTTACCTTTTTACTTTTGTACGTAGAATAATGAAAGGAATCGACTGTTATAAGAAAAACAGAAAAAATTATTTTAAAAAATTTGCATATTGTAGATGCATTAAATTTTACAAAATTGCAAATGTAAAAAAATTAATATTATTATTCGATTCCTTTCATTGTTCTACTATAAAAGTATTAAGATAAAGTCATCGAAAAGTGAATACATTACGAGATATTTCATGTTTTACATGAAAAATATTATGACAAAATTTGAAATATCTCAGGATATTCTTAACAAAAGAAAGCTTTGTTATAATGTTTTGAAAACGTCTCGACAAGGGCTACAAAAATATGCAATAAAAAATAGGGGGTTCCATTAAAAAAATTTAGGGTGATCTTGACTTGACCTTAGAAACGCCACCCATGGTCAAACTGATAAGATCAGTAAATAGATCTTTTTAAACCCTACAACTTTTGTATAAAACATTTTTCCTAAAACATCAACTTTCCGAGATAATCCAGTGTCCCGACCGTTTTGTTACACCCTGTATATGAAATAAAATAACATTATTTGGGATATTTTCCGCCATGGACACTTTATAAAGCTGACAAGGAGCAAACCTGTCGAGGAGCATTTTCAACGTTGTATAATATTGGTTTTTGTCTCTTTGCATATGTGTTATACGTTTATATAATATAAAACAATTTTTAATATATTTTATTAACAATTTTTAAACGCAAATAGTACAAGTTCATATACCGTGGATTACGTAATTTGAGAACACGTATAGAACTATTGCTTGCGAAAAAAAGTGTTTCAATTTAATTTACTCGTGAGAGATATAAGAGAGAGTAAATTACATGTTAAAACAAGAATTTTATTTGACCTGTTTTTACTTTATTTAACTTTAGACTCTATTCTTTATTTGTGTGTACTATTTTTTTTAAGCCTCAGGTCTATTTAATAAGAATTAATTACGAGGAAAGATTTATGTGTTATATATATAGCCGCTAAAAACAATCCTCAAGATAAGTTAACCCCCCTCTTACTGGTTTTGGAATGTACACGCGTGCACATAAAGTAGACTTAAGGTCCGACCACAATGACCGCAGGGTGATTTTGCGAATTTGCAACGCGAGCTTTCTGACGTCATAACATTTCCAATTTTCATATTCTGGCCGTTTTGCGTATTAGTAACGTATAGCACTCACAGTGTTGTCCCCAAGCATTGTTATATGAGACGAGTTTGGGAATATTGCTGAATGCGCTTTGAGGTTTTATTATTATAAAAGCGAACGGTATAAAAGGCCGTTATTAATTACAATACATATAAAACGCAACATATGAAACAGGTATTGATGATGAGCCTCTAAGGCTCATCATTTTTAATCCTTTATATTTAATAATTTTATTATTTTAAATAAAATTTATAACAAAAGGGATAAATCTATTAAAAATACACAAAAACATAACTTATTTGGATTCTATTTGTAACGTCACAGTAAAAAACATATAATGTTGGTTAAAAATTCAATGTATTAAAACGTAATCTTAACTATAAAAAATAAAAGAGTAAAACATCTCTCTAAAAAATTTTTAGATATATTTTTTACTTAACTCTTTTGTCATATCGTTGACATAATGTTGCACACTTGACATTTAAAACATAAATATAGGTTTAGTAAAATATAATATTAACGTTTAATTTTATAAGATCAAAATATAACAATTATATTATTTTCCTGTTTTTGTCTGAAAAAATATGGAACTCACCTGATATAATTATAAAAGCCTCAAACACACCACATTGCGCTTCTAATAGTTGGTTAGACAGCAAAACCATGAAAGAAACATGGTTCGCCAGCCATGACAGACGTAAATCAAATTACGCGCAGAATGACGAATGGTCCCAGGACCAGAGTCCTTGCTGCGATTCCCGTAGAACAGGATACGAAACATCACAACGAGGAAACATCGCTCGTAGTCGCAAAATCTATGCGCGATTTATCACTCGATTCTACTAACAATTATCCCATCTCTTTTCCGCTTCTTGAAGGAAAAGAAAAAAACCACAAATCAGGATAGTCAAAGGGGTAGTTAAGCGCATAAAAAAAACAAATTCGACGCTTGTTTGATCGTTGCAACTTTGCGGATTATACTTTCTCCCTTAGTCCTCGTCTTTCACCCCCTTCGTACATCGCCGTTCCTCCTCCTTCTGTTCCCTCCTTCGCCCCTCACGTCTCTTTTGCGTCGTCGCGCGGCCTTACCATCCCTCCGGGCGGCACTTTATTCCACTCTCACCCCAACGTGAAGTGGGTGGTCGCGGGGTCGATGGGTGCACAGAGGCGAGCGCAGTGGGATGCGGCGGAAGCGTGGGAGTTGAGTGTGGCGTTCTCCACGGGGGTGGCGTGGGTGGTCGAGATAGGAAGGGAGAATAGGGACGGGAGGGGTGAACGATCATCTCCCCTCTGCATCCCCCACCTTGTACCACGCCGCACGGGCGCCAACGCCAACGTCAAGCGCTTTCGAGACTTAAGGCCGACACTCGCGTCGCGCACCTCGGCCCGACGACGTCGAACGGTAACGCAGGGACACACGTGTGGTTGAGGTGTTTCGCGCTGTTCAAGACACCTTCAGAACGAAGGGATCGCAGTTTCCGTAGACCGCACGAGCTCCCGAAAATTGCGCGATCGAAGCATTTTCGGCGAGATCACGTCTTAACAACGTCGTAATCCAATCTGGAGTTTCGTCACGTTCAATCGTTGAACCGCGCATCGCGAATCGTTCGCGACACGTGCTACGCGCGACAATTTGTTATGTGCATATCGCGGCGGGAAGCAGGGTGAAGTGTTGAAATAAATATTCCTAAGTGAGAAAGGTAAAGAAATCGTAATTTGCCTCGCGGTAGACGCCTGACAGGTTCCTCGATGCGCCCTTCGTCAGGGGGTGAAAGTTGCACGTGGTGGGAACTCGACGATCTCTGACAACAGCCTTGCAGTGAGCACAAGGAGTTGCATACGTCAGTTGACAAGTGAAAACAGAGGGATCCATCGTTGACGAGTGTTCTCACCAAGATTGTCAGGACCATGAAGAAATCCTATTTCGTCTTCGTGAGTACTTTTTTATTACACTCGATGCACCCGCATAGACTATACGATTGTCTTTCGTTCAGTGACGAAAAGAGACCTCTGTCTTGGTTACTTGAGCCTATTTTTCCCTGTTTTTTTTTTTATTTTTTCCTTTTTCTTCTCTGATCGTCGTCACTTGCGAGATGACGGAAAAACAGGTCGGACCTCCTGGGATACAGACGTATTTTATACCCGTCCCGACTCTTGCTTGTTTCGCGAAGAAGATCAAAGGCCTCACCAGCATCACTTTAATCTGCCGATGGCCGCTGTATCTTTCTCATTTCCCTTTGAGTGGCCGAACTTTTGAATGCGGTCTGTGAGAGCTAGGGAGCCTTCGTGTCCTTTCGCTGCGCGCACCACCCTCGTCCTCTACAGTCCAAGAACGGTGAAATTAACGACGTGGCCACGTGATTCTCCCACTACCCGTCTGAGGGTTGAAGGGGAACGAGGTCAGCCGGTGCACGCGAGTCGACCAATGTCGGTTTCCAGGCTTTTCGGGGCGCCTTGAGATATAGAGCTATATTGGCTGCGGTTAATTTTACGAGATCTATAGATTTTGCTTCGTCTGCATATCTCTAAGCTCTAAGACACATATTATCACATCTCAGGGCTTATTGACGAGATTGAATCTGCAGAGTGAATTTTTAAGTTTATAATGACGTGTGTAGTTGACATTACGATCATTGCTCCACATTTTTTTTCTCAATAATTTTAGAGAAATGGTCTGCATCTGCATTGATTGAAATTTAATAAAAAATAAGAAAAAACTACTAAATAAAGGTATTATTAAATGAGTTTATTTATTATATCTGTGAATAAAAAACATAGATAATATTGGAATATAATTTTTAAAAGTAATTGTAATATTTTCTTTAATTATTTAAGTCATATTAATTGCATATGTATAAATATAATCAAAAATATCTCCTGTTACACGTGGAAAATAGGAGTTATTTTAATACATGAATATTTAACATGTGAATTTAGTAGGTATTATTGATTAAAACATTATACAACAAGTTGAGGGAACATGTATATAAGTTGTTTCTAACACGATAGCACTTCTGGTAGAAATCTGTCGAAAGCTATCAAGGCATCGCTGTCAACGGATCTGCTGCTCGACAAAAGACGGCTTTTCCACGGTGTTCCACGAATTTTGGGGCATACTTGTTTGATATAGCAGAAACTTTGTCGAAACTTACGAGCGAGCTGCGTTGCGTACAATACAAACGAGGAGCTTCCGCGCTTCTTCAATAGCGTCTCGAAAGAACTCAGAAGAGAGCGCGGAACTAAAGTAAGGAAAGCAACGGCCATATACTCGGTCGTATTTTTGGCGTTTGCGAGTTTCAGAGCAGAGGATTTATCGGGGTTTGCGATGCACCCATTGTTGGTTCACGGATTTATTCACGGAGCTCGTTAAATGTTTTGAACGCAACTTCTACTCCGATTTTTTTAAACGTGTTTTATATTCTCATTTAAATATTATGTTGGTTTTATTATATTAATTATCCCAACACGTGCGTATATTTTTATATATATTTTATCGAAACAAACATTATAACGGATTTTTAACTGCGCATTTGGCATGATTAAATCCTGTAGGCGCAAAACTTTTACATTTTCAACGATATCCGAAATATTGCAACGAAAAATATAACGATGACTCCTATCAACGGGAGATTTGATAAATCGTGTAAAGAGAAATCGTGTCTTTTGATTGCTGAAATCACTATTTCCACTTTGTTTTTATTTCCCACGAAAAGAGCAACTACTTTCCTGAACCCTTTTAAAAGAGTTCACGAACATTCCGTAATTCTTGAATATTTTTCCCGCGTCTTCCGTATCTTTACGAGGGTTTTCTTGGTACAAAATTTTCTACCCTGTTTCGAGACGCTAGTAAACCGCTCAGGAAATGAAACGGATCTTGTAATCTATGAGGTACAATACTCGAGATCTCTTGTCCTGATCTACTCCCTCTGTCGCCAAGATCGCCTTTTCTCACCTGCCGAGAGAGATTTAAAAAAAAAGAAGAACGATCGGGCGATCCTCCGACATGTCTGGAGTTTGCTCTATTACCTGTCGATTATACGCGGTCGTCACCCCCAAGAGTTCTCTGTTGTCATTCTGGGCCCATTGTCGGATCTTGCCGCCAGGGACTTGTCGCAGTCTATCTTTCTATGTTTCTGCTCGCCTCTCTGGCTGTAAAGGATCTAGGAAAGACCCATAGCCGGCAAACAATGCTGGCGGGATCAGTACAAGACAACTGTCCACAAATCTTCGTGAGAGATAGTGTTACAAGGAAATAGGAAATATGTGGGCGCCAACACATAAATAGACTATATAAGAAAAGATAATTATTAGATGATACATGATTAGAAGATAATTATGTTTGCTAGTGTCACGAATGAACAAATAACATGAGAAAGAGATGGAAAGTGTTTTTGGCATTCGACTTTTAGAACTATGCGTATGGTCCACTTGACGCCTACAAATGCTTTAAAGCGTTCTTCTTCTCCTTCTTTCTTCATTGGAAGAAAGGAGAAGAGGAATGCTTCGAAGCATTTGGAGTGTCAAGTGGACCGCAGCCTATGTCAAACATTTGTCAACTAAATTGCGTGCTTAAACTAAGCCGACTATTATAAGATAAAGTTTGATCTTTTGATAACGCGCTATATAACGATTTCAAAATCTTTTAATACCTTTTAACGTCGTTGGCTCTTGTTTTGAGGAATTTCTCATAAGAGCATTTTATATATATAGAGCTATTTTGCACAACGCTTTCTCGCAATTAGCAAACTACACTACCGGTGCAGGCTTAGGACTTTAATATTTCTGCACGTGGAAACCCGTGTTAGTTCTAGAATTCGCGATTCCAAGGCAAGCAATGTACTTATATAACGGAAAGAGGCGATGAATATAACAAGCTAGGTAATACACGCTTCGCGATACATTTCCGGTGCATTTAAAATAAAGCGCTTTTACGTCGTTGTGCAATATACTTATTATATTAGTTCGCTCTTCAGATACGACATAAAAGATTTTCGTAAACAGCTGACACGATAATAAGAAGATTAATATCCTTTTTTGTAATTTTTATTATGAAAAAAGAATTATTCTAAAAGTAGAGGAATTCCAATAACACAGCATCAATATCGTTTAATTATTTTAAATAATAATTTGCACTTTGTACATAATACATCGTGAAAAAAGTTTATAAAGTTTATAAAGTTAGGTAAATATCCTCGAAAAAATATTCATGATGGAATAAGATTTAAGGTAAAATATATGAATTAATTTAACAAAAATTGCTAATTAAAATTAAAAGGCTTATGTTGTCCAAAAAAGTTTTCCTTGCACACTCATTTAAAAGCATGAATTTCCATAAAGTTCTGACATCAATAACATGCAGTATAAAAATTTTATACACTTGGAAGATTATGATTTTTTGACGGAAAAGCGCGCGACTGAACAAAAAATACGGACGTTTTGTCATGTGAAAAGCAGAGAAAGAATCTGTCACTGAAATAAAAAGAAAATGTACCAATGCAAATGAGTAAGTACCTACTCATCGCAAAACGGAAAAAATAATCGAAAATAAAACCGTCATCACATTTTATTGATTTATCTATTTTATTCTGTGCGTTTCAGACATATTAACATTAAAATCATTTTTATCCCATATACAGAATATATTTTAATAATTTTTACGTGATACTGATTGACAACTGACTTCTTCATTTGATTTCTTAGACGTAATATGCTATTATACTATTTATACTATAGCAATCAATTAATTATTCTATTTAAAAAGAATTATTAAATGTAAACTATAAATTTAAAGAATAAAATTTATCTTTGTTTTTATTAGAAAATGGCAATTAAAATATTACTATCTACTATATACAGGGTGTATCAGAAATACTTGTACAAACTTTAAGGGTGAGTTCTCCACACACAAACAAGAAAAAAATATCATATAAACATATGTCCGGAAAAGCTTGGTTTATGAATTATAATCGAAAGATTACATTCAATGACAAGAATGGACAGAATACATCTACAATCACATGACCAGTCTAATACATCTTCAACCCGAAATGAATATCCTGCCATGATTAGGCATTCACATGTAACTGAATTGTAGTAAAAGTTGAACGTACAAAGCAAAGTAACCACGAGTATAAACAAGTTTTTTTGGGTATAACTCATAAACCAAGCTTTTCCGGACATATGTTTATATGACATTTTTTTCTTGTTTATGTGTGGAGAACTCACCCTTAAAGTTTGTACAAGTATTTCTGATACACCCTGTATATGTTATTACTATACATACATATATATTGTATCTTAAAAGCAGGGAAACTATGAATGTAACTTTAATGAATCAAAAAACTGGACCACGTTTTTTGTGGAAAATTAATTTCATTTTTCTGATTTATAAAAATCACACACATACATATACACATATACACAGAGCGAATTTTATTCTTCTCGGGACATAAAAATTTCAAAAAGGCAATAATAGCAAATGAAATTACATAAGTTCTTTTTCATTAGTTCAAAGCAGGGAAAAATTTTATTATTTAAACGTTAGATTTAATGCCCATTCATCAAAATTAATTTGAAATACAAGCAACAGAATATTTGGTATAAATTTATTTTGCAGTACGTTAAATGTTTCGTAGCAGTGACAAATTGACTGGCACGCAGTACTCGGCGTTCTTTTTCTGCGACTAACAAACACGTGTTGTTACGTACGTTTTAACTTTACTGCTATTATAACGCCCGCGAAAAATCGTGATTGTAATTCAAAATATCGAGAGATGTAATCACTCTCCGGGCAATTATAGTTGCGATTAATAGTTCTATAAATAATCTCTGATTAATAGTTCGCGCAAATAATTAATTCCCAAGGAATGGTTTCGAAGTGACGGTTATTTATCGAAGCAGATATTTCGTGTGAGCTATTTTCAGTTAGATTGGGAATCGAATAGGGAATTACAAAAATTATTATTTTACAGTATTAACAAATAATTATAATACAAGAATTATATAAGAAGGCTTGTTATAGAAAATCAAATTAAGGAAGGGCTTCGAGCCGTGACAGGATGTTTGTATCGATAATATTACTGTGTGTGAATTTTTACTTATTCAAACTCAACTACTTATTTATACGCGGGCATTAATACGCGTTCTTCTTAATATTTACAAGTTATTGCGATAAATATTACCACATGCCCCGGTAGTCGAATTGGTACGACGCGACGCCTGCACGGATTGCGGGAGGTTTCAGGTTCGAACCCTGGCTGGGGTAATATTTTTCGCAATAAATTATTTAAAATTTCTTTATAGTGATTCTTGCTTATTAAATCGATTACCGATTTAAAAATGTGTGGATGTACTGTTCTGACAAAGGTAGGGCTGTGTTGTAAGACTGAAAATTTATTCGGCGCGCAGTTCATTTGAGTTGGAATAAGTAAAAATTCACAAACAGTAATATTATCGACACGAACATCCTGTCACGGCTCAAAGTCCTTTCCTAATTCAAATAATTATATTTAATTAACGATCCAAATGTATCTCCTGTCGCGCTTTAAATTTTTCGTTGATTTAAATAAGCTCGCCGTTTACGGATTGAGCGCGTGGATAATACACGGATCGAGCGAATTAAGGATGTAGCGGAGGTACAATCTTAGACAAAAGTGCCTAAAATTTGAAATACTTGAATATCTACGCCTAACGCATAGTAAATCTAGATGTAAGATACTCAAATAATAGTAGGAGTCTTATTTTTACTCCTAGAAAGGTATTTTTTACTTTACAAATGTTTTTTCCAGCATTATTTGCGATTTTTGTCGTTTATGAGCCTAAACTTTTGGCAGTGAAAATGCCCTGATATAAACTTTATAACGTCAAATTATTTCAAAACGAAAGACATTATTTAGCAGTGCTGATAAACAAATGTGACTTTAATAACGTCAAAAAAAATAAATATGTATTTTGAATATTATTTATTGTAAACATTGTTATGCGACTCTCTCAAAAGAGACGTGACAGCGCTGTATGACTCGATTCACGTAGGTTGGCAGCCTTGCACAGTACCAAAACAGTGCAAGATTTGATGCGAGCTGCGAGGTGCGACGTGCGAGGTTATGTCTGTTCGTTTACATTTTTACAATGTCAGACACGAAAAGTTATCGGTGGAAAGGCAAAATAGTGAAAAAAGTAGTTTATGAAAAAAGACTCGCTATCTCTTCACGAGTACAACGGAGACAAAAAGTTAGCTAGAAGTAGCTTTGCTTGCCCAGCTGATTGCGACGTTGCCGCACTTTCACGAGCCATCGAGATACATTCGTGCCGACAGCACAATTATCTCAAGTTATAATTTATTTCTTTAAAACGGTGTAGTGAAGACAATTGAAACTTGGCAGATATTTTCATCTATTCGTATACTAGATGTACAAAAAAATTCAAAATATTGGTAGCGCTCCTTCAACATTTTTTTAGTTGTTTTATCCGTCAAAATCGTCTCTTCCCATAAGAATACGTGTTAAATCAGTGAAAATTAAAATCGTTATATCTCAGCAACCGTTTAGTGGATGCGTTTCTACTTTTTTGTAGCACATCAGGAAGACTAAAAGAACATTCTCACAAATTTTTATCCACTTGGTAGCGCTTTGAAAATACCTCCCATACATCCTTAAGTGACGAGAAGTCGCAATACATATTTATCGTTTTCTAATTATTAACGCGCGACGTTGAGAATACAGAATATTTGCCGTATTTTTATTCTATGGTGTTTAAATATTTCGAGGCGGCAACATATATCGTCTGACGCGCGACCTTGATACCTATATGTTTCACACGTGCCTAGTCAGCCTACTCCCAATTCCCCACAAGGAGCCGCGGCATCACAGTCCGCGACGGATCGCGACACAAACAACTCACCTGCGTGTGCGTGTGAAACGGAAACTCGAAATTCACTGTAGACGTCAACGGTAGATACGTTACTCCGATGCGAAATTCATCTCGGCGAGAAAAAAGACGCGGATTCGCCAATTTGCTTGCGTTAAAAGAGACTAACGCCGGTATTCATATAGTCGGTATTCATATAGTCGGTATTCATATAGTCGGTTCTTATATTTAAGACCGTCTTAAGTGCAATCTTAAGATGTCATAAACTAATCACAGAGCCGTATTAGCGTCTTGAGACATTACTTAAGACGGTCTTGAAATAAGATCCGACTATGAATAACCGGCCTATAACTTCTTGAATCCGCTGTGTTTTATGCGATAAATCAATTAATTTAACGCCACTTACGAACATTGAGAAACGCGTTAATGGTCGATCGTACGGATTTACATACGTACATACGCACCTCGAGCAAAGATCGCCCGTCGCTCGACATTTCCGACACTTCCGACATTCGCATTTTGCACGCAAGATTCACGATCAAGGATTTAGAAAACGCGAGGCGTACGTACGCTGCGTCGAGTGTCTCGCGAGGCGCGGACTAAAGTCGAGCCCAAAAAACGTTAAACAACCTCGGCGACATAAACGGCAGTAGAGCAACGACTCGCGAGCGACGCTTTTTAAGCTCCGTTTAATTTCTCTTTACTTACGAAATAAATAGATAAATGAAAACTATTTTTCGACGCGGCGATGAGTGCGAACAGGACCGCGAAACGTGTGATTCACGGCTAATTTCAGCGTGCCGATATGCCGCTTTCGCGCGATTGTAACGCGAAAGTGTTTTAACATCCTGAAAAAATGAGAATTAATCCGTTTTGAACATATTAAAGCGTTATTTCAATCCAGCTGCATATATGTATGTATATATAACTTATTTTTCGAGAAATTTTGCAAGTTTACTCGTTTTCGCATAATACCGGTCATATTCAATGAAACCGGTGCCCCTCGCAAGTCGCAGCGTGAACGTTTGATGAACGCATCTTCCCTCTTCTCTCCTGCCGATTTTTAACGGCTATATTCAGTCCGATCGCGTAGCGTGCGGGTCCGGCAACACCGATGGAGAATTGCGGCCGCCACGCGCTTTTCGTGTCTTTTTATCCGCCGGATGTGAATCTCGCGTGTGAATGAGTGTCGGAAGTGTCGAATCGAGCGACGGACGATCGTCTCGAACGCACTTATAATCCGCGCGATCGCGATTAACGCGTCTTGCGACGTTCGAAAACGGCGGAAACACAATCTACGTACTTATTCGGTTATTGCATATAGTGGACTTCAAATATTCGACGATATGCAAAAAAGTGAGTCGTAATCGCTTCTTTTTATTTTTCGAAAATAAACTTTGCGTATAAAGGAACGGTTCGGAGTGCTGTACTTTTTTGATAGACGGTCGGTTATTATTCTTGATTATTTCGCCCGGCTTTTCTGAAAGGGACGTTTTCGTTCCGCTCCCCGCTCTTCCCAAATCTTCATACGTACAATAGTCGCATTATATTGGCGCGAGTCCGAAATCGTGTCGCGCCCGCTCCGCGTTTCTCATGCCTTTTGATCGCCCGTCGGTCGATTCGACACACTTCCGCCAATAATTTACGCGCGAGACTTCCTTTCGACGTTTCTTATTGGCGCTGCCATTTTCTGGGCACAGCACCAATCACGCTGAATCCTCGAACGGCCAGTCTCTAGTAAAGGGTCTGTTCTGTACTTTCGATCGGCGAAAAGCGCGAGAAACGCGGAGCGGGCGCGACGCGATCTCGAACTCGCGCTAATATGATACGACCGAGTCGTAGAATTTCTGGTATCATTGCGTATTCGCTGTGTGCGGAGAGACTAGTGCTGCCGCCGATATCGCACATTTTGCTGGACTAGCTGTCAAATATTCGAGTTACGTAACCGTCATAACCTCTGTCGTTAAGTAACTTGAATTAATTTCACTGATAAAAAAATTGTCATTATATTACAAAACAGTTAAAATAGATTTTTTGCTAAAATTAACTGAGTTTTGATGTAAATGGAAAGCTATACGAATAATCTGTCAGTCCAGCGAGTCCATCAAATAATGCAAATTCTGGCCACCATGGGCGCTCTAAGTCCAACTTTTCCGCTATAGTATACCATCGCACGGAGCGAATAGCGCCCTGTACTGGCACAAGGTCGCCGCGCGTTTATTCGCAATTTCGCACACTGATATGAGGTTCGAGCGGGCAGGTAGCGGTGTAAATCGCTTCGTATGTCGTCTCATTATCTCACGCAATATGATCGCGACAGGTACCACGAGACGCCAAACGAGTTCGCTCGCTACGAAGATTCAGTTCGAAGGGAGAACGTGCAAAATGTTGCGTAACCGTCGTATGCTAGTGATTAATGTGTGTGGGGTCGCGAGGTGAATTTTCGTGGGTGAGTGTTGTGCCATGAAGAAGCAGCAGGGGACGAATACGAGAGGAGGAGGAGGCCCGGGGAGGCATTGGGCGATGGCGAAGCAACCTAAGGGTAAGTAATCTATTATCTATATCTGGCTTGTTATTCGCGATATAAATTGTTTATAATTATTTCACGCGCGCAATAATTATTTTCTGCAATATTAATTATTTTAAACGCTGTTTTACATAATTTGGGTATATTTGTGTATTACAGATCAACATAAATCGCAGTGCGGTTTACAACTTCGCCGCTGCGCATCATAAGTATCGGTGAGTTAAAATATCTTTTAGTTTAATCTAAAATAATGGGTCTGTAAAAACTGTATCAGGAATGAGAATATTAAATATAATGCTGAATTAATGCATTTGCGAACGATTTTTTGTCTCTAAGGCCTAATTCATGCAAATATTAACGTGCTTGAAAACGAATCGCGCTCTTCGAAGCGTACAACGCGAAGGTCGATTATAATGGCACGTTTTAAACGGTCTCCCGGACGAGACCGCAAACGGGTTAGGCGCAGAGAACATAGGTACAAGCCGCACGGAAGTGTTTATGATCTATAGGCGGAGTGCCTGGGATTATGTACGAGGGAAGATTGTGCAAAGTGGATTAGTGGGATATTAGCGGCGGTCAAGCGTGCTGGCGCTTTCAAGATAAATACTTTGGCACGATATAGGCCCCGTGTCGTGTTACAAAGCGCCCGGGAATCGTTAGCCGCGTCTGCGCGTCGCGTGATTGAGTTCCGAGGTAGTTCTGGCTCAGATGAGGTATGCGTGGCCGGAGCGAAACGCTTTCAGACTCCTATTAGAAGCTGAACACGGGGTAGCATTCCTTAACACCTTGTTAATATCGCCCTGTCGTTTTAAGAATTTATCATCGATCGCCGCGCCGCGCCGGCGAGATTAAACCTATCTTGCTGGTTGCGCGATTTGTAATGGTACAGTTATTCTAGTTATATTGCCTTGGATGCAAGGCGATGTAACTGAAGAATCAAAAGTAGATAGATATATCTTTCTATCCGCCTTTTATTTTGTTCTTTGACGCGCACACTTTTTCGCTTCTTTATTTCCCGTACATGTTTCTTTCGCTGATTCATCTCACTCTTTCTTTTCAACTTTCTCGCATTGTATTTTCTTCCTCTGATCGGACTTTCTCTTACTTTCTGAGCAATATTTTTAACACAAATTAAATGTGTGCATATGCATATGTACGTCAGCATACGTTTATATATTTTACGTATTTAAAGTCAGAAGTTAGCGATATGTATGTTAGAATAATGAAACGCGCGATATGCGAAATATAATTCTATATTCGAACACGTGAATTGAACATTTAACAGACATTTCAGCTGTCTATTTTAACTACAGATTTTTATCCTTTTCTTTTTTCGTATTATATATCGGAGTATTATCTTGTCTCAATTATGTTAAAACGTACAACAAAATAAATTTTAAAGTAGATTAAATAAGTTAATATATATAACTATTCGAAGTTAACTAAAATAAGCTAAACTAAACAAGTGAACTAGGATATGAGATTTTACTATATTTTACGATCTGAAAACTTAATTGAGATCTTGTCATCCCTAATTACTTATAAGCTTGAAAGTGTGTGTGGTTGATGTCTATCATTAAGAGATGAAATAAATTAACGTTAAATAAATTTTTAAAGAATTAGTTTTACCAAAACGAAAAGGTGCAAAAACACGAATGAATAAAATAAATCCGTTAAATTACTCACGAATAAACGATAGCTTTACGAAAATGCATTCCGCATCGAACGTGAAAATACAATCTGTACGCGATAATTTTCATTTAAAATAAATACAGTTTGATTGTTCGAACGATAACGCGGATTACAAAGTAAACTATTGTATACATTTACGTGTAAAACTTTAATATTCTCACGTAACGTGCGCCTCGGGCAATGAAAAAGAAAGCTACAAATGAACAAATGTGCTCGAGGAAGTTTGTTCGCGATCATAAACCGGCGTCATTACGTGCAGATTCGTAGATTTTTGGACAGCTTGTTGCAGCGTGTAACGTGCTATAATCACGTAGCTCCGTTGGTCGTCGCGGACGTATTTTCGACGAGGCTTTCTCTAAAAGACTCGCTATATGATTTTCTCTCAACCAAGTCTCTGTCAAATAACTTGTGTCTCATTGTGCTCATTCCGTAACGAGTGGTAAATTAGTGCTGCACGCGGAGGTGCGGAGTTCATATGACCCTAGTCGCCTAGTTAGTAAATAATACGTAATTACAGGGCGCAGTGAAATATTAGTCCGTTATAGTCGCGGTTGCTCCGAGATCAATATTGCTTAGACTTTTCGAAAAGGTTAACTCGTCGGCCAAATCGTGTATTTTCATAAATATGTATTGATCGCTTTATTTATCACATTTAATGTACAAACATATAATTGAATAAATTGCAAGACTGTAACATAATTACAAGATTATATTTAATAATATAGCATGGTGATATCAGATATTTTCGTATTAAATGGAGCCGAGAAATAGAATTACCTACACATTGTCAGAACGTTAATGACAAGTTTTAAACGTATCGTAAAATTGACGTTTGCATCGAGGAAAAATCCATTCTATTCATTCGGAATCCATTTGGTCATCCTGTTCTATTTTGTCAGGGATTAAAATAGCTTGTAATCATAGCATTGGTAAAATTGACTACTGCAACTTTAGAAACTTTGATGCCAATATAAGGTCAAATTCATAAATAGTACTATTACAAACGTAATATTTAAACTGCAGTATTTCCGATATGTAAAATGTAAAGGACATTATTTTTGATTTTTTTTTTATCTTTAGAGCTCATCCTTTTATCTTTAGTTGAAAAAATTTCGTATTTTAGCGACTTTCAGATCACTGTCTAAATGACAATTATAGCGACGGTGTAATGTTGTTGGTCAAAGTACGATAAAAGTTCACGAGCTAACTTGTTCTTAAAAGACAGCAAACTCGGTTTGCTCATGGGAAATCTGAGCGAGCGTACTAGTATCACTACGCAGGTCCGGGATCACTTACGAGGATACGGAAATGTTGTATGGATATCCGTACGAGTGGTCGGTATGAGAGTTCGGTAACGTTGCGAGAATTTCCGAGAGTCATGCCGGATTATCGAGCTAGCCGTTCTCCCGCGCGCATTTGATCCCAAATGTACCGCAGCTGCATCCCTTAGCCGATCGGGCCTTATTAAATCATTATGTAACTTGAATATAATTTTCGCGGATAATTACTTGGACCGTTGGCTATCGTATCTCGCTATTAGAATAATTGAAGCCGAGAAATCTGAACCTGAAAGCGCCCTATATATTTTCTTCGAGATTTTCTTATAAGTCTGGATATAAAAATAGGTATCTATGATTTTAATCTCTTCAGAGACACTGCCACATATTTTTTTCTTTTTTTTTAAATTCTAGTATTAAATTCTAACAAAGAAAAAAATAAACAACATAGCAAATAAATTTTCACCGTAGAATCCCTAACAAAAGAAAAAAGACCTCGTCATAATATGATGGCAGATGTAACATGTTCCATCTGCCATATCACATTATGTAGTATCAATTCCAAGTTTATATAACTTGGAATTGATACTAAAATATTTATTATTTTGTAACTTAAAAATTTACTCTTGAAGAGGATAATAAATTTTCGATAAATTAATACGGTTAAAATTATTTTATCATAATTCTGAAAATATATTGGTAACAGCATCGCTCAATATATTTGTCTTATTTAACTTGTAAACTTATTGTAAATATTATATTCGTTGAACTCGTAAAAACACTAAAATAAAATTGTTTTAATTTATTATTCTTCATATAAAAGAACATAAGTATCGTTTATGCCTCGTAAGCAGTAACAACAATATTTCATCGTTACAATATTGTGAAGCATAAATGTACATATCGATAGACTTATTGGCTCTAACTTCCTTCTGCTTCGAGTTTGAATACCCCAAGATGTTCGGAGCGGAACGCGTTTAGGTATAACGAATCGAGGTTATTGGACGAATCTCGTGCACATTTCCGATAAAAGATGCGCTCATTACTGCAGTCATCCTCTCGGAGGCAGTGACCGGCCCATTTCGACCGATCAGTCTTTCGCTCGATCGCGGCATCGAGTTGCTCCGTTAATGGGTTAAAAGAGGCGCTCCGTTCCGGCTCTTGCAAGGCACTTTACAGATTGCCCCTCGGAGTAGTAAGCCGTTAAGCCCCGCGGTGCTGTACAGAAAATGTTTTAAGAACTTAAGGGGCTGTGGCCGGCCTAAAAGGATTATGACCGAGACCCGGCGTGACCACGCGCGGGAGGACATTTTAAGAGTGGAAGCGCTCGCGCTTATCTCGGTAACGACCGCTCTCAGGTTTTACGGATTCCCCGTTCTCCCCGCCAATCGGCCGATTGGTAGTTGGTGCACGCGTGCTGTCGTTGCCGGCCAGAACGATCGGGAATTCGAGGATTACGGCTCGCGCATATATTGCACGTCGGGCAATCGAGCAAGGTGGCGACGGCACGGCCGTCGTTTGGCCGCTCGAGATGTCAAATATCATCCGCTCCTCGTAAATTCTTCAGCGACGTCGTGTCCGGGATATTTCGATCTCTTCGCATGTTGGAACTCGCCTGGATATGGATATGTAAATGCGGGGCGTGCGCTGCGACGAGCGTAAAAAAGTACTTTGCCTGATGGCGACGTTAGTTTCGCGTTTTACGATATTTCCGTAGCTCGCCGATTCGTTCGCTGTTAACATTCGCGAGCACAACGGGGAGTATCGCGACCCTTTCACGCATCGCTGTGGTCGTAGATAATTTTCATATTGCCCGTTACGTTACTTCGATATTTCTCGGAAGTCTATTTTTAGAATCTAGAAACGAAATCTGGTTACTTATGCTTATGAGGCATTAATGATGGATATAAACGTTTATCGCCTGGAGCACAACTCCGCTAATGCGACCGGGACGGGTAGTCTATCGAAGCGACAAATTATAGAGGCACAACGTTGATGACGGTATAATAGTAGTGCTGGTAACGATTGCCTTGTTTTACGAATTTCTCGCCAGCCAATCGATATGAGCAAGACGTTTGAGAAATTGAAGACTGCGCTGGGCCGCGTACGTCCAGTTGCTATAGTCGGGATAATAGTTGTGCCAGGCGCCTTTCATCATCCTGAGGCGGTAATGGACCGATACCATCGGGATCCTCGGTACTCTATTTCCAGTCCCACAGGCTTTCTACGTCGACGATAATTTGGCACCTGGTATATACCGAGAAATTCTAAGGCATATAGATAGCGCATCGTCGATTATTTCACCTCCCAAATGTATGGAAACAGCGTGCCTCAAATAGAAAAATACGAAAAAACACACGCCAACTTTCCGATTTCTACAATACGCTGTACCGGCGATGATGCCAAATATTTGGACGGAAAAATATGTCGACGAGAAAGACTGTTCTCTTGGAAGTTATTTGTAATTTCGCTGATAGTAAAATTGCTGATAATCCTGATTTTAATCAATAGTAAACATCGATTTTCTTACATGTTAAAAAATAAATAGCGACTTTAAATTTCTGTTATAATGTAGTTACAAAAGTAATAGAATCGTAAGAGAGAGCGTACCTATAAGAATAGAACAATACGTAAATATTCTAAAAATTGAATGTTTGGTGAATTTAATTTAATTTTTTTTTATTTGCAATTGATTTATTCTAAAATAATTTAACTTGAATATTACATGCTTGCATATATTGTTTCCTTGTTCTCTTATAAAATTTATAAAATTGATAGTACCAGTCTTTTGCTATAGTATGTCTATGAATTTAGCATGGCGCATCTATTCCGATATTCCGGTAATCCTCTCATACTCCATGAGTATTCAGAAAACTGAGTATCCGTTTGACAGCGGTGTACGAGCGTGCCAGAAAAGCAATTACTCGCTTAAACGTCCAATCGATGAGATATTGATTGGTAGCGGGAGATGTATTCCCTCTTATGAGCTTCTTCTAATGCGATTGATGCTCGTTCGGTTGCGATATTCGTTCGATAAGATCAAGCATTTCGCTTAGGTCTTATACATCTAATTATAAAGAATTCCATGAACATCATGAATTCATTGACACCGCGGAAAGCTTCTCGTGTATCTGAAAAATTTTATGAACCAACAAATAGGTAGACCAATAAATAAAATTTTGACAAATTTTGTATGATTATAAAATTCTTAAAGTTTTAAAAATCATTAAGTTTGTGCAACAGAGTTATACAACAATATTTATATAGATCAATGTAAAGCATAGGACTTTTTAAAATGAAATTCTAATAATGATTACTTTTAGAATATTTATTTTATAAAGGCAAAGAGAAATTAATATTTTTAAATAAAAGTAGGAATCAATAAACTTAATATATGGATAATTTGTTACCTTTAACTTTATTTAAAGTAAGTAAAACAAAATGCAGATGTTGTTGCATAAAACATACACACGTTTAGAATTTTGGAAGCCGAAATATATCATATGTCTCTACAGATCTCTTCACTATATTCGTTCGTCGATAATCGATTTTGGGATGATCGGAATTGGGAATTCCATCTCACGCGGCTGGTAACGAGAATGACGAGATTAGATATCGATTACGTTCGCGTCACGCGTCATGAGGAGAAACGATTTTTCGCCGAGTCGATGAGCAATTCTCGGTAGAAACGGAATGCTTCAAGGAACGATATGGTAATTCTCTATGCTGGATATCGGTTTTTAAGATATGCTATTTTTCAGTCGAGAGAAGTTCTCATGCTATCTCATGTCAAATTATATTGGATTACCTATGCAGTTTATAGGACACGCTTAAAAATACCTTTACACATGACAAATAACAGTAATATAAGAGTAATCATATCCACGATAAAACTATTTGAACTGAACTTTGAGGAATTCTTGGAGTTAAATAAATAATGACAATTAATCACATTAACATTAACTAAATCCAAAATTTCTTATTTCTTAATAGACAAAACACATATTTTACTTTATAATTTTGAAATAATAGAAGAATAGACATGTATAACACACGGAGAAAGTATTTAGTTTTAAATATCATATAATTAAATTACACATCTTGAAGTATACTTATATCTTTACATATTTTTGCGTTGATATTAAAAGTGTATCTTTCGATAAAAGTTCTATATCTTTTTTACTATTTTTAATATTCTCGTAGATATCAGATATTCTCGAAGTAAAATTAGTATTTGGAAAACATCATGTATATTTAATGATCAGGTTAGCGCATTTGCAAAATAAAAACGTGATGTATCCTTTCAATACCGTAGAAGGAATCTGCATCGAATTGACGGACAAAATGAAGCAACAAATCGATAATGAATCTCAGCGAGAAATAGAAGGAGAATAGTCTCTCGTGAAACGATGCACGTGCATGTTCACGAAACGTTTTCGATGACCTAGAAATTAGCGGAAATCGTTAAAATCGACTTTCGTTACGTGAGCTAATTTCAAGGATTCCTCGGAGTATCGACACGAGTGATAGGACAACGTGTATGCAGAACTCTGGAGTGTCTCTACTCATTCATATTTGAGCAAAATTGCTTCTACGAGATATACATATAAACTCACTCACATCAATAACTAATAATTAATAACTAAACTAATGATTCAAACATATAATAGACACAATTATTTTTGAATAAATTAATTTTTAACTTTTACCATTTAAAAGTATTTTGTCACTGAAGAAAAATAAATAAAAAATACACTGATCTAGATATTCTAATGAAAAATGTTTATATCTCAGAAATATTGTTTCTTCCGTTGCGATCTTAACAATTTTAATTCTTGTTTCATTTATGTCGTTTTCAAACTGTCGATCGATACGGCTATTTCCTTGGCCAGTTAAAAGAAACGTCGTTTCGCTTGTTACGCGCATATTGAATCGGAAAGTCATTTCTCCGGCGTAGCTGTCGACTGTGTTTGTGACACATATATCGAGGGGAAGGGCGACATTCAACGTGCCGTCATTAACGCTCGCCACGGGAGAGTGCGACGACCCGGGTCGCAATTAGTTCGCATACCTGGCCCATGAACCTGGCGAAGAAACGAAACACCGCGCAAAGCGCATCGCATGATCGCGCAGTCACGTCTCTCTCTCGTATCGTGGGACGAATGTATGTATGCAGGTGCAGCATGCCCGTGCGCTAAAATGCAACACCGCGTACGCAATTATCTGGGAAACATGCAAACCATTGACGTGCCTACGCGTACGCTGTTTTCTCTACTTAGGAGGCGCAATTTTCTTTTTCGTCGCGGTTCTCGTCGGGGGCTGTAAATATCGTTTGTGCGCGCGAGTTGACGTGCACACACGCTCTCGCGCGCGTTTATTTACTTAGTTATTAATGATGTTTTCCCTGCAACGAGAAGAGGCACAAAAACGAGGATATATACTATATAGACTAATATGCGAATAAAACTGTTTTGATTGAAATCAGCAATTAGACAGCGAAAATTTGTGAGAAAGCATACAAAAAAGTACAAAATTAGTATTTTAAATGATAATGAATAAGGAAAGTATTTTTCATTAATAATAAGAAATAAAATATTTTAATTTTTATAAACTTTGATGTTTTCAAGTAATGTCACTGTTGAAAAGAGCATATAACTAATATAGCATGTATGCAGATGTATTTATATATTTATCATGTTTCATAATTTTTTAAAATTATATATTGGCTATTATACGTATATATTTACAAATCATATATATATTTATACAAATATATGTCAGATCAGGTAATGCCCGAATATACTATAGTCATTATACTCATAATTATCGCGGCACCGTCATTATTTTACACAACGCAAAAGATTTCATCTCCGTTGGATTTGGTTTTCCATTAATTTTGAGGATTATCTTTAGAATTACATAGCGCTTAAAGAGCATTACAAGCCAAGGTACTGTCACACACAGTGGTTATTTACTCTACGTGATTCAATCTTGGATTGCACTCAACAGTGCAACTTGTTTAGGTTTATTTGAAAATTGGAACCGATTTTGCCTTTTAATTAGCTTTATAAATATAATTTCCGATAGTATATCATTTTCCAAATCGGTGTTGATCATTTAGGTTTATTTAAGTCATAACCCAGTCATAACTAAAAATAATTTTATTACTTTCAGAAATTAATACAATTGCTCTCTTTTAACGTAAATCTGGAAATTTTAGCTAAAAGTACTTTTTGTCACTATCTTTTTCATGTGCGACATTACGCGAAAAGATTACACGATTGTAGTAAAAGTATAACATATATTAAGTAATAAAGACGAAATGCAATTCGTTTGAAATTAAATGCATGCTGAACGCATATAATCAACGCTTTTAATACGAAATTTATCGTATTTTTATTTGTCTCTTTTTTTATATCGCATTATGTTACTTTTTATTTGTCTCTTTTTTTATATCGCTTTATATTACGTGTCAAAATATTCTATTGCTGCGATGAAGGTTTGCAACTGGTAACCACGGACTGTGGCAATATTTTGCACGTCATCAGAAAACCGCGAAAGCTATGCTGCGGTGAATCGTGGGCACTGTCGCTGCGCGTCCGCACGATAGGAAACATGAAACTATTTCCGACCCACAGTTAAATAATATCATCGGAAAGATGAGAAAGCTGAACGCGCTTTCAAGAGAAACATTTTTCTTGAAATAACGCGAGAGACACCGTGGAATTGCGTCTGTTCATTTGCGACAATGTTGCGTAAAATCTTTATTATTTTTCCGAACGATCTTGTTTTCAGTACAGAATAAGTTTCAGTAAAATCCTATCTTGTAACAGAATCTAAGATACAGAAAATGAATTCATTTATAAATTAATTTATTTGAGACATTTTTATTCGAAATATGTATTATATTTGGATTTCTATAAAAAGAAAAAAAATGTCGAGATATATGTATCTTATTTGAAGATACATTGCGTTCAAAATTGTAAATTTAATTATAATAAGTAATCTAATATTAGATCTTTGATAAAACATTATATATTTTGCTTAAAAATATAAATATAAATAAATAAAAAAAATATAGAAAATACAAAAAAGACTACATAGATATAAATAGATAATCTTTTAAGACAGTGCTGGAGAACGAATATACGCGTGTAGCGAATAAAATATTGGATCAGGCTGTGTAAAAGCGCATTAATATATCATAAAACGAATGTTCAATCAGAAATTCTCTATAAAAATTTTATAACCCATCAACGCACTTGATATGCTTGCTATATTTCCGTTCGTGTACCGTGTAATCAGGTACTGAAATAAGCCGATCAATGGAGCTTGCAAAGACCGTTCGAGAAATATTCTGAAATATCATTTAATGTACATACGAGGCGCATAATTATATGAGAAATACCGACATTCAGCCGGACAGTGCGAAAACGTCCTAACGATGTTTCGACGTTGAATGGCAAAAAATTGAAATATATTCCGCGGAAGACAGTGGTAGAAAGTAATTAGAAAGAGCGAGCGATTATCGCGATTAAAATCCTCCGGGTAATCTCGCGATTTAACGCGACGAAAGGTCGATTTGCATAATCCACCGTAGACAGCGAGCGAAATTCGACGTTGAGTTATTCCATCCGCCTCTGTAACAATGTAATCTTCGCGTTATTCGATCATTTAAGAGTCCTTCGCACCAGTAATTTAGATTTAAGTCAAAGTAGCTTAGCGACTTTTGTTCCTTTTAAGTTATTGCTTACTTTTATTACGGTGGTTAAAGTTAGATGAGGGGTTTAATTGATTTTACATATCTTACTATTTCCGTCTTCAAGAAACATAGAATTAAATAAAGCTGATATATGGAGCTTTAAAAATTGATTGTTGAAAACAATTACTTATTAGATGATTCATTGTGGAAAATGTAAAAAGAGAAGGAAAATTTGTTTAATTGAAATTATTAATATTGGTACAATATCTATTTTAAAATACGAACAAACTTCTCAAACGATTACAAAATTATATGTTAATTACCAACGATGTTTAAATGACAGAATATGGTTATCGTTTTTCACTTGAGCATCTTGAGGGCGAAAATCTTCTCGGTGTGACGTGGTGAAAGCGATAAATAAATAATCGTTTTGTCAATACTGACCCAAGAACGGCGTTAAAAGACATCCGCCAGCATGTCGATTTTCTTACCGCGTGACGAGCTAGCCAAGTAGGAAGAAATTTCCACCCTGGACTTCGTGGCAATATCGCGTTTTTATCCCTCGAAACAGAAATGACCAATCCAATGTAGCGGAGCCTGAAACAGCCTGGAGAAAGAGCGAGATTGGCTTCGACCGTTTTGATCGGGCCAATCTCCACGCGAGTGTCGAAAAGATTCCCTATTCTCCAGTACCTTCTTGCAAGGCCAAATCTTCCTTGGTCATAGCCGCCGCCAATATAATTTCAACTTGCACAAATTTCTCTGATATCTTTTAAGCTGATCACCCGAGCAATTCGTGCTTCCTCGGTTGAATAAAATCGAATAAAATAGAACACGTGCATGTAGATAGGTGTATGGATAGAAAGATATGGCGTGGTAAAGTTGCTAATTGCTGTGCAAACATGTTTCACATTACCCACGATATCGCGTATTCAGGAACGTACTGTATTAGGTATTTCCTAAAGATTGATCGTGCCATTAAATGACAATGGTGGTTTATGTCGACAGTACTATTTCATCAAGAAATCGTTACCTGTTAAATAATTATACAATTTTTACGAGTTTTAATTGAGAAATACGCGAAAGGCATGAAATGCATTGAGTTATTATTCTAGCTGTATTTCATATAGAGATAATTTATACGAGCGTGCACAAAATGATTTTGAGAGGCATTGAAAGCACTATAAATATAGAGTCCACTCGTACATTGTCCAAGTTAGTTCGTACGGAACACGAAATCCGGATACGTCTCGGTACGTTTGACAAATTGACGCGAACTTCAGCGAGTGACTTTTAGCTTGATGTAGGCGAGTTCTGGTTTAAGTTTGAGCGCCAAATTTATTTTCAGCGCATGGATAGATGTGTGAGTGAAGTAGTTTCCCGAAAGGTAGTGTCGATTAATAACGTAGATACGAAAGTGCCATTTCCCTTTCATTTCCGAACCGGACAGGATCTATTGCTTTGTCAAAATGTTCAATTTTATAACATAAATAATTCAAAGAAGAATCTGTTTTGTTGGTGTTTTGCACGAATTAACTATGAAGAAAGAGTGTCGCGAAAATCTGAAGAATAGTTTGGATTTGACTCTGTTAATATTTTGTATATGCATCGCGACACTAATTCGTGCAGAACACCAACAACACAGGTTTTTCTTTAAATTATATATGTTATGCGACTAGTCGGATAGTGGCATCAGAGTTCTAATTCTGGAAGAAAAAAGCATTTTATGCTATATTTCTAATTAAAGATGAATACTTTAAACACCATTTGCTCAAAAGCTGGGTATGTAGCTCTTTCTTGCATCCATGTTTTCAATTCTAGATCGTCTTTAAGAAAATCGATCTTCAAGACCTAGGTCGCCGATTCAATTTCTCACACGCGAGCGACAGCTCGTGATAGCTCGTATGGAACGCGGAATCGGATACGTTTCGGTACGTTTGACAAATCGACGGAAGCGAGCTCGCGGAAGTTTTTTTCTCGGACGCGAAAACTCGCCGCGCCACTTTGCGCAAGTTTTTTGGTGGGGCACATGGTCGTGTCTCTTGCTCGAAGCTCCTCAGTTATTTTTCCGTGGAAGATCGTTTCCGGTTTTTCCCGCGGCGCATAAAACAACTGGGAGAAACTAAAACTTTCCTTACGTTTTATACGCCTTTTAACTTTTATTTATTAAAATTTCCTTCAATTTTTATCATTTTTATCTTGTCACGATGTTTCATAACACGATTAACATACAAGAATTAATTAAATAATTCACGATGTTCTCTTTCTCCTTTTTTATACAATTTATTATTTTGGGGGGGGGGGCTACTTATATAATCACATATCTTATATCGATATGAATCACATAAATCGACAAATATTAAGAATTTAGAGCAATAATTAGGAGATTATGACATTAAAAGAACAATGACATTGGATACATTATTTTTAATACAATTACTCAATGAAATAAATTTCCATGCTCGAAAAAAGCATGAATTTACAATTGCAATCGTATTGAATAATCGTAAGGGCACGTAAAGTAATTAAAATTGTGCATGCACAAAGACTCGCAATGAACGTGAAATTCGAACCGATTCGGTAATACTCGTATGGAACGGAATTAACGTTCGGGTTATATGATTGCTAATAATTTCGGTAAATAGATTTTTGATTAATTAGGGAATTTGACAAATTCAAATGTGCAAATGCACATATGATGCAAAATGATAAGCATAGTAATACGTAAAATGGCACTGAATATTACTGTAATAGTCATTATGCAATTGAAAAATAATCTTGTAATATATGATAAACATTTCAATGAAAATCTTTGAATATAATATTTGAAGTTATGGTGTTATTATATAATACTTAAGGCAAGAATATGTAAATATTATGTGCTTATCTTTGTATTAATTTTCTATTAATATGTTACGGCAAAAAGAACAGACAAACTCGCAATTTACACTGCATTTTATTGCGGAATATTTATAACGATATTTGTTATATCTTCAAAATTAATTGTCCATGATCAACGTTGAAATTAATCGCAGAATACCGGAGTATTCTTGATGGAATCGCGACGTATGGGACAGGGCGAGACGCGTCTCGTATTTCTCCATTTCTCTCTTTGCCGCATACGTCTTCAATCATGGTATAATATGAATCGCGCACGCGGGTTTACGGGGTCCGGTTGAAAGTGAATGCTTTAACGTACGCACCTGTATTGTAGGCCGCGACACATGACGTTTCTTATTGCCGATAAATCTTGTTTTCCTTTTATATTATAGCTTCTGAAATATCGTTTTACAATTTTATTTACTTCTTTCCTCAGTTTTCTATAGAATACATAGAGCACCCCCTAAATCTATGGCGAATCTTTCTCAGAATTCGTAAGAAAGTCGAGAATCACACGTTCAACATTAAAATGCGCTAAATGCTTCGATTTTTTGTATATATCATGAACGCGTCCTCTGTATTATTAGATGAATTTTATTGAAAATTAACCATATTTATATAGTCCAAATATATCAAAAGCATTGACCGAATTGATCAATGCTGCGCAACGATATAAAAAATTATAAATATTTTTTGAAAGCTTTAACGCATTAACGACTTGCTAATATGTGGGTATGAATTATCGATAGTTTATTAAATTTAAATATTCTGCCTCTCTTTCTCTCTCGATATAATCCATGCATACTGATGACGTTTTAAATTCGGCCGCGAGCATAGCGAGATGTTAACCCGACGAGAGAGCAGGATTTATTGATCAGCCGCTATAAGCGCGTGAGAATGCTCTCTTTCCCTCTCTCTCTCCGCGGGGGATTATAAACGGATCGCGAAGTTTCGCTGTTCCATCCTTCGCGAATTTTGCGCACGGTATTACGCAAACCAGGCTGCAACGTCTTGAATTACGCGCGAGCGCCTTCTTCTGCATGTAGGCGCGCGCGGCGCGCGCCTCCTCAAGCGTCTTTAATGGTACATTAACTGCTGCGGTTCTCTTAAATTATTGATATTTACCCGGTACAACCGGGGTACGAACATGTTTTCTCAGTCGAGCAGGTTCCTCATCGGAAGAGGTATCCACGTTCGCGCGAACGATTAAATTTTATATGCTCGGCTACGACACACTTCCTCGAATTCCTTCGACGGCTTGTTAAATCATATAGAGCAGATGTAGATGCAATATAGACGGTATATTCAAATTTCCTTACCTTTTTGGCATTTTTACACAATTATTGCCACGAATCATCTTGTTTATTACATTTGGAATTTTAAAATATGTAATAATCTTTGTCACGTATATCTGCATTGAGAGAAAAATCTAGCGGAAAATCCGTTTGAAAATTAACAGACGAATATTACCGAACTTTCGGATCGGATATCATTAATTGGACATTATTTTGGTTTTTATTGGTTTTTTATTCCGATCGAAAATATATGTTTCGGATCGGTAATTTGTTAATTTTCAAACGGATTTACCGCTGAATTTTTCTCTCAGTGTATTATATCTGCACAGATTTATGCTGTTAATATTAATTTACTCATTGTCAGTAAAATTTTGAAATTATATTAAATAAATGTTACAATAAAATAAATGTATAATAAAGATATATTAGCTACATTGTGATATAAGATACTTAAATTTGATAGGAAATATGTGGAAATATATAGGTCGCTGAGCGCAAACCTTAAATTCAAATTTTTATTGTATTGAAAGTTGAGTTTGACAGGAACACAGTTTTCGTTACCGATAACGGCTGAATTTATTTTTTTATTTCTTGCTTTCACAGTTAACAAAAGCGCATGAACCGTCCGGCGCAATATAACTCGGGATTTTTATTTGTGACGCGTTTTAGGTCTCTCTACATCATGAAAATAGTTTTATATCAATCAAGCGTCGCGCGAATCATGCTTTTTACATATCAAAAGATATCGCGTCATTGATTTTTGATGTCGATATTTTGCTTATTTCAATATGTACGAGAAACGTCTTCGGGACTATTTCCAGTTTCTAGACAGAGACAAGTAAAATAACGACGCTCTTTTTCTCTTAGCTATGTTTGTTTGCTGTGTTTGAAACGTAATTGCTGATTGCTTCATCCGATAAGTTGTCTTAACCCATAAATTTGTCTGGAGCAAGATTATGGTAGGAAGATGCAAATGCAATTTCGTTCGTTGATTGACGTCGCTACGGCAACCGGGACGCAGACCGGACTGATGTCATTTTAATGCCTTTTTGCTTGTTAGAATAAATCGCCTAGTTTGTGCAATTGTATACTTTACAGGTTTTATAATTTAAGTTGGGATGAATTTCTACGAATCGATATCGCGAGATATCTAGATACCTAGGTACTATTTCAAGATGAGACAAAAAGTTGTAGCATGAAAAGAGTGGTTATCTCTTCCTCGGTGAAAAAATAAACAATCACTCGTCACTTATTTGTAACAAGTAATAAATTGTATAAACAAAATTTATTTAGGATTATATTTCACTTAATATCTTTTATTTTCCTATACTTTTACATTTGCTTTGATCAGTTGTCATATATTGTTATCTGGGATATACTTAAAAGTATTTTCCAGAATTTCCTCATATTACTACCGTGCAGTGATAAAAGGACGCACAATCAAAAGATATAACAATCATGGATGCAACGTGTTATATTAGCGCAGCTGCCGACAGACAAAACATTCGCCAACTGACGGCATTACCTACGCAAATTTGAACTAAAACGCAGTGATTTCGCCTCACATTTATTCGCGTAACCGTACACTTGCAGCATGTATTTGCTCGAGCAGCAGACGCGCGGAAACGAATGTTGATTCATTCAATAGAGCGTAGATACTCCACAGCGTCTCGGACTGATCGATACTTTCGCCTTTTCTCTTTCGGGCACGGTTTCTTCTCTGTGATAAATCGGTAAGACTATTTCATTATTCATCGCGTTAAAGAAAATTTAAGCGTAGAAAGATAAAATAATTACGTGTACATGGCGATTGTTATAGGTGATTTTATTGCTTCAGTTTTGTTTTGTCCAAAGTAGCTTTTCGCCAGGCAATCGCGTTTAGTCCTTTTTTCACCGGCACTTTTTCGCCTTCGGTTGCTCGTTCGCATTCTGATCGTGTTTGCAAATTCTGGTTCTACGTTGGGGCGCGCGGTAGACCGCGGAATTCAAATAAACCGTGGAATATCGATTTTTCTTCCCTTCTTTCTAGTATGTCGTGCGGAGCTGCTGATTTTTCGTTCCGGCTTTTGCTGCGAAAAGTTGCCTTAATGTCACTCCCTAATACAAATTTGTACGACCACGTCCCCGTACATAGATTTGCGAACGAATATGATGCAAAATTACGCGATCAAATTTACACACGTGTGACGCGGAATTCTTATTATCGTTATAACTACTTTTTTGGCGTCTATATCTGACAAGATTGACTGCAGAGTGCACCTTTAAATAACTTGCCACTAAAATATCGACCGACTGTCGTGTCGTAACAATTAATTTCGATTCATTTTTTAAACACTAGAACAACTAGTTATTATTTTGGTGTAGACATCCCATATATAGAACCACAAAATTAGAGCGGTTGATGGAAAATAAACTGGCATATATAATCATTTTTTTATCTCATCAAAAGTCAACATAAATTCCAACAAAAGCACCTTAATAATTTCTGTAATTTAAAACAGGAAATGAAGGTATTCCTGTTTTGAACAGGGTTGGTTGTTTTAGTATTAAATAATTTAGACACATCTTGATAATAATCACGTAATTTGGTGTGCGTATACGTAACTATTCTTAAATATCCTTCAAACCAAAAACATGATTTAAAATAAATCGGTAACAGTCGACGTAGGCGCAAAGGGAGATGGTTGGATTTACGGCCTGCGGATATACCGCGGCAGATACTCGCGGAAATTAACACGTTTCGGAGCCGTTGATTGACGCGCAGGATTGCACGTCGCGACAGCAGGAATTGCGTAAGTGTTATCGCCGAACCGTGAAGGATCGGGGGTAGAGAGGCTGTTAAATGCGCGAGGACGGGCGCTACGAGAGGGGGGGAGAGGGAGGGGGAGGGGGGAGGGGGAGAGGGTGGGCGCCGACGAGGGATGGCAGGCGGCGGGCGCTGCCGTGTAGGCACCCACACACCAAACTCAATTCTCACTCCCATATTTCTGGCTTGCGCCGAACTGGAAGATACATCTAGATAAATGCGGCGAAACGTGCCGCCGCCGGCGGCGCACCGCGGCGAAAGTTTTGTCGACGCGGCACGAAATCGGTCGCGGCTTTCCCGGGGACAGGACTTTTCGGTATGAGATTTACCGCCGCGACGCCCTTCGACGTCGTATGAGTGTCGGGCGGTCTTCTATCAGGTGAGACTGGAGGTACGAGCTACCTAACCGTAATGTCGCTTTTTCCATCGCGTCGAGGACGCGGTTTCTAACAATGGAAGTTTTTCGACGAATTTCTTTGCGGAACGTCTTTCCGTCTTGCGTCATATGATTTCTTACATTGTCTCCTTTTTGTCTTTCTTCTCTGTTCCTTTTTTTTTTTGCGCCATCTTATATCGCGCTTATCACGGAGGCAAAATAACTTCTCTAGTGAGACACGTATTCGGTTTGTATTACAAATTTCTTTCATATATGTTTCTTCTGATATATGTTTGTTTTATATACCAATTTTGTTTGTATCGTTAGGTTACACTCTTTTGATAACAGGATTATTTAGAATTATACTTAATTACGTGCATGATGCATTGCAGCGATAAATGTTCAATGAACTTCATTACAGCAATTTTTTAACATACTCTAAAGATAAATTCATTATTTTTAACTGAATTAAAAAAGATACGATAATATAATTAGCTCTCTTGGTTGCTACAAATAACTTTTCGATAATGATATCAACAAGTTAAGTATATGATTGCGTAGTTTCTTTATGTATTTCAACTTTCAACGCTCTATTTGTTCGTAAAAATATATACATACTTGAATAATCATTCGATTATTTAGAGATATGAAATTTTATCAACCAATTTGGCAAATATTTTGTAAAGGTAGTTACTTAAAACGCAATAGCAGATAAAATGCGAAATGCAAATAAAATACGAAATTTTTTATATTGACATATATTTATGTTAAGAAACATCAGCATTTTTCAGCTTCGATATTTTTGTAACAAGTACGAAGACAGCAATACCGTTTTATTTTTATTGGTATCATATAAATAGCGACTTGCTATCGTGACATTGTGCATCCATTCTTTATTGTCTCGAGACGATGGAACGGACAACAGTTTTCAGAGCGTGAGGGTTGCTTAAAGGGTTGGAAAACAAGGTAGGACGTGCGCGAATGTGAGCCCAATTTTTTCCTCCAGAAAATTCGATCTAGCGTGTACCGGTCGTACTGCGCGAGGACTTTATCCGACACCAGCTCTGAGCTTTTCGTTCTCTTTCCAGGCTAGCAGACATCATATTTTTTATCGTCCTGAGAAATCTAATTTCGCTGCAAATTCGATCGCGCGTAGAGGCTGCAACGTCCGCGACCGGAAATTCACTTTAATGCACGCACGTAATTCTGCCGAGTAGTTTAAACCAGGGGTGAGAAACGCTAAATATAATTTGCGAGAAATTGTCTCGTGACTCAACCACGTACCGTATCCGTACTTTAAAATGAATGGAATACAAATATGCATGCTATATCCGAAATAAATATATAATTCGAATGCAAACGGAACGTTTTCCGCTATCGTATACCGCGTCAAATCGTAACTACGAATTCTTTGAATCTGATAGTTTATCTCGAGGCTTACCTTTTCTTAATGGACATGCTGAGTAAATATGTATATGGTGGTTTTTATATAATAAATTTTTTGTAGTATAGACTATTTAGACAAAGATATATTTTTTTCATAGATTAAATTTTAGGGATGAATAAAATGGATAAATAACAAAAACCAGAAATTTTGCTTTGCAGTAAATAATTATAACAATAGATTTTTACTCGATCCAACTGGCCCCATTTATTAATTTACTTTAAAGTTATTTACTTTTAGTTATTTGCTTTTTCCAGTTTAATAAGCTGCGCGCTGATTGTTTCTCGGTCGTAAAGCACAGATTTTTGGGGAAAAAACCAAAAAAGTTTTTTGACCGACAATTAGCGCACAGCTTATTGACTTGGAAAAAATATACTAATTGTAAATTAATAAATGTGGTCATTTGGGTCGAGTAAAAATCCTTATTGGATAAATAATATATAAATACTATAATTTTATATAGATATTCTTATTGTTAGTTTAGGTTTAATATATTCTTTTAATTATTTATTTTTTTAATTTAAAGATACGTTACAAAAATATTTAATACTGAAAAACCGAAAATTGAAATAACTAATTTATAATTTTTGATAGTTATCTTGGGTCCAAGTTCGTTCTATGCGCTGAGATCATTCAGTGAAAATTATTTACATCTATTGTAGTCATGCGAATTAAAATACGACATATTACCAAAACAGTAAAAATCCATGGCTAACGTTGTTTCCCCTCTATTTATTTCAACACGAATTGTAGTTGAATTGAAATGTCACGAGACATTGCGTATTCATCTTTCGGCTGCCGCATGCGTTCCATTCGTTTCATCAGATTGCTGCGTTTGCTCCATTCGTTATTCGAAAACGCGAGAGAACGATGTTAACGCAACACATCGCATCGGTGCAAGCTTTTTCAGAACATTCAGGCCATTCGCGGTTTGCAACACGCGGCTGCGAAGCTGATAATGTCGGATAATAGAGAACAACCGAGAAATTTCCTTAACAAAATATATATGAAAAAAAGCATACCGCTCTTCGAGATAAATTGCCTGGAAATAAAAGTTTTAATCGATTTTGTTAAACTATCTCGGCGCTGTTGTATATTTGTACACTATAACAAATACAAAAATTGTTTTCCTATAATGTATGCCCTTATTTGACCTACATTTTGTCAATTTCATTTACTTTAACCATCGCGGGTTGCCGTTCAATCGACATGTAGTTTCCAACAATGAATATTAACGATTGTATTTTAATCGGATTTATTTTATGATCGATGAAGATTTATGAAACGTAACGAATTTATGGACAGATTCGTATTTTCACGTGGTATTAACAGAGGAATATAATATTTTAAAATATTTTATCTAATATTATTGAATTTTTCTAGGAGATTGTCGAAGAACTGAAAGTTGTGTAATGTGCGTACTATTGTAATTCTATATCTATCGATTTTAAAAGGAGTAGGTAGGTACTTTATTTCGCGGGAATATTTCAACGCAATTTTCTCAGTAAGAAATATTTATTCCGATAGTACACTTTACAAATGAATTATTCATTTTCACACAGTTAAAGCACCTTTACCGATGAATATCACCATTCACTTATAAACATAACATTTACTCTCTTGCGAAAACTTTCTATTATAACAGAGATGCTAATTTAAAAATTAAATGCCGTACCATTACCTTGTTGAACTACTCGTGAAAACCTCTATGACTCGGCAGAGAAGATTACGGGATTTCCGGTATTGATAGTTGACGTGCCATATATGCCATAGTATAATTCAATCTGAAGATGATGAAAGAGGCGTCGAAGGACCTAGGATAGGTGAAAGCTTCACTTCGAAAGACACGCCGCGACATCAAAGGAGCCGTCGCCGTGAATTCCACGTACTTACGCATTTTCGATACGCTCCTCCGAAACGAGAGGGGCCCCTTAATTTCGGAATGCATCGCGCAGTACGCGTGACACGGAATTCGCGGATGTTGACGAAGCACTTACCAGTTCGTGTCACGTTCTCTCTCGCTACAACTTCTTCGGGGACGTAACGGCAGTTTCGAACGTCGCGTTGCATCTTCCACGTGCAGCCTCTGATGAACCCGGCGAGAGTAAGCTCGTATCTGGCGGCCAATCTGCATGCCCGTCGCCCGATACGAGAAGTGCTCGATCTAATACCGAGTTCAAGGCAAGGAGACTAACCGTCACCTTCAGAAGTTTTGGATAATCCCAAAATTCCCCGTGCTTTATACATCATAACAGCTTAAAAATTTACTAACAACAAAAATTGAGTTAACGATTATAGGGAATATCAGGGATATTACGGGGAATAATTGTAATATAATTCTATAAATTCTAAAAACATTACGTTGTGACGAAGGATATAACAATTATTAATAAGATAGCAGCTAATTGGCGGTAGCTACATCGCAGCCTAAATCGTAAACTGTCTTATTTATGAACGAATATCTTTCGCTAATACTTTACACGTGTACGCATGTTCGTTTACTTTGAAAATTTGCAGATGCTTACGGAGACTTAGTGAGAGATATACTTATTAACATATTAGCAATCACCTTGATCACGTCGTTTCATCGAATAAGCGGCATTCTTTTTTTTCTTTCTTTCTCCCATTCCTTTTTACCTCCGCAAAATAACAACGGAATGAATACGGCGGATCCATTAAATAAGCTCTGTCATTTGTCTTTAATGAGAGTTAAACCGGAAACGCGTAAGTCCTTCATTACTTATCTCCAGAAGGATTGGCATCAGGATGAGCACTGAAGGCTCTTCGATGGCCGACCGAATCCGAAGAGGCAGCCTCTCTCCGAGAAATATCGTCCGTTAACTGTTTTCTCGGCAGTTAAGAGGCTCTTCTTTCTCTCTTCTCTCTCTCTCTCTCTGTAGGTCGAGGTCTATTGATTTCCCTGAGTATGATTACGTAGCAATAAGAACGCTGATTTATTTTGAGAGAGAAATTGAACCCGTTAAAAGGTCGGAACAAATCGAAGGATCTGACGAAACGACCTAACTTTTCTGTTACCAATACATATACCACTACGTAATTAAGAGTTCGGCATAATTCTCGAGACACTCGCACGTTTTTGTGGAAACGAGAAACTTATCTGGAATAGGTCCAAAATCTAGTTAGAATCGGAGAAACTTTAGAATCGCGTTTCACATTTTAACCGAACCGAGCACATTTTCGACAAACGTAATTGCAGCCGAAAATCGATCTGGTCCATAAATCGGAAATCATTTTTTACACTGTCATCGCCATTGCGCTTAGTTTCTTTTTTTGTTATGTAAACTAACGGTCAGATTGGATCTCCGTCGCTAAATTGTGGCGGAAGAGATTGTCGATATACGTCGGCACGTGTCTCATGCGAATTGGATCAGATACTTTCCATCTATAATGTATTCCTTCCATCGTCCTGCGTCTGAAACTCACTTAAACACGACAGCGCCGTATATTTGCGCCGATATATACGCGAAGCTACCTGCACCTTGATTATCGAATTATCTTCCGCGTTTCTGCTCCCTGCAGACGCAATCCGATGTTCGTCGCTGAATACATTCGCCGTCTCGCTGTTGGGATATCCGTGATTGGGTGCTTTCGACCAGATGTTCCGCCATGATGCATTTAAAAAAAAAGCACACAAAAGAATACAGTAGAATAACGTATCGAACGAATCGAAGAACTATGTTCTGGCGGATAAAAATCGTGAAAATTGTTAAATAGGAAGAAGTTGATAGAATTTTATAGCTTGTATAAGCGTCTTAATACATGTACTACATAATTTGTATATAATTTTTATTTGTTGTAATTACTTCTGCAATTTTCTGTTACTAAGTATTGCAGAATAGAAAACACTTTTGCATATTTTCGCTTATTTACAACTATATGGAACATTTTATGATTTACACAGCATGCTTTGCGTTGTATTTTATTATTTGTCTGACACTACAGCTTTTATTTGCAACACAAATTTGCTTCTTTCGAACGGACACCGTCGCCGTCTTTAAAGCGTAGTTAAAAAGCTTGCACACAATTTGTGCGCTTTTGTCGAGGAAAACCTGCTAGATCAAACTCAATAAAGTCGAGAAAAGCGATAAAGCGGTTAAATCGACGGCGCGTTAACGGGAAGCCCCGATCATTGTTTCGAAACCCGATGGGAAAAGCGTGGCTCGTCGAATAAGGAGCAATGGCGCCGATGGGGGTGGTGCGGTGTGGTATCGGGGTGGAAGACGTATATACTTGTGTTTCTGTCCCTCCGCGTTGCTTTTATTAGACTCAGAGGTAAATCGTCGCCGATTAAGGTAATGGGTAACGGCGGGTGTAGACAACCAAACCCGCCAAGTTTTACATTTTGTAGGTTTCGACGGAGAGAAGGAGAAAAGGAGAGAAGGGGAGTGGGAAAGAGAGAGAGAGAGAGAGAGAGAATGAGAGAGAAAGATAGTGTAAGAGAGACGAGCAAGTGATTACCATTACTGGTTAGTTTATCTATTGCAATGTGTCGAATGTCGAACAGCGCGGACAGCTCTCAATTTTGCATTTATTTGGGTAGACTCTCCAGAAAGTACTCCATTTCCGCTAGGAACGCGCCGCCGGTAATTGATGAAAAGCAAACAACGAGCTTAAAATAGTGCGCGGTCGCGCGGTTATACGGATCCGTCTAATTGGGGGTGGTTCATTCCGGTTGCAGGAGAATGACTCCTCTTGAGAGGCCTTTCGTAAACGATCGACCGAGCGAGGGCCAAGTTTCAGGTGCTGGTTAGTGGCGGCGTCATGGTTTCGTTTTTCAGCGCTAATGGCTTTACGTGTCCGCGTGATTGAAGTAAATGCACCGCGATAAATGGATAGTTACCGGTGATAAACGAGCCGCGGAGGGCGAAGATATTTTTTACAGCTAAGGTATCTTCTCGGGCGCGCGCACATTACTTACCCACAAAAATGAAGCAAACGTGGTTAAGGAAGTTTGAAATAATTAAGGGAGTGGAGATGAAGTGTTGATGAAGTTCAAGATTGATAACGGTTAGATTGGAAGCAAATTTAAACAGTGATTTCCTTGATGTGAGACCGAGCTTCTTCGTAAATTTAAGGAAATCACATACATTAGAAAATTTAAATCGAATTTAAATCCAATTTTTATTTCACTTTTGCTATATTAAGAACGTTACGTTTTATGGTTTATTTTAACGAAGTATAACTCTGTTTGCACAGTTATCGCGGAATTATTCTAGATTTCTATAGATTCCACTCTTGTACGTGTATAATGTGCTTCTTTTGAGAGCTATTTTTTGTCTTTTAAGTTATACTAATAATATCGATGTTACAGCATCTTTCTCTTCTATTTCCTGATAATGTCTTAAATCTGTACGGATATAATTATCTTGACTTGTTTAATTCAATGTTTCGCGCACAAATCATATAAATGCGATCTCGTTATGCTAGGAGATAATCTTATAGCCAGTTTGATGGAGTCCTTAGGTATCTCGCCGCGTTGCTTCTAATTTGTGCTTCGTAAACAAGTTACTCAATCAAGGCGTAAAAAAGGGCCTCCGTCAAGTCCGGACGTGTCTAAGATACGAAGTTATGGAATCCGTGTCAAGCGGCGGCGAAATTAACGTTCTTGAGGAAGGCTCGCCGATTAAGGGAAGAAGATCGATTGGTGAATAACCGCGGGCCAGTAGATTGCAAGCGCCTCGATATTACTACAAATTCCTGAGCTACCTGATTTCATACCATTGCTGACGTGGTGTATGCACATTTATCTTTACCGCGTAGAATTGCTGTTTCGGTTGAAGGTACGAGTCTGCAAGATGTAGTGCTGCGAATTTAACACATAGTGTGCTCGTATTATCATCTATGATCATTTGAGAAACAGTGTTACATAGAAAAGAAAACATTAAATAGCAAGAAAGCTCTAACAATTAAGAGTTAACTGCTAGTCTAACGACAAACACGTCATCGAAGGGAAAAGCGGCAATAGTGATAAAGCGAGTTTTGGCGATAGCAATGCAAAATGTAGTCCGATTCGACTTGGTTTCGAACCGAGTCGTTATTGTTTGCGTTTCGATTGAGTCATTGTAACTGACTAAATTGACATCAGAACTATGCAACGCGATCTGAAAGCCGCGGCCGAAGCTTTTGTAAACCTAGTCATCCCCGATCGTCACATTCGCGCAATATGGCTTCGAGCATTTGTGTAGCCATGAATTGCTTGCAACCCAGTACACTGGCAATTCTGCATAGTGCGTTAAAATGAGATTTTTGATTGTCAATAGTTAATAAATTTTTTTACCTTTTCCTATAAAGTTAAAAAATTCTTTCAAGAATGGTATATAGGTATATGTATGCTAGTGCTTAACAACGCATTGTTTTAGTAATAAATAAATAAATAATATTTTATAGAGTTGTTGACATTAATTAATTTAAATGACTGTTACGCAAAAAATAATTATATACATAAAAATAAAGATGTTATATATTTTGATTTTATAAAGATAATTATTATTATCTTTATTATCATAAAGGATTACGAAATGATAATTTTAGATAACTTATTCTTATAATTTATCTTGTCACGAAAATCCGGATCGAATTTGTATTATCTCGATTGCATTTCGCGAAGATGGTTGAGAAGATAGGTAGAACGCGGGAAGGCATCTAGCAAGACAGATGGGTGGGCAGATGTCCATCACTTCCGGATGCCAGCGGAAACTAGACACAAGGGACGAACCGCGTTTCGGGCCGGTCACTCAAAGGATCACAGGAATACCGAATCCAATCACGCAGTTTTGTTTATAGTATGTGATCTATTCCTATAGATTCAGCTTTATCTCATTTAAATAATAATTGTAAAGTAATATTAAATGACGAACCGCTGGAGGAGTATATTTTAAATATAGTGTTAGGGAAGAGACTCTATAATAAGTCAGCCATACTTCCAATTGTTTAGTACTTTAGTTCAAGACTCGCGAATCAATATTATATTTTTTAAACAATATTGCTGAAATGTAGTTTGATGTTTTTATTTCTCTTTCGAATTTAATAAGTCAAATATTATGAATTTCTGTGGAAATAACTTTTGTGAAAAAAGCAACTAATAACGAATATTTGTAAAAATATTTTTCTAGTTTTGACAAATATGTTTTCTTTCGATACATCTGTCTTCTGTAACGATTCATTAATTTTTATGGCTTATTGAAGAATTCGATTATACTGCAGATAGTTTCCGATTATAAATATTTAAGCATTTTGCCTTATAGAATTTAGTGGAGTTATTATTGCAAGACTCTTTATTGCTGGCCTTTCTTTGACCGTGATTTGTATTCGATATCATATAGTTGCACCCTCTTTTCCTCAACGTCGTCCTTGTTTCTGGATCAAATATGGCAATATCGATGTCATCTCTCTTTTCCATTTCATCCCTCTATGTTACTGTATATTTCTGCCTCCCTTATTACCTATTCTCTCGATGCAGACATTTGCCTTTGACGTGCATGCGTGCGTTGTATCGCGACTACAGCCATTATATATAATGCATATCTCACGATTCTCGAATACAATCTGCAGTTTTCTTCGATTCGACTGTTGAAACTCGCAGGAATTTTTCCGAATTTTGTCATTACAGTTGTTGGTATACGCAATTATAAAATAGTCAACTGTATTAATAATTTATGATAATTAATTAAAGCATGCTCGCATTGTCGTAAATTAAATCAAATAACGGGTCACAATTTTATACGGATTTACAGAACGACTATCGTCTCTTTTGCTTAATAAATATAACGACAAAAACTGCTGCAGATGGTTATCTTATTAGAATTACATGAGTAATTACAAGGCTTGACTTAGCTTCAATCATGAAAATATCTTTCCAATTTTGCAGCTGCAATACTGCGTAATTTGTTGCTCTTATCGCCGCTCCGATATAATTGAATTCCGCGTGATCTAATCGCTCCGTTAATGGCATTGGTAAGTCGCTCGTGCCTTCGGTTTTTATTTCCGGCGGAAAGCGCTAATAAAAACGAAGCGAGACTCGTTGTTTCCGTTTCTTCCCTCTTTTTTTCTCTCTGCCCGTGGCAGTGCCTCAGAGCGACCCTTTAATTCATCTCCCCGCAGATCCACCCCGCAGATCCACCCGACCGCTTTTCCCCCTTACTTTCCCTCCTGGGTATTCTCCAGGGACGGGCCACCATCATAACAGCGTTTTCTCGCGTGCACGTGGAATACAAAACGTCGTCGAATCTACGAGTCCCAAGAGCGACGGCACGACTTCGTCCTACGAGCAGGATACGAGAGGCGCGCTACAAGAATCGAAAGTTATCGCAAAATGAAAGGAACGATAATAACTAATACTATTATTCGTATAGCGTTCTTCGGCTGTTTCTAATCCGTTATTTTTTAAATATACATTTCTACATACACCGCACTCATATCAATGATATTCAGGAATGGTCATCGATTAGATATAATTTTGATAATTCAATTATTGGTGCTGCAATCTTCAATCTTTATTACTTTTTTAAAAATACTATACTATAAAATATAATTGAATTATACAACATAAGCAATAAATTCTCAATAAGTTAATATAAAAGGAACATGTCAATAATTAGCAGCATTAATAACTGTTACTTATATTATAATTAATAATGTTACTTGTACTATGCATTTTATATGCACCGCATTTTTAAATTGCAAAAATAAGCGTTTAAAAAGACATTTTTCATTTAATTTAAGCTTGGAAAATGCTAATAAGGCAAATTGGCCTATAAATATCCACGACATATCTGTCTTATTTTAACGATGAGGAATAGTTGGGTGAGACAACATACAAGGATGACGGAATTCATCTGACACAATTTGTCACGTCTGACAATGAATACAAAGCCGACTGTAAATATTTCCTTATGCACATATGGTTCACCACCAAGTAATCACCCTTGCGCATGCATCTTAATCTTTGCTCCTCTCGGTCTCCGACGCTACGTTCATCTACGATAATATTTTACATGTCCTGCAATACCTCTGCACGTTGTGCTTCATTTAGGACCGAATAGAGTAAATCTGGCGTAATTTTGTGTGCCACGTTTTCAAACGTAAGCGCGCGATTCAATGCGGATAGTTTTTATCGCGAGGTTTAAATTTCGAGCTCGTCATTGAAGGGTCTCTTTCTCGTTGCGTGACCTATTGAACGATTTGAGCGATAATCTATATATTTTTCTCTATTTTATTATAGTATTTTTACAATAAAAATTGTTTTTGTCTGCGGTTGCATGTAGTTTTGACGCAAACACGGGAAGCTCAAGCGACCGGGATTTATTTCTCGTTATCGACACGTCGAATATTTTCCTCGTTATAAGCCTGCTCGTTCGCGCAGATAACACCATCGAAGATGACCGTTTCGATAGTGTCAAGGATAGGATATTGGCGGCTTTTATTCATGATTTTATTCCGGAATGTACGCCGCGATGTACGCGTGACTTACATCCTGCCAAGATAACAGCGTTCAAAAACTAGCGAAATGAAAATTGGGCTTTGTTTCATATCCGTTATCGACCATATCGACATAACCGATCCACAAGTCTGTCAATCGTCAGAGTGGAATAATAACTGACGTAACATTGTTTCTAACAAAAAAGTTTTTTCAATCGGAAAATTTTTATTACATTTTGTGTAACGTAATCGTATTTTGTTAGTCATATTAATTATAAAACTTCCTAAAAATATAAAGATACATATGTTAAAAAAAATTAACTTTATAGAATAATAAATAAATAAGCAATGATATTTTACATATATACATAATATATGTATATACATTCTTATTCTGATCCTAAAAACTCCTGCATCGATAATATATTCGATGCTTTCTCTACATAGCTGCAGTTCTCCTTTCCCTTTCAAAAAATTTTCGCAACGTTAAAGAACAGTCTTCGTGAAAGACCATGTCGATAACACGTCCTGGCCTTAATTAATTCGCATGATCCATAATTTGCGAAGGGAAGGTTCTTCAGTAGCCTTGAGCCATTTTTTTATCCACTACGCGCCAAACTCAACCGCCCAACCTTTTTTGAAACACCGAACTTGATTAAGCTTCTTGTTCGGACGCGCTGCGCACGATTATTCCCAGTCAGAAATGTCAAACTAATTTAAAACTGTTTATCATTAGAAGGTATGAATGGAAGAATGTTTCTGGCAGTTTAATTTGAAGTAAAAATGACCATTACGGCATTTTCAATTTAGAGATAATTAACGAACTGCGTAAATTCGTCGTTGCTCTTGCGCGGCCATTGTCGTATACAAATACATGAAAATTCTCGGTAATCATCGTCCATAATTAAGTTCTCGTTAATCGAAAGATCTAAAACCTAAAAGTAGCACTTAGATGTTCAATGAAATAAAAGAAAAATATTACCAGTTTTTGTACATCTATTCTTAGCCAACAAGAACTATTTTTTATTATAAAAATTGCATTTGTTATATTTTTAAAATTTTTCTTAAATAGATGCACTTTACAGGCATATATATATACACATCGTATACATATAGGTATTATTGAGAATTGTTTTTTCTTTTAAAATTACTTTGCGTGATTAGGAAGAATTGAATTATTTTTTTATAGTAGTACAAAATTGTTTCTGTTATCTACATATTTAATTTTGAGAGGCAATTTGAATTGAAATGCCGGAAGCGAGTTGCGGTGGTGTCTTTATCCTCCGCGGCCTTTTTCCGGGTAATCTGTAGTAGCATCGCTGTCGAGCAGAACTGTTCAAGATGTAGGTGTGATAACGAACTAATACGGGTTACGATGTAATCTGCATAATAATGCGCGGGCGTTATTGGTCCGTGGATTTCTCTTCGGCTGCATACAGATTCAAAATTACTGAGACGCTTTCGAGCTTCTCGCCGTACACGTGATGATAGAAGTTGAATCAGTGCGCCCGGAATTTCAGTCTTCTTTCCCACCCGTCGTGGATTGCCGCTGAATTTTAATGGCTCCTAAAGACACCGGGACTTCTCCGTGGCTTTAAATTTATTCCACCTGTTTTCTCTCGCCAGCATTACTTACAATTTAATTATGATATGTACCGAAGAAACTGCGCTAACGTCAAGTTATTTCTCCATGATCAAAAACAGTTGGCTTAGTTATCTCGAGGGGCGGCCATCAAAAAGATCCTGCGTAATTAAAAATTAAAAATTTATTGTCAAAAAATTGTTTTACTACCATAGTAAACTATATATAATATTATATATATAATATACTTTGTTTCATACATATATACAGTTACGAATGAAACAAATTAAAAATTAGAAACTTCCTCGTTTATCCACTTTCTCTATTTTAACTCACTCTACTGGTTATATCTTAGTCGCTATAAAGTAGTTACTCTTATGCCTTATCAATTTACTTTTCCCGCAACGTAAGCTTTTAACTTCAATCCCATTTATCATCCAATTCTATTCACCTGCCGTTCCTATATATTTATTAACTTTACCGTGAAATATCGCATAAAGTAATTATTAAAGTTAAATAGATATCATGGAAAATCGGGTCATTCTCGAGAAAACTTACCACCTGAGATCGATTTTAATATCCTTCAGATATTGCAACTGGAATTTCCGAAGTATGCGCCGATGTACTAGATAAACTTTATTACGAAGTTACGCCATATTCTCCATATACGGTTGAATAATTTTAATTATCAATCTCTGTTACATTTCTATCATTTCATCGATACATCGGATTTCGATTCGTTATTAAACGCCTTGTATCATCTGCCGCGCCACAAAAAAAGTCTGGCACCGTACATCAACAATTCCCCGTCGGATGTTTTTTTCAGCCGGTTTAAGCCCATTGCAGATTTACGGCAGTGCGCTAATACCACTTTGAATGTCTGATACGTTGTAATTCCAGAAACTCCGCAGTCGAGCTCTCACTTCCGGTGGCCGTTGAGAACTTTGCCGATAACACTATGTTGCGGAGAGACAACCTAACTCGACCGTCTCGACGACCATTTGATTTGCGTTCAATTTCTAGATGCTATTTCGGTTTTTACTCGCTCCCCCCAAAATACGATAAAGCTCCTGCATCGTTGCATCACGGATCAGCCCTTAATTTGCCGCAGTTTCGGTATTCGTTAACTACAAGCTTTAACGTTAATTGGTTTTGACCTCGTTAGAGAATTACAGACGCATCTTTTTTCTATATATTTATTACTGAAAATAAACGTTATGCATATTACATTACACGCTGAGTTGTAATAGTTCCAGTTTTATAACTAATTGAAAAAGAGAAAAACATTCGTTTTTTATATATTACATAGAAATTTTGCAATATGTGTCATGTACATTATATTATAATCTGATTCTTTCAATATTTATAGTTAACTCAGATGTAATTTAATGTTTTTTCTTTGACACATTTATCTTACATTGGAAGAGTAAAAATAACATCTGGAATTAGCGACGAAATTTCTTCCTATTCTTTTATTAGTATTATAAAAGTTTAATTTCTCCATTGCATTACTTACTTCGTTGTCATTTTAAGGATAGACTTATAAAAACTAACTTAATTTTTCACATCTTTTCATCTGCTTAATGGTAAAGTTATTTTACTATTCTTAAGTTTACCTCCGCGTTGTGTAGGTATAAATCTGAATGACTAGATGCTACTCTATATTGTATCCATGATATTTTCAGTTGGTTTCTTACTTTATGCTTCTATATGACACGTGTAATTCGATATGTCAAACGGATATCATGCCCACGGGCGATTAAATTTTTATCTTATCTTGTTCCAGAAATATTCTTTGATCTGTGTCCATGTGTGAATATAGATATGGACGCGCGTACGATCAATCACAGTTATACAATCGCGTGTATAATCAATCATTTTATTCTCTCTCTCTTCCCCCCCCCCTCTCTCTCTCTCTCTGATCTATATAATATCTATATATAATAATTAAAAATATATTATACATATGTGAAGAAAAGATACTATATAATTTTACTTTTGATATAAAAATAGTGCAGAACAGTAAATTTATTTTACAAATAATTAAAATATTCAAATACATTTTGTGGGATTTCTTATTTTATAAACATGTGCGAACACATATAAAATCGTAAAGAATAAAGTAGTTGCATTTTATTTTCAGAAACTTTCATAAATCTTTCTCTTAATTCTCAAAAAGTGATTTATACCAGTATTATCAATATTTAACTGCTGATATAGATATTTTTGGAAATGGTAAAGTTCTTGAAAGAGCTTCTTGTAAAATTTGCGCATATACATAGGTACGGCTCATGACATTTGAAAATATCATGGAGCACAATACCGAAGCCATAAAAGATAGCAGAATGAATTGCTTAGTAGTTCTTGGAAAGTTCAAACTCATCAAATTATTCGTAAAAGTTCAAGCGGTTAAATTTATAAACGGCTATTCTTATTTTATAATAGTAAAGATTTCTTCTTGAATTGATATTTAAAAATACGTGTTTAGTCAACGGGTTTTTAAAATAAAAAGTTGATGGAAAACGATCACATGTGCTTCATAAATGTCAAGAAATAACAAAAGTTAGGAAACTTGAAATAATTTATATATATGTATATAGAACAAAGCGATAATATAGCTCCAATTGTACAATACTTTATATGCGAAATCCATTATTAGGATGAGGGTAGATTTATAAATCGATACATCATCCAAATTATATTGAATATTTATTTGGCGTATACATTTGTCAATTACACAAATCTCAAATTAAAAGCATATAGGTGAACATTTATAGGTTTATATTTATTTAATAGTAAATATTATAAATATAAAGAATTTGTTAAAAATCTGTTTTTGCACAATTACAAGAGCATAATATAAACGTAATATTTTAATTTCAATTTTTGTAATGCACTGTATTTTGGTTTCATATTTTAAATTTAAACGTTCCAGATGTTTACAATTTTGTATATATTTATCGTTCTCACCATTTACATTCAACATGCTGCAATATAAAAACAAAAAATAAATTGAAGAAAGCAATATATATTTATATTTTATTAAAGGTCTGATTAGATATACCTAAATATCGTTGTGGATAAAATTCATTATTTGCAGTATACAAAAAAAATGTTACCCATCAGTTTTGATGGACAAAGAAAACATAGAAATATAGATAATATAAAAATATATTTCTTCTGCTATTTATATACACGATAATACTATATTTACATGCTGCGGAATCGTGGAGGCTTGTCGACTATCGTTTATCGTTAACTCCTTTTCCCCAAAATAAATCACTTTACCCTATTTTAGGCGGGTCATGCCGCCGGATTACCAATTTAATTATACAGATAAGGAGCGGAAATTATTAACGGTAGAATATCATATAAATCTTGAAATTGTACTTTGTGTATTTAGTACAGAATCTTCGGTGTATTGGCAAATTAAAATTTATAAAATTGTGCAATCATACTACTTTTAATATCTTGCATTTAATGATTTAGCTTCAACGATAAGTTATACCTCGATATTAGTTCAAATTTATAAGTAGGACTTTACTGCGGTCATTTATTAAACCATTATTTTTTAACTGAGATCTTGTATATTAACATTCATGTTATTTATGAATATGGTAATTCTACTTAATTAGTAACTGATTAATTAAAAATTATTTTAATAATATTATCACTAACGATCGATTATTGGTAATGGTATTGAAAGGCTTACTCTTCAACATCGTTTAATATATATAATCCTCTTATATAATATTCCTCTCTCGATGTGGAGTAAGAAGGGGAAAGAATAGAGGAAGTATATATAGAGAATCAAGTCTATTGCACTGAAAATCATATTTTTACCTTGCGATAAGTAAAAATGATTCTGCAGTATCTTAATTCTGCAGTAGATCTTAAAGTTCCCCCAAAAGTCTGCTTTTAAGGCTTATGATATGTAATTAAGGCCAAGCTCAAGCTGATGCAGCTTGTACAGAATATGGTTCGTGTTTGTCGCAAGTCAGATTAGGTACTCTGATATAGCAGCTCACGTAGCGGCCGTGTAAAGAGAACACATGTACAAAGTGGTGAAAGGAAGTACTCTTGGCCGTAGAGACGCTTATTTTAACAAGTGTTTGCGATAAAGTCTACCAAGATTCAAGGCGATGGCAGTAATTCAAGCACGGACTTTATATAGGGCAATCGATATCATTACGCGTGCACTATCTTTGCTTATCTCTCTTTATACCCGTTCTTTTCAGCCATTGTCGTCGTGTGCACCGCCTGCATCTATTGGCCGAATTTACTGACATGTTCTTGGTGTTCGTGCGTACGCGCGGGTATAGAGCTATGCGCTAATTAAACGCCAGCGTAGCCTGCAAAAAGGGTCGAGAGTCGCAGGGAAGGCACGTGAGATGGCTTTGATTATACTTATTACGACGGCAGATTGTGGTGGAGATATTAATATTCGAATGACCCGGTATTTCATCGATTTACGTGTCCAATAATTCACAATTTGCACGCTTATCGAGTACCATTGTTATTTTGATAGCTGAAGTTGGAGTAGTCGCGTTTCTAATTATTTTATAATTATATTGTGCTATATATTTTACACAACAACATTATTACATAACATTATTAAATTAGTAATCCTTAAATAAAAATGTTGCTAGAATTATTATTTCAAGAAGCAATATTCCGTTTTCCATTAAAATGGAATAAAAATTTTATTTATACAAAAATTTCTATACAAGCGTAAATTGCAATTACTCTATATCTTACTGCAACCGTAATTTAGAATAGTATGGTTTTCAAATATTTACGCTTGTATAGAAATTTTTGTATAAATAAATGGAATAAAAATTTTATTTATACAAAAATTTCTATACAAACGTAAATATTTGAAAACCACTATTCTAAATTACGGTTGCAGTAAGATATAGGGTGATTGCAATTTCGAATATTATGATAGGATTTTGAATAATGAAACTGTGGTGGCATAGGATTGAGTTGCAACAATGTACCTCAATATAATACTACGGTAATATGATATATAATTTAATGTTATAATTCGCTGGTCAATTATGGCACTGTATTAATAGTAAAATTCAATAGAACACCACGACAAAGTGACTTGTAATTCGCTATTATAATTTAATTCTGAGGTAACAAACGCGAACGCATGCACCAGCTAAAATTGTCTTGTAGCGTATGCAAATTAAGAGAAATTATTATTATTTGATAATATTAACATGAGCAAATTACATAGTAATTAATATAAAATGCCTGTTATATATATATATATATAATATTAGCAAAAGAATCTTTGCATGTGAGTGATTCCTTGCAATCGCAGATTTCACATCGATATTTATAAGCAGTTATAAGAAGCACGCATATCACGTCAATTCGTAAGTTTTGTCAACACTAAAAATATTTTGAAAGAAAGTTAGTAAGACGTAGTTTATGTGTTTTATCAATAAATAACTTGTTAATTGCTACTTTGCCACTGCCAAACCTTTTTGTTTCATCTGTGTCAGAAGTTGATCGTAATAAATACGTGATAAATATATTGAATAATTTTAATATTTAAACACTATGCATTTTTACATTTATTACTCTGAATTGGTTACATTAAAAATAATTAAAAAAATCGCATGAAGATATTGGTATTAAATATACATGCGTCTGCATTATGGATGGATTTGATAAAATCACATCCACGACAAACGTAACAAGTTTACTTTTTTTTTATGATAGATAAATGACAGATATCTGTTGCATGGCTACACAGCCGTGAGATTTATATACGTGGTTATTCAACTCTCACGTGTGTATGTTTGCGCGTTAATGTCATCCGGCGCTAAATAAAATCGATTGCGTCCACAGCGCTGATTGCGCAGCAACGCGTCGTGGTTTACATTTACAGATGTACATATCATAATTAAGCTCGCAATTCTAATGCGTTCTGACGTAAGTTTGGGATTGGTGCCGCGTACAGTCGCCGCGCCGGGACAGAAGATGAAGCGGGGGAATGCGCAATCTGTACGAATGCATGCCGTCCGTGCCCTCCATTCGGATTTACTGCTCGCGGTTGCTACGCGCTTTCCAAAAATTGTTTTACCGAACGTGCGCTTAAACGTAGAAACGCAGAGATGAGAAATGGGGAAAATGTAGCAATGAGAAATGCACAGAAGCAACAGCTCTTGGCAGTATCTGCAATATGGAAAAGAGCTAATTGCGGGTATGTCTCGTCGCGACTGTAATAATTTGTAATTGATAAATTATCATAAAAATCAAACACATTCGAGTCAATCTTTACAGTTATTTAGCTTCTTAAATTATTTAATTATTTTTATGTTCGAATAATGTTGAATACGCGAATATGCTGTTGCCTGCAGCGTTGCGAATAAATCTTAGTAAAAATGGCTTATTGCAAAATGGATGACCTCCCCCATCATATGACGCAGGGTCTTACCTTGCTACGTTGTTACCCTGAAGGGATATTTATAATGTAATAAAAACTATCATAAGAAGGTAAAAAATACGCGCCGGGAAAAGGTGGAGGACTATTTTCGTTTTTCTCGGCATCTATTCACCTCGACCCACTTTCTTCCAGATGACTTTCCGATTCGGCCGTTATTTATATTTTCCGTCTGACGCGCCGGCTGCTCCCAAGGACCCGACCGGTCCTTGCATCTAGGCGCAACCCTTTGCGGAAGCACCGTCCATTCGTCCTCGTTTCTTTCCACGGCCACGACGCGGACGGGGTTAGACGGCATAAACACGTATGCGCGATCAACCCCGCTAAAATAAGATTGCGACAGCTGGCGCCGTAACCTTCGGAGATTCCTTATATCGATCTGCTTACAAAAGAGATATTAAACATTGATACGCACTTTATGTTGCAGAAATATACGCTATCAATTATTTATGCATATTGAAACAATTAATGCGGCATTTTTTTTCTCGAAAACTTTAAGATAAACCCTGTTTCTTGCACATTATTATAGAAAACTCGCGAAAAGATATTCTATCTAATTTATTGATTAATTTAATAGTAAAGTACGTATAAAAGATTTCGTAATTATCGTAATTACCAAGTATTAATGTTGTATCTTCATCCATTCGATAAATCTGATAGTACAGCGTATATTAGAGTAATTCAATTAATTCTTCATGCGATAATGTTTACTCTGATAACTATGAGGTAGCTGTTTCCATTCACGTTAATTGGCTTGGTAGTCAGTCTTTGATTATTTACATAGGACGGTTATATCTCTCCGTTCTAGTACTTCAATATTATTCCATAATATTAACTTAATGTGAATGAGGCCTTAGCCAACCAAATGGCTTTCTTTTTTTCTATATATCGAATCCCACGTCTTCGCAGTAGGTCTATTTGACCTGATGCCCTAAATACGTCCTTTGCGCCACCCCTAGGGCACCTTAAATTTCCGAAGATATTCTCTCAGAATTTGCCGTGGATTTTTATGCAACCGGATATATTTGGCGCCAAGGCACCATATCGTGTCACGCACTATCTTTTCTTCGAGTTACTGCTGTGTATTTCTCCGCCTTTGCGGGGTATATTAGGCAGGTAGAAGCTATTTTTGGAATGAAAATACATTGCCTGGAGCTTTACTTTTGTTCTTTCAAACGACTCTAATTCATGAACCAGTCTCGCGAAATCGTCTCTCCGATTTGTGGAGATTGAACCGAACGAAAGTGGTCGTTGAAGCAATGTTATCGTTAACAAGTATGAATAATATGGAAATGTCTCTCTTAAATAATCAAATTGCTCAATATTCAAATAATATTTGTTCATATACGGCTAAATTATGGTTATTTTCATACAAACTATGCATACAGCTTTATTACTCCACTTACTGCTTAATATGTTTTTTAAATTTACTTTATTTATTTTACGAAGATAAGGAAAGGATGAAAAATTGTTTTTTTTTTATGTTTTACGATCTTTTCTAGAAAATGGGATCTGCGCACTTCTCTACTGTAAAGAAATCCGGGTCTTAGGATCGAGAATTTGCTAACTCAAATTGCAACGAGGACTTCTTGTTTTTCTTACGCGACGTAGATTTACACTTACGTGTCTGTTTGACCGCGTTATACTCAGAGTAATGTTCCACGGACATCACGGCGGCTTCCAGCTTAACTTTCCTTAAGTTATAACCTTTTCAAGTGAATTTGGGAATTGGCGAAAGTTCTTTTTTGCGAGATTTCGTTTATCTTTCTAATTTAATATATTGTTACAGTCCTATAAATCGATCCTATTAAAATGGAACTTTATCAGCATTTTGTAGATGAACTATCTTTTCTTCGTTCTTTTTAAAACGGTAGAGCAGTTTTATTGAAATATTGTGAGCATATCGTATTAATATTAGTTATAAGTTTATTATTCACTATGTAATACACTTGAGAGATTATCCTGTGTAGATTAATCACCTTAGTTTCGAACTTACGTGAGTATATTAGGATTATTCTAACATAGCTTATTGTGCCTTAGTTACACAGATTAAAATGATGTGGTACGAGTTTAATCTCCGGCGATTGAATTTAACGAAGCTAGAGATAGTATATAATATTCATAGTCGCGGTTGTTTACATCGTATCGAATTAATCGTTGATTCGCATCATTGCTATCATCTGAATCAAGCTACGAGTTTGAATTTTTTAATTTAATTATTACGAGATGATTTTCTTTTATACAACAATTTATCAATAAATGTATTCGGAGAGAAGAATAAATAAATCATATCTTAAAAGTTCGTCGTGATGTGAATATCGGTATGTTTATTAAGAAACTATTATTAGAACGCAAACTTAATGTACTAGAAAAATGAGATTAACCAACTACCGATAAGAACTGTTTAATTAGTGTCGAAATATCGAAACAATTAAAAATAGATATTAGAATTTTTTCGCATAATTTAGCTACGTGCGCATGATAAAACTTTCGTTCCCCTCCTTCAGTTCGGATCAATGTCTCCATCCATCTCTTCCCTCCATGAATCTCTGCACTGCTTTGCTCCCTTAGGCGGAAACCTGGAGTGTGGCGAGCCTCGTATACGATATAGCTATTATCCTTTAGGCGGTTTTCTACTTAGTTACCGCTCGCACACGCGAGCAGGCGGGAAAGCTAGTGGAAGAAAGCATCGAGTAGGACGAAGAGCAGGACACGCGAACTCTGATAAAGTCACGGGACGAAGAGAGATATCCGTGTCCTTGCCCTGTGGGATCGCGCGTAACGTGGGGAGGAGATGATTCCTTCCTTCCTTTTTTTCTCTTCCCCTTTGCCCCGCCGTCCTCCCACTTCAGGTCGTAATTGAGCGGACGATCTTAACGCTCGAATGGCCACGAATGGCTCACCCCGCTGATACCTAACCGCTCGTCGTAGAAGTGTTTCACGAGCCTCGACGGGACGACGCCTCGCAGTTTGTGGTCTACGCGGGAGTTTCAGTTTCGTCCGGAATCTTGATGGTTCCTTCTCCGTCGACGTGACTGTCCTGGGACGTGTGTTGGCGAAAAACGTCCCATCTGAGAATTCTGATACCTCAATATCAATAATTAAATATTAATCTTTAAATCGTACGTCAATAATAATCTTTGGGAACGCTACAATGTCCCGCTGTTCTAAACTTTGGCGTACTTTTATACGTTGTCGTTTCTTTTGTGGAGGAAAGAAATTTTAAGCTTTCTGCAGTATTTCGAACAATCGAAGACGAAAGTTTTCCAGAAGTTTCTCAGCCACACATTCAATCTTAATAATCAGCAGTGCTGAAACGACAAAACAGAAGGCAAAAGCTAAGATTTACCTAGTAAAGTCGAATAAAATTTAGAAAGCAGACTTATTTTGGCGCTTCTCCTGTCTCCTCTTTTTATTTTGAGTTTTGTGCTGGCTGAAAAGCTGCTGTTTAAGACAAATTCTTTTGATCACGAGAACTGGGAGCAGTCAAATATAGCTTAGGCGGACTTGCGCAATCAAAAACTTCCGAAAAAGAACTTCCTCCGAAAGTCGGAGCTAGGGAAGATCCACGATACCGCCGCGAGGATAGTTTCTTAATCGACCGAAAGAAGCCTTTCAATAAGTCGTGGAATAAAAGGACAATAGAGCGCGGGCGGAGGTACAGAGAGAACGGAAACGAGAAACGGAGTCCGGGACAGTTCGAGCGGGGGAAGGGCTCGCGGCCTTCCATGACACAAATTCTGTAACCGAGACTAACTCTTTTAATAGTTTGCTGGTCGCGCTAACTTCCTTTTTTAGCGTCGTGTTCTCGTTTTCCGTTCTTGCGCCACCCGCATTAGCGAGGGAGGACGATCACCAAACGGCTGTACAGAGAGAAACGGGGAAGCCAGAGGGCTCCAGTAAACTCCAACTTTCCTACCGACAGCTAACTTCGATGCAGTGAACTACGTCAAGGACCAAGTTCCACCTTGAGTTCTTCTACGAACTTTGTCTTCGCCCTCATCCTGGAAGAATTCTAGGACATCCATGAATCCCCCGAGAGCCATGTAACGATTAACTATGATATCTTAATTAGTGAATGCATTTTGGAATAAATGTGCGTTTAGCTCATCTTGTGTGTTGGATGAACTTGGAACAAGATACCTCCGGAAATTTTACCAAACATAATAACAATTTTCACTAATGTAATAATATGATAACTGTGTTACTATTAAACAAAGTTACTGACGTTTCGTGAAGCGTGTTAAAAGTAAAGATATCGCCACTTTTGTTGAATAGCAACAATTTTTACTTTATTACATTATATAAATAATTGTTATATAAATGTATAGATTTCATTAGGTAGACATTTGTGCTTAAATATTAAATTGATTATATTTATTTTATTAATATTTCTAGACGTAGTGTCTATAAAATATATACACATTTTTTAGTGTTTTTGTTACAAATCTCAAATTCGGTAAACCCTGTTCTTCAGAGCCTGGAAATATTTTCTATTTAGATACGTAGAATTTTCTCTTGCAAATTAGTTCATATATTGATCTATTACTTGGTAACGTGGGCTTTTTTTTCGTCGCCAAATTGGTCTCCCGACTGGTAGCGAAACTTCGTTAAAGCACGACGTTAATTGCATTCAAAACGTTTCCACCCGCAGATTGTCACTGCAATTGCGGTAGTTCGCGGACAACCACCGTTTAATTACAACTTGCCGAAGAATACGCCATTCCGTAAGAGAGAGAAAGAGAACGAGAGACAAAGGAGAGGGGAGGGGGAGATGGAAATTATAATTATTAAATCCACCATCCACAAAGTTCAGAAAGAGAAATGAAAATCGAATTTCCATTTCGAAGTTTGTCGCAAAAATACAATAACTCGATTACAGATTACAGGTCACTCTGGACGAATCAAAAATATCTCGTGAATCAAGTATTCTTATGGCTGATAACATGTCATTTTATCTCTGTCACGACTCTTTCAACCAAATATTGTTGTATACTCATCGGCCGGGACATTTTGACATCTGACAATGTTCAATATCAAATGTCCAGGCATTCCTGCCGGTGAGTGTACAAAATAAGAAGCGGAAATTATATTTTCGAATAAAAAATGCAATTATAGAAACAGCTTCAATCGCATATATTGATTTATTTCAGCTTACAAGTCTTGTAGAACTCTAACTTTTGTGGTATCTATAACTTTTTATTAACTTCTTTGGTAGCCGAAGTGACGCATTTACAAATAATAAACTTAATATAGATGATTTGTAAACAAATATTTTTGCGCAAGAAAAATAATTGAAAAATATCGATCCTATAACGTAAAACTTGAACAAACTTTGATCATCTTAATGGAACTAATTTCTTACGCGTCACTGAGAGAGCGTTTCGAAACAAGATCTTCGCATACCACACACCATACATAAATAAACTTTTGCGAATTTCTTTCTTACTTCTACTCTTAAGTTGTACATCAAAGAGAGGACTCTTTTGAAGTTTGAGAACGTTTCTTATCGGGGAGAGTGATCTCTCTTCTCCAGTGCGGAAGTCACCTGGACACGCGAGCGCGCGCTAAAGTTGGGACTTTGATCGTAAGAGCGGCACCGGCGCGATCACCTGGCGCGAACGGAAGAAAGCATCAATAAAGAAATGCAATTTGCAAGCAATCAGCGCCGAGAGGCAACTAAAACTAGGTGGATACGTTCTGGAAGTTGCTCGCAAACCCGCGAATCGACCGTCGTAGTTCAGGCAAGACTGAATATCTCCTGAGGGACGCGCTGCTCGCGTCTTTACTCATGCCTGGAACTTTACTCAGGTCTGTTCCTAATCCCCTCTTACGCCCCTTTCCAAGATTCATGTCTCTTTATTCATCCTGCAGCTCTTATCCGTACTAAAACTTGCCTCAACTCCAGGTCATTATTTCATTTCTAACGAGCCCCGATATTCTCGCTCTGTTTTGAACTTCTTTTTTTTAGGAGAGTGATCGGGGTAATAATATTTTTAAAGTTTCGATTGCAGAAATTATTTAATCAATATACCTCAATTTAATTGACCTGTTAATTGTTGATGGCTACCTAATGTCGATTGTGATTTAAAACTAAGTAAATTTGTTTTTGTATAATCCGATCACGTATAGCCAAACTTGTGTGCGGTCTAAATTATTTTGAGCTACAGATAATTATAATTAAACGTAAAAAGAACTTTCCAGATCGATTATTTAGCACCCAGAAAATCAAATGCTCGATGCAACATGTTTTATTAAATCAGAATTAATCAAATACATCGCAAATTATTACTTTAATATTAAGTAGGTCGTGATCGTGATGATGTAACTCCACAGTTGCTACGTAGCAGAATGCTCGTTGAGTTCCCAGCTATTTGTTTCAAAGTTACAAGTACATTACTCAGTAGTGGCAGTTGAGAAGTACGACTGTGTTTTGCACCTTCAGTGAGGTTTGTATTTCATCGACAAGAGCAGATTTCAAAGTAAATCACATATTATAAACTTTTCTTTCAATTTATCTTGAGGTATAATGAATATCATAAATTAAATTAATTATGAATTAATTAATATAAAATTGATTAAATGAGTAAGATAAACGATCGTAAATGTAGATAGATAGAATTTATAATAGAGTTAATAATGGTACAATTTTGCTGACAATTTCTATATTGTGTGCGATCATGTATATCGATGAGCAATCATAATTTTGCGATAATTTTATTATCTATAGAATTGACAGAATATATTTATCTTACGAAACGATGAATATTATCGCAGGTTGAAATAAAATCTTTTGAGTTGTGGTCATAATAACGGTGCGCTTGTGGCGTTAACTTTATACATATTTAAGTACAGTACATGAGATGTGCAGGTCGAAAGGTTAGTTAATTTATTCTTTAAGGATTTCATTCGGTTTCTTGAACTATTCCCGGGTCATTTAGTCCCTCCTCGTTTACTTTGCGACACCACTCCGTTGGGTACTTGGCACTTCCGTTACCGTCGACGACGGCCGCCGCTACTCGCGAAGTCAGACCGTCCCGCGGAATACTAAGCGCCATCATTTGGCACGCCGACTACGGATGCATCCAAGTTTCCTTCATCCCGTATGTACCCCTTTTAGTCCGCCCCCTCCTTTCGCGTTTTTTCTGTTTCTGTCTCTTGGCTCGAATATTTTATTTGCACTGCAGATCTCCGAGAGAGGATCGGCCGTTCTCAGTATTGATTTCGCGTCTTTTCGGAATTTGTTCGTGCTAGTTTCGTATTGCCAATGGTGTTCCAGGTTCCTCCTTCGTATTCATTTTTATAGCACAGATTTTTATTTAAATTAGATTTATGTTTGTTCGTTTTTGCATTTTAATAATAAGCAATTTTTGAATTTTTGACAGCATATAGATAAATATTTAATAAACTTATATTTAAATTTTTCTAACGCGTTGTGTATGTGTGAAATTTTCAAGTCCACCGGACGTAATAACATCACTAATAACGAAAATGATTTTAATATATTAATTTTCATTGTGCTTAATATAATTAATTGTCAAACGCAATTTGCAAAAATTTATTTGCAGAAAAATATCTTCACTGTAGCATATGCATTTCATAAAATGTACCTATGTATAATCGAATGCGTGGCAACTAATTAAATTTTATTAAATTAAACTATAAATACAATTAATTATACATTTGGAGTGTCTGATTAACGTGGTTTGTTTTTAAATTCTCTTGTTCTCAAGCAAGCTTTGACATGTGGAGAAGTTTCGTCATTTCGTCATGTCGATAAGCAATCCCATTATAGTAACACGCGCTCTTTATACAAGTTGCGTAAATATCCACACTTGTATCCTAAATCTCGTACATGAGCTCGTACGCGAGCTTACAATTAGCCTTTATGCTCCAATACCCATTTCCTACTGTGAGGACCACGCGTGTAGGACCGCGCCTCCATAGACTTTCCACTGTTCCACGCTCTTAGCGCGTAAGTGTTCATGTCATTCGACGCAGAACAAATTGAACACGGCTTTATGATCCCGCCGCGACTCTTTCCGAGAGCCACTCGAACCATAAACGCCGTGCGGTGGTCCTTCGACGAAAGCAGCTCTCTGAAATACTTATTAAATGCCTTCTGTCCCGCAGTTCAATAATCTAGAGTAACACGATTGTGCCTCGCGGCGACTCTGCCGTCGAACATGATCGATAATTCCGGAGCGGAAAAATCGAGGAGAGTCACAGTGCGATAGAGAACGCGTTGTTGGCGGCGCGCGGCCGGTCTTCCTTCCTGGTTACTTTCACGATATTATTCTTTGGGATTTGTTCGCCGTAAAGTCTTTATTAAAAGTCAGGATCTCGACAGCCGCGCAAAGTTTCAAGTTGATTTTTTCCGATATCTTCCTCATCCATTACTAACTTTTGCGTGTTACACTACACTTTTCCCCTGTGATCTGGTTTCATGTTTTTTTATGTGTTTTCTAGCTCCTTGTTTCTGATCCTCGAAACGATTTTAAGAATTTCATACGAAAACGTAGAATACTGAGGGGACAACAAGACACAAGACAGAATATTAAACACGAGTATCTCACAACTAACAAAATTTTATCAAACTGCTACGCTTAAGTTTTATTATGTTAATACTAGTAGCACGTTGTAAACGTGTAACTATTATGTAATAGAAATGTTAAACACATGTTTTATGCATGTTTTGAACTATTTTTAAAAATGTATAATTATATTATGGAGAAAGGAAAAGAATTTACATACATAAATATAAATTTTCGCGTTTAATTTAGATTAAAATTATGTTTGTTAATCTGCAAAACACTATTACTTTATTTATTTTCCAATTATGTTTCTAGAAGCAGTACATATTTGACCTTTCTTGACTACATGTTTAAATGTAGTTTGATATTTACCCGTCAGTAATAGTGAACCCGGCAGTAATAGTGAACGCTATATTCTCGCGTATTGTATATATTTGAATCGATGGTTGCGTACGGTATTTAATAATAATAAGTACCTATTGTTAATATCATTAATAATCAATTTTAAACACTACGTATTTGACAATATATTTGATTACACGTTATATTGCTAAATAAATATTAATTTATGGTAGATGTTATTAAAAAATTAAGGGCATTATGATTATGGACGAAGGATTGAATACCATAATTATTTCGTTATAAAATAATTATTGTAGAATGGCAATTTAGAATATATATTTGCCGAATTTCACCGGATATATTTTTCTCTGTAACCCAACTTTGGTAAGCTCGCGGCCCCAGCTTTGGCCTCCATTCTATATTCTCATTTTGTCGTACCAGATCCTTTCTACTACTTTACGACAATCTCGGTCGAAATCTTCGAAACTTCGTGCTGGTACGGTCGGCCACGCGAACATGAGCGGCTGCTACTTTCCGCGATTATTGTTCCTATCTCTCTTTCGTCTCATTTTCCTCCGACACTCGCAGGTCTCCGGTAACATATGGTATCGCCATTCTTTCAACTTTGCAATAACATCATAGTTTTCGTTATTTTGTTTTAATTGAGAAGTATTTAGAACGATCAATGATTTACATGTACACATAGGTATATTGGTGATAAGAATGTAACAGGTATTACATGCCAGTATATTGAGATTATAAATTGTCGTAAAGATTGTATAATTTATAGAATTTTAGAGAAGAGAGAAGAAGAAAAGAATATTAATTTAATAATATTTAGATTGATGTTTTGGGTAATAATTAATTATTATTTAATTATTTAATCAACTTGAAAATTTAATAATCATCAATTTTATGAATAGTATAATTTTAAAAAAACGAAACAAGGGGAGGGAAAACTTTGATATTGAACTATTAATAATTATGGAATTACCTCGGAAATTACTTTAAATTAAACTTTATATCTAGTTCACTGTGAACAAAACATTTTATTATAGACATTATTCGCATTTTTTTAACACATCATCGAAGCGAAAGAGGCGTTTAATATCGTATTAAATTAAACCATATATAGCTGATCAGTTTTACGGAGCACTTAAATCGTTAAAGCATAAACGTACCTTTTTTTAAATTTAATGGACTAGGCGTTGAAATATTTATTTAAGTCTTTTTATTCATTGTGACCTGATTAGTTATTGCATTGTTTAATACTCTCTTAATGAATATTCTTTATAATTACTTAATAAAATTTTAAGATTGCGCATGATAACTAAAGTAAATCACGAGGTAAATCATGAAGCTAGAAGTTTGTACCTTTATTCACTTTTATACCTACAAAACATGTAAAACATTACAAATTTGCAGAAGCCTGTTTTATTTGAATTATGATTATAAATATATAAACTTTTTATTTTGTATTTTTTATGATAGTCATAAAATTTATGTTTATTAAATTTTCAAGTTGATTAAATTATCAAGTAGGTAATAATTAAAATTATTCAGAACATTAATTTAATTATTGTTTCTTTTTACCGTTTGATTCCTTTGTATCGTTTGGTTTTTGACGAACACGGTGATGTTGGATAACAGGAAGCACGATTATTTTGTTAGATTAATCATTATAGTATAGAGAGGCGCTTTACTTTATTTGTAAATACATTGGATGCTTTCGAAAACCACTGCGTTGGTATCGATCGTTGATACACATGGTAATAACGAAGCCATATTCGTAATTATGTTGCATTCATACAGGATGCTTAATACGCTTGCATAGTTTGGCGATTTACTGACCACTAATTGGATAATGAAGGTATGAACTCTGTTCTTGGTAATTTCGAACGAAACAGTTGCGTTTGCGCGTATTGGAGAAATAGAATCCGATGCTATTTTTACTTCAAGTTTTTTTCTGTAATTTGTCGTATCTGTGTCATACTTTTATTATTTTGTAAATTACGCCTTTCCAGTTATGATTGCTTTCCACGGCATAGTGTGAAAATATCATTCTCTCTCTTTTCCTTTCTCATATCGATTGTTTTTTAAATCTTTTTTATCGGTCGTTTATTTAAATTTGTTTTAAAATTGGATACGAGCCGGATATAAAACAAACTGTATATAAAAATTGGAGAAATTTTTGGAACTAGCCAATTATTCGCGCGACACACTTCCTCGAGAGAAATTATTTTACAAAATTACATTTCGTGACAGTTGCTTTGTCCACAATTAAATTTATTTAATTACCATGTTTATATTGTACATTATACGATATTGCAATTCGAACGCTTCAGTTTGTTACGCGAGTCACAAAATGCACGATATAAACTGCTAGCGCGCATCCATGTTTCTTTTATCAAGATACTTTCGAAATTGTTAAAAAATATGTATAGGAATTGCCGATCCGTATTATCGCGATTTTGTAATCGATATCGAAGTCATTATTCGCCGGGTTTCCAAACCATAGCGCGCCGCATTAAAGGGAGTTATCGTGCGCTCCAATGTATATAATGGCAACGTATTGGATTTGCTCCTCTCGACGCGCTGCGAATCATTATCGGTGATAGCGGACGAACAGTGATAGAACCTACCGAGCGAAAATACATAACATCATGTTACACTCGCGCTTCTTGCAATCTATCAATTAGGTAATGGATATAGATCCCATTGTGAAAATTACTCGTGTAACGTGGACAGATTTGATCGATGTGTATAGCAGCTATGCGGAAAATGTTGGCGTACGTATGAAATATCTCTACGATGAAAATTTCTCCGCGACAAATCGTACCTTCGATGATTCGAACGGCTGTTATTATTAAAAGGGAATGAAACGTTTCTACATGAATCTTGAAAAGAGCGAAGCTCTGCTCGTGTTTCTGGCGTAATTAAAAGAGAGTGAAATTGTCGTCTCGCTATGGCGCGCCGTTATATAGCGCTATGTAGTTTTAATTAGATGTGAACAATAGGTATTGCAAATTGCAAATTCGCGCTATTAATAACAGTGAGCAAGAGAGCACCACACATTTGCATTTCTTGTATATAATATACGTTTACGTAGGTATATACATATTTAGACGCCTGCAGTATATATTATACAGGTCTGCATGTGCATATTGTGCATTTATATTCATACAGTTTATTCCATACCGAGAGCATAAAACTCCGATGTACGTCTGGCGATACAAGCGGCGGGCGTTAATTAACTAACTTTCCGTGAATATATACACAGCTGCAACACAGCTCCTCTCCTTCCTATAATATTTGACGCCGCGCTTTTATCGCAATTGGCATTTAACTCGCTTATTAGTTCGTAGAGTCACGTGTGACGCGGGAAACTTGTGCAGCTCCGATCAATGTGAAAGAAAACGTTTATAAATATGCTCGATTGACGATGCATGCGATGCATCGGTCGTTCTACAATGCGCCCGTAATTTTCGCGCAAATATAATACCGAAGTAGCAGCCGTGGTGCTAACTAGCGCCATTCATGCTCCGATTCACACTAAACTTCGATTTCATGTTTCCCTTGCAGATTTATTTTATTGCGGCTGCCGGTGATGTAACTAAAAACAGTTCGTCTTCTAATGCCGCGACGTGTAAACCTACCGAGTTATCCTTTAGCCGCAAAAACTAGACGTGTCAAATGTCAAAATTGCATCGAAAAAATATAATTTGTTCCGGTTAATATTAAGAAATTTGAAGAGAACTTTTATTTGAAACTTTATTATCATGATCTCGAGTATCAGAAATGAAAAAAATGCAACAGATAATGATTTTTTGTAATGTATTTACCTATATTTTTAATAATATAAGTAATCGAGACAAAACTCTTTCATTACTATCATAGTACTTATAGTAGATATTAAGTATTCATTGATTTTGAAATAAATTTTACAGCTAATACGTACATCTATGACATGGCAAACTTTATTTTTACCTGGATATTTGGTATTCTCTAATTTTAATTTGTTTCAAGTTTTTATATAAAGCAAAAAGCTATAGGTAATTGTCAAAGTTAAAAAATCCGTGATTAAGAAATAACAAGCCATACTTATAGATATATTTAAATTTCATTCGAAGAAAAATCATTTTTTATTGTAATTTATATGTGTTATTGTTTTAGCCGATTTTATGATACATTCCACAACTTTGCGTTTCAAGCGTGAATATCAAATCAAATGGCGAAGGAAATTGATAACATCATCTCTTTATCATCGCTTTGTGTTTCCGTCTACGCAATGATATGTCTAATTAAATGTGTCAAAGAACAAGACAGTCGCAGAGAGGGGTTCCCCTCTTTCTCGTCGCGCCCACCGAAACGTCGGAAGCGAGGCGAAAAGGAAGCGATAAATTATCATGACCCGAGCGAATTCGATTTACGTGTCAGCCGTGCTTTCTTAAGCCAGGCACAACATCTGCTACCCCATTGCGGAAACGTCATCTTTGTAGATGCCATTTCTCCCAGCCTGCACAGAGATAGCGAGAGAAAGAAAGAGAGCGCGCGAATGAATGGATTAAAATAATTTTATTATCGGAAACCGTCATCGGATCTTCTCATAAAATAAGCTCGGATTTTATTAAAATAAATACTATCGCTTTTCTGGCAGATATCTCTTAAAGAGTACTCGAGAACAATCGTTATTTTTCTCCTTGAGGGTGAAATCTATGGAAAATAATGACAGTCTTCAGAAATAAGAGGCCAATGAAAGATTTTATCGCGGAAAACGAAATACAGATTATTAGCGGTGATCGTAATAATTTACTTGATCTGTTGAAATTGTTATCACGCTTGATAGAGACAGAGTGTTTTTCATATCTTATTCGTTGGAGATTAATGTTATAAGCGCTGTTGTTATGCGGTTGGCGTCACAACGGTAAGCGTGACAATCGATTTCATCGCACGCACGTAGTTCCTCATCCCCGCCCGCGCCGCAACTCATTCGTTTACATGCACATTCTCCACTAAATAATTAACAGCTTGTTATTGATTAATTAAGCTTTTCAGCGCATTCACACGTATATACATTCTAATGTTAACCGTGCGCCAAATACCTTCCGATCTGTATTACCTACATGAAGTTTCCGCATAATTTCGTGTTAATAAGTTTCTCATTATTCGATAAAATATCGCAGGCACATAATGCAAGTAGAGTAAACTGTTAAACATAAATGAAATTCAATTTGGCGATTGTATTAGTTTTAGAATTCTGAGGGAAATGTCCATTAACATGAGATTGTCGAACGAACAATACCGGACATCAATCGAGTGGTATCCTGTAAACTCAGATGAATTAAATGTAGTGTACGAGAAAGGGGGAAGGGAGAGGGGGAGAGAGAGAAAGAGAGAGAGACGGAGGAGGAAGAAGAAGAAATAAAAACAGAGAGCTGAAACTGGAAAATTTTCACGATATTTGGTTTATACAATTCAGTTTGGGGCCCGCAAGTATGATATATTACAATCAAGTTCTCGAATTGTTTCTTATAATTTTGTTTAACAATTTATTTACAAACCACTATTTTTTATTATATACATGCAGAAAATTCTTTAGAAATTATTAATGTGGTAGAGCACGGTATGCATCGAAAATGTTGGTATGCCAAGCATTGGGGGAATTAAAAATTAGAATTAAATCTGGTACATGAAAAAATGCATCGATTATAATAAAAATACATCGATAACCGTTAGCTGCCAATTGACCTGTTCCACACAACGTGCCATGATAGCGATTGATGCAAAATTTAATATTCATATATCGACCGACAGTTCCTGCCGCTGAAAGTGAATTATTGAATTCCATGCTTTTTACATCGGGCTAACTATAGGTTATTGATATTATGGTTATTTTTGAATTGTCAACTTTTGTGATTGGTGATTGGTAAATGAGTCCTGTTTTTATAAATATTATTTCTGGCGAAGATAAAATGCTCGCGCGCAGTACTTGTTCAGAATCTTGCTTTTGACTCACTAATAATTAATTGATAAATGTAGGTATTCTTAACGTTTACTATTTCGGACCTTCATTTCAATTTATAATCCGTTTTATCGGATAAACAGAGTTCACTGACAATGAGTCTAACATGTACATCCTGAGATTTTTTCTTTTCTCTTTATCTTTGTTTTTTTCCGTTTTCTTCTCTCATCCGGGAGAAATTCCAATAAATCTGACAAAACGGTCCCTTCAAACCCGCTACCTTAATCCAGTACCTACCTAAATCAAAACGTAAATCACGATTGTCCTGGTGGGCCGTAGGTACTTCGTCGGAAAGAACAAGAGATAAGATGGACTGTGCATTTGAGATTACAAAGTTTACAGGAAACTTCGCTTTTTAGGAAAAACAGTCCCGTGACGCACGCTACTGAGTGATTATGTGAACGTGATTGCATGAAATATTTTTATATGTCCTGTACAAAATAGTAGTGTGACGAAAAATATTAATGAATCATTATTATCAAATATTGAACTTTCTACGTTGCTTATTTAATTATGATTACTATGTATATTCTTTAATTTTATTGGTTTGAACTGTATTTAGAAAACTTTTTATCTAAAATTAATATTTTTAATAAATATAAATAGCGTTCCTATAGCGACTTATATACAAATATCGACTTTTTTATAAGCCGATACCTTTAATATTTGACATGTCAAGTATTGAGGCAACTCTTTGCGATTATCGCTTTATGGAACAATCGAGGACGTTACTGATATATGTTTGATGATGTAACCGACCTCAGCCTTCACCCCAGACTCCGTTGGCGTCGGGGCGCTCTTTTAGGCGCCACGATGGCTACCCTGGGGTTACACGACCTCGCAAGAGGTCGATATCTCTCGTTTCACGGCGTTTTAGGTTACCAATGAATAAGGGACGTGCATAGAAAAAAGAGAAGTGTCAAATCAACACTTATATGCTTGTATATACGCAAGAATATATAATCTTCTTATAAGAATTTCAACTTCATTCTAACATTTTTTTCTTGGTTGAACTATACAAAACTTCGTTTAACTATATAAATTACTTCATTCAAGCAAGTAAAACTTATTTCAAGATTATAAATTCTTGTGTATATAGGTACAAGCATATGTTTTGATTTGACACTTCTTTTTTTTTTTATGTATATTTAAAAGATCAATATGATTAAGAGTACAAAATTACTAGTCGACATCAGCGTAAAATAAACTATTTGGTGTTTCTCTATCGTAATTTATTTGTAACACGATATATGTATAATATAATGATATCACAACATAAAATATTAATAACATATGGTATGTAAGGTATACATAAATAACAATGGTCCATATATTGTTGTGATTGTACAATTGTTCATTAATGCAGGTTTAGTATTAACAATGATAACAGCGATAATGATTTCTGGAAATTGCAGTAATTGTGCGACGGAAATGACAATAATAACTGTATATACAAACGTAGCACGGCACGTGCTATCAGTAGTTTTACTATTTTGCATACAGAGAGAACGTGCATATATACGGGCATCGTGCATTCAACCGTTCTGTTAAACGTATCGTGAGCAATGGATTACGTGGGTGGTACATGTCAATGTAACGAAACGAGCATCAGCGGACATCGCGAAAAATGTTCGCGCGCTATACGGGACGTGAATATTCGCGTTTGCATATCGTAGCACATCTATCAGGCTATCTACCGCGACACAAAAAGCGCTCTCACGCTGACGAATTGCGCCTGAGAAATTGTAAGCGATTCTCAGTCGCGATACGATAGGAGGCCACTATTGAAATATAAAAATACACTTTCTTGGTACCTATTGACTTGTCAACCCCCACAATTCAATATTTTTATTGAGCTACTCGTATAATTTTTATCTCACGCCGCCTTAATGTCCACGAAATAATTTAATGATCTCGCGATAATTATTTGTTGTACAATAATTAATTTTTGGAAACATTATATGACTCTAAAATATCTTTTTTATCACGGTGCTAAATTACTTGTACCAACGTGACTTAATCATAATTTTAAGGATCATACACTGAAAAAAAAATATTTGGATCCAAAAAAATATTTATCAGGTTATTTCTAATAGCTTATTTACTTAATATAATGCACATATTTATTTGGATTTAGATAAAATATCTAATTCTAAAATATTTTATCTAATTCTAAATAAATATTGTATTATATATTAAGTAAATAAGCTATTAGAAATAACCTAATAAATATTTTCTTGGATCCAAATATGTTTTTTCTCAGTGTATGATAGCATTGTAAAGTAAAATGAAAGTCGTATCGAGTGCAGGTGTGCTGTCGCTGTATCACTTGTCTATAAAAATGACATGGATAAGGTGCTAGCACGTCGTTCGCGTATTCATCTCGTTCGATCGGACACGTCGACGTCGACGTGCTTCGTCGCGGCTCACGTGGGCGACACAACGGGCGAAGTAGATGAGGCGTTAGGTAGCCAGCCAGCCGCGCCAAAAGTGCGCGAGCAGTAATGCCTGGCGATTTGTCACCGGAACGATTTGTAATCGTTTGTCAGCCCCGTTCTCTCTCTCGCTTTCTCTCTGTACACGCGGTAAACACAACTAACTGCCGTCTTATTCAAATGAGGAGACGAAGGCGCGCCTCTTGCACGACAATCTCGATGCCCGTCCGCCTCGTTGTCGTTTCGAAACGCCGTCTCTCGCGTCTCTCATTCTTCCGCCACCGCGCTCGCGCGACGCCCCGAAGATTCCGTAAGGCATATATTGTACACCACGAAAATCGTGACCCGCTCCATTAATCACACGGCATAATTCCCGCCGCCCTTTTTTTGCACCGCGCACTCTGACCTCGTGCACCTCGGCAGCACGACGACGGCCGCTTCCTTGTCGAGGATGTAGGTTGGGACAATTACTCCGAGATTGGCCGGGAGCAGCTGCTATATATAGCGTGGTTGCAGCCTTGAAAAAATTCGGCGAATTTCGTTCCTTGAATTATGACGGTCGTGTGGAATGCACGGATGCGCATAAATTGCATAGGCTCTCTCGAAATCTTAGACGGAAACATTGCTCCCACTGCTTGATAACATGAATAGCAGATAACAGCAAATGGCTAGTAATTTCTCGCGGAAACGATATATTTCTGCGTAATGCAGATTATGTAATTGCTGTGATTACTATAATATGCATTATTGATACCGTGGTTGATAGAAGTAAAAGCGGATTTATCGGATGTTGCGTCGGCTATCGTGAATATATCTACACTAATCCGGCGGTATTATTTTACCATTTCTGTGATGTGATTTGGAGTCAGGTTACAGTGCTGCGAAACGAATAAATGCGACATTATCGGAAAAATCTATTTATCACTACAAACCATCGATAAATGAATTCAATCCGATATTGAGTTTCATTACCTTTTATATCCTGCAGCATGTGTTAAAATCATTTTGTAATCTCACGAGTATATAGTAGATCTTTCGATATATGAAATCTTCACTTACTTAATAATAGAATAATTAGAATTTAGAATAATTAGGTATATGGCAATTCTCGCCATCTCGCGATCTAGGTGACGGAGATTAGATTTCTGCACAGAAAAAAAATGCAGTTGCTTCAATTAAATGTCTACGTCACGGGCTGCCACAAGCATAAAAAGTTAATTCAATTAAATATTATTTGATCCAAATATTTAAATTATTAAAACAACCATCTGATGTTTTCGTTCAAATAATATCCAATTGAATTAACTGTTTACGTTTGTGGCAGACCGTGACGTCGCGTTTAATTGAAGCAACTTTATTTTTCTTTTTTTCGTGTGAAGATAGAATTTGCGAAGAGAGCGATAAGAAAGATAACAGTGCGCTACAGTGCTTTCACGTCTGTCATCCGAGTGTTATCGTTTACGATGACGACCATTCGTGTTTGCCGGAGCAAATGGAATCTTATTCGAGAGACGGCGCTTGCATTTTGCAAGTTATAGACATTCCTATGCCTGGAACACAGGACGGCGACGAGATAGATGTAGTGTAATCGCGAGGTTAAAATTCCTAGCCGTTTGTCTTCGACGCGATTGCTCAGCATCCCCGCGAGTTTATGGAAGGACAATCCGCGCGCGCGCCGCCCACGGTCGTATATAACTATATCTGCCTGGAGTCTGGCGCCGGAGCGTCTCCTCTTTGAGAGGATTGCTCTCCTCTGTGGCGTAGGTGGAAAGGGGGGGAAAACGGAACGGAGGAATGTCGCGGCGTCACGCATTTCCCGTGTTTCACTCTCGCGAGAGCGGAGGAAAACAATTATGCTCAGTCCGCATACAGACGTTGAATAAAGCGAAGTGACTTGATCATTATCCGCGGGATATAGCGACGAGGATCAAAGACATTTATACATCGTTTACATCCAGGATGTCACGATAGATTTTAATAATCTTGATAACATACTCTTTTTAAAAAGTTGATTAAACGACAAAAGCGAAACGTGTGTACAATTTGACAGGATTTTGTGTCCATTACATATACAATATACATAATTAGAGTCCGTGTTTTAACAAGTGCGATACGCGTACGTAAGTCGAGCACTTTTTACAAAGACAGATGAACGTTGTTAGAGGTAGGAAAGCTACGTAACAATAAATGCACAACGACACGAATCGATACGGATTCGAGTTGCGATGCCGATAATGAGTTGGCGCTGATAATGTACATTGTCAGCCGACTTATTGCGATCTCAGTTTTCCCCTCCCTGGCAGGTTCATTGACTCGAGTGAGACTCGAGGCAAGCAACGTCTCGTAATTCAAGCACGTAGAAACGGGCTAGATTCCCTTCGTACGTGCTTTTTAAGTTGCATCGCAGTAAAAGTAGCGACGCGCGCCGAGAACACCGCCCGTGCTTTTCGCTCCGCGCGAAAAACACGAACTTTCTCTTACGGGAATGTGATGCATTTGCAGAATTGATTGTTTCCCCGCCTTTGAAGTCTTCCACTGTGCAATGGGTAATTTTACTACTTGTTTATTTATTTATTAAGCTCAAATTCTTACCGGTATGATAAAATCATAAAATAATAAGTCGACGTAAATAATAAGATACTAATATATCCATTAAAACAATCCGTAATTTAATTTTAGTGTATTAAATAGAAGTTTATATAATATTGCAAGAATAATTGAATAATATATCACGTGTAATCAATTTATATGCAACGATTTGTTAACTTGTTGCATATAAGATAAATCGCTTTCGGAATTAAATTAATGTCAGTTACATATTTGTTGACAAATTCTTGTGTATTTTATTAAAGGCAGGTTATCTGCTAATAATAATTACACAGTGCATAAATTTACGATATTGTTGCAGGTCATTTATTCTGAATCATTGCCGGAAAAGCTGGTCATATAAGTCTAGTGTTTCGATCTCATATTGATCTTTATTAGTTAATGATGATTTTCAATTAACCAACGGACAAAGGTTTCGCCTGCGGCAATGTGACATGTGTCGGTGCGTTAATGATTCATCGATCGCTGCTGGTGCACTGCAACGTCGACAGAGTCTGCCCCTAGCAGACGTCGTCTTCTGTCGATTTGAGCCTGTAACTAATCGTGCGTTTAATTCCTAGCTGCATTATGCCCGTTTCTACCAACGTCAGTTAACTTTAACCTTAGGTTAACTCACTCTTCGTCTCTTTCTAAGGGGGACAGTTGGAAAGAGACGAAGAGTGAGTTAACCTAAGCTTAAAGTTAACAGACGTTGGTGGAAACGGGCATCAGTCAGTTGTAAATACACATGTCGATCATATCTTGTTTTTACTTATTCTCGATATAAGATCAACGTATGTCGAATTTTCTCTCTTTTAAACACTTTCTTTCTGTTATCTACTTGTTTATCTTGAAATTATGTCGTATGCTTTATAAGTATAAATATGAAAAGAATTTTCTTTTATGATTGTCGATGCCGCGATATTTCGATTAATACAAAATTAATTCCAGAAAATTTATTATTAAAAATCAAGAGCAAAATTTGTGGCATACTCTGTAGACATTTTAAGATAATAGACAAAGCATGAAAGCTATGATTATGACAAGCTAAAGCGTATTGTTCTCCTCTCGCTCCTTCTCTCCCCTTCCCCTTCTCTGTAACTCGATGTCATCAGGGTACGCTAACTAAACCGCCAGCATCTCCTGTCAATTTGGCTTTACGGATTATTGTAGCACGATTGCGTACAACCGTTTGCGGACGACATGTCGCTTAGGCACGGGACGAGGTACGGAGGCGTTGGCGCCAAGGAGCGCGACGTCTGCCGGAAATTGTAAACGTCGTCGAATCGCGTGCAGCCGGAAGGTGCGACTGACAGTACTTGGACCCGTAATACGGCGGAGGATGCCGCTGTCTTTCGTGCCGTGGTTGCGAACTTACATTCCGCGTTATATTTAATATTTTCCGCGCAAGCTGTGCTAGACTGTTCGCCTGAAGTTCGAAAATTGCGTGCAATTATCTTTTGGGCAATCGAGAGAATGCCTAACGTTTACGAGAATCACGTAACCACATTATGACGAGCGAAAAATAAGGAACGGTTGTAAAATGTAGCAACGTTTGAGATAAAAAAGATTCAATTGAATTTAAATATATTTTATTTTTGTTTTACATTGCATTTTTAAACGTACATATATTATTTTTCTTAATAAACGTGGAGAATGATCTTATTTACTGAAAGTACACATATATCATGAAAGAAAACATATACTATATATTACACATAGGATATATCATTTTTATAGACTGAATTTCGATGCACTTTTAGTATAGGCTAGGTTATCACGATATTAGCCCGAGGGTTAAACGAGGTGTTAGATAGCATATGCAATGGAAATTGCTATTTGTGATATTTTGATAGAACTAGAAATCGTTTTTCGTACTTTTCATATATTCACGAAAACGTTGTTGGAACGGCGTATCAATATTGGATCGGAATAATCTCGATCGTAATAAGGAAGCCACTTAAATAGACGAGAGAGAATAATTAATTTACATTAAGCGGCTGAAAGCACATAGCTATCGCAGTTAATTGTTAAGTGCAAACAGTAACTTTATCAACGGCATATAACGACAAAGATTTGATTAGGAAGATAAAATGACATCAAAGAATAGAATTAAACATACAATAATTTAATTAGTAAATATATTCCGACAACCGTACTTAATTAATCGACGCGCTTCGAATTTGAGAGCGCTTTATTATTGATTTTTTTTTTTTTTATTGATTTGGCACACCGGCATACCTACAGCACAAGAGTGAAACTGCTCGCTGGCAAAGTGCGTAGGCAGAAATGCGTTTTATGCTGTTATTTTCTAAAAGTCACAAGTACGCGCTCAAATCTCTGTGGAGACCTTCGTTTTCGTTTACGTAGTATAAGTAAACGTCCCCGGAGTACCATGGATCTGAAACGGACCAACGCGGTGACCTCCGCAAGAGTTAACAACACGCGATATATTATGGTCCACCGGCTTTGTGTGAGAACTATTACGCGGTCCTTGTACATTATTGCGCTTGATCAATGTCCAAGCGAATGAAAGGCTGATGGTACAATCGAAGAGCTTTGTAATTTCTGCAGTTATACAAGTTCGTAAGAAGATATCGCGTATTTTGCCTTTGCTTAACGAATTATTGAACACATTTGTTGCAAAGTAATTAAATTATTATTTTGCACGTATTAGTAAATATCAAATAACAGACAGTAGTAGCGAATTAGAAAAACGTATAACAACCTTTTGAAATCTCCAAAGAAAATAAAGTAGATCAGATATTGTGTGTTATAGTATATTTGAACGTATGCAGACATATTTAATCCATAAACATCTTAAATTGTAGTCAGAAATACTTGGATTTAATCTTGAAGTACCTTATACTTCCAATTTTCTTTTAATTTATGAAAATTTATACTACGCTATAACGACTACATCGTTATTATCGTCGATCGTATCATTTAATTTGAAGAGGTCGAGTCGGTTTAGACTTTAAGTTTTATCGAGAAAATTTTCTCTTATGCCAACGTGTGCCATCGGATTATCGAAATTGACGATAGCTTTAATACCGCGCGACAACCTATCATTATTGGCGGTCTTCGTTATCAACGCCGTATTTACGCCCTCGACGTGCCACCGCGGCGTAAGAGCGCCTTCCAGGAGCGTGCGGGCATCTCGATACTCGTGTCAGGATACCGCGAATACTTGCCCACACACGACAGCATGAACATTCATCCTGCCAGCTGTGTAAGTCGAGCCCGAAACACGCGTGAACATCGATTCCTCCGATCGCTCTGGTACCAGACACCGAAACACCCTATCACGTGACCGCATGTCAGACAGGGCGAACCGGGCAATTTCCATAGCCCTCTTGATAGGCGTTTGCCAATCGCCTGACAGTTCCGCGTAATATGGCGTCTCTAGGATTAATCTCAAATTTACTCTACCCTTTCGTGACACCTGTCGCAGATCTGTGCACCCAGCAAACACCAAGTTACATGTAACTTACAATGTTAGTTGTAATTTCCTACTCAGCAATGTAAATGTTATATATAACACACGTGTTATGCTGCATTTACATTGTTGAGTAGGGAATTACAACTAACATGTAAGTTACATGTAACTTGGTGTTTGCTGGGTGTGTTATAATTGTTAATCTCGTTGTTAATATCCTTACGCTCTTCATCCTTTTATTGAGAAAGAGTACTCCCTTCTTACGAAAGTTTGGCATGAAATGCTATAAAAGCTTCGTCGTGATACATTTTTAGGCTTTGTCTAAGAAAAAAATATAATACCTGTTTATTCTGTGTTCTCTCTTATAGTCTATTAATTTATTAATAACCTGTTAACTTTTTATTTATCATCTTACTAATATTGTCTATCAGAAATATTCTTCTAACCGTGTTCCATATCTCATTATTCATTTCGAGGATTGTCGAGAGTGAAATGCTCATCCTTCGGGAAATTGCGTTTTCGCGACCCTTCGAACATCTCGACCGGGCGTATCCTTGTTCGGGCACGACGGATGTACGCGACCAACCACGGAATTACTCTGCGCGCCGTATCAGACGAACTGTCGTCGAGGGGGCAAGATCGTTGTCGTCGTACGATGGAAGGGTCACAGCCCCCAAAAGCTACCGGATCGTTGTCGTGTGCCACCGAGGGTCATGACACCCAAAAGAGCGTTACGACCCTTGACCTATGTACATACCACAGATAGCTGGTCGTATAAGTGCACGTTCTTCTTCGTCCAGACCGAATTCATCCAATATTCATCTGTCTGCGAATCTAAATCAGATTTGTTTCGATATACGTCTGTACAAAGTCACGAGAAAGATGACGAAAATAGTAAAATATGATAAAATAAAATAAAAGAAGGAATAATAAAATTTGTACATACATTGCACATTTTTCAAAATAAATTAATTGTTAATTCGGTTTTCTATTATTTATATCCGCATAATTAACGCAGCGTGTTCTAACGACGGTTTCTCTTGTGTTCCAACGCACTTCGTGCCGTAATCTCATCAGACGCAGGTTTTAATAGTATGAAAATTGTTTTCGTTATCGATAAAAATAGTTTCGACTGTAAGACCGTTAAATGCAGCATTTAAGGCCGCTCGAGCTCGAAATCGGCCATTAAGGCAGCATTCACTTCCGCTTCGTAGGTCGACCGATGCCGATGCAGGGAAAGTGGTGACGTTACCCTGGCATGCTTGCCAAAGTTTAATGCACCTTCGGCTTTTCGTGGCAGCGCACGAAGGAAGTCGCCGTCGTGGCGCCGGGAATCTGTTTCTTCTTGCTATACGCTTCCGCCTCCCGCTTTCCGCTATCTTCTCATCTGGACTCGGGCACTTTTATACCTTGGCGGTTCCGACGTTGTCGTGCTTCTTTTGTGATCTTCTATTCTTTTTCCTCTCAATTCGTTAGCCCGACGGTTTATCAGTTGAAGGAGAGCACAGCACACATAGAATGCAGCGAATCATTCAATATCTGTCCGGCGAAAAAATTGGACGGTTGATTGCGCGCTTTTGGAAGTTATTTCTATTTTGTTTCGCGATGCCTCCAGGCAAATCATGTTTTTGACAATTAAAAGATGGACACGGAATACAGCCAAGTGCCAAAAATAATACCTTGAGTTACGATAAAGAGGAAATATTTTGTACATCACATTCGCAGTGCTCATTAATTTAATGTTTAATTTAACTTTAATTAAACGAATGAAAATTTGATGTTTCCCTCAATGAAGTACAAAGCGGAGACTTCCACGGATAATTAAACAACATTATTACGAAATACGTAGCATAAACATAGCGTGCGTAAAATAAAGTGATTAATAATCTAAACAAAAATCGTTTCTGGAACGAATGTAAAATGATCTAGAACGATGACCTCGAATCGATTAGAAAAGCAAAGCTAGCGGCTAGTTCGCGACGGACATGATGAATTAGTCACTTTATATGCAAATCTATTTTCCTTGCATTGCGCGAGCGAGCTATGTAAGCGTAATGATATGTCCAGTGGACCAAAAAAGATTGTTCGCGTCCGGACAATCAGGTAGCGACTCGTGGTCGATTGCCCAGCCCGACGAGAATGACCATCCTCGTTTCCTGCACCGTATTTCTGCAAAATACGCGTTTTATGCACCTGACGGATGACGCATAAAATTTCTTTTTCTCAACGATAGAAGATATACAAACCGAGAAGGAAAATGGGGCTAATTAATATCCAGCTATCTTGGGCGAGCATCATAACGACGTTGAGCAATTTTATCTTTGACAAAACTCACTCGGTCGTGTAAATAGAGTCTCATAATGTTAATTGCACATCATTTCTCGCTGCTAATTGTCTGGAAATATAGTGTCTGTATTCAGATGTCGGCATTTAGCTCGTCACACCATTATACGTGTACACCAAAGTCATGTATAATAAATCGCGAAAATATGAAGATATGTTGATCTAAATTTCGTGATCTTGAATTGTCGACTCAATAACGATAATAGAATCATTTCATTAAGGAAATATAGTGTTACAAGTATTGCTAAAGCATGGATGAATTATATATAGACTTAATTTTCTTTTTAACTTCTAATTTTCAAGAAAGTTGTACGTGAACATATCAATGTATATGATATTTATATATTAAGTGACTGTTGTTTATGTCAAATTTGCCGCACTTAAGGATGTGTTTTGGCTGTACAATACCAGCAAAAAGTGATTAAAATTTAAAAACTGCAGATTTCTTATATTTATATTGTCTGAAATATAAAATAAATAAATTTATACAGCATAAGAAGTTCAACTATCGTAAAATAACATGATTCTTACACGGAGAGAATTTTCTCAAAAAATTTACCCTGAAATTCATGGTAATCGTAGGGCAACATGGTATTTCAAAGATTTTTATGCAAGTTTCTCTGATTAATTTCTACCACAATAAAAAATATTAATATGTACTATAATAAATATAAAATATATTTGATTAATTTTACTAAAATACATAGTAAAATCTCCATAATTTCAAAATATATTAAAATCTTATGATTCTTTATTGTTTTAAATAGAATAAATGCCAAGTAGCGCTAAACATATAAAATATCTTATATAAATTTTACAATGCAGCATAATACATATTTTTAATCTGACTTATTGTTAGTTGCCCCTGATAATTTTACCATGCAGCATGGTAATTTATCGGCTATATTTGATGATTTTCGATTATTTTCATTGTCGGGTGTGTCTAGCTACGTATTATAGATAAACTTGTATAAACAAGAACGAGAAAGAAAGGACCGTAGCTCAGAGGGATGTGCGCTGGGCTCGTGAGCCGAGGATCCGAGTGTTCCGAGTTCGAATCCGACCTCCGACCAAAACTAAAAATCGTTTTTATTCGATCGCCACCTCTCGGAATAAGGTGATGGCAACCCACCGAGAGTATCTTGCTTGCCACGTAAATTCTCCTCTTTGGAGATCCCTCAGTTTGGGGTGTTTTATTAGAATGTTAGCAATCATGCTATACCAAATATACATTTTAAAAAATTTTACATAAAAATATGTAAATTTTACGAAGCGCATTGTAAAATTATTGCCTTGGAACACTTTACAATCTGCTTGGTAATTTTTATTATGTTGTTTATATAATGTCTTTTTCATATTTAAAAAATTTCTTTTATTACCAATAATATTTGACAGATTGTCAAGTTGTCCCAAGCTTATTACCAAACATAGCAAAATTTGTAGTGAATTTTGCGTTAAAATATAACGAAAAATTCTCTCCGTGTAATGTCTTCAAGAAAGGGAATATTTATAATTAATATTTTTCGTAATCAACGACAAAAAATTTTAGTCTGGAAAATGTCCTGAAACCAACTGCGAAAAACGAAAAAACGAATAATTTATAAAACAATTCTCGTTTACTATAGGTATCGAATAATTTAAATATACAATTATTATAAAAGTAATAAGTTATATATATTAAATTAATAATTTTAAAACAAAATATAAACTATTTAATGCCAGCTTTAAATAACAACACCGCATTATTTTCTACGTTGGCATTACTGCCTGTCAAATTTCGAGCGCAAAAAGTATAAATATAAGTTCTTTGAATCTTCGTAAATCTTTTAAAATGCCGAAAAATGATAAATATCGTTGGAAAAGGAAATGGGTATCGGAAATTATGTACAAGAAGCGAGTAAAACAAAGCGATTTCACTGTTTGCATCGCCAAAAATCAGAAAGTGCCGACGTCCATAACCGTTATTCGATAGTAAATGAATGCAGCGTACTGACTCATATTTTGCTACAGTTTTAGGTAAATAACTTTTAAACGAGTAAGTGGATCCAAATAAACTTTTGCACGAATATTTATTAGAGTTTCATTAGCATATGTAAAAAATTTGATTTAATTCATAATGCTACTTCCTTATCAAATTATAAGAATAAGAAGAAAATTCATGCGTCAACAAACTTTCGATTAAAATATCTCAGAAACTAAAGACGTAATAAAAAATCTAACTACATTTTTTAAATATAATGTCGGTACAAGCTTTCGATTGCGACCAGTCCGAATAAGATTGGTGCAGCCAATCCCGAGATATGATAAGAATCAATGCAAACCAAAAAATCAAATAACTTTTAAACCAATAAGAGAGTTGTGCTAAAATTTTACACAGATACTCACAATCAGACGTAATAATAGGACAATCTGTGAAATTTTTAGATTTTTGGTAATGCTTTGAGATGTGACACATACATCCTTAATGTGTTGTTTTATTTATTATTTTACCTCAATCTATATAGTTTATTTTTTATTAGAAATAACGCAATAATGAAAGTTATTATTGAAATTCCATTTTTGTTTATCACAGTTAATCCAGTCAGTTAAATTTCATTCTGTAAGCTAGTATTATTGTAACATCACGAAACGAAGAACACAAAATCTTAAATTTTTTATGCTATAGGGTAGAAGCACCTAATATCATACACCTAATTTTATGGTGTACCTAATATCGTATACCTATTTCGCCGGTTTCCAATAGAGTGCAACACTTCCGTGACAAAATGTTGCTCTATACGATATTAGGTGCTTCTACCCTATACACTGAAAAACGATATTATCTAATAGTATTTTCACTAAGAAAAGACCGATTCTAAATTAATCGTGTAATTTTACTATGTAAAGAAGAGACCATACGCAACGTATGACGTCCGTTGCATTCGGGTCAGCAGATAGGCTCGCGGAAACGAGTTTGTCGTGTTGAAGACCTTTCGATCCAATTGCTATCCCTTGCACACGACCTGCTCGAACGTGCATTATACGAGTGCGACATAAATAAATGATGCCATCGCGGGGCACCGGCGCGCAACACCGCTATAACGTCGTCGGCGAGACCGGCGCAAATTCAATTGCACGCCGTAACGCGTAACACCGGCGTGCGGAAGGTATTTCGATTGGATTCATTAAAAAATGTCGAACGATCGGAAATCTGTCATTCGATTACCGGTAGATTTATTCCGGTATCCGACAAAGCACGGAGAGATCCGAAGATTTAATCCCGCCCGTGCGCCCGCCCGCGGATGTAACAATCGGGAAATAAGAGGAAGGAAATGGAGAAGGAAGAAATTTCGCGGATATAGCGCTGCGGGATTGCGCGCCCAGGAGTAAGGATCGTGAAGTGGGTCGGCCGCGGATACTTCCGCACGTCCGCTTTAAAGGATTGACCACGGAAGCAAAGTTATCGAGGAGCTTATCCTTGTCCGTGTTCAGGGTCGTCTTCGAAATCTCAGGGAGGGTTGTGACCTCGATACGAAAAGATCATCACGATGATCGTGCTGCTGAGAAAAGCTGAGAGAGCAGTGTTTAGACTGATATAGAGAAGACCTCATTTCGCGAGGGTCTGAAGATGAAGAGAAATTGAAACTGGAAATTTTTTGTTGTATAATGCAAATTTTTCTTGAAATAAATTTTAAGCGCTATATACTTTATTGTTACAAAGGTAATTTCAATTTTATTTTTATTATTAAGATCTACCAAATAAAGATATACAATTTGTTCAGGATTTGCTAGGAGTTTTAGGTCTGATAGGAACAAATATATTTTATAATATTTCTTTTATTTTATTATTTCTTTTATTTTTTCTCTTTATCATTAATTCAAGGTTTAGCAATTAAGATTATTCAGTTATTTATCTCTATTAATTCTATATCATGATTTATATAATACCCAGAGATGGTTAAAAGAAATAATAATTGGCATGTTATCAGTATAATAACACTTGTAAATGAACGGCTGCATGCAAAGTAGCGTCAAATCAACAGATTTTAAAATAATTGAACGCTTCACGATCGGTCGCTTGTGCACGGCGCTCATGCGTAACACAGCTATATTCAAATCGACTTATCGATTCGACCTCTGGTCGACAACCGTTTCCTAGAACGACCCATTCATGTAAGCGTAGTGTTATGCTTGTATCGTAATCAGGGTCGAGCACCTACCACCCACGCAAAATTGTTTTCCTACAAGCTAGGCTGAAGATAAACCTCAGTTTATTACGCTCGTTCTTCTTCCGTGCTCCGTAACACGCGCGTGCAAGAATAAATTTCTTATTTTAATCAAAGAGGAAAAGTGTATTATTAATATCTTCGCACAAAATTACGATATCGAGAGAGAGAATGTAATATATGTATATACATATAATTCATAACGTATTTTCTTTTAATTCTGTTGCATATACTGAATGCTGTAAGAAACAGAAAAGATCTTTTTTTTTATATCTTGATTATGAAAATACGAATATATGACTTGTTATTTTTTTCTCTTTCCCTCCCCCTCTCTCTCTCTTTCTCTTTCTCTTTTCTTATTAAATTATCTAATAATTATCTAATTATTTCATCTAAATATTTTTCAAAATTCTCTTTTATTTTAGTTCAAATTAAATTATAATCCCTCCATAAAATGCATTCAATCGGAAAATGAATTGCGTTATTAATGCTCTGTGATTTTGAAGATAAATTGTATTAGTATTTTTGTATATACGTTTATGCATATCATTAGAATAATTTCTGACATAATTCTTGTTAAATTGCATTAATTTCGGCGACATTAATTGCATTAATGTCGCCGAAATTAATAATATCGCAACAGCTGGCCTATATTTTTGCTAACCATTTGTTAACATTGATAACGCCATACAAAATAAACTCACACCTGATAATATGTATAAATTTGTTTAATAATTATTAAACTCATAAGATTTATCATATTACACAACGCGACACTTTAAATGCAGTTGTGGATATAACATACAGATCGTAAGTTTTCTTAATAATTTAGAAACAAATAGGAGATAGGTATATACCTAGTGAGAGTATAGCATTTATAAACCATGTGTAGAAAAACAGTTACACCGTCTGGCACTGTTATAAATTTATCACGAAATTCGAGTTTTAGTAAAAACCGAATTTACAAATGCAAATTTGCAAATAATAAAAATGTTATTTTTCGATCTTATTTATCCGACGATATTCAACGAATTAATAGATATGAACGAATAATTACCCCTAATTTTCGTGCTTTTCAGTGCTAGCATCAAAGCCAAGTTACGAAGCTTATACAACTGTACTGAATTGAACAGTTTTGAGACACGTGTACGTCTGCTTTGAAGTGCTTTACGAGCGTACTATTCGTGTTTTTGGAAAGAGATTACTCTCAGCATCTATTTAATATATCCAACGATATTAAATTTGATACAAAGATTCATGTCTTGGTAATTACCGTTTTATCAATTCCATCTTTCCGCATTGATATTTGTAGCTTGTGAATAAACTTTTATATCCCATTCGCGCCTACGTTTATTTTGCTCTGAAAAATATTATTTCATGCTTATAATTCCCATTTTTAATTAACATGGATTCTGTTAAAAACATCAAAAATTTGAATGCACTGACGTAATAGATCTTTTTTATTTTGTTCTTTTCCTGGCTGGATTCCTTGATATCCGCCAGGCAGTAGTTCTTGATGTCTCTTCTCATACGTGCTAATATTGTTGGACATATCTTCGGTCATAATTGCAGTTGAATTCGAATGAGACTGAATCAAATTGAATTGCACTTAAATATTGTCAATTTTTTTACTGTGTATTCTATACATATAAAGAATTTGTGAACGAGAACGTGAAAATATGCATTTTATTGATGCATGAAGTGATTCAAAACAGCTAGCAACGAATTGTTTGGTAAAATTATTCTCTTCGTCTCTTATGGATTGAGTATCGAGAATGTGTGATGGAATATTGTGAATTTATATTGTTGTTCTCGAAATATGCTGGCGCGACGTACTGTATAAATAGCGCGCGTGAACATGCATTCGAAATAATATCATAAACATCCCGTCGACGCTTCGTCTAACAAGCGTCTCCGCGATGTCCATTTGTTTTACGTTCGTGGTTCCTTCGGCGTACGCGGTACGCGAGATCATCGTATCGTTTACCAATAACAGTAACTATCCGCGCGATTGGATTTTCAGTGTACACATCGGTACAAAAAGAAGAGCTGTGTTTTGATCAGTGCACGGTGCAATAACCCCACAATGGATGAAATTGCGTTTGGGACGAGGACGAGGTGTTCACTTTAACGCAAAATTAACGCGAGAGGAGTCTGCCGCTCGTCTGGTTTTTAATTTCGAAAATGCTACTCTTAAGTCTTAATCTTACAAATATATTTAAAACAATAATATAAGGTCCCAGTCGTATATGTCTCTTAATTCTAAAAAAGTCTCAGAATAAACATGAAATCAAACTTCTACAAATCAGGCGATGATGTCTCTTTCTTAATCTTATAAACACAATTTTACATTCGAGCAAAGCAGACTGTAAAGTTTTTGTCTAAATGGTACTTAATGTTAAGCTCAACCTTAAATTAATTGCGGACGATCGTACCGCGGATGGCACTACAGTCTTTAATTTTCGACAACCAAATGCCGGCTGTGATAATTTCAACGACTAGTAAAAAGTTTAATCGCAGCACGCCAGAAATGCTATCGAGACTACCGCGAAATCTAATTGCGAGATCGGGGGAACACTCCCCTGTAGCCCGGGAAAATTTGTTTTCCTGGTAGGAGCATTAATTTGCAGAACACTGCAGCGAACGCGGCTTTCTTGTGCGCTGTCGTCTGGTTACGCACCATGTACAGCGCGATACAGCGTGTGCAGGCTCGTACAGCGAGATAAGAACTTCTCGAATTACTCAAAGTTAATGCTAACATAAACGCGGGAACTTTTAGTGTTATTGCAAGGTTCGCGGAAGCGCGCGCGCGGTCCACCACGAAGATTTGCTGCGGCACGAAAAGATTTGTACGGTTCTTACATTTATTCATGTCTGGTACGTTCTCCTTGGCCGGGATAGAAAAATGGCATACCCTTTACAAAATTATTGGGATTTGGTAAAATGAAACTCAGCTCGGAGCTCCTACATTGAATCGATTTTCCTGCGATTCGTTAATCCTTTGCGAGTTCACAATACAAGTTATCGTATGGCAACTGTAACTAACTGGAAACTATTTATTTTTTTGTAATTTAAATTTAATTAATTTAACGTTGACGCAGATTGCCTGTCAATATCTTTATACCCATGTCCTCCGCAAATCGATTATGATAAGCTACGTTGTTTGATGAACTTCCGTGGCGCGGAATATTAAATTCTTCACCGTACATGTTAGTTGTAAACATTTCTGTGTCTCACTTTTACGATCAATAACATTATTATATAGCTGGCATTATTATTGTCTTTAAGTCAAACTTAATGACGTACGACTAATTATAGCCTATAATAATTCGCATTCAGAGATTACGAGAACGAAGATCAGAGAATACTTGTAATATCTGCTTGCATTTAAACCGATATTGTTTAGCGTAATTTGTGCGATATGATCTCTTGCGGTTATGACAATGACATGCAATGCAGATTGATGTGAGATTATTTTAAAGATATTCGTATTATTACATTGCAATTAAATGTTTTAATATTAATGGATGTACATTATACATATATTTTATCTGATATTTTTAATAATGAATTACGCAATGTAATTACGGTCACTAATTTTCTTAAAGGAATTGCAAGATGTTTGCAATACTGTTATTACAACGCAATTAAATATTATTCAGGATTATTTAAAGTAATTATTATTTGTTGAATTAATTGTTTTTTTTTAGTTAAGATTTTTTTGCGAAATTTTCTTATTACTCGTTATAAGAGTTTTAGTATCGAAATTATTCTTTTATTGAACAATTGATTTAAAACTGCTCCTTCTTTGTATCAATATGACGATCTGTATTTATATCAGTTGCTGTTGTTTGATTATATAAACCAGAATCTCGGATAAATCTAAAAAGGCCCATTATTTTACGCATCACCGACAGACTTCGCTTTCTCCATTTTGCTTGTTATGATTTGCGATCCCGCAGGGATGATTGATTCGTACAGTCATTTGGGCTTAGCACACCCACGGACCCGAGCTTAATGAAACCGTGGACACTCTCATATATTACATCACATACCCCTATATACACACGTTTTTGTAAGCGAGAGGGCAATGAACATTTGAGGAAAATTAAAAGCAAGATATAGCTTATTTTAAAAAATAATGAGAAGAATTATCATAGGAATAAAAACAACATCCATATACTTTTTATTACGTGTTTAATATAAAAACAGGATAGAGCAAAGACTTAAAACTCAGTTTTTATTTATATTCTTTAATTTAAAAAAATAATTTGCATCTTTTTTCTTGGTATTGTGTGGGGAGACATTATCACCGCTTAATTCTTTACCGAGTTCTTTACCATTTATTCCATATATTTATTCTACACCTTTCTAGATAGAAAATATAAATTACAATTAATAGTCATTTTTTATTAACCGATATAATAATAACATGTTTTTTATATTAAAGTTTTATTATTAAAAAATGAAGTGTCGCATTGCATAATGAATAACAATATTTAATAATAGAATAATAATGATAATGATAATAATAAGATTTGATGATAATAACAACAATTTATCAAAAGATTATTGCATTTGATCTACATTTTATTAGCTCAAAATAAGATTGAGAGTTGCGGTTTCACGCTAACGAGACTAGAGCTGCTATTAGCAACTATCGTCTTTATTTCCACTCGATTCTTCTTCTCAATCCCTCTTCTCGTACCGTTCCCTTATCCCATTGTATCCTTAACACGCGTTTTCACGAAGGAGAGGGTCAGATGCAAATTCCCTCGTTTCTCTTCCTGGAGATTCCTCCACCCACTCAAACAGCCACGCTGGCGCCGCCAGTTAATTCGCGTAAAAAGCCTTCGGCGACTCGATGGCGATTCTGTTTTTCAGATTTACGTATCGACAGAATTCAGAATTCGTAACGAAAGCACGGGACCTCCGAATCGCGACTCATTACAGTACTTCGATAAAACGTGTTGTTTTCATGAAATACAAATGTGACTGCATATCGCTGTTCGAGTTCAAGAGAATTTCTGACCTCGGCATAAAATTTGCAAAAATAATTTCGCGTTATTAATACAATCGTATAATGAATATAAATTAATTATTAGGTTACGTAATATGTTAATGACTTTATTAAGCATAAAAAAATAGGATAAATTTAAATCTCAGTTTGTGATACTTTTTTTGTTATAGCTTTATAGCATTTGTTACTTTTAATTGACAAGAAAAAATATACAATAATATCTAATCTTGATAAGAAGAGAAAGGAAAATGCAACATAAAAGAATATACGAGTAAAATATATATGTGTTAGTAAGCTTATGTTGGTATATAATATATTAAAAATAATTTATTAGATCGCTTTTAAATAGATAAGAAGAAAAAAAAGGAAAATTTATCATATTTAGTTATATGCAAATTAACACAATTAATTTTAAATGTGACAAGATCCATCTGCTTTCCTACTACATGAAATATCGTATTTGTATACCGTTTCTCACGGACATTTCCGATTATCGTATTGATAATCAGATTAGTTCAATTATCAGCATTATCGATAGAGGAATACATGTGCATCGAAATTCCTTCCTAATTTATTCGCGTAACTGCCGTAACTACTTGGCACCGCGTACATAGGGCTTAATCTAATCAGGCGCCGCCCTCATCCGTGCCGTCGTTCGTGTCGATCGAACCGACACACACACACAGCCATTTGCCGTCGTATGTGAATGGTTCGTCCACGATTTCAATCTAGCCGCTCGTGCCACACAGTTCTTGGGATATCGAGCAGAGGAAAAAAGAAATAGGTGGGTGGAAGAGAATGAAAGGACGAAAGAAAATGCGCATGCATGCCGCTCTGCATAGGAACGTCTAAATTCCTTGGACCGCACGTGCTTGGAAAAATCCGAATGGCGGAGTTGACAAAATCTTGTATTTTTACAAATCGAAAAAATTATGCTGTTCACATAAGTCGCAAAGATTACTTTTGTCTTCCTTTGTTTTCTAAATCTATATATTATAAGAATTAGCAAAGGTATTATGATCGACCAAACTGGCAAATTTATTAATTAAAGTGCGTTCTTTAATTAATTAATTTGCCAGTTTGGTCGATCATAATACCTTTGCTAATTTTTATTACTCACTGGCGATTCAAATTCTCTTTTCGTATATATTATAAGGTTTATCTAAAAAAAATCGATAAAAAATTGAGAATATTTGTTCTAAAAAAGTAAAGCTTTAAGAAATTATACTTACATTTAGATACGTGTGATTAACTCATTTATGAAAGATTTGAAACATGGCAACAGTATAAAAGAAATAAAACACTGCTCTTTTTATTACGATTTTATACAGTATTAGACGAATTTTACATAAAATATTTTTTTGTATTTTATATATATATATATATATATATAACTGTAGAAAATATTTATTCTCGCTGTAGAAGTGCTTTGTTTGCATTTAGGTACATCTGGTAAATGAGAACGGAAATCCTAATCACTATAGTCTCTACACTCTTTGAACTCATTAACTCGCCCCTTTAAACATTCCTTTCGTTGCAACAGCGGCAACAGCGAGAAATTCCAACCTGTGGAATTTTATTTGCTACCATAAGCTACTATGTATACCTACCAACCGGGAATATATTCATTCGAGTGCAGCGATATTTAATTTAGACACAAAGACATAGGCAGGTATATAAGTCCAAAGATATAATCTTCAACATCACTAACCCGTACGCGACATCGATCGTTTTTCCTATTGCTCGTGTCGCATATAGAAAGAAATTTTTAATTCTTTTTTCGAAGATATTAAATAAATATCTAAATTTTTCCAAGATTAATTTTTTTCTTAATCCGCATTATAAATTATTTACTGTGGTGATGTTGAAATTGCGGGAACAAAATTTAAAAATTGATGTCCTCCCAAATATGCATATAGGTACTCTCATCGTCGGACAGACGACTGCGAGGCAAACTTCTAAAGATAATAAAATAACTCGTATTCGGAGGTGGCATTTAAACGTCCTCATTTTCAAAAGTCTTTTTCTCTCGACCCAACGCGACGGTGGGTTTGAACATTTCTACACTATGAAGCTTACTCTCTTTTTATCTGTTCATGCGGCAATCTTTGTCTTTCTCTCTTGCCCTTTCTAATTTTATTCTATTTTATTTATTTATTAGTTTTTTCTCTCTTTCTTAGAATATTTTACTTTTTTTTTTGTAGACGTGAATAGAATTATGCAATATGATTGTTCGTCATTTTTACCGTATTTTATTTTGTATTCATATCACTTTGCTGCATGAACACACAGCTATGAATGTAATATATCTGTATAAAAATAATATATATCCCGCAAGAAAAGCTTGCAAAAACGTTGGTTTATTTTAAGTATTTAGTTTATAACGAGACAAAAGAAAATGTAACGGTCTCATCGCGCTTTTCGATTTTTTAATACTTTAAGGGTTACTTCGACCAACTCCGATTAACTTTAATTGACAAAAATAAAAAATTAAAAGATTTGTTATATTAAAAGCAGCTTTTATTCACGAAGTGGTAAATCACGAAAAGATAGGTTAAAGAAAAATAAAAAAGAACGACATATACATTATACAGTTAAAAGTCTTGCTATTGACGAAATTGCTGATCGAGTTAATCGTCGATTAAAGTTAATCGGAGTTGGTCGAAGTGACCCTTAAAGTGTATATTTACAATTGTTATAAATATCAGTTTTCCAATACTAATGATTTAATTAGTACTGAAAGAGAGCCATTTTACAAGCATCGCGTAATGTTCTTTTGTGGATGGTACAATAAACTGCGTCCTGTCACATGTCTATATTTCACGATAGCGAGCTTATCCATGATCCGTGATGCATATTACCGCAACAGCTTGTAGTTGGATCATAGGGGCAGACAAGCATGGATAAATCAAGATATATATCTAGCTAATCATGAGTAGTGCTTAACTTGACTCCGTGAAGCATTCTCTGTGCTAGCTCGCCACTTTTGCTTAGAACCAATCCAATCCGTTTCAAATAGAGATAGAAGATGAAGAGAGACAAAGAAAGAGACAGAGAGAGAGAGAGAGAGAGAGAGAAAGATACAGAAAGAGACCGATTCGATCAACAGATGAGAGACTGCCGACCCCTCGTTTATGTAGCTCTCTTAACGTTTTGTTGGGCAAACTAACGCTCTGATCGACTCGAGATTCTAAAGCTATATAAACGCACGTGTTGAAAAAAGAATTTGGTACGAAGAAAGAATCTGGTCGATGGGAGAGAACTCGAGATGGGAATAGAAATGGATACGTTTGTAACAGAAGTCTCATTGTGTTCACAAAAGCTGCTGAGCTGACATGAAATGTTAATTGACTCTAGCAATTTAAACATTCAACCTAGCTAGACGTTAAAGGTAATTATTTAGTTAATCGAAACAGGTCGTCTCTCCGCTGTTCCAAAGATCGATGCTGCCCGGCGATAGGTAAAAATTTTTATTTTTTGTTGCTTTATGCTTTATTGCTTTGTATATGACGTTAAGAAGTGGATTAAAAATGTGGATTAAAAATTTTATACACAAATTATAAACATATAAAAATTACTAAATATATACGTCAAACCTACATATACGATATTATAGCAGCCAAGAAAAGTGAAATTTTAAGAAATAAAACTTTGATCAATTTTAAAATAGTTACATAAATCTTGCATTTCTATGATTCCATATTCTCAGTCTTTTCTTCTTCTGATAAAATAACAAATATAATTTTCTGCTATCTTATATGTGTAATAATCAATTTATGCTACAAATGGCTTCGATGATGTGAAGATTAAGTAGAATAATTAGAGTTAATAAGATAGATGGAACAATATAACAATTTTCAATGTAGCAAAAGTAATGAGTAATTATAATTTTTTTATATATTAGTAGACGTGTATTAGTGTATTAGTAGACAATGTACTATACTATTGTTGTATTTAATTCAAATTTAACTCAATGTCCAGCACAAATACATCATACATGCACGTGCATTTCATAATCATATAAAAAATTTTTAAAAACTATCTTAAAATACTCTACTATATTAAAATTATTAATTTTATTCGTGAAAAATTTATTATATACTATTTGTCAAAACATTCGAATTCTATTAATTCCACACAACATTTATTGTGTTCAGCAATACCTTGCGCACGTTCCACCTTGCTATACGTGTCCACCATCCTACGTGCAACATCTGCTCGCCCTTCTCGAATGTACCCCTTTTATACGCTTTGAAAAGGATGTTAATCGTGGCCCGAAACTGGAACCGCGTGCAATTCAATTGTAGGAGAGGTCAAGCGTGATAAACTGTCGGTGAATGTATCCCTGAAAGTATCAGACAATCCCCTTCTCTGTAAAAGAAACCTGAGGAACGCGAGTTTCTACACATGCAGGTGCAACAATAAGCCCGTATGTGCGTTCCTTTAAACAAAATCGTTAATGCATGTTTCAACCTCCGCGAGATAGCATACATTCGCGAGGTAGATACTCTATACGTTTATTTTAAGTGGTTTATATTTAAAATTGAACTGTACGCAATTAAATAATTAATAGTTTATTTTGCATTGAAATTTAGACAAATATAGCAATAAATAAGAGACATAAATTAATTATTATCTATACAAAAGAATAAATGTTAATATATATAAATGATTAATACTCATTCTTCTTGTGACATATTCAGTTAATTAATTTATGCTTGGTTTCCTATCTATTATAATGACCTTTGAGAAATTCCATGACCATAAATCACTTTTCAATCAATATTTCAACCAGATCGCAATTTCCTATCTGAAGAAACAAAAAAATTCGACAAAATCCACTTTCGCCAAAACTTTCCGAAACTCGATTTTAACGTGTGCTAGTTTTATCGGAGCGTGAAGGAAGAAACGAATTTACTATCGTCGTCTTTGCATATACACCCTCGTCGAGGCTTTCTCGGAAAAGGCCAGCTCATCTCACCAGATTTCCCTGATGTCTTTTCCTCTTCACCGTTTACCATTCCGACTTCGTTCAACGGTGATGGAGTCGTTCAAAGGTTTCCACAGTAACTGAAGGTTCTTGAAGACACTACGAGATTGTGTATAACCGCGAGAAAAACATCGAAAAATTATTTTAAAGCGGCGAGAAAAAAATATTATTATAGGAACCATTTTATGTTTATCAAGAAGTATATACGTCAAATAATTGTTTATTGTTTTTCTTTTATGTGAAACATTTTAGGAGAAACATTATTTATTATTATTATATAGAAATTATAATATACAAAAGAAACTGGTTTTCTACGAATAATATTTACGCATCGTTGCGAATATCTACTCGATAAGAATTATACCGACTAGATTTCTTCGTAATATTACAATCTTTTTCGAAACTTTTTAATATTTTTTATTTCCCAAATAAAATCAAGTTCAGAAAGCGTTGAAACTCGAGATAAACCTAACGTTACAAGATAAGCTTCCGCGAACGACGACGTTGCATTTTTACGATAAAATCTCGATATATTGTACGCGAGCAGGCTCGTAACGGCGGCACCCGCGATTTTTACGAGTGGTCGGACATTGTCTCGGTGGATTTACACAAAATCGATAAAAATATAGAGCGTCTACGGCCGAGACGAGTCGAGTAGGTACCGACTTTTGTGGCACGGAAAGAGTACTGCCTTCCTATTATTCCAGTTTCTCGTGTGATGCACGTGCTCCCACGGTTATCCGCTTCGGTAGTGCATATGTGCACATGTGCACATGTGCGCATACACGGCTGCTGTCTGAAGGTACACACCGGCGCAGTTATCAATGCGAGATTATGCATATAGACCGCGCGTCATGATTATTGCGATAGGATATGCTCGCTGAATGCGAATCCGCAGTCGACTCCTCCCGCAGGTAGATATAACTTCTCGATTAATACAGGATAGCTTGTGCTGATTAAAAGCACTCTGACGTTTGTTTTCATTTTAGCAGGAATATTTTGGCGGGAATTTTAACGACAGTCCGAACGATTAAAATCTGCAATGTGCAAAATGTATACGGAATGAATTGTCAAACCTTTAATTCTGATTATCCCATCTTGCATTTTTGTGATAAAATCCTACGTACAGTTTTTGTTTCTTTTTTTTTTAGACATTATATGCATGATGCATTTGCTTTATTGCCGAGACACCGATAACTAGAAACCCATTACCGAGGTGTTTATTGCATACAGTTACACAATCGACAATTTGGCGATAATTATATTCCGATTGTTATCTGCACGCTATTATCGAAAGTCGTAACGTGACAATTACGATCGTCGTAATATGCATTTACGAATAACGCGCGAAACGAATATTATGAGAGTTACGAAACGATCTTGTGACTCACTTGTTCGCATTGTCAAAGCCATTTCAATTTCACCGATTCTTGCACATATCTCGCAAATATGGCAAATCTACGGATATGTCGATGTAGCTCGGAAAACTCACGTTGCGCAGCATTTGCCTGATTGGGCGAATTGGCTTGTATTATATCCTTCGTGAATTTGCTATCGCGATTGCACGAAACTTCCTCCTTTTCCCGTCCTTCCATTCCACCTGCACGCGTAATGCGTTCTCGAGTATAGGTAGATATACTCATGCAAACACATGTACACAGGATACCTCAAAACATGATGAATATTTCCTTAGGTTACAAATTCCGTCATAAATTTGAAAGCAAATTCTTTTTACTCGGGAATTTTATAAACGGGTTATTTATTTCAAGTTTTTTCGTTTAAAACATAGAAAATATTCTTGTTTAATAAAAGTCTTAAATTATAAATTTTACAAGCGAAAACTAGATAAAATTAGCAAAATTTGTGATCTATTTATAGTGATTTAACTCGTTCTTCATTTTCAATCTTAAACGACTCAAACAATCGAATTTTCTCGTGATTGTGACGCTTATCATTCTTCCTAGTTAATTTTTTGGTTTTTATTGAAAGGATACGTTCGACGATTTCGGAACATTTTGTATACGGGTCGGAAACTCGCGCTCGTCGACGAGTCGTATCGAGCAACGGCGCGCGAGCGAATACGCGGATAGAATTTCGCCTCGATTTCTTAAAAATTATATTCGGCCCAATTTTCCGGAATTGCTGTCTTCCTCCCTATCGGTGTACTCGCTCTACTTACGCGAACCAGATGGCGTATTCTTGTGAGCGAAACGATTCGCAAGCTTTCGGGATTCCGGGCGCCTCCCGCCATCCGTTCTCTCTCTCTCTCTCTCGTCCTCGTCATCGCCGTCGCCTCTGTCGATTCTATTCGGACCGGAAATGTGCAGCACGGTGAAACGGTTGTCCTACGTGAACGATTTTCCAAATGCATGTATGGGTTAATTTACGGCATCCTTCGACTGCTCTCTCCCGAGATTTTCGCCGAGATCTTCCGCGTGAATGCAAGGGATTACGGAGATACGATTACCAAATCGCACCAGGATACGATGTAATCTCGCATTCTGTCCTCTCCACGCTGATACGATCTGTCATTTTATCGCTATTTTTAAAATTTTTGTCGCGTTAGCGATAAAATTTAACAAAATAAATTAAATCGTATAGCATTTGGATGCTACACGATTTAATTAATTTTGTTAAATTATTACATATAAGAAACAATATAATATATGTTTAACTTGCTGTTTTAAATCGATAATATAGGGAAACTAAAATCACCATATTTGCTTTACACAGGTGCAGGAAATATATTTTTTCAGACTTTTTATTATATTTGTATACAAATACTTTACAATTAGTTGTTGCCTTTCTCCTTCCAGAAATGAACGCAATCCCAAAAAAACATAATTGTATTGTTGTAGTAATGGCGCAGTAATAGCGGTTCTATTTATAACTGTAATAGCATTGCCTGCATTCTTTACTTTATTACTTTATTACCATTTTTATTTTTACTACACACTTAATACTCGCTAGCATATGTTAACTTCTCGTGACTTACAATATTATGCTTAGATTTATATATTTGGTACACGGATTTCCTACCGATATGTATCCGTATACATTTTCTCCTTCTTGGAAAAGATCTTATTTCCGATTAGATCGCTAATCGAACCGGAGTTATTCACCCCAACGAGTTATTTGTAACGAAAGAGCGACTGGAACTGGACGAAAAAACGAAAAGTCATTGCAAGACCTCGACCACAGCAAATCTCATTATAGCTGGCGTCGTTTCAAGTAGTATTTCTAACGAGATACACGACGACAGGCGGATCTATGAACTCTAAATGCAATGCGTTTATTGTTCTTTTCTTCGTTTTTCCCTTTGTTTCCGCATACTTAAAATGGCTTCCGCAGATTTTATTTTGCCAGATACTTTTTCATATTATAACGATAAGAAGGATGTGATCCTAGTTAAAATAAAGGATGAGACAACGGAATTGAACCTTCTGCAAAATGTAGATTCCACTGTTCCTAGCTGACTCATGTACATTGCGTAAAAATTTTAGTTCACGTTACTTTTTAAATTGCATACATTTTCTTCGTCAGGTAAATAATAACTTTTACTCAATCTCTGCTAATGATAATCGTAAAACGGGATAATCAGCCCCCGATGGCTGCGAGCTGTTTACCGCTAATTGCTAATTCACACAGAGTAATGCGACGTATAAACATAATATTATGTGAAATTATTATAAATGAGTTATATAACGAGACGTCGATATGTGCGCTATCACCCGCGTGACCCGATTTCCGGGCGTTAATATTTTGCGCGATATACCCGCGCTTTCCCGAAACATAAATACGTAACGCGCTTTCGAGTGTACTGGATGTATCTCCGTGTTTGCAAACATTAAATCATCCCCATCAACGCGACACCGCTGCCGGATACGTCCTGTAAAAAATATCTTACTGTCGTTCACCCCCCCCGATACTCAACAAATTGTGAACGGACAGTAATACGTAACATATACTTTCCGGCACGTGCAGTTATTTTCCTCTTTCCCTCAAATGAAATGAATGTTACCCGTAAAATTGAACGTTCAAGTTTACGGGTCTAAGCATAAATAAGCGACTCGCAACGCGAGTCAACATAAATATCTTACATTCTTTCTTAAATTTGGTTTCAAGCATTCGTAATGGTGAACCGCGTCCAACGTTATCCGCACGAATCTTCCGGTTCTTCGAAGCCGGAGGAATGAGACGAAAATGCAGGGGGAGGAGGGTTAAATACTCATGGTTATTGCGAAATACATGCAGAGCACGGTGTATGTACACACGTTATTGCACGGATCAACATCAACGTTGGTACGCTCTTCCTCCGTGATTCCTGTCGTAGATTAACGCGAGATCAACCCTGTCATCAGGCGGTTTCTCGTTCGGATTAATATCAAATTCCAGACGTGCGCAATCGGTCGAAGCTCTTTTCGAGTGCGACGCTCGGAGATTCGAGCTGTCCAACATAAGCCGAAAAGCGCTTATGGAGACGTTATTACGCAAAATCGGTTGCTGTCAACGAATATCGGTGCGTTAAGCAGGGAAGCTGCTATAGCTCAGCCAGAAATACCGGCGAGATGTGCCATTTATAACGTGAAGAAGAAAAAAAGATTAGTTGCCTCGGTAAGCTCGGTCAAGATTGCATTATACATTCCGTACATGCAATGTTGTCCGCCATTCGGACAGACACCATAACGACATCGCTCGTCCCGTAGCTCACGCGGAATTATTCGCGTCGCCGTTACCCCTTGTTGCGGCACGTAACTTTTTTATCGGCGCCATTATTTTCGGCGAGCGAGATAAAGCGGAGTCGTATATAGGCGCACGTATTCCTTGTAAATTCGACGAACTCGACAAATGTGTGGAATATTGACGTCACGTTGATCATATGGCATTAGTGGAGATATTATTGGACAGCTACGAGCGAATGGTTAAAGTTTCGACTTTTGCGCGAAACTGACAGACTGAAATTTTAATAAGTGATCGACATGTGCGACCCGCGGCGCTTTTTGATTTGCATTATTTGATCATTATTGGAATAAATGATATAATGATTTCGGTATTTTGAGAGAAATATGTCGATGTTGTCCGATAGTCCGATACAGCATCAAATTTTTTACTCGCATTATTTTTAATGGACGGGATGAAATATCATAGATTATGTTTACGTGAATCTCTAACTCTAAAAGTGCGATGAATACGGAAAAATAATGCTGCGTTTATAACAATATCATTGCATATTTTATAGTGATAATAAAGTGACATATGTTGCGCTTTTTTATTTTCAATTGTATATTTTAGAGTGAAATAATAAAGTAATACATTTTAGAATTTTTTTGCCCTTTCTTTTCCAATTTTAATCGATAATGTATTTAAATTAGGAAATTCGTATTTTGTATATTTGTGAGAAAATTTATGCAGTACACATACCGCACTTTTCTCACAAATATATATAGGTATATTGGATATCTTACATATATTTAGTAATAAAAACGTTAAAAGGAATAGATGGATTAATTAAACGAACGTGAGTATTTATTGGATATACATCGAACTGTACAATTCAATTAAAAGCTAAAAATTGCCGCAACTTGTTTTCATCACACAGGTTGCACAAATATTACTATTTTTGCTTGCTTTATGCCCTCGTACGTACTCTGCGTTTCAACAAGAAAGCTTCCATCATCCGCTCATGCATCCATTGTCAAGCGAAATGTCACCTAAATTAGGACATTCAATTTTTTCCGTTTAATGATTTTTCCATCTTGCCAATCTTCAGACTGTCATTTTCTGATACGAACGTTTCCTTCATAAAATTAATACGGTAGTTACATGTGACAAAAATTAATAAGGTAGTCATATGTTAAAGTAGAAAAATGTTTAAGTTAATTAAAATAATGTCTCTGTCTGTACTTCTTCAAAATTGTAAGTGATGACAATATTTGTTATGTTTATGATAAATAATTTCGATCATTAGAAACATTACATTTTTTAACGTGACATGTAACATTTAGCGTACAGAAAGAACGGTTTTGCTGAAGTATTTAAAAGTTTAAAAGCTAGATATAGATCTGAAAATAATTTTGTTGGACTATCAAAATAATTAGGACGCACAAACTGGGTACTAGAATGTCAAAACTTTGCAGGATTATTATCATACTTGAGCGTTCTATATAAATATTTTGATGGTCCAACAAAATTATTTTGATCTAGCTAAATTTTTTTTAGATACTTTAGCAAAACTGTTTCCTCCGTGCATATAACATTTTTAGCTACATTATATGCGACAGCTGAGTAGAAATTATCCGATATTGATTGATATTCGACACAAAACTGTGTGAACAAAACTGCCTAATGTGTCACAATTTTCTGTCCACGATGTAATGTCGATTTGTCAATCTCAAAGTTTTGTGGCCACACCTGCATCAGCGCGTTTTGGGACGGTGTGTACTATAAATCAATAAATCGATTTTTCAACACGATGAAACCGTATAGAAATAAAACGAAGCTATCGAATCAATTGGTTAACAAAACTAGAAACAAATAATACAGCGAAAACATTTTATACACTGAAGCTTTTACAATGTATAAAATATATGCGAATTGTTAAAAACGGATAAAATAATGTATTCGTTATTAGCGTTTTTATACCCTGTGGTATAATTACTTTACGACACAACATTGAAAACTTTTAAAGTCGATTAATGTATATATATCTCCGTACGCATTTAACTATTAATCTCTAAGAAACATGTGACAGATTATTTAAACCGTTAAAGACTATCAGTATAAAGTGCATTAGTATGTAAATAAGTAAATATAAAAATTGATTTTTACTTACCTATAAGTTCTTTGTGCTTTAGTTGGATGATTATTTAATTGAGAATTGAATCGCTAATGCATTTAAAAAATTCAGAAGTTACAGACTTAGCAACGAGCTCTGACAAAATTTTCGCAGAGTAAAAATGAACTCCAAATCTCTTCAAATCTATCAAAAAATCACAATTTGTTTATATATGTATGCGGCTGGAAAATCGAATATAATTAATTAAAAGAGCTAGCAGATGTTCCGAAGAGAGAACGACATTTTATCACAACATGCTGCGGGAATAGGAGATAGAAAACTTTCAGCTTTTAAGAGGCTTTATACATGCACCATCTACGAGGATCTTGTGAAAGGTAGATTCTGGAATCTTCGAGATCGTTAAGACTTTCGACGAGGCTGTATTACGCCCGGCTGCTCTTACCGACAACTTTGCGAAAGAAGATAAAAAAGAAAAGTACAGAACAGTTGCTTCAGCTGTGAGATTCTCTATAGAGAATTTTTTATGGTCAACTGATTGCTGCGCGTGGGTTACACGTTTTCCCCGTTACTTTGAGCTATATGTCTGTACCGAACATTGTGCTTCTGAAATCCGGTTTGGAAAATAATATTAGTGTGTGTGCGTGTATTCGTGTAGAACAGGAATGGAAAATTGAAATAATTTTGCTAACAATTCTGTACCGGTATGCCGTATATTTTTATTTCTGTAAATATATTTTATTTATGCAATGCTAAAAATCTTTTATTAATTATTTGTCGACGAATATATTAAGCGGCCATTAATTATTGCTTCAAGCATAACGTAACAGGAAACTGATATTTATAATAAATTTATATTCCCCATGTTTATACATACTTAAATGGAAAGAAAACGCAAAATAACATTTTAAATATTTCTCTAAAATTATTAACTAATATTTATGACAAGATTGTTACATACAATTGTTTAAAAAAATTTTTATCTTCTTTATACACTGTAGAAAAATAATTTTCTAAACCTATAATCAAATCGATATTGAACTAATATCTGTTTTAGAGGATCTCGTTAGGTTGGTCTCACATTTCGCACACTTTTTAATCTTTTAACGATCGATACGCAATTAAAACGTTCGCTAATCTCGTTAATGTATCCGGTAGTAGTATCGACAGATCGCGCAGATGTAATTACGTCATGTCGAAACAAGCGATCCAAATAAGGATAAAGTATTCTAACTTTTTTAGGATTGCATTTGCGCTTAATGTTATATTTAAATTAATAAATTTTAAGATTACCGACAGGAAACATTGCAAAATAATTCAAGATCCTGTTCTATTTTGTGAATTTATTTTTAAGTTTGCAAAATAAATCAAGATCTGTTTTATTTTGTGAATTTATTTTTAAGTTTTTTAAAATGATGTAAAAAAAGAAATAGAATAGGACTTACGTAGAATAGAAGATTGCTTCTTTTTATATCATGTCATTTGGTTACATTACGTTATGTTACGTTACATTAGTGCTAAAATCCTCAGAAATTATTAACTTCAAACTCGAAAAGCCACAATTCATTCTTACTCACACTTGTATGAATGCCTTCGCCGCCGATTTATTCGGGGAGAATTATCCACAATGACGCTCACAGGTGGGCCATCTCGTATATGATGCATCCACAAATAGTACATCAGCACATATGTCTACATCGCTCGACGCGTCTACATGTGTATGCGCCGTCGGTTCCCGAAGGAGGCGTTAACGCAATCCACACAGTCCCGATCCCTCGTAAACGCGCGATACCATTCGAGGCGATATCCTCGAATGCAATTTCAACTATTAGTATAACTTAACACCGCTGCGAGATAGAGTATACGAAATAATGCGGCGGGACAGTAATGCGCGCGTAATGTGGATATTGCGATGATACGAGTTGATGTACCGAGATGATACGGAACTACAATGTTACAAGAAGGAAAATTCGTGGTGAAAGTCGGGAGCATGTTACGAGTTAAGATTCGAAGATATATAAATTTCTTATCTTTGCCAAGCGGACTTGAATGGAATATTAATTTTAGACTTAGCTATAATATAAAGGGGCATTTAATGCTGAACGTTTAACGTGAAAAGAAACGTCCCATCAAGGGGATCTTTTATAGAGAAAAATCGACTCCAAATTGGTCAAAGAGTCCATGGATGAAAGAAAGAGTACCCGGAGCACTCTGTATATTCTCAATGAATCACCTCTTAGTCTCAATTTCTCGTCATTCAACGTTCCCATAGCCTCTTGCCCCGGCCCAATTAGATTCAGATCACTTCGCCAAGAATCGCGCGACTTTCTCGGTGCTATAGTCCTATATTGCGCGCGTCCCGATCAAGATCGCCGGGCGAATGGTGAATCCATTCGGCGAATATCTCACTATTCGCCAAGTCTGTTACATGGACGGTTAACCAGGTCAAAAGGAGTCAATTGCGTGTAATCGACCTGCGCAAGGCACCAAATCATCGCCAGGGGGGGTTTGCCAGCGGGCCACGGGAAAAAGAAATGAGAAATCAGACCGAGGCAAGAGAGAGAGAGAAAAAAGGGGCAGAAACCAACCGCAGCGAGTTCTAATAACGCGAGACGAGGTTGAGTAGATGAATAGACGAGGATACACCGGGGAGGCGTGGGTCGTTGTCGCTATCGTGCGCTCGAATCGGAAACCAATTTGAAAGCAATACCGCGCTCATCGTCGCGGCTTATCTGATGAAGGGAGCTCGAACAAAACGCTCTTGGATCCGGCCCCGACGATTCCGGCCGGGCCTACCTGACGACTTAAGCGACTTTAACGCCTCTCGGTATTTAAATCGGTTTCTCCTCTCCGATGAGCCGTTCCGTGACTCTCATCGCTCGCCGCCGATTCGCTCGTTAGGAGGTTTGCACCGCCACGCCGATGCCAAATCGGGATGGTGAAACTCGCGTCTGTTTTTTTTTTTTTTTTTTTTCTTTCATTTGATCAGGAACTGTGTTATTTCTGAGAAACCCGATAAATTATCTTCCTCGGAGTAGGATTATTTTCTCCAAATAATCGAAAATGTCAGCGGTAAATTCTGATCTAAGCTTCCGGCTTGCGATTTCGTTCGGCGTTAGGAACGCTTCGGCGAGCAACGCTCGCGCGGGCCCGGCGACCTCGTATCGAGGTTCACGAACTCCCCGGGATTCGGATGAAAAGTGACAAACGAGTGGGTTATAAATTCCGAGGTCCTCTTTTACCCGCTATATAGGTTCACTCGAGGAGGTTTCTTTTCCACGTACCACGCCCTCGACTCTGCCTCCCAAGAAGTTGTAAACGAAGGAGGCAACGTCGTGCCCACGCGGTCGTACGAGCCGACTTCACACCGAGAGAGCCGTCAATAAATTCGGTGAAAAACAAGGGGGTATTCCACCCTGTCGTGGCAAAGCGCGCGAGAAAGGTAAGGAGAATGGGGGCGATCTCAGCTTTAGAATTTGCCTAATTGGACAGTGAGATCCCTTTTTATCGAAAAGCAACATTCTCCCTCGGAAAAACATGTACTGTAAAATTTACGAGTAGCCACTGACCGCTTTTTAGATATCAAAAATTTACGATCCTTAAGTACGTCTCTCGGACCCTTCGCCCTAGCCCCTACGCGGCTGCAGGACCGCAGAACTCGCTTCATTATATCCTATTATTAGTGAATCGATCCCATCGTGGGATTTCTGAGCGTTCACGTGTATCCCTTACAGACACTTCCTCCACCCCCTGCGGACTTTTACTTTTTTTCTTCGAACCCCAAGGTAATTCAATTTGCGGGGATCCGACGTGATTAAACGGAACGCTTTCCTTTCATATCCGCGGTCAATTGTGAATACGCGCGTAGACTGGGGATGATTGAAGACCGAGGAAATATTCTCTTCGTGAAATGCAACCTCTCCTCTCAGCCTTTGACAACCGTAAATAGGACAACCGTAAAAAGTGTCGGTATATACGTTAGTCAAGCGTAATGAGTCATTCTTATACAATCAAGGAGATTTCAATATCTTCAAAAAAGTTTATAATAAGCTTCATATCAAGTAATCAATATGTTGACAAATCTGAATGAAATTTTTCATTTTTCCTCTTGGTCACGAAGGGCATATTTGCGAGAATGAAGAAAAAAAGTTTCTCGATCGTCCCTAGCGCCGACATGTTTGCGCGGAAATAGCCGACTGACAGGTTGAAGGTTTGAAAAATGCTAGCCGAGGAGCAAATCGACCAGCAAGGAACGACGAAGACACGGTGTTGGCCAGCTGGTGAAATAATTTACCGTGGAAATCGCGTTTTTTTTTTTATTCTGGACGACGCGAGAACGAGAAACGTCGACGAAGAGAAAGATGAAAGCAATAAAAAAAAATAGTCGAAAGAATGCTTTAAAACTTCTAAAATCGTTGATGTTTTCGCTGGATGTCGTTGGATATCTCGAACAGATCGAAACGAGTCGGAAGGATGGGATTTTATCCTGCAAGAACATTTGTCAACCTCTTCCTGTGGGGACTGTTCTTCGACCATTCAGTATTATCTGTTGTTTTTATTTGGAACTAGATTTTTAATTTAAAACTCGTGATGAACTCTAGTTATTAATTCTATTATTAATAGCTCTATTATTAATGACTCTGGATTTAATTAAAAAGAAATTAATCATGTATTGATCACGAACAATTTAATCACTTCAATCTTCTTAATTGTAAGTAACAATAAAAAGCAGGCACACATGTATTAGATGAAAAATAGTATCATTCTTATGCCACTTTATTCGCGGATAACGAAGAATTTATTTGCATTCATCAAAGCATACTTGCTTGCGTATGTTGCTGATAAAACGCGTCCGTGTCCAATTCCATGAAGCGTGCAGATATATGGTTGTCAAAGGCTGATTTTCCGTTCTGATTTTTCATTATTACGCTTTGATACCGGACACTTTTTTCCAGTATTTTTCAAGGAAATCCAGTTTCCGAATTTTATTTCGATACCCGTCCTCTGCGCGCACTATTATTCGTTCAACTCTTACTACACTTCCCGCCCATAACATGCACTTCTTTTGATGCGTAGCAAACGAGGGTTTGCCAAACACATCGCCGTCATACGAGCGCGATACGAGCGTCGTGAACTTCAATATCGGAGTTGTCAGACGTTTCCTCTTCCGCTCCGTACTACGGAGGTACGTCGTTACTAGTCATGCCCACCCCTACTTTCTAACATTTTTCCATAAAGCTCAGTCGAACATAGCCGCGGCGGTTTCGTGTGGTACGTGCAACGCGGCAACTATATATATTCGCCGTGCGCGAAATAAATTTTACATCAGCATGATTCCGAGAACATTGATCCAACATTAAACATATCGAACACGGCTTGCTTCCAATGGATCCAGACGCTGGAATTGTGCGAAGTTTGACAGTGAACTGACAGCGAGCCTCTACGATGCATTATTCACGTCGATCTGGGTTGCCTGACTGGAAAATTTCCGGATAGTCTGATTGCGATAGTTTGAAGGCAGGCGATGCTAAGCCGCGGCGTTGAACGACGACGTTGACTATTCTAACCGATTGTACTTACGTGATTATACTTACAGTTTCGTGGCGTTAGTAAATCTCATATTTTACAATCGCTTTACGATTACATGAGAAAATTAAATAAGACGAACAAGACTAACATCTACAGAAAGTAATAAATTCAAAAGTTAAAATAAAAGTTATAATGAAAATATTTGCAATATTTTTGAAACATAAAAAGAGATTCAACAAATCAGGATATCGAAATTGTAGTGCTTGCGTCATTTTGAAAGTGAACTTCACACCCAGTTAAATATGAAGCGCAGTACGAAAACGGTGTTCTTTGCAGGACAAATTGCGAATCGTATTCGCGAGAGAGGTTCAATTTCGTTTAATGAGTAGGAGGTGTTCAGATTTGTAGGGAACCATGCGAGAAAGTTTCGCGTACCGGTCGTAGACGAGAGAAAAACAGCTCTGGGAGGTCCATAGAGATTTTATCGTCTAACTACTGGGCGGTCACAGCACACGAACATCGAAGTAGTTCACCGTATATTAAATTATGAGATTCGGTATATCTGAATTTTTAACTAAGCAAATTATTTGGAATAAAGAGTGACATTTTATAGATATCTATAAAAATACTTATAGTATTTCCCTCGATTCTTTCCCTAGCTATTATATTTGCTCAAATTAAAATTTATCGAAGTTATATGCTCGGGCAGCTTTCATGTTTGAGAAATTAATTTATCAGATATTAAAACATATTTTTATGATAATCGACTTTATAAACTGTACAAAAAATAGAGTTTTTCACGGTATAATATTTCAATATAAAAAAAATCACATTTCATGATTTTTTCTTTACTATTTTCAGTGCATCGAATTGTGTAATTCCGTCTTGGATTTCTTAAGCATATCGACAAAACTGCCAAAAAATAAAAGCTGCTGTCAATAAAATTACTAAATACAACGCGCAGTCGAGACAAAAATACCTTCATAAATAATTCAATAAAATGTCTATAAATGTTCTTATGGGTTATGAAATCGAATGGTTTGACATATATCGAATAAAGAACACATATAGCGCTTTAGAAATATTTTATTTATAGCCACGCTTCAAATTGTATAGAGTAAAACTACATTTTTTTGCGATATTGATGTATTAAGTGCGTTTTGCTTTACTTTTTGACCATTTTCAATCTGAATTTTTCACAAGGCGCGATTTGTTGGATTTCCTCTAAACTCGATTTAGCGAGATAGGACAAAAACACCGCATTACCGTCGTATTCTTTCGTAATAAAATCTTGTCCTTTCCTCGGTTAAACGTTGTCGTGCTACGTTTGATCCGTTCTGAACGGTTTTCCGATTATATAGCATCTAAACAGACTGTCGTGCCCACAGGCCATCGAGTGCTTGACTCATGGCTTCGCCGGACTATTAGAAGCGAAGTATGATTTATGGACGCTCGTAGTCGTCGCCATAAAATCGAACTTCGTCCCAGAGCGCAGTTTACACGTAATATCGCGATTTCGATCGTTATCGTCAGCCTTATTCTCTCTTTTGGTTACCTCCTCCACCTTAGGTTAAACGTGAGTGCGGAATTTTTAGATTTTGCAATACTTATCAATATAGTGTCTAAAAAATAGTTAGTACTCCAGAAGACTCATTGTCAGCTATTTCTACTGTAATTATAACTGATAAATGTAGATAGATAAAAGGCAATTAATTGTTTGTGAGATCCTATATAATCTATATATATTTCGAAATTTAGCGCAAATAAAGCGTGGGTTTTTTGCTCATTGTATTTAAATACATATAAAGTATGTGCTTTTGCGAGTATAACTTGAGAATATACAATATCTCGCAGAAGATACATACAAATGAGTTTTAATAATACATTCTATATACATGAGATACGTGAGATATAATGTACGTTCTATATACATAATAGAAGTTCTATATATACATAAATGTACATGAGATAATTTACATCTGATAACAGTAACAGTGTAATCAAAGGTTTGTAATACACGAAGGAAAATGATCGTAATATCTCATGCACTTTATCTAAAACATCGGAAAATGTTACGCACATATATTATGCATGTATAGAAAGCGACTGCATCTTCCATCTAGGATGGTTTGATCGACTCGTAACCGCCACTTTTGTCTGCGACTCCTGAATAATATACTGTGTTAGGGTCCCAAAGTGCTCCTTGGAACTATAGCCGATATCGACGTAAGCCCGCTTTTAAACAACAATCTTCTTGCGGAAAGTCCTTTCTGAAAATCTTTATAACGCGTCTTAACGGTTTTCAAGATTGTTAGTCTAGGGGGGGAGGAGGGCGATGGACTTCCGTTAACGTAAAAGCTTCATTCATTAGCCAAACGTGTCACTCGATATTCCGTCGTTTGGACGAATTATCAACGACAGATTGTTATAATAATTTTTGCTACTTGTAATTTTTATCAATTTATATATCACTCTGAAATGGTGTATAAATTAATTTATCTAGCAGTATATGAATATTACACAAATAAATGACTTTTTATAATATTATAAAAATAAACAGTAAGAAACAACAATAAAAATGCAATTATTTTAGAATAGAGAGGTCGTAAAATTAAAATATAAACTAAAATGATCAAGAATATTCTCTTAATTTTTTTGGAAATAGTAGGCAACGAAAAAGTTTGTTTTTTACATTTATAAATGATATACACACACATAAACGTACGTACTGAATCCACCTAAAAATTACCAAATACATAATAAACTCGGTAAAAAATTTTTTACATTTAAAAACATATATAATTATATATCAAATATGTCTACATGTTTTTTTTTTCTCTTGCATAATCTTTGTTCGTATACATATACAGGAAGAATAATAAAAAGAAGAATCTAAAAATAATTAAAAAGATTATTTTTACATTGCATTTTTTATAAAAAGTGAAGTTTAAGGTAATGAGAAAAATTTGCCCCTATACATATAATGAATATAATCATATATAACAATTGTAACATTTATACAATGATTATCATATATGGGCAAGTTTTTCTCATTACCTCAAACTTCACTTTTTATAAAAAATGCAATGCAAAAATAATCTTTTTAATTATTTTTAGATTCTTCTTATTATTTTTCCTGTGTAGGTATACGAACAGAGATTATACAAAAGAAAAAAACATGTATGGACATATTTAATATATAATTATATATATTTATATGTTTTTATATAAAAAATTTTTTACCGGGAAAAGTATAAATTTCATACATAAAAATAAATGTTCGATAATATGATGCGGTAAATGTCGTGTATACCATTTATTAACTGTATCCTACGATTCTTAAAAATATATGTTCGATGAGGATACCGGCATACATGCACCTTTTGAATACATATGCCGGTGCGGTGCAGTAAATCAATAGTCTATCTCAAGTAAATCCGGAGGAATACATCGACGGAAAATACGAAAGAATCGTTTTTTACGACGTTCTGGCTGTTCCTTTTGATTCTCGCAACGATAAAAGCCTTAATTGTAGCAAACGGACGATTATAACAAATGGCTTTATATGATTTGCATTATATATTAAGATATATTGTGAACACATTGTGTGTTATCGTCGGCAGGAGATTAAGGTGCTGCCTGCTTTGATCCATTTCTCATATTCGTGCTCGAGCTGTTTTCCAACATTGAACAAGTTCTGTACGTGATTACGTATGCTAAAATATTTCTTGTTATTATGCAAGTCGTAACGATAAACGTGCTGATACACGGTAACTGTAAACTAACGTTCGCTGTAAATTCGTTTTACTGCCGCACTCTTAATTTTTACATTTCCCAAGATTTAAAAAAATAAAAGGAATTATTTTTTTGGAGCCTGCGGAACATGAATGTGTACAGTGATGTCCATAATAATGCTCACATAATGATTGGATTTAATAGTTTGCACCAAAAGGTTAATTTAATTAAAACGTAGTTTCATACGATAAATGTTTTATTATAATTAAAAGGAAATACGATTTTAATAACATAGTACGATTTTTGGAACTGAAACTAAAATAGCAGGAGCGAGGAAAAAAATATATAATAGCAATATTTTTACGAATAATGAAAAATGTATCCGTGGTTTTTAACAAAAAAATTTTATTTTTAATAACAGAAATAAAATATTTACATAAAATAGCATTGTTATTATTATCTATAAATTGAAGGTATTATTCTTAAAGATTCGTAATACATGTCGCATTTCTTGCATTTGCATATGCATAAAATTAGATTTACAAAAATTTTATTGAAGAGTTAAAATTAAATAAAACTACGTGATAAAAGTTAAATAATGTATAAAAATTAAAAGAGCATAAAAATACTTTCTGGAAGATATACGAGTATCTTCTTTTCTCTTAAATATAAATTTTAATTTCAGGAATTTAAGATATTCGATTCTGTTTGAATATCTGAACACGTGAATACACGCGCTACGTTATTCCTTCATAAATAAATGCACTGTACTCAGATTAGGTAGGCGGAGGCTCTAATCTAGAAACACGACGGTCCTTTTAGTGCAGCTTCTCAATACGCCGCCACGTGCCTTTGAAACACCTTTGTATAGTTGCGCACGGATGCGATTTCGGTCGAAAATTAATTTTATTCACACCGTGACGTAAAGTACAATCCCGTGTTCTCCTCCTGTAAGTAGAAGCACATTCCTCTTCTTTTTGTGCAGTGATGCCAAAAGGTCATGGACGAGAATAGAAATTCCTTGATAACCAGTAGACAAGGCGCGCGTGAATCCATTTTTCTCGCGTGATTTTAAGAGCTTGTTTGTGTGAGGAGATAAATATACCACGAAGAAAGCTGAAACGTGTATTTTCCGATTGAGGAGCTTTATAATGTGTAATCAGAACTCATTGATATTTCACCATTAATCAGGATTAAAAGTCGTCGTACCGAATAATCAGTTTTAATTGCGATACAATGTCGAGATGTATCTCCTGATGCTATACAATTCAGCACTAATTGCTGTATCATAAATCGTATGCGCATGTAAATTACAATGCATCGTTAAGCTGAACAGTTATGAATACTATGTATTATATACTGACACTGACACAAGAAGCATTCGAGGAAAAATCGGGTAAAACGTGTCAAATCAATTTTTTAATCGGAATGAATTAGGTGCGAATTATGATTCCGTAGATGTAGAACATCATTTTTTCAAAGGTCGAAAATTTCCCCAGATCGATAGAATTACCAGGTTGATAGAATTACAATCGATGTTAATCATATATTTTTGAAGACGTTTTATAAATTCACTCTAAACTTATATTGAATTGGTTTAAGCCCTGATTTGTCATTTGATGTATAAAATATATGATCACCATTGCGTGTAATATTATCGTGTCTGATCCTGGCGATATGTCTCGGTTAACTTGTTTCGTCGAAAGGAAATGGGCGAGAACCATGAAGAAATTTGTATTCTCGATGCAATGCCGTCGCATTATCGAGGACGACGCGTTTCACGCTAGTTTACGGTTTCGATCCTGGAGGGGTAGCCCACGTCGAACTTTCATCGAGCGTAAGCGGGCCCAAGTTAATTACTGGAATTAATGTGGTCCGACGGCGTTAATCCGCGCGCGGCACGCGAGCCAATCAAGAGGTCAGATAAGAATTAAATGGCATCGGGCCGAGCGACGCCTCGTTAGCCGTCCCATGTCGGACATAAATTTTACGCTAAGCCCGGTTCACCGTTCGACCGGGTTCACGCCGACAGAAGAGAATCTCGTGTTCACGATCGCTCCACTACAAATTGGCCACGCGTTCTTGTGCACGTGCTACTTTGCGCTGTTACATGTGCAGCTAGCATACGTTATACAAGATGGTTCGGATTTAACGTCCACTTTTTCCGTTTTCGAAGATGTGCAGGAAAATGAGTGAACCAAATTGTAACGGTGCAATCAGGTGCTTCTTTGATTCATCTTTGTAATGTTTTCATTAATTATAATCTAATTGTAAAATCAATTTAATCTAATATATATGTATAATGTATATATGTAAACAAACATCCGTTAGTTTATTTTTAGAACTTTTTTCACCTATTCTTGATACAATAATTTAATATTTGCAAAAATGCCTTCCTGGAACTTAAAAACATATTAAACACGTTAATAAATTTGGTAATTTGAATTAGAAAAACATTTAAGTACTTTTTGCAAGTTTCTATGTTCTAGACGAGTTCATATATTGAATAACTACAACATAAGCATCGTTAAATGTAAATTATGTTAGCGGTTAGGTATATATCAATTACTGTAAATTCGATCGTCGTGATTAATCCGTTCGACCGCCTTACGCCTGATCACTATAATTTTCTCGCTGTCGAGGCCACAAGAGAGACGTTGATTGCAGAGAAGCAATATAGGTGGTCGGCTGAAGATCGATAATTATGATTTTCCTAAGTGATAGTTAATGACATCTTAGTTGTAAAATATAGTTTTTGATTATATAACAGTTACACACACATTATTGCGAAACTGTTAATTACGTCTAAAGATTTATTCGGCGTTAATAATTAATAATATATGTTTCCACTAAATATACAAATTTTTATTAGTTAATAATTAACATAATATTATTGTCTACTGATTTTACTGTCTTTTACTTTCGTTTACTGTTACTAAAATAAATCCGAACTGAAAAACTTCAATCCTTTGTAGGAAAATTTTACTGTCGACAGCGAAGTTATATTTGAATGTTGAAATATTCAAACGTAAAAAGTAGAACGCTTTATAAAAATAAAATGACTAAAAGTGTGTGTGTGTGTGTGTAAGTGTAGATGAATAAAAGAAGGATCAAAATTTCACGTCCTTTCTTCTCAAATGTTACTAGAAAACAATAATATAATTTAAGAATCACAAAATAAAAATATTAATACAATGTTATTACGATAAGTTTACGATTTATGACTTCCGATTATCTTTTATTTGTTTCATCATTTTAATCAGAGTTTTAATAACAGCTGAAAACCATACGGTTCCGAATAAAAGAACCCATAACGGATTACGTCTGCATGTGTACGCGGTCTCTGTGTTAATCCCGAATCTGTACGAGTTCATTTTCTAGGGACGCCGAGACGCCAACCGTTTACCTTTAATTATAGGGCGGCTCAAGCCTCAAGCCTCTAAATTTATCGCTAATAACGTTGCAGCGGACGTTAAGCTCCATCGTCGACGGATCTTTACGGGTATGCGCCGTACGTATGTCACGCGCCGACGTTAAACGAATGCGCGGCCGGCGCGCGAATATATTCGTTCGCGGGACGTGTGCGAACGGTCAAATATACACATCGGTTGATTACTCCGGCGATCCTTTCTCGCGCCGCGCGCGCGAGGCTTTAATGAAACATGCGGCATGCGGGAAGAGAAAGTTGGCGTAACCATAAAATATATCAACGCGCTCTCATCATGCTGGAATCTCTTTGTGTGAGTCACGAAGGGGCTGAGTATCCTAAATATGAGCAACATGACGTTCTTGACATTCAATGCATCTTCAAGCAACGAGAAAAAGAAGATAGTAGTAGATGTGTGACTTGGCTAAATATTTTCCTAACAATTAACAAAAATTGTCGATTGTTGTGGATCTCAATATTGGCCACAAAAGAAATAAAAATTATTAAGATTAATATTCTTTTACATTAAAATTTATATTAAATTGAAAGGAATTTGAACTACTTTGGATTGTTACGAATAATCTCGGTCTTTCAAAAGGCTGTGTTTTTTTGTTAAATTTGTATAAGGTATATAACGTTTCATTTCCTCTCGAGCGATTATTGTTAAATTCTCGAGCGACTATTGTTAAATGTGGTCCGATGTCGTCGGAAACCCAACGAGATTGAACCGTTATACGCTTTGCGAGCCCCCATGACTAATGCCGCTTCCGCGGCAGACAGCCGATTGTTTCAACAAAAATGTATTATGCACCGGCAGCGCGGCGGAGACCTCTCCCCCTCCCCCCCCCCCCCCCTCTCCGTCGTAAAATATGAATTCCTCCGGTTGGGAAATTTCGCCGGAACGAGCGCTACGTGCGGCTGGTAAAGGGCGGTCGGTTGGGACGCGCGAGTGCACGGTGGCTTGTTATAAAAGTTCCTCCTTGTATACCGTAATACCAGAAAGTGGATATCCGTTTTCGGGCGAAACTCGGGCCACAATTAAATTGCTTCTTCTTGCGCGCACTCTTTTGTCTCTGCGACGACCGACCGACCGACCGACCAGATTTACTTTGCCGTACCTCGCCGCGGCGAATCGGCTCGCGGAAACGGATGGCGTCTTCCGACGATGGCTGCGGAGAGCGAGTGCAACCGCGCGTTTCCACCGCTGCAGCTTCCGCACGAATACACAGATCCGCACGAATACACGAACGGCCCGAACGACGTCCGGATTCGGCGACTAATATCCGTTTGCTATTCACCGTTTGTTTTATCGTGCTGTATGTCGCCCTGTGTGATTCTTTTCTCTCTCTTTCTGTCTTTTGCGCTGTCTTTGCGTTGAGAATGCACGCTGTTTCTTTATTCGATTTACAATCGGTACTGCTTTTCAGCGATTACTTTTAAGAAGTCATTTAATCTCTGAGGTAGCCTATAAATTACACGGCGATCTAATAAATGAAACGAGATAATATGCATAGCAGTTTGTAGTAATTTCGTAATAGTTGAATACTATATACATATTTCATCTTTTCGACATTTCAACATGTGTCGTTCTCCAACACGCGTTGTTAACCCGACTTCCTGATCTCGTGCATTATTCGAGACCATGACGACATGAAACCTGAAACCGCGGAACTTTTCACCCCTTCGGCATATCTCGACATTCATTTTCTACGGAGACAAGACTTCCCATTGTTATCTAATATTGTAAGACTTTCCCATTGTTATCTAATATTGTAAGAGCGAAAGCGCTATATCTTACAGAGCAGAACAAATCGCCATATTTTGTGCTATTATTGCTCGTTAAATGTGGAATCATATAGGCCGGTATTCATAGTCGGATCTTATTTCAAGACTGTCTTAAGACGCTAATACGGCTCTGTGATTGGCTTATGACATCTTAAGATTGTGCTTACGGTCTTAAATGTAAGAACTAAGAACCGACTATGAATACCGGCCATAATAGATATCATAATAAATCGTTATTTATCTTAAGCACGTATAATGATTTTAATTTAACTGATCTTTGATAACTCTATTACAGATATGCCTGCTGGGCCTCGTCGTGAGCGACAACAGCACGATCGGCGTTCATTCGATCACAGAGGACACTTCCGAGATCAGCAATATCGCGGTCGACGCCATAGATCAGGTAAATAAAACGATTTCTCCTCACCTTCACTTTTTACCAATCGCAATTGCCTCCGCGTGATGTATACGGTCGGATTTTCGAAACCGGTTCAGAAGGTAATCCCTCGTTTCCTATTGGATCGGAAACTTGAAGAATCGCGGTCATGGTTCACACAGGAGCGCCCCGGTGAAAAGGGCAAAATGGCACGCCGCACGCTCGATCTCGCGACTCGAATAACGTGTTCTTCACTGTAGTGTACAAGTGCCAACCGCACGTAGGACAGGCGACGCGAAATTCACGTAGGAATGAGGGATATAAGAAAGAGAATGGAGAAAGAGAGCCGTTGGGGAAAATGTCACCGAAAGCTCCGGGAAGAATAAACATCTTTATTCACGTCGGTCGCGGACGGAAATGGGTCGCAGAAATCGGACAACTGTGTTGTCGCGCGTTCGCAAAGCACGTGCTTTTACTTCGCCTCTAGGTAACTCGCCGAAGAGTTTTATACGGTGCCTCTCCCAGCTCCGTGAAGAATGTTTTAAGTATTTACTATCCTCCGGACGTCACCGGATCCTCTTCTGATGTCCTCGCGATATTTTTCTCGGGCTGCACATTTAAATACCGATCGAAAACGCGCGGGGAATGCGCTTTCCTGTTGTATCCGTCGTAAGTTACTGCTTATTACGCATGACGTGACATCCGGGTCGCGTGTGAATACTATGGCGAAAGACTTTCCGGCGAAATTTATGACCACAACTTGCGAGACTTATATACCGTTACGGTCAAACGTCTCGTTCTTCAGAATTTAACGCTCTATATAGCATCGAAAATTCCTTCCGCCAAATTTAATCCCTTTCGCAGGAGTGACAAATACTTGCAGTCAGTGAATATCCAAGGGTCAGCATCCACGATTGAACATTTAACATAAAATTTATTTTCTATTCAATTGAAAGGAAGCCAAAATATGATTTACTGAGGATTTTAAAACTTCTGTGTTTTAAGTTCTTAGATCTGCGGAATAATTTTCTCCGTTGCTTAAATTTTTACAGTAGAGAAAGTAAAAGTTTTTACAAATTTTTCACACACGCCTAGATATATGGAGACGTAAGGCAAATAAGTTACATTTCTCTGAAATTACGAAAAAGATTTATACAGCGGAGAATTAACAAAGTTAAAACATTACCTTGACAGAAAAATCATAAAATTTTTGTAGCATTCTCATTCAGGAAACTTCGTGCACCAGAGAAGTTTCACTGTTTTATTATTACGAAAAGTATAATGAAATTACCACACAGATTTCCTACTGTGTTTTAATCCCCGGTAATCTTTGTTGTCATTTCATTTATTAGGACATATCTACAGAAATGTAGACAGAGTGTAATGAAAGTCGCTCATTTAATATTAAAGTCGAAAAAATGCTCTCGACCAGTTTTGCTACATCCCTTGGTATTGGAATAATTAATGGGTCACGCTTTTCTGGCTCTGGACTGTTCAATTAGCGCGAATCAACTCCTATATGATTGGTCGCTTGTCGTGGATTCTGCTAATAGTTAAATAGGATTTCGTCCAGCTAAGCAGTACTTTAAAACGTATCTATCCTCAGATTGATTAAAAAAGTACATTACACACAGAAAAAAAGAAGTATCAAATTAACACTTATATGTTTGTATATACGCAAGAATATATAATCGTCTTATAAGAATTTCAACTTTTTATTTTAACATTTCTTTCTTGGTTCAACTATAAAACTTCGTTTAACTATATAAATTACTTTATTCAAGCAAGTAAATCTTATTTCAAGATTATATATTCTTGCGTAGGTATGTACAAGCATATAAGTGTTGATTTGATACTTCTTTTTTTTTCTATGCAGTCGTTCAATTTCCGCACATGAAAGCGTCGTGATTTCACGTCTGCGCTTTTTTATAGACATCTTTATCGCTGCCACGATAGCAAAACCGTGAGATATCAGAATAATATTAGCTGACTGTCTTGACTCTAATAAAATACTTGTCGTAAATTTCAAACAAATGGAAAATATCAAACCGTCAATTATTGACAAGAAAAAGAGAGAGAGAGAGAGAGAGAGAGAGAGAGAAATCTATATCTACGCTTTTGTAAATATATCTGTGGAAGCAATTATTTGCCATGTAATTGAGTTTTCTTACGTAAAATCTAAAATTCACTACAGAATTTAATTTAAAATATTGATTAGGGTAAACGATGGCTTTTGCAGCCGCACATTATACGTATAAACTTTAAATGTAAAAGTACTTACTCGGGTATTCGCCAGGCAAATTCTGGTCGAAGCTCCTGGCGCTGTCGCGGCCTCGCTCTTTTCCCGGTGGAAGAAATAAGATTTTACCATTCTTAAGTAGCCCGAGGGAGTGGAAGAGAAAACATTATTGGCGCACTTCTCGACCGCAGTAACGTACGGTAAGAACAGAGCGTGGCGCGTAGCATCGAGCTCTTTCCCCGCTAGAATCCAACCCATTCGGTGGATACGCTTAGGCGACGTTAGAGCCCCCGTGCTTGCATGGATGCACTCGCGCCGTTTTCCGACATTAAATCACTTCTACACGCGATTATACGCGCGCTGTATACGGAGTCGCGGCTGTATAGCCGGCGCGGCGCGGCGCGGCGCGGCGCGGCGCGGCGCGAGTCTGGCGGAACTGCAAAGTACATGTAAATTGCCTGACGCACTTCGTAAATTCCGCTGTCTTGCGGAGTAATCGCAATCTTCCCGGAAAGCCGGAAAGGATAACGCGAAACAGGAAAGTATCTCGCTGAATCTCGTCGCGGGCCTCGAGGTGAAAGAGAAATATCTTTCATCTCTACGTTACGCATTACACACCGTTGTAGAACTTACGGCGCGGGCGTACGTACGAACCGTTACTCTAAAGTTCGAAGCGATTTTCGAGCGAGCTGTTACGTTACGTTTGTAATGATTCTTCGAGGCTTTCCTGCGCGAGAAGAGTCGAATGGTTACGTTCGAGTAACTTTATCACCAACGGTTGTTACGGAGAAAAATTCTCTTTCGCGAACGCTGGTGATATCGCAACACTTTCGGCACGATATTCGAACTTTCGGGAAACTTTGATATACGGAATCTAACAATCTCATCGCCGGGAGAAGCTATTACTGAAGCCCATAGTAATTAATGCATTAATTAGTATCGATTTTACTATTATTAGATATATGAATGATAGAATTAAGAAAGGGAAAAAAGCGTACTCTTGAAAATTTTATTATATCCGAATTGTATAAAAAATATTTAATATAGATATAAAATTTTCAATATCAGTTAAATTGACCTCGATTTTAAGTTGCGAGAGACTAAAGCTCCGAAATATTTCCGTCGTAACAACGAAAGATATCAATTTACCGAAAAGGAATCTTCATTAGTACGCTTTCGTAAAACAGTCTCTTATTCCCACGTGCTGCTGGCGTTTTAGCGGCGCGCAGGGAGGCGACTCTCTGAACGATTAAACCGACAAATTTCGCGCAGCCCATAATTCACACCGGAAAGAGACTATATATGCGGCAAAAGTCCGTAAAATACAGTCGCGCCCTCGACGGAAAAATATGTGATCAGTTTTACGGCACGATCGCTGGCGCTGCGACACCCGTACCTGATGAGACTGGCTTACCACGTGAAAACCGTCGCTCTCCTCCCGGATGTCATTCTATTCTCGACAACCGGAAGCCGCCTGTCGCGTGTAAAACTTGCAAAACTGCCAGGGGCTCCTCGTTATCACGACCTCCCGAGAACAGTTTCGCACACTTGCCGAAGCGCTCTAAATAAGCTGAGAACGACTGATCGCGCACGTGCGACGATGTCGATTCTGTCCTATCTCATTTTTACGATTATTTTTTTTTTTTCTCTCGCAGGCGCAAACCGCGTCTTACGGTTACGGAGAGTTGAAGGATGATCGGACAAAACTAATGGCTGGTTTGAATGAAAAGGGATCTATAGGAGAATCGCTTTCTCCTAGCAAAGTGCGTTGCACCTTGCGAAATTGAGTAGCTTAAGATAAATGATTATGGGTCGGCTCTTATAAAGGTGCCATTTCGATGAACGTACTGCAACGTATAAGTGATGATAATGAACACTTCGTGATTATGTAATCACTTCGGACAAAACATTCAGGTTTTTTCGTGCCATAAAATATATCTTATAAAATTCGTACGCAAATACTTATTTCCATTATTGGATGAATTAAGCTTCAGAAGTGTTGAAAAGATAATATCATTTTTTAGTTTTTAATCAGTCTATTTTTTATAAGATCTTACAATAAGACATTAAGAGAAAAAGATATTGTTTACCTTGAAAGCCGTTATCCGAGCAAATTTCCATATTTTCTGTCCAAATATTGCCAGTAATCCAGAAGCAAAATACAATAACTTTATCTTGTACGCGCTTTCGCAAGTCCATTCAATTAATAACAAATATTCAGCGGTTAACGATAACTGTGTACCTTTGTGAGATATTCACGATAACCGAAGTTGCAGCGGATAAGGAAAATAAGGTCTGTTTCCGTACAGGAAATTGTGCACGATGCATATATCGTATGTACTTCCACGGGATATTTCACTGTTTCTCGGTGATTGCATTGCGGCAGCGAACATAAAACTAACTTTGCGAATACGCCGCGGCCATATAAGGCGGATTTGAAAAGCGAATTAGGATGTCGCGGTGGTATCGAAATATCGTTTGTTTTCGGTATATATACGGTATCGCGTGTTTTCAGGAGTTCCTCAGCGAATACCTCGCGAATACCCGATGAGATGCGTGTCCCGCGAAGTTTTGCCGAATGCGGAAAATTTGGTAGTAACGTAGAGACCCTCCCTCTCCTAATGCAATTCTCGCGAAACGCAGCTTACGCAGCTTCGAGATTGCCGAGTGCCAGTAAATTGATATGTCTCGCGGGGATAGTAATGGCATCGATTAAAGACATTTATGCGACTGATTGGTTAATTCATTTGAGCCGCCGTTATTTAAATTGTTATTTCCGCGTACGATTCCGACGTTGTTGAAATTGACGGGCGTGGAATTGGTTCCATATTTTAAATTTGAAAAAAATTTCACAGGTTCGACCATTTGCTGATTAGTTTAGATAAATGTAAAAAAAAAAAAAAGAGAGAGAATGGTACTCGCATTGGAGTCCGTGGCGAACAGCGACTTTCCAAGAAGTATTTTCTCGTCTCTCAAGGCGCACGAAGTTCATTGTGCGCTCGGTAGACAACGCCATTCAGTCTGTACCCGAAACCCGTGCCAACCCTTTATCTTCTAAGGAGTATAGTCGAGCTTTTATAAGAAAATGCGGCGGGATAACCCACGGAACGTGCCTGCCCGCACATACGAGCGTTGACCTATACGGACTTTATGAATTCTTCTTTACGCGCGGCTTGAAATGCAACAGTCCCGAGGACGCAGATGCGATTTGAATCGAGAAATCTTTCATAGAATACGTTTTAAATAAAAAATTAATCGAAAAGGGTATATTTCTACACAGCTTTATTTTCGCGGGTGATTAAAAATGGCAAATTGAAAATAGATTGCAATTGATAAATTTGTAGCCAATTTCCAAGGTAGACAATTTTGTACGAGTAATTGGTTGAAAAAACCCACTTTAATTTAAAATAAAAATTTGTATAGATATCTATTATATCTAGTTTTCGAATGGAGAGCAGACATCCCGAACATGCAGGGCATGCATGCGTGCACGTTATTTTACGATGTTATTGTAAAACGTTATATATTGTCAAGATATTTACGTAAAAATATATATTACACGTAAATATAAATTGAGTAATCTTGATCTATAATAATCACTTTTTACCACAAGAAGTTGCATTTGAGAATGCATCATGAATCACTGGAACAATAATTACAGCGCCCCTCTCGCTGATTAAATTTTCTCGGACATATTAACAATTAATGCGGTTTGCTCGATTATCACAAAACAGCGTAGCTACGTGTAATTGACTGCTAATAAATTATTTTTAGCGCCATATTGTGTATTGCCCCCAGTTATTCCCTTATATTTGTGATTCACTTTTGAACAGTTATAAATAATTTGCTGCTATCAAATTAATCAATTTGTCTCGTGCAAATTTAAACGCAGATTATTAGTAAATTTTCTGGCTAACGTTTTACGCAATTTCATCATCCTGATATTCCATAAAGTCTTCATATTAATAGCCTCATGTCATAAAGTCTTCGTAATAATCCCATGTAATAAAGTCTTTGTAATACTGTTATAATAATTTTGTCATTTATTTATACTGATAATACGCTGCTATATGAGAAAAGCTATATATATATTCTCCCTTTTATAGTTAAAAAAATGTTATGTTATATATATATATTATATATATATATATATATATATATATAACATAACATTTTTTTAACGTAGCAAGTGATACAATTTATTTTTATCTTAAAATAATATTTTTGTAATAAAATATTTTTATATATGTTTCAATAATATGTGAACAAAAGAACTGACAATGAATAAATGTAGACATAAAACTATTTATGTAAAGTGTATATACATTATGACACAAAATGTATATTGCTTGACGACAAAAAATTAACAACGTAGGGCTTCGTAACGCGAAGCGATCGCTTTAATGCTTGGACGTGCGTGCCGTTACAATGAGCATCCAAATCTCTTACTTCGTGTTATGGCGCAGAACGTCGCCGCTCCCGCCCTTCTAGTGGTACTCGCAAAGTATGAAGAGGGTAGAAAACTGTCGACGGGGCACTCACGAGTCTACTACGCTTTAACAGCCTAATTGCATTTAACGGGTGTTCGGTTTCGAAGGTATTCTATCATGGTTACACACGTTACGGTGCGACTTAACGGACTGTCTCCGAAACCATCGTACTTAACGACGCACGTTTGAGGCGAACTTGAGAAGGTATGGCTTACAATCACCGTAACTGATACTAATGACATTTCGAGCAGATCGTGTAAGGCACGATTTGCCAGCATATATCCGCAGAATGCTATTCGATGAAACATGAAATATTCATGTCGTAATATACAAGCTTGTAATATCGCAGAAAGCAAGTTTCTTGAAGTTTTGTGTATTAACTGGATGAAAATACTGATCTGAAGATATAGACTATTTTATATCCATTTTAACTCTTAATAAATATGTAAAGTATCGACAGGATGATAGACAATTATTATAGCTGTTATATTATTTAAAATTAATAAGAGATCAAATCTTAAATTTGTTTCTATTTTGTTTGTCACAAATCTTTAATTTTATATCCAATTTAAAAGCTTTCATGTTTTAAATAATATTTTCTCTCAGTTTTAAAGGCGATAGAAGGCACGCATAAAAATTAAAATGTGCATACTGAAACTTATATCATGCATCGAATCATGACCTTTGAGTAACATTGAAGCGTTCCTGCCGCAAGATACGCGATAAGATCGCCGGCATACGTATCTACGAACGCCAAGAGACATTAAAGAAGATAAACAGGCGAGAACTTGGCCTCATTCATAATTCATGCCGCTAATTTCTCAAGGTGGCGTGCAGTCCGCGTTATTGCATTATCCGGAAAATCCTTGAATAATTCTCATCCGACGAACTCACGGCGCGAACTTTCGCCCGGTTACCGCTTTATCCGTCATCGCCCCGTAAGCCGTCGCCGTCGCGTCGTTCCGATTGCAACTGCGCGAATGCACGAGCGTTTCGCGTTCCGTCTGTCATGTCATCTCGAGTCAGATCCTAGTCAATTAAATTAAATTATTTTTTAAAACTAAAATGTGTTCTTACTAGTTCATTAGTTTTTTAACTCAACGGATAGAAATGAGATTTGATAACACCATGACACCAGCTATCGCGAAACGTTTAAGAATTATTTCAACCTAAATTCACGAAGAAAAAATACAAATAAAAATATTTGTACAAGTTTATTTCGCTAAAATGGTTGTAGGTGACACTTATATTAAATGAATTTGTACTGAATGAAAATACTAAAGTTTTTTGACAATTTTTTTATTGTTAATGTCACTTCGTACGTTTGATAGAGTATTTTTACATTTTGATGTATTGGTGTTTTCTCTTTCAAGCTCTTTTTTGACCAGATATTTAAGATCTTTGTAGATAAAAGATTCGTAAGCCATATTATGGCTAAACATTGCCTAAACGGATGAAAAGGCTAACAACGATATCACGTAATTATTGAAAATTCTCATCGATGACATCCAACCGGTTAATGATATTTCGACGCCGCGGTGGCGGTTACTGCGAGCTACGATACATCCGCAATCTAATAATTTCGTGAATCATACGGTGGTCATGCCGTGAACAGAATAATTGAAATTCCGCTCCAGATACTCGTATCAATTGGATGCGCATTTGTTAATTTAACGCCACTCGCAGCGCCGAATCCACACTGCAATACGATATCCGTTTTCCTTGTATTTACCGGCGAGTGAGTCCCGTCTAAGGTCTGAATAAATATTTCCCGCTTTGCAATCTAGCCAATATCCGTTTAATCGAAGACCGATACCATTATCTGTTCTCACGCAGAACTGATTGCGATACTAGACAAACAAAAGCGTTGTGCTTTACAGAGGATTTTGTCTATGTAGACGGGTACATCCCCGTATTTACAACCGTTGTAATATTCGTGCAGATGTTTTAATGTGGATTACATTGTTTATTGCCGAGCTGCCGTTAATACTCGGCAGCCATGCACGAGTTCCGTTTCGTTTACGCACATATTTGATTAAAGTTAACAAAATGGTCGAGACTTGTTTAATAGAATTATTCGTTGAAATTCTGAAAGAGAGAGAGAGAGAGAGAGAGAGAGAGAGAGAGGAGAGAGAAGAGATGAGAGAGAACTTTATCCAGTTTCTACCTATTAAATTATGCGATTCAATTTCTTTTTTTGCTTTTAACAGGAAATGGCGCAGCGTAAAAACTGTTTTTACGAAAAATACTGCACTGAATGTACATTTTGATACAGGGGCAACTCTCTAAGGCAACTCTTTCCGAGCTCTTCAAATAAAATTACAACTCTCTTCCGTTACAATAGAATATATTATGCACCCGACCAATTTGCAGTTATTAACTTATTGCAAATGGTGTTTAATAGTTCATCTTATGCTACATGAACTTTACTCAGCATGTGCCCCAATTTTTTAAATACAATGGACGTAAAATCATCATACAATTATGAATATTATATTATGAATATTTTTCAGGCTAAAAGAACCATCACTAATTCTAGCATGTAGCGTAAAATCATACACGTGACTTCAAACACTTTTACAAGAACAATGCTTACTTATGAGAAATAGCAATCTACTTTTTGCATATTTCGATCCTTAAGCAATTATTTATCGAAACGACCTTACGAAAAATTCAATTTCCGTTGTTTCTAATTATCCTGCAATTTCTTAGTCAACTGGATAATCGCGAGCCGGCATCCCGGGCATCGTTCGTACCGGGGTTAGAAATCGGAGTACTTTGTTTCGCACGGCGCAATATAGCCGCTCGCGAGTCGGCTTGCGCAATAACAAAGCCTCGGCTATAAGTCGCGCGGGACGTAATCGCGCGAGGATCGTTGTGTCTTATAAAACTTTTGCAATTTTGAGGGAGGTGTGACTGACGTGTAATAACCTCCGTGCTGCCGCCGGCGATGGCTTCGGACGCGATTTCCGGCCCCGATGCACCCCTCCCGGATCCGTCGCCGCCACCGCGGATTTCATAGCCCCGTATATCGATTCGCGAGCTTCGTTCACAAATTAACTCGAAGTGGAATCCGTTTTTTTTTTCTCTCACATCCGCGGATCCGCGGTTATGGACAAGTTAAATTAGCCATTTTGCCATTTTCCTTTCTCTTCCGCTCCGCCGTTTCAAACGAACGTCGTTTCATCTGATGCGAAAATTACAGTGGCACGCGAAAATAATATTTAGCCGTTCACGTATCAGATTGGATACAAGGTTATAATTAGAGAGGGATCAAGTTTATGAACAGCATCGAAATGTGAACTCTGCAGAATATTTCCAAAAGTAATAGTAGGATCAAGAAACTCGCATGAAATTATATTTAATTTATTAAAAATGCAAGTTTTATATATATAGATTTAAACTTTATAAAATTGTACATAAATACTTAGTTTGAAAATTTGAAGTTAATATTGATCCGCATAACTAACTGTTAGCCTGCGTAAATATAACGATGTATTATACTTAATCGATTCGATCTCTCAAACTTGTGAGACATCAACGATTTTACCTTAGATTCTACTTGAGAATAAATATATTTAATATTACTCCTGCTCTTATAACGTGTACTTTTCTTTTTGTCGATATTACGAGCAAGTTCTCCATGCCTGGATGAATCTAGGACACGCAGGAATAGAAAAGTTCATTATGTTTCGTTTGGGCCGCGCTAATGAATTTCCGGGGAATTAAACCTGCGCTTTTACCTAACGTGGTAGACGTTTTGATATTTATCACGGGCACGCCGCGAAACTCGCTTAGCCATTTTAACAGCGGTAACGACGCGAAAATGTATCGAAACGGTGATTGCATTTCTCGTGCAGAGCTTTGGTATCGCATCACGGTCTCAGCTATTGACGTACTATTAATTCCGAGGTGTAATATGAGTTTCCCATCGCACACAGCATAGATAAATACGAAATAGTGCATATACGAAAACATGTATGCTTGATTAGGTTTTGTATAATGAATTGCGGCTGCAATTTTTTTTAAATTTCAAACCAGTTTGCTATTAATGATGACTTCGTACTCTCGCGCTGATATCGATTATTAATATTACGTTAAAAGTGGAACGTTAACTTTTTTTTGCATCGCGCTCGTTGATTCCGCCATATTTATATTTCAATTTTTCATTTCCGAAAGTTTGCACAAAAATGAAATAGTATATTGGTCGAAACAAAAGAACCTTACGTAGACCAGGCCAAAAACATATCTAACCACGTTGCACAATTAAATAGTTATCGATTATGCAAACACTAATTATAATTAAATAATCACATCGACATTACTGGTCTAATTAGTGACGTGTACGAGCCTCGTAAGTATAATGCGAATGTAATGGACAAACTTTACACTTGATTATTATAATGGCCGTAAAAAGTTGAAGAGAAAAGCGATTAAATTAAAATTCTGGAATATCACAGCGTGTCTCAGCCATTAAGAGCGAGAAGGCGAATGTTTTTCTACTTGAATTCAATTTCGGACGAAGTTATTTTCCCGGCTGCGTTGACTTTTATGACTTCTCCCCCGTAACATTGTTAATTCTTTAAGCTCGAGAGATTATCGGATGACAAAGTTAATGAAACCCGAACCGAAATCACACAGGTAGAACAAAAACGCGGGAGGCCGCGAATAATCATAAATATATGGAATAATTCCTCCCTCTCTCCCACTCTCTATCTCCCCGTTATCGGAGGATATTAGAAGCCCCGACTCGCGAGCGCAACGATCTCCCTCTCGGTTTTATCGTCCCATAAAGCGATTCGCCGGGGAATCATTCTGTATTTAACGTACACTCGAACGAGCCATTCGCGTTCCGTAACGCTCTATTACGGCGAATAAAAATTTGTATTTTACGCACGGCGCACCGGCGAAAGATGATTTCGCGAAGGGCGAAACGCGAAACGCTAGACTCGCGATAATCGTTACATGCTGATTTCATCGGTTGTCGAACGACCGACGATTTCGTCCGCATCGGGGACCATTACCGTCCGGCGCCCATATAATGCTTGTAATTACGAGTAATGGGTGTCACAGATGTCAACAGCGACACTCCCTTTATCGTCCGGATTAATTAATTACTGGCGCGGGTAATTGTTGAGCACCTTTAATTTCGTCGCAAGATAAGAATCCTGATCTCGAGATCCCGAATTCGGTGAATTCCGCGACGTGAATTATCAGCTTGATCTTTTTTATGTCGCCAACTTGCGTTTAATTTAATGTAATTACGGCCCGACCATAAATTTCAGAATGCTAAGATAGTAAATCTGTTGAGACGTTAATGTTTAGGAGAGAATTCTCACTTCTGTTTTAGATGTAGGTACGGCGCGAAAAGCTTTCACGCGGTGGTGCATCTATAAGTAGAATGAATAGAACGCTTTGGTGCGCCACTGTGTATATATATTCTCATATTATCGGTTTTACGAATATTTGTAGTTTGCATAAGACTATTTCGAACTGAACTGTATGTATAAGCTGTCGCCAAAGTCATTAAACTTTGTGACTGTGCTCTCACTCAACACATGTTGAGAGACATTAATTATAGAATACATTACTGTGTCTAATTTAGCTAATATAGAGAGCTGAGAGAATGAGAGAGAGATATAAATATTATAAGAGAAATATATTTTACAAATGAAAGGAAAAACACCATTCTCTGGTAAATTTTTTAGTAAAATCACACGTAATACGATCGACTTCAGGTCGAATAATACTGACGCGATATTGATAACAAAAGAAAAAATTAATCCGCGATATACCGATAACTCAATAAACGTTCTTATTATAGTTGCACCGTCGTTTTCTCGAAATGGACAGCCAACAGAGATAATCGCATCTAGCATCGACGTTGGTATTAAGTGAGTGCCATTCTCAATCGAAATCTTTCCGAAAACAACGAGGGAAGACGATTATTGGGAATGCTCGGTGTGACGTGCCGCGAAGGTACCTCTCTAAGATGCGTATCTGAGATTCGGTTGAAGTGGTTCTGGGACTTCCATTAACAATGAGGGTAGGGGTTTTGGCAGGTAGCGGGCTTGGATTTCGAAGGGTGACAAAGGCGGACGGAGGAAGACGAGAGACGGGACGCGCGACGAAGAGAAACTGTCCCCCGTTGTTGCTTTCGATAATTTGGGAGTCTAATGTTTCGCCCCCTCGGCATTCGGGAGAGGCGTTTTGGGGATCCGGTTGGGGCAAAGAGGGGTGAGAGGGAATGGAAAGGCTGAAACAGGGCGAGAAAACGGGCGAGAGAGGAGCGAGAGAGAAAACAAATTGACACCTGCACGCGAGAATGGAATCTCGGGGCTGTGACGGGAACGAAAGCATCGCCGAAGGCGATGGGGAGACGATTGAATAATGCAGGCGAGAAGTGAGGAATCTGCTTAAAAGTCCGATCATCTATAGTTTGCGTTCTCCAATTGTCCCTTGTTGCCCGCGAGAAAGAAGACAGCCGACAATATTACCAGCGAGTACCGCGGTTAGCCAAAAAATATTAAGATCTAATGAAAATTATAATTTTCTGCGAGTTTTACGGTGACATATGTAATTTATGACGTTATTGAATTAGAACGCGCGATAGAGCAGAATGAGACACGCGCCGCTTAATAATTTTCTCTACGTATTGAAGAATAGTTTAAATAATGAAGTCACTTGATAAGTACTTATAGCACAATTTATCTATCATAGAAACAATAAAAATAACATTTCTTGAAATATTATGATATTAATAAAAGATATATGATGACATTTCACTAGGATTTAATGAAACATAATTAGCTCTTACTATTTGGGAAAATATAAATGGACATGTGACTGAAATTGTATTTATATAATTATTGTAGAGAGATTCATTATTGTACACATATTATCATACACATAAATATACACGTCAAGAAGCTTTTGTTCCTTTTATTTGTCTACAAGTAATGCCGACTATAGTTACATTGATCATTAGATATTGCTATAGAAGTTACCTTCCTAGTTGTCGGTTTTCTCGCTTGTGAAACGCAGATAGATTCTCGCCATGAATAAATCTCTCTTAAGTATCTATGCTATTCTTCGAAGGGACGAGTTACTATCTCACGCTGCAGTTTATTGTGCAAGTAGAGATTCATTAGCGCCGTCGTAGTATATTCTACTGATACCGCGAAACATCTCATTTCGAGATTATACGGCACTTTTGCTCAGCCCTCCCGAAGTAGAATTCCACGAGATTTATTTCGACGGGTTGCTTCTTATCCCACTTAAGACATCAGTCTTTCTAAGCCTATTACGCGGCCCTTTTAATATCGTTCCTCTTCCCTTTTGGCTATACGCGATGTCTCGCGGGCCCGTCGGCGTTAACATATAAACGACGGAATCCGATGGCAGCTCCGTAAGTATATCATAATTTATCGCGCGCGCAAACATTGAAAATAGCTTTCGGATGATGTACGCACGCGAATCGGTTTATCTCGAAAACGTATCCGTATCTTGAGAACGACGCTGGCTGTCGTGCATACGACATAATATAGCGATAAGTAAATCTGCGATCTAATCCGCTGTCACGTCACTGACGGTATCTCATTTTGTAAATCCTTTCGCTCATATTATTGCATCCACGCATAGAATAAATAAATACAGGTCAATACTTCTCTCAAATCAGTTATTTTAACATACGGGCTGCATTAAGGTGGTTCTTGCAGTACTCGCAAGTCACAAAGGCAACTATTGTTACTAGTGACAAATATGAATAATTTAGTATGTAAAAATCAGCATACATTTAAATTAATTATTCCGTAAGGTTTTTTCTCATTAAACCGTCGCTATATAAACTGAAAATAGCAGACAAAATTCACTTTGACTAGAGAATGGTAGGACACGCGCCTTGTGTGTCAGCTGACGCGTGCTCGTTGCTAAGCAGCCACTCAAGACGGCCGCCATGACTCTCGTGTCGTGTCAAAAGTTGCCGAAAGTTTGTCGAAAGTTTCACTTTATTTATATACGGTACGGTCAATCAGTTTGGTGTCGCGTCAGTATCTTTAGAAATGTTTATTGCATTGATTAAACAGATTTTTATTCGTATATTTAGTCGAGAAGTATGAACGTATTCCATGAATGCGCGATTACATGGTGATAATAGGGAAAGGGGAGTCAAAATTGGCAAAGTTTACGGACATATATCTCCGAAATCAAGCGGTAAAAAAATCCGAAATTTTTCAGACACACTTTAGGAACGTTGACCTTTCATTTGATATCATATTTTCCGGGCTATTTACATTTGACCTAAATGCAAGAACCACCTTAAATCGTAATATCGAAAAATCATGAGCTATATGAGAGATGCGTGCTTTAATGTGAATTATACATCTTATACCTACATAATATATAGGCTAATATTATACCAACGGAAACTTTGTATTGTAAAACATACACACAACACGCAATTTATATAATTATTTTATACCGTTTTATAATAAAAAATTGATCTGCGTACGTATTCTCTCGGGAGATAATGCTCCGCTGCTAAACATTCCGAACGAAAAGTACGGAATTTGTCAATTTATACACGTAAAAAGAAAATTTGCTGGAACAGCAAATTTTTTGCTGTCGTAGCAAAATCTGTCCGTTATTATATGGACAGCAAAACGATTAGTTAAGAGTACTAATCGCTATTTGCTGGATATAATTTTGCTGAATCTAAAAATTATTTTGCTGTAAAAACAAATTTGTTCTTGCTCGGTTATCATATTTTTTTTGCTGTATTAACAATATAATTTTGCTGAATCTACGAATTATTTTGCTGTAAGAACAAATTAGTTCTTGCTCGGTTATCATATTTTTTTTGCTGTATTAACAATATAATTTTGTTACATGAGCAAAATTATATTTCTACTATATGAGCATATGATTTCTTCCGGCATTTCCCAACTATATCTAGCTGACCTCGAATTATTGCTACATCATACACGAAGATTAATAGAACAGACAAATATCATTTGAAAGCATTTGCAAGAGTCGCATGCTTTTAAGTGATATTTGTCTATTTCATTAATCTGCGTGTATGTGTAGCAATAATGATTCGAGGTCTGCTAGATAGTTGAGGAATGCCGGAAGAAATTATATTGCTCATATAGTAGAAATATAATTTTGCTCATGTAACAAAATTATATTGGTAATACAGCACAAAAAATATGATAACCGAGGACGAACTTACACATCACTAAACATCAGATCACACTTCTTTATGGACATAGCGTGCGTATGTGCGACCATAGATGCAAGGAATCCGCGCGATGGTTATTGACATTGTCCTCTTTTGTCATCTTTCTTCGCTTGTCAGTGAAGCTGGCGACAGAGGCTAGCAAGCAGTAGTTTTGCTCCAATAGCAAATGTATTTGCTGAGAATATATAATTTTGCTTTAATAGCAAATTAACGTGATTCTAAAGACAAATACACTTAGCAAATTTTTTTCTATTCTCGCAACAAAACAGATTTTTCTCTAATGACGAATTATTTGTAAAATTAGTTCCGTTAACTAAATTTTTTTGCTGTCACTATGAATATGCAACAGCAATCACGATTTTGCTAAGACAGTAGATTTATTTTTTTACGTGTACCAACAATAAGTCAAACTTAACTTGCTAAACTGTCTTAAAGACGCGTCAAGTGAAGGTACGTGAGCTTAAACGCTCTCGTTCTAGCATAGCATAGCATATAGCATCACAAGCGACCGTCATACATCGTCATCGCGCATGCAGGAGACGCAATGAGCTCGATGCACTCCTACACCTCGTGTAAAATGATGGGCGCGAAAGGCGCCGAGGCATTCATTATACGATGCTCTTGCATACGCGCGTATGAACGAGTTTATACGCGCGGTCTTGTTTGCGCAACGCTCAGGGCGAGGGAAATTAAGAGACTAGGTCGCAGGTACGGGCGAGGATTACGGGGGCAGAAAACGGTGGAGCGGCGCAGCGCTGTACAGCCGGGAGTTTACGGCTGTTTACGGTTGTTTCCAAGGGGTGTTTACGTAGCGTCCGAAATTGAGAAAATCAAGAGGCTCCGTCAGCAGAGCTGTAGAAACGCGCGTCGAGAAAACTGCAGATGCGCAAGTTGCACGAGCGGTGCCTCGATGAAAGGTGACCGAGATCGAAGGATGTACCTTGAGAAAATCAAATGCGTCAAACCGAAATCCGTGAATCGTTTGAGTCCTTAAGGGAAAATGAGAAAAGCGTTCCCTTTTACCGGGGATTCTACGAGTATTGACGGTAGATGTTGACTTCAGCAGCGGCATAAATCAAATGCCATTGGAAAATTACTAGAAAAGCAAATGAATGAATGAGTCAAAGAAACAATCGAAGAAGTCTACGCACAAAAAATTTTAAATAGTTACAAAGATACGAGAAATTAATAAAAAAATTATTATTGGAGAAAATATTACCAAAAAATCTGTTAGATCTTAATATAAAATATTGCTTTCATCTTATATATTTTATGTAAAAGTATATATCTACAGACATTATGTAAAAGTATACACGCACTATTTTTAATGTTTCCTGGATAATCTGGATTAAAGTTCAGATCTGAACAAAAATAATTTTTTACAACACCTGCACGGAAAGTTCGACTTTCCCTCCCTGTAGAGCAGGACGAAAGTGGCCAATTTTACGCGAGCGGGAGAGAATAGTATTATTCTCTCTCGCCGGGAGGGAATAAATACTTTTCCTCCCGCTAAGCGGGGAGGGAAAGTATTATTCCCTCCCTAGGGAGGTGTTGTGAAAAATATCGTGCACAATGTACCTCGCAATGTACTATTTTATATTTATTTTAACATATTTTTTACATGCATATTTCCTTTTCGTGATGAATAATATAGGTATATGTTGCATCTTGAATAGTTTTATGTTACAATATATCGATTTACCTTTAAATAATTCTGGAATTTTGTAAAATTGCAATAAAATTTTTAATAAGATATTTCAGATTATTTTGTTTTTATCTGGCGATGAGTCATTTTTCCTTGTACGTAAAACATGTAAATAAGCTATTTTTTATTTCATATAAAATTATATTAATTAGTAGAAACACATCACGTAGACTATCAGAGGCATATCTAAATTAAAGTTTAAAAATAAAGATAGGATGAATATAGAGGTGTGAGATATCGAAATTAAAGCAGCTGCTGGAAAAGCGGTACTGCTGCGGTAAAAAAAATCGGGGCGCGAAAGCAGATTCCGTGGATCACCAGAACGATAATGGATGAAACGCCGACAGAGAAGGTGAAACGTGGAAACGAAGGGTTGGCGTTGGCGAAAGACAGAAGGGTGCTCCTTGGAGGGTGCTCGCAGGGTTGCCTAGTTCGACGATAGAGTTTGAATAATGCAGACTTGCACAACGCTGCTTAAAAGTGATCGGTCCACCCCCCTTCTTCCGCCCACCCCCTTTATCCTCTCTTCTCACCGATCCCTTTAGAATCTCACTCCCAGTTCGTCTAAGAGTACGAACTAAGATTGATTTTGGATTGGATGGGAATTGGGAATAGTGAGCCTGTTACTCTCTAGCAGCTCTACTTCCTCCCCCCCCTCCCCCCCCCTCTCTCTTTCTCTCGTTCTTCTCCTTCGTCGCGTCGCCGCGTCGGTCTGATTTTCTTTGCTTTTCTGTTTCCTCCCGATATACATACGTACACATGCGTTTACATAGTCGGGCGTAATATGTTTATGTAACTGGAAAAGGCGTTGAAGATGCGCTATATTTACGATTCCAGTTGAGATTTATTACCTTGGCGATTAGAGGGAGAAAATATAGAAGAGTCGGGTATCAGTTTTTGGATTATAAGACGACAGTTACTAATAACACTACATAAAGTTTACATTGCAAGATATATATTTACGGTATGACCTAGTTAATGATCTGGTTCAACATGATTTCGCTTCGCTATAATTTACTATTTTATTTATTTAACATTAATTACTACTGTCGCGTCGTATTTTCGTATAATATTTTTTGCATCGCATTTAAGAATCGTACAATGGATATTAACATTTTCATCGTCGCATTCATTTCGCATTCGCGGCTATCGCTCGCTTTCACGCTCAATTTACATATTTCGCTGCGTCTGTAATCACCACCGGCACCGATGGAATTATGGAAAGGACGTCCTTTGTGGACGTGACCGTATATAAAAGCCTGGTCTCTGGGCGAGATTTATCCTGCCGACGATCAACTCTCCCAGGGGAGTATAAAAGTGCCAAATTAGAGTGGTACAGCGCGACTGGGCCAGTGCCGTGCCTATATAGGGCACGGCGAAAGCCCGCATTGCGGAATGAGAGATCGCCTATCGGGCTATCACTGCTCCCCTACCCTTCGCGATGCCAATTTGCGAGAGATCGCAATTCCAGATGATGCGAGAACATGCGAATCAGAAACTGTCATTTAAATTCTCATTTTAATTCAGCCCTCATAGGAGCTCATTGTCAATTGACGCATCGTTTAATACAATTTGTAGGTATACTATGTTCTTGATTATTATTCTCACTTCTCGCTTTCGAAAAGTTCTATTATACCAGCGAGTTTCAGTAAGCGGAAGTTAGTTCACAACAAAAATATCCTGCAGCCCGTAGTATATTTATCAGACTGCAGAGCACATTCTCCGAAGGCTTGCCGTTCCATGATTATTTTAAATCAAGTGCATTCCGTCTTCTGCTCGTTTATTATTAGTGTTGTGTTACTTGAGATCGAGTTGCATTGCTGAAATACGTCTTTTAGAAGAATAATCTTTTCCTTGCGGTTCTCATTAAAAACTTGTAAAATTAGACGCTTTAATACAAAATGTGTTGCACAGAAGTAAAACTGAACTTTCAAAGTGTCTAATGTCTATCGGATATTTACTGTTGGACAAGCCAGAATGGCGGAGATTAAATATATGTATCAATGTATCGATGTATCGTTGTACCTATCATCGTAACTAGCGATGACATCCAGGTCTGCAGCGGCGCCGACCGGAACACCGCATTGCAGACACCCTTTCGAGACAACACCGATATCGATACGTTTTTCCACTCACACAGACATTACTTGTATTCATAAAATTTACGGAACTTTACAAAATTGTTGTGGCTCGGTATTTTTAATTTAGTTATTCCATACAATTTCTTCTCGTTCTTCTACCTTTCATTTCTCTTATCTCTCTCATTGTTTTACTTTTATTATATATCTCCTTTATTATTTTCCCGGCGATTGTTCTGACATTAAATATACATGACTGCACAAAAGTCGAGCCATTTTTCAGGATTTATTATTTTTAAGCGATTAACAAGCTTATAACTTCGAGGCGATCTCGTTTGATAATGCAACTTCTTTTATAAAGGAAAATAATGTACGAACGACGTAATAACTTCTAGATCGTTGTTATAGTTTGTGGCAACTCGATCGTTAGGAGCGCAACTATTTGATCGCAGATGAATATTGCCGTGTCTGCGAGCCAGCGAAGATAAACGGGATAACGGATGGTGGTCTGCATTTTGAAAGTGATTCTCGTGCAGCGCGCGAGAGCGGCAGCTCGCTACACCGAACCGGCTCCCGCGAGATCGATGCGTCAATAATTTCCTACGACGATCCTAGCTCGTTCGACTCACCGACATTATTCATCGTGCGGAATTCCGAATAAAACAACCGAGCGACGGCGGAATCACGTTAAAAGCTTTCTATCTTTTTCCACCAAAACGATTCCACGTTTCCTTCTGTCTGCTGCCTGTACGTTTCTTCTCTCTCTCTTTCTCTCTTTCTCTTCTTACCGTCATTCTGCTCTCTTCTTACCTTACCATTAGATACCCTTCTACCCACTCTTTCGCTATCCTCGCTCTTATCCATCACCTTGGTTTTCTGTACAGTCTTCCAACATTTCGTCGAAAAACGTGAACGTGCAACGAAAGGGATAGTGAAAGAAGGGCAAACGGATGAAACAGAAAGAAGCACCGTGGAAGTAAATTTCACGGCGCAGTTCATGAAGAGTGCCGGCAACGTAACACATCGAAACGCTCTCTCGTTCTTTCCGTATGTGATAGTGCAACAAGAGCCGGCAGGACGTAGGTGGGACGGGAGGGGGGGGGGGGGGGAAGTGGAAAGTAGAATAAAAAGGATTAATTGCTCCCTCCATCTTTATCCCTTTTCTCGGTAAAAAGCCGGTACAACGGCTCATTATCGGAGATTTTTACGTAAGAAACGAGCGCGGATCGACGTAGGATCGATCGAAAGAAATATTCCCCTTTCATATCGCGCGCTATTCTGAGAGGGAATACGCTAACGACCCGCGCTTGATATAGTCTTCTATAAATTTGAAAAATTTTCGCTCGCTCACGACATCTCGCACGTGAGGACGTTAACTGTCTCGAACGCGGAAAAAATGTGAGAAATGTGAATTAGAGATACATTTACATATTAATACAGCCTCTCCCCCTCCTCGATTCATTCTTTACCAGAGCGCTAAATATATTATTTATGCTCTCAATTATTACGTTGAAAATATGTGGAAAGTGTATTATTTTCTCTTAGTATATAATTTAAAAATTTATAATCTAAAAATTTTTATGTGAATGTACCCTTATATTTTTAAAACGTGTATTGACACAAGAAATTTATCTGAAAGTGGCCGAATAAAATATATATTTGTAACATCATATATTGATAAAATCGAGCCTCTCTCTTCTAATTAAATTTTCGCATTCTGTGTCCATAATTTTTTAGATAGTGACCGAAAACAGCGCACGCGTGCTATCGATTGCTTATCATAAAACACTGGAACAAGAATTTGCCATGACTCGGACCACGTGGCAAAAGTGAATTTTTGAAATCTGTTTGGTTCTCAGACGCGAAAACGTGCCGAGAATTCCGACGACTGGATGTTGCTGGTCAAATTTTTATCACGTTTATTCGCGAACTTACTGGTCAGAATGAGGCGATCGATGCGCATAGGCGTCACGGCGTCTGAGGCGCGTTTTACGTTGCAGAGAGAAGACCATTACAGACGCCGATTACTGCTAGTAGTCGGCTCGTATGACACTTTTACGAGCGAAATAAAAGTCTGACAATAGGGGACAGAGAGCTGTAATGGGGGGCAATAGCACAGTGCGTTGGGAGACAAGTGATCAAGCCCGCGGAATAATGTAGTAGACAAAATGTCGTTATAAAGAAAAATCGTTTTAAATATGCACGGGGATAATCGAGATAATCGAGGTCGCGCGAAAATGAGCGTGCTAATGACTAAGATACGATGTACGTTTTAGATGAGCAAAAGTTGACTTTTAGGATACTTATGAGTACGCGAAATGCTTTCATGATTTAACAATTAATATCGGTTATTTAATTTAGCTTATTTGTCGTCTCTTCTATTTACATTCTCGACACACAATAGTCCCAGTCTAACGTTAACCTTTTGTATTTCAGAACGCTGGTTGGGGAGAATGGTCACCGTGGTCGAAGTGGTCGCCATGTACAAAGTAAGTCATTAATTGCGAATTTATGAATGTTGCTTTAATTTTACAAATGTCTAAGGTGTGTCGCAATACATTTCCTTTTAATTATGGTTATAAAACATTCTTTAGTTATTCTCGCCGTCTGTTTACGACTAAAGACAAGACGGGAGTGCTGCGAATGAAATTTGCCTTAATTCCATGTTCAGCTCGAGAGAATACTAAGAATATCATTCTCATTTAGAGAACTTCCGTCCGAACACATATTTCCTTCGCGATAATTTGTAATAATATGCACGTCTATGTACACATACATACAAGACAAAAGTTCTTATTTCTCGATGAAGAAATCGTATTCCGGAACAAAATCTGCGACACGGAAAATGGCACATCCGGCGTACACATATTGTTCGGTAGCCGTACGACAAAAGGGCGATCTTGACGGTGACCTCGCCTCCTCCGCATGCAAGGCATGATCCAATCCCGCGATTTCTCATCGCCTGTTTCGTGCGGTTCTAATATTGAGTCCTACCGGTAACACAACCAGAATGTTAAGCGTCCCGGAACTCATTTTGGCGGCCACCACCGGCAATAAGTTTGTTCTCGACTCACCCCGCTCGTTTTTCAGTTATACAGAAGTGGCCAGAACTAGGAGACGTAGCAATTTATGGCACTTACAACTTGCGAACTGCACTTGGTCGGGAAACCTTATTGTGTGATCTACAGCACTCTACTTATTGATGTTTCTACACTATCTGCACGTACCTTAGAGAGCTTTTCTCTCTATTACAATTTCTGATATCGCCAAATTAATAAGATATGTAATAATAATAATAATTGGTGCAGTAACTAATGATTAAGTCGCGATTTTGTTTATTATTGTAAATGATAATACCGCCCGTAGAAGCGATATGACCATGTAATAATATCGTCTTTAACGTAATTTAATTAGTGTTGCAAAATTAATAGCACTGAATAATAGAGAATAGGCTTATTGCGCATTGTGTGTATTATTTATGGTCACTTAAAAAATGAACCCATCCGCAATATTATTTACGTAATTACAAAGCTTCGTAATTGGAATTAATCTGTACGTATAATGTATGCTACGTATTATTATTCCAATTAACTAATTGTTTGTGCGTCGGTTATTGTTCAAAGCAGATAATTACTATCCGTGTAGAATAATGCGGATAAATCGATATCGACTTCTCTAAAATTGGAGCCAAGTCGTGATCAATTCAATCGGCAGCCCATTTAATAACGATGGTTTCTATATAAATAGTCAAATAATGCGATGCTTGTTTCAACGTACAAGCAAGAGATTCATATACATACAGCTAGAAATCGAGAAAGAGAGAGAGAGAGAGAGAGAACTAGAATACAAACTTCGTAAGCATTGATATATTATTTGCGTACCGCTATATTAAGGGTCCTCAGTTAGTTTGCGCTTATTTCTCCATATTTAACGTTCTCCATTAGCTTTTCTTTTATTTCTCATATCACGTCATTTCTAAAAATTTCCTGACATCTTAACTGCTTTTTTTTTAATTATAATTCTATTTTAAGCTTTCGGAGAATCCCTTTATTACTCTTACGAGAAAATTATTCTGAAGAAGAAAATTCCGAAAAATATCTACGTATCGTCTTCTCGAGCGTCACCTAAATGAAGTTACAGTTGTGATTTAATACAAAATCTACTAATTGTAAAAAACAAATGATGAGTAACTTACAAAAATAGTGCGAACTCCCCTATAGTCGAAATATTTAATGCTATTTGGTAGAGGACTTTGACTTATATGTATATATGATCATATAATTGGCAAAAACACTTCGAATCATAAATGACACTTCTATTTAAATGTGCGAATGTATTTTGCACTTTTGAGCGAGGCCAACTTATACTTGTTGAAGTAACGCAATTTCCAGCGAATAAAGATCGCTCATGAAATTAGCATGAAGTAGTAAATTGAATTAACTAACTGCGTCGCGACGGCACGCAGTGGTGAAATGCAATTAAACTCTTGACGATTTCAGCGCGCCTGGATTATGAATAAAGTTTATTGAATAAGCGTGCCTAAAGGAAAGACATCCGGTCGAAACACATTTAAAAAAGTCATTATATACTTAATTTGCTGATAAATTTCTCCGCTCTTTTAGGACGTGCGGTGGCGGAATCTCGCGACAACAGCGTCGATGCAGGCGTAGACCGTGCAAGGGGAAAGTCTGGACTACCCGATATAAAGTCTGCAATCCAGAGGTGAGTATTTCTACGTCTAATTTACCTGAGAACTTATCGCGTCTTATTTCATGTATCACCTAAAAATTCTCAGCTTCGTTGTATCTGCTTCTTATATAATAAATCTTATCATGACTAAATTTGCTCTAAAATAACAATACATTACTAAGATAAAAATAGAGTTTTAAATAAATTTTAGTGAAGCGCAGTCATTTAAAAAATTAATTGTTCCGCCACGAACAGAATCTTAAGGTAAATAGAGCAAGCAAAAGAAGAAAGTAGTGATAAAATATTATATTTAGCGCGTTTACAAATGCGTGGACATAGAAGAAGATTCAGCAAATGATATCAACAACGAAGTTAATTCTGCTCAATCAGCAATTTTTTAAGTTAGCCGATAACTTTCCACGGTGGAAGATTCTTGGTTTGTCGCTTTAACGCGATGCAGAATATATCAGAAATGTATAAGGAGAACAGCGTTTCGCTTTATACATATTAGCGCATTCAAAGCGAATATCAAGCAATGATGTGGCAAACCGCTATGGATTTTCCGTTATGCAAGTGCATAGGTTGTATCTTACATCTATTAGCCTTTTATTTAAGGGTTTCTTTTACGTGCGTCTGTTGAAGCACGAGTACAACCGACTCTATCTAAAATTCAAAATAACACATCCACGCAGTAAAGCATCGATCGTACAGTCGCGCGTATATTGGAATATACATATAGACGCGTACAATTTATAACTTCAGCCACTCTCGCGTATAAATTGCGTGTTCAATCGCGTTACATTTAACAGTGACATTGCTATTTTGCGCTCATTACGAGCGCGTACGAGTGATTACTGAAAATACCGTGGAGAGGCGATGTGCAGCCGCGCGATGATGAGCAATAATGCAAAAGGATCGCGTCGATTGCGAATTAAATGGACATTTATTGTCGCAAATCGTTCTTAAATATTTTAGCCCCGCGCTGAACATCTGCCGGCATCAATGTTGCACCAACCGAGATGCAAATTGGATACATGATGAATTCGATATTGGTGCATAACAGCCAACAGCGTTTCTCGTGCATGTGTAAGCACGTTCTGCATCGCGGCGAAAACCAATACGCACGCTCTGCAGTTATCCGGGGTACCCTCGACGTCATACGGTACAAATGCAGGTGACCCGACCTATATCCGTATCTGGGGCAAGTTTCGGACAGAATGCGGCTATACGTATTAAACAGCTCCACTTTGACGCATGTCTTATCCGATTGATATCACCCCAAGTCGATATTCTTCGCTATTCTCAACTCCATTTAACTCGAATGGATTATAGCGGAGGGGGCATACTTAGAAGAATCGATATTAATCACGAAAATCGGCTGGTAACCCGAATCAAGAAGTTTAACGACGCTATCGTTATTAATTCGCGAGAAAGCAATTATGTTCATAATCGTGTAAGCACATTCGCGTGTCTGTTAATAGCCTCGTTGTAAATTTCATCGTGTTTAGTTATATAGCAGTTCCATATTTTCGCGTGCGCATTTCTGCACCAGTCTGTTCCTATGTTTCGTTTTATTATTCAATATTTCTCGTTAGGAAATACGACTGTTTGCGTACGATACTTTTAGCATTAATTTTTAATTATCAGGGTAATTTGCCTTTCCACCTTGTCCTCAATCGACATAGTTGAATATAAGAAAGGGGAAAGAGAGGGTGGGGGGAGGGGATTACCATTGTCCTCAATCTATTTAATCTCAGACAAGATGACGAGTGCCTTTCGCATTGCTTGAAATTTCTAATAAATCAAACGTCGATCGCGAGGCTGACGTCGAAATCGATCAAAGATAGGCACCGGCTTCATTCCGCGTGTGTGACCATGACGTGATGGCACGGCGACGCTTCTTCCCGCGGAGTGCATTTCACGATATACCGCAGCTCCATGTATTAGTTTCCGCGTCACGTATCAATCAATTGCTGCGGAACAACGGTTCAATAATACGCATATATAGGCATATACGTACGAAAGCCACTTTCAATGGAGCTTCTCCGCAGCATAAAAGAAATCAAAACTTATATAAAATTAGAATATTTCCAATCGATTTGCCGCGGCGCTATAAAGTAAACCGCGGCATCGTAAAGTCGTCTCCGCACATTGAACGTTTCGTGCCATTAGAGAACCGTTCTGTATATTAAACTTCCAGATTCATCAGAGAGCGATTAGCGACGCCACTTTTCAGACCGATTAACACGCTTGTCGCATTAACGCGACGACGCTCGACCCAAATTGACGTCGTTAACCGACTCGCTCAGCACAACGGCGCGTCGCGCGCGCGAGATCTCTCTCTCTCGAGAGAGAGAGAGAGATCGTATCCCGAGTTCTCTCGTAAAATCGTAAAAGTGCAAAGCACCGTCGGTCCCAGATGGGGAACGCCTTTGTCGCCGGGCGGCCGCGCGACCGACGCGACGTGACATTCCGCCCGCGGGGCGATGTTCAGCCCGACGCTTGGCTTGCACGGGAAAATGCACTCACCTATGTTCGTACACGCGTCACACAGACACGGCGCAACAAAGGTATATCGGTGGCCGTCTACAAAGCCGCGTCGATCTTACTGAGACGCCTTGCCATCGACCGCGCGCGTTCTCACCTTTTCGCGCTTTACTCCGTCCGCATACGTAACGCGTAATATCTTTTCACTCAACCGGACTGAAACGTTTTATTGTCCCTCGCCGACGACGACGAGACTAGCAAACTTATATCTCCGGATAATGCGGAGATACCGTGTATCACTACTGTATGTAGTTCTGGAACTACATTAGATCAGAATCAGCCCCCAATGTAAACGTGTACATTGTCACTTCTTCTCATCACTTTATTATTTTCGGTTGATATCAACGCGCTCGAAAAAAAGTGGCCGAGAAAGAAGAGAAAGTACCTAATAATCCCTTTGCCGTAGCTCGCTTTATTATAAATATAGCTAGGGTTTGTAGAGAGCATACATACATTAGCTTTACGTTAGCTTTGACAACAATAATAGTGTTTTACTATAAAATATTAGCATGCGCATACTGGTGGCTACAATTATGCAGGAGTTTACGACGCGACACGCAATATTATTATGCGCATGTATGCATATCGCGTAATCATAAATACATCGTGTGTGATATACTGCAAGACAAACTTGTTGACAAATTTGCATCTTCGGCTTTGCGCGGGTATAAAAGCAGCTAACGGAAGTGACGAAGGACGGGAAGAAAAACGCGAGTCCCCGGCTTCGTCAGGTATTCCGTTCGCACGATGAACGTTAGCGGCAGTATGGTTTGAGCAGATTCCGCGAAATATTCTTCGCTTGTTGCATTAATCTTTCCGGATTATCCCTATGAAATGCGATAGCCTCGTAATTTTCTTACATTTTGCACTGGCCTTTTGGATTTGTTGCACAGGCAGCAATAACGAAGCATTTGCGAACTCTACGCGTCGCGTGTATTCTTTTGTTAAAAAATATTTTTTGTTAAATATATTTAAATATATAAAATCTATTTTTGTTAAAATATATTTTTTATTATTAACGAAGCATCGAAAATGTAAAAAATTGTAGGGACGTACGTTACGAAAAGGAAACATTTAATATCGTCATTCTTATATCTTTTTTCGTGATCACGAATAGATGAAATTTATGTTACAAGAGTGAGATTTTTCCCGACATGTTCCTAAAATTTGTCGCATTTTTTTCCTGCGTCAAAATGACGTGGATTTTGTTCTCATCCGTGAGGCATCTCTCATTCAGGCTGATGGACAATTTTCCGTGAGCCATAAGTGCTGCCTCGCTTCTGTGCTTTTTATGATGTCACATCCAATCGACATCCATGATTGGTCAATAGCGCGCGACCCTCTGTATAAATGACCGCCCGTGATCCCGACAATTCTGATATTATCGGTGCCTTGCAGCTATTGCTATCGAAAAAGATTTGATTTATTATTGCCAGTGGCAATTTTCGCAATTTTCCACTGCAAGAAACAAAGAGACCTATGCTTACAGATGAACGAAAGAAACGTTTACAAGACGAACGTTTATAATTTGACAGTCTGATGTTACATTATATAAAACAAATATACAAAATTTTTTTCTATAAAGTTTTTCTTTTATATCATTTTTACTAACTTTTTACAAAACCTAGAATATGTTTCTCGCATAAATTTTAATCTCCCTGCTTTTAATAAAATTATTTTTTCTTTTAATTTAAAAAAAAATTTGTCGTTTACAGAGCTTTTCATGGATTTTTATCGAAGGCGTAAGCGAAATTCCATTATGGAAATAATCGGGATAAACACAGTTATACGTTATCAATCCCTCGTGTATTTCAAATTTTTATCATGATTACGACCGTGCGACGATCGCGAGTAGTCATATTTGCATTACCAGTGCAATTCCAAATGTATCTGGTGATTTATCGTCGATAGATGGCAAGGTGGAACTTTTAAATCGATCGTTCGCAGGTCGTGATTGTGACTTACCAGATAGTCGGGGAAAATTGATAGGTTTCGTCACGGAACAAGTCTTTTACCAAGGGGTCTTCGCAAAGTAATCGAAGGTTACCGCGGCCAAATATTAATTGCTCGACTCAGAGGTCTTTGCTTAACGGGTGATCCTTGGGGAGAGGTCGGGGACAATAATTTAGGGACGAAATGTTGTAAATTTCAAGTTAAAGTCCAACTAGGAAGGAAGTTACGTCCGCGTAATACCTTTCCTTCGCCTCAACCCTTACTCCAATTTTCGCTACTTCTTTCATTTTCTCTTTGCATACGGCAGTAAAAAAAGAGCGCCAAGCTGGAGCGCATACAAATGTGGATTTAAAGATTCACTATTTCGTAAAGAGCGCTATGCAATTATTCCGTTCGTATTCAGCGCTCCTCTTTGCACGTATATAAATGTTGTAATTTTTTCTTCGTGCAGTATAATTACCATTGGGTTACAGTTTTCAGCAAAGTTTATTTAATTTACTGAAATGAAGACTCTATCGAGTTCATATTATATGTTGACTATTCTCTATTTCTTTTGTTTGCCATTAAATAAAAACTGAAATTTCTTTTACTTACATTTAATTTAACGTAATATAATAAAAATCTTTCATTTAAATATTTATAAAGTAAATAAAATCTGATTTATATATTATATGAATGCCAAAATTTATTAAAAATTATAATTATAATAATCAAAGTTATGAACGTAAATGTGCTTTTTAATATAACCCGCTTATGCGTAAAACTACGAGATAAATTCATATATTTTATCTGTAAAATATATGCTTGTCAGAGTGTGAAATAATCTTTAAGGAAACCTTATTAAGAAACAAAACAAGTGACTTCTATCCTTCGCCAGTAAGTAAAAATCAAAACAACAGTCGTTTTTTTTCGACCCAACTGGCCAAATTAATATATTATAATCTCACAATTGGTCAATTTTATCCATATCTCAAAGTTGTTTCGCCGTCGTTCGATGTCTTCCTGGCCTAAAGAACGGTAGAACTCACTCAATAACGGTAGAACACTCGCGGAAACACGGTCGCTCTGTTTCTGCGATAGAAGACAAGTTTTCTATATATTTTTGCTTATATAATTAACCGCATACTTAAAACGTGTTAAATTAATCACTAGCTTACAGACATACACTGCAGAGTTGTTTCGTACGAACGCATTATTACCAGATGGTAACCTATAGTTCTAGTATATATGTATATATGTGTATTCTAAATCCGGTAGTAACTCGGATACTTTTCCGGTGAGTGCACAATGCGGAAACCAGAGTTCAATTTAGTTTCACTGAACAAACATGTGCCTTGACCACATTCACATGAAGTGCGCAGCATTGCTAAATGTATCATCGTTCGCACATGAGTATCAGGTCACGAACGATACTGAATATTTTTACGACTGACTTGGTTAAAATGAGATTTTTTTAGTATGCTTAGACTATATGAAACGTTATTACAAGAACGAAAGAAAGCAACTGGTTACATAGTTAATTACGATTTAATTAATTTCATATATCTTCATAATTGAGATAATAGTTTGTAGCTAAAAGACTTAATGTTAGCAGAAACGCTTTTGAGAGAGATACATATTTATAGTTTTTACTTCAAATATATAAAATGTAATTATCTGTTAATAAAGCTGTCTAAATATTTGTTGAAATCAGATTAAGTCTTGAAATTTATTTTTTTCGAAACAAGTACAACTATCTTTGCTGACGTGCTCAACGCTTAAATTTATTTATTGTTATGCTCTGTATATACATATATCAAAAAATTTGTGTAACATGTTTTTAAAACAAAATCTTCAGGTTTATTAAAATCAATTAAAAGTAAAGAGAATTTTGCCTTCAATTATATCATATGAGACAATTGTAAAATAATCACATAAAAAAATATTAGAAATAATTTTAAAACATTTTGCTTGATGAAATTAATGAACAAGAGAATTTTATTGATATTTTTAACTGTGCAATATATAGATGATGCGTATTGCCGCAAGACAATTATTTTTATTTTGAAGTACCTACACGATGTTAAATTATAGGTACTTCCGCATCTCTCAAGCTTACCATTTTTCAAAATGTGAAAGTTCTGATATTTTTATTAGGTAGGTATAATAAATGTAAAAATACTCGTGAAAGATAATCAGACTCGCTTTGTTCGTAGCATTTATGTAGATACATATGCGCATAGGAAAATGAAGCAATATTATTTTCAGTGAAATATTCTGAAAAGAGACGTAGCCGTAAGTTTTACAATGGAAGCTTCTGTGTTACATCTTCCAACATATACTGCATAGAAATAGTATCTCGATGAACATAATAAAATTAAATAGAGCACAAAAGTCTCTATCCCAGAAGGAATCGTGTACATCTCGCGCATTCTGGTCTCTATTCTCGCTACGAATTTTTAATATTATCAAGAGACAGTGTACCTAAGCGTGACGGCCGCGGTACGTTAAAATATTATTAAATAAGACAGCGCATTTTCAAATATTAAGTATTGTCTTTCAATATTTCCGCGAAATGCTGTTAAATTGCAACTGATAATTCGTATATGATAACGATAATTCGCAATTCGGTGTAAAGAGAAAAGTGCATAAACCAAGTGAAACAAAAACGTGATTTACTCGCGACGTAGATGTGCAATCGTGTCCGAACCAGATCCGCAACGGTTAACGCGCGTCCGGCCGTCCGCTCGCGTGCACATATTCGAATAATACAGCCGGTAAAACCGCGCGTAGCGCGCATCGCGCGGAAACGATACCGTTGTAACTTTTATTAGAATCACTGTGACCGTAACTTTACAGGGATATTAATGTCGCGTTTGGCGCGAGTCATGCCGCGCGTCGGTTATTCGTTACGCGAGATTTTTGCGGAAACGAGACACCGGATTAACGCGTAATACGTTACAAGTTACAACACACATTTGTAATGTATCCCGGAAGCGACGTACTTGCCTTTGTCTCCTTTCTGATTCGGAGGCAGGCAAACTCGGGATTTGCGATAATTCTTTACGTGCTAAAAATGCATATAGAAATAACAAAAATGCCAAGCAGAAATTATTAATTCGGATATTTTAAGATAGTTAATGAATTATTAATTAAGATAGTTAATTATTTATTAATTAAGATAGTTAATGATTTATTAATTAAGATAGTTAATGATTTATTAATCTTCTACAGAAATGACATTGTTATTTTTCTCCAATATATAGGAAGCTAATTTAAGTTCAGATTAATCTAGATTCTTGACAGAATTCAATTTATATTTATAATTAGAGAAAGAGGATTTTTTCTTTTTGAAACACTTGTCAATCTAACAATAAGATATTACGCGAGCGATATATTATTAAATGAAAAATATATATAACGTGTGAAGTTTGCTTGCGCCAGCTGCAAACTAAGAAAATCCGTATAACAAGTCGAGAAAGCGGATGAGCAATCACGTTGAAATATCTTGATCGTTTGCGGGGGTATTTGCTTATGCAGTCGGCGCCGTCGCAACTTTTATTAGACACCCTCTGTAACTGCAGTTTTACAAGGCTATTAATATCGCGTTTAGTGCAAGCAGGCCAATGATGAATCCTGTTACGTCGCGGAGATAAATAATGGAACTTCCTTACGGAGCTAAATGCGCCGGACTCGTGCATAATGCATTACTTGCAATTCCGCGATGCGCAAGTAATTGCGGACGACAGGAGTTAGGTGAATTATTATTCTCGAGGTAGTGTCTGCCACTAGAAACTATTGATGACAGCGCTGTGAATGTTCTCAAGCGACAATTAATCGGTTTATATCGAGATCGCATAAATTATTACATGTTTATGTAAACTAAATGAAGGTTCGACAGCTAAAATAATTGTGGAACATATACAAGAACTGAAAATCTCGGGAAAATTTATCTTTCAATTTTCTCTTTATTGATACCAGCTACAGTAGGACGTTTTTTTATCTTTGTCTCGTATTAATAAAGTTTCTTTTTTAAATCGAAGATAATTTCTTGACTCTTATTGTCTTTTAATATCACGTTCTTTAATTACGGTAGTTATAATAAATATTTTAAAAACAATCGTCGAAAATTAAAAGATAAATATTTACGGTCCTAATTAAGTTATCACAAATAAAAAAATGGTTGACAGACGATACTCTTCTTTTTAAATGTTATCGGCATCGAACTTGTTAATTTGCTGCGCGCAATGCTGTTCTCTAAATATCGGAGCCACCGTTAGTTACTCCCACGTTTGTCGCGTTTTATTTATCAAAACTCGAAAGTTGAACGATACAGAGTCGACGTTGGATTGAATTACATGTGACTGACATGTCCCAGTGGTACGACAATTCTGACACTCACCGTTCGTTGCAGTTTGTGATGCATGCATCGCTGCGACAAGCATATGGCACGGCCAAATGGTTCCCTTTTAGGGTCACAGCATGTAATTCACTATACGCGGTTGCGTGACCTGACAATTCAGGGAAAAATAACGCACGGCGCGAGAGACGACACGATCTCTCCGGATAATTAACAAATTACAAATTGTTGCGTTCACTAGTGGACATCCACTTCCGCAAAAATCGTGTTTAAATCGACGCGCTACAGTACTCTACATCACTCTGCATTCATATTTCATTGAATTACGCGACAATTTAAAGCGTGGTTTCTGAAACGAGTGGTTTGACTATCTCTTCCCTATAGTTATTTAAAGAAAAACATACAAGATTTCAAGCTATGTTAAAGAGAACGCCGTTGTGAATCGAAGCAAATCGCGGGCATTTTTACTAACATTTATTTTCACTAACAATCATTGAAGGCATGAAATATTCTTTCACGTTAAACAAATATCAAATAGTATATTATACCAACGTACCCATTGTAACTGCGCGTCTAAGCAGATAGGTGCATATCGTAATCGCACGTAATCACGGCCACTTTAAGGACGTGTACGATCAATTCTTATAGATGGACAACTATTTACTTATTATCTCATTAGTGTAAACGATCATTAGTGTAAATGTTTTAAATTAGATGCGCGCGTATACGATGTCAAGAACAAGTTTGCACAATTAGAAGCGATGCGAATCTCGTGCTACATACGAGGCGACTCGAGGTCGCGTCTCAAAGGAATTACTTTTAGGTACGACCTGAAAAACTCACCTAGGAAACGAACCTCGTCACCCTAGGTAAATTTCTTCTTGACGCTAAGTTCGCTCTCTCTCTCTCTCTCTCTCTCTCTCTCTCCTCTCTCTCTCTCTCTCTCTCTCTCTCTCTCTCTCTCTCGGCGCGCGCATACATCCAAATATCTCAGTTAACTGTGAGCGAAAAAATGCACAATGCAAACGATGAATTGCGACAGTCCGAAGGAAGTTCGTCAGCGCGGGGCCAGTTACGCGAATTATGCCGGAGCAGGCTAGTTGCGATTGCGGCGGTCGGAAAGAATCACGGCGAATAAAATGAGCGAAGAAAAGGGAACACAACACCATTAGTATAACGAAACAGGGAGGCGTGCACTGAATTCAGATTCCAGTCTTCCCCAACTGTCGTCCTTCCATGCACCGTTTACCCTCTCGGTGTCTCTGTCTGGTCCTCTTTGGTTTCCCTCGGCGCACTGTGTTAACACTCGTAATGGCGCGGTGTGTATTTCACCGAGGTTGTACCCTACCAACGTTTTACCGGCGACGAAAACAGGGGAAATTCATTTGCGGAAGCGAGACGAAAATTTCGCCGCCGTCGTCACTGCGACGCGATAACGCGGCGGGAGGTTTCGCGCCCGGGTCGATAAGACGGCCGTGCCAAGTGATTAAAATTAATTTAGGGTTTTGGGATTCCAAAGGACGGAAGGATACTAATGAAGCCGAAGTTGAGCCGAGATCCACCGTTCACATGGCTGAATAATTCCACAAACGTTGTGAACGCTTGTAGGCAATTAAATAAATATATAAAGTAGCAAATATAAGAAAGCAAAGATTTTATTTGGATTAAAAGAATTATTTAGAAATACTTTTCTCATAAGAAATCGGTAAATTTTATTTTAATTGAAATTAGATATATTCGGAATTAGAACACATATTATGAGTAACAATATTGGGTTTAGATGAGCAGTATGATAGTTAAATAACTTATTGATCAATTAAATTCTTTCAATTTTTCAAAGCGGTATTATTACCGAGCTTAAATTCGGATTAAAATATGAATTAGTTAGATAAATCATCTATCAGAGACGAATTAAATGACGTAGTAGGTGATAATCTTGTGTCTTATATATTTATCCGTTAATTTATGAAGATTTAAATAAATTGAAAATATGCTAACGAGAATAATGCATCTATAAATTGAAATTGATGATTCGGCAAATAAATGGCTGAAGTCATTGATTAAAATTAAGTCTACGTTTAAATTAAAATACTCGTTAGCCATTAGTTGAATTATGAAAGCTTCTCTAGAATTCTGATGCAAATTTAAATCTACTTTACTCCGATCATCTTCCATTTGATTTCGGTCGAGACTGTTTAATTATAATTTAGAATTATTATTTGCAAAAATGTCCAAATTCTTCCAATATAGATTAAGAAGACTTTATAAAATTGCTAATAAAAATGTATTTCATTGTTATTTACAAAACAAAAAAGATAATAAGATCTTTACAAGGAAATCTTAATATACATATTAAAATGAGGATTTTAGACTTTAAGAAATAACTGATTGAATCAGTTGAATTTAATTAATTTATCCAAATAGCGGATAAATATTAAATCTTTAATATACTCTCATCCTTTCTATATTTTATTTTTGAGTAAATTATTTTAAATTATTTCTTTAATGTGCACTTTTGAATAGATTACAATGTCGATTTAGACTTACGTAGTACATTATGTTTCTGGTATACACACACTCTCTCTTTCTCTCTTTGCAACACAAAAATATATATCCTATATTATATGTATATTTTTTTTAATACCAATTTAATTAACTGATTTTTTTATTTATATCGCAGCGAGCTAAAACGAAGTTCATACATATCTTCCTGAAAGTAATGATTCTATTGTCGGAAGATTATGTGTGGATAGCGGTATCTCAAAATCTCAATTGTCTGCGACACAGTTAGGAATTAAATTTAATTAATTGCATTTAATAGTCTTTTGTGCATAACATAGTGCGAAATAAATTTTGGAAGGCTACCGCATAAGCACACTGTGTATTAGACAAGATTCCATGACTGGAATGTGCACACTCGTATATTCCGTGTGTATTTATTTGAAACCTCAATGCTAACATAAAAGCAGTCGCAAATCTCTCGCAAAAGCAGGAAGAATAAATCCACGCAACTTACAACTTTGAGTATTTTAAACATTTTACCACGTATACCGAACAAGTTTCACATTTTTTTAATTGAAAAAAATTGCATGGCATCCAAGAAAATTTTGTGAAGTTCTCGACGCGTAAAATAATATAAATGCTTCCGTAATTCGTAATAATTCATTTACCGTGCGTGATACACCTCGCGTTTTAGTATTAACACGCGAGTAATTTATTCGCCAATCGTTTCATAGTGACAATATTTGCTGACCGTATTGTGATGACGCGGGACGAACTTGAAGCCGGACCGACAGTTAATAATAAACTACGATAAACATATTGATCCGGGTAACCAGTTATAATAAACGACGTGATCGTATCAACATTCCATTTACATCTCGCCGACCATTTTATTAAACCAATTAGCGCGCATTTTGTCACTTCTATTGTTAATCAATGGCTACCCCTGATAGTATAACAAAGTACATTATTATATCTAAATATTCTAAATTATCGGATTGCTAATCTCGCAGTCAATTAAAAGTTGAAATCACTGAGGGAGTGTCAACAATGAAAGTGCGTCAAAACTATTGCAACGTAATTATCAACTTTGTTTTGTGATGATAATGACTAAAGAATATTTCTGTTTATACACATATTTTAAGGATATCGTCTTTCTTTTCAACAGATCGATTGTTTGGTAGCGCAAATTGATATCTAAATTAGCAGTTAGAATAATGGTCCGAAGCCGGAACTGTTGAGAAAAATCCGGGATATGTATTCGTAATTGATGGATGCCAATGTGTTTGTTGCGTAAATAAATAAAACTAATGGATGCGAACCGCTCAAATAGAGCCGATCAGTCATGCTGTCTCGCATTTTTTATTTTATTAAAAGAAATAAATGTTAGGCGCACGTATCGCGACATGTGCAAAATACACAAGCCACAAGCAAGACGGGCCATCTGCGTAGGTACTGAAATATCTGCTGATAACAACATTTACGTGAACGGTAAAAGGGCGGAACTGCATATTCTGCGCAAGACGAGGGCAATAAAAGTGTGTGTAGCGCCCGGACTGGCGGGGATATTTCAGGTCGTCGCCGCGCTCTGCTTCGATATAGCAGAACGAAATCATTGCCAAATCCGCTGCGCGTTCGTGTTCCAGCTAGTGTATATCGTTACGTCAGGATGGAATGAAAATGCGGAGTGTAGGAAAATACGGATGTGGGGCGTATGCGGAAAATTTGAGATTCAGGAAGCTATCATTAAATGTTTCTATCGCATAATCTCTCTTTCGCCTTAAAACGAGTTTCGATACTCTGGAGAGAGAGGGAGAAGAGGGAGAAAAAAGAGAGAGGGAGTGTGTCGGGTATATATACATATATGATACAGTAACGCGTTTTTTTTTCCCTTTTTCTTTTATATATATTTTATGAAATATTCGCTCTGCTGTGCCAAATTTGAACTCACCGATAGTAGTCCAGAATTAATTAAGCCGTCAGAGTAGTCGCATACAGTTTCAGAGATCGCGGAGCGGCGCTAACTTTGTACGTAATTCGATGACCACATAGTGGACGACATTGCGCTTCACTCTGCGTCCATTTTAAGAACGATCTTGATAACATCATCATGCAACAACAAAGTTTAATTTAAACTTCTATTTAAACCTGAAAAAAATAGACTATTCTAGTTCTTAATAGATTATAAAAGCGAGGTACTGAAGGTACAAGGTACTGAAATAGCTAATCGGAGAAACATGTATAATAAAGAAGCTCACAGTATGAAAAAATTAATCTAATTCATTATTCTTAAAGTATTTTAAATTTTAAGAAAAGAGCTTTTTTTCTCTCTTTCTTTCTCAGGCTTGACACAGATTATACACAAGATAATGTTGTCCTTATTCTACAAATACATATTGGTTATAAATGCAATATACTTTTAACCCATATATCTTTATTGATATGATATAAAGATACTAATAAAATGTGGCTTGAGTTTTTCTCCATAATGCGTCGTTGCGATATTCAAATCGCTACAAATATCGCTTGTTTATATATCTGTTAAAACTTAATAGAACCATTTGCAGTGATAAATTAATTAAATCAAAACTGTTTACGCAATATGTATATAATTCGTAGATATTTAATATTAATACAACAATATTGATTCCGCTATAAATTGCACTAAATTGTTTTGAAATCAGCGTACCCGAAATAGGGGACGTTTGTTACCGAAACTACACCATAATTAAAATCACGAATTAAACTATAAAATTTGATACAATTCAAAATTTAGTAGCAGATGCTTTTCGAAATTTTACTGAATAATTCTCGAAATGTAGCGCTAATCTCGAATGCATTATTAATCAGGCGAATGTATCATCACGTGCCCCCCAGCTCCAAACTCTTAGGACTTTACTTGTCTGTAATAATTTATAACTGTCTATCACTATTGTACCAGCACTGTGAAGTCAATAGTAGCATGTTACAGAAACATGAGATTTGTGACGGTTTTGTTACAATTAACCCTATCTTGCTCTACTGTCGTCAGGTTCGTGCTCGGGAAACTTTAAAAGTGCTTAAACTTATTGTTAGACAAAGGGATAGATATTAAATAAATAATCCGATAGCAGTCAAAGAGCAGGACACTATCTCGTATCGTTACATTATTTGAAAGATAAGGCCCAAAGGAAAGGCGCAAATTGATATTAAAATCTGCCAAAATCAAAGATATTTCCTTGCAGATCACCTAGTATTAATACATTTAATAATTAATAAGTCTTTTAGAAGGACTACAAGATTGAGCACTCTTGAGTCTGTACCCGCTAATTCTGTCACTGAAAACACGTATAAGGGATGATAATTGCGGAAATGCATTGCGTCGTCCACGTGGAGTTTCTGCTATAAGCGAAGAACGATGCATACGTACAATACACGCATGCACGCAACGGATGCACACTGAAAGATACGCTGTTAGTGGATAATGACAATCTATGCACGAAACTGGGTTAAATTCGACGCTCGGATCGTCCAGATTAATTAGCGCAACCATATAATGTATTATAAATTCGGTTTGTAAATTACAGCACGTGTATGTAATAGATTAAGCTACGTAGGCTCGTCTTTTGATTAGGTGTAATCCGTGCAGTGGCGTACGCGATACGATAGAGATAAACGCATGTCGCAAGTGTCGGTTTTGCGTGAAAACCTAAAACTCACTCTTGTATTGGCGTAAAATAAGATTTTTAGCAAACTATGTGAATGCTAGTTTTATTACTTTTTTACATCGAGTGAGGAATTGATCCCAATTTATATAAGAAATAATTATTATAGAATTTCTAAATCTCGCTTTAAATAGAAGTTTGAAATTTTTATCATTATAAACAGCATTCACTTTTTAGGATAATTATAGTAATAATATAATTTTTAAAGTAATATTTAGCAATTAAATTTTTTATTAATTATTAAAATTTTTCAGCCTAACGTATTCCTAATAAAACGTTATTTTTACATACAACATTCCTATCACATAATTTTTAAAAATAATACATCTTGTAGGTACAGAGAAACATGTATATTCTTGAATTTGTTGTAATTATTCTCGATTCTACTTAATTTCAAAGAACGCGAGTCTAATCCCAGCGAGATGTGAGATAATACCACCAGCTTTATTCATGCGTGAGAGTGCGGAAGTGGTGTGAAAGCGAAAAGGTCGCTAACTGTGACGAAATTTGATGCACTTTTAGCCCGGTATCAACAAAGGGAAGTTACATTCCGTGCTGGTAATCGCATTTACGGCCGATAAACGCGTGTCAATGCACTGTGTGCGTTATGTAACAATTGCGTAACGAAAGGCTATCTGATGCTTGCACTTGACGAAGAGGGCCACATGAAATCAGGGCAAATTTGACGAAACCGTGGGTGATTACGACGCGGTTAGTGCCAGAGTTACACATCGTCACGTTGCAACATCTATATACGACGGTAATCCCTAAATCCACCCAGCGAGCGATATCGCTAACGAAGCTGCGATTCAATATCGGGCACGAGAAATAGTGCCCGTTAAATTCGTTGTAAAAATAGTAAAATTAATATCTACTACCTATACTACCCACATGTCTACCATTCAAATTAATTATAAAATTCTAATCTAAAGCTTTCTATTTTAAAAGTTATTTTTTTAGACAGGCGACTTCTAAAAGAGAATAATTAAAATATAGATAGTATAGAATATATATAAAAGAACATAATTTATTTAACTGTGATTAGTTGGTACAAATACGTCGCAAGCAAAATTGTATGTAGAATGTATTATTTAGTTTAGATAGCGAAAACGTATAGTATATTAACGCCGAATACAAATAAACAGACTTACATATGTAATTTTTTTATGAGTATATAAATGCAGATTGCATGGCTATTTAGCAGCGAAAGATAAGGAAGAGAAAAATCTTGAATGAAATCAGATATCCTACATTCGGCGAAACTATTACAATGCGATTCAGAATGGGGTTGGATGTGTTTGCATTGCGGTAACTGAATACTCTCGCAGGAATAGGATCCAGTGAAATTTAGGTCTTGTGGAATTAAAACGGGTGGAAATCTCCGAGCGCATTCGAAGAACTGCCAACTCGTGTGCGGTAGCATCAGTGATTCCAGTTGTCCAAAATATCTGTCGCTTGGATTATCGCAATTGTTTCATTAAGCGAACGCTTGAAGAGAGAAAAAAGAATATTTCTAATTGTTTTAACGAAAAAATAGAGAAGATGATATTTCTAATTTTTTTTATTAGAATTTATAACTGCGAGTGTTGAAGTACATATTTAATGTCTATTCGCGATTCAAAGTTATTTATACACTGACACTGTTTTAATCACATATAATAAGATAATAGATTTTTGCTTGAAATTTTCTCTCCAAGAAGAATAAAAGCTTTTCCTAAATGGGAAATTATTTATACTCCGAGATTAAAGTTAGAATGGTATTTTTAATCGAAAATAGTAGGAGTATAATAGACGATTCTGGAATAAATAATTAACTACAAAGATATCGTTTGACTCGATTCTGAATGAATTATTTGGGAACATCCCATTCGAGTATCGTATTCGTATTCGGGGGTACCACTTGGTACGTAATATCGGAAACGCAAGAGGACGGAACATTATAGATTCTGATCGATAGTACAATCTCATTCTACGAAATTACATGACTCTATAAACATGTTTTCCTGTTATCCGATCCGTTCTCTTTCTTAAATTCCCGTTTTTATATTTCCAGATTACAAAAACCGATGGGGTGCACATTGCAAATATTATTGTAGCATCAAATCGATATGTACATACGTTTAAAAGTTGCATTGTATAATTATTACATGTGCTGCTGTATTAAATTTTAAGTAAACAATGTATCAACGAGATCAAATCGGAAATTGCGAAGTTTCGAAGAATAATCTCAACTGATCAAAAACTTGTTATCAAATGTGCCTCAGATATATTGAATGTATATTTAAACTAACCAAAGAATATATTCGGACATATAAAAGTATATATGAAATAATTTTTTCATAAATGTCTCTCTCATCTCTTTCTGGATTTTTATCTTGTAGGTACCATGACGCGATACTTACAATTAGCTATTTTAAATAATCCGCGTTTGCTTCTCTTGTCTGTTTGCTTATTTTGAGTATTTTTTTTTTTTTTTTTATTTAAATACTACCTAACAACGAATGTTAAGGATAATGAAGGATGGTTACGGAATGTGTGTTCGAGGGAATATTAATTAAGCCATGTGTAAGCGGCGCCTTGATGAGCGAGCGTGACATATTTTCACGCGGTACTTAATGGTCCACCTTTTCGCGTGTGTAGCGCACTCAATTAAATCGGTCCTCTCTCGAGAGGTAGGAAATTCGGAGTGACAGGTTTAGACGTTTGGGCGTGATCGTGGGATCCGCAAGCGCCGCTCGCTCGCTCGCTCGCTCGCTGTTTGAAGAGTCTCGCGCGCGCCTCGGGCTCCATTTGACTGCATTGACGATTCGCGCGGTGTAGTTTATCGGGGTAAGTTTCCGCTCGCGCGCGCGGTGTGAAACTTTCGTCGAGTAATCCGTTACGAAAGTTATCGGGCGTAACGTGCACGGAATTTCCGTAAATACGGATAATCGAGAAACGTGCCAGCTACCGCCGCCTCGCTGTTTCTCTTTCTCTCTATGCGCCGCATCCAGGTCCTTCCGCCGCCTCTCGCAGCTCGCAGATGCGATTCGGGATCGAGCCAACCCATCTCTTTCCGGTCGATGCTACACGGCTGCCAGTAACGATTGGCACACGCAGAAACGTTCCGACCGATGTTGTGCGGTACGTCGCAAAATAAAATTTCACGGGGCGTTTGTCCGCGAATCCGATAGGCGTTTCGTTGACTGGAAGGACTTAAAGTGAAACGTGCCGAGAGAAATCAGGTTAACGGAAAAATCGGCAAACTGCGCAAAGCGGTGTCGAACTTGATTTCGGATATTTTGATATTTGGCAGACTAGTGATACCGATAAGACGAACATTTTTATTTGTGGTATTGATATGACGTTTTCTCATGTGCATTGTTTTTAAAAGCAAATGTTACAAGGATAGGAGAAGAGGAAACTATATACAATATATATAAGAGAAATAAACATGCAGAAATATTAAAATTAAGAAACGCTTGGATAATTTTGTTTTTGTTATATTTATATACACTGAGAAAGAAAGTTGTTAACTTGCCTAATATTTTTAACTGATTATTTTTTTAATTAAAATATTTATGTATTTAAATTAAATAAGACATATTAAATTTAACATGACATAATTTTACTCAAATACTTAAATATTTTAATTTAAAAAATAATAATTAGTTGAAAATATTTAGTTGAAGACAACTGTTTTTTCTCAGTGTACAAATAATGACATAGAAAGATCAGTTTGATAAGTGGTAAACGAGTAATAACCGTGAAATAATTTGTGTTTAAGGATCTGCTAAAAAAAGACTTGCGGTTTTCACGTTTTCAACGTTGCATTTAACGAATAGATATACCTTTAATTGAATATCGCAGTGCCGAGCGCGCGCATTGTCTCGCGAAATACTATTCCCCTTGAAACAGCCTCACGTCCTAGACACGTTTTCAGAATGCTATTTTCGCAAGCATTTCGCTCGGGACCTCCTCTGTACTTCCGGTGCTCTCTCGTCCTTACCGGAATTCTTACCGGGGTAAAAGGCCGGTATGTTATCGTAACCGTCGAAACGGTGGAAAAAGGTACTGTTGTGTTTTCCTTTATTCCGTCCACAAGGGGACGTCACTTCGCGGAAAGATGAAGAAAATGGGCTCACGACGTTCTCGCTCGTGGTATACTTTCTCGAGGTGTATTTCGCGTCGCGACATTACGTCACCAGGGTCGCGCCCTTTTCTTCCCTTTTTTATCCACGACGAAACGACCTCAATGAGAGACTATTCACAAGACATTTTAACGGAGCACGACGAATGGGATTTCTTTCAAAATCCGTCCTCGCCGAAAATGGGTGGAACGGACAACGCATTCGCCGGCGGCATATCAAACATGAAACTTACTGTTTATTACAGACAGATTTATGCGTTTTTAATAAATGTTTCGTATAAATCACTGAAGATGGGAATCATATCAAAATAAAATTCTTTTATGCCATAAATTTCTTTGCCAAAATTAAAAAAATCTCTGTTTTGATATAATATGAGACTAACTATATATATATATAATTTATTTATTTAAGAATAAAAATGGTGTTGTTGCCAAGTTTATATGGAAAACCCATTGTTTAAATTATTAATGATCCTGCTCATCTTTAATGCAATCAATGTTTATTATATCGGCAAATAAATGAGCATTGATAAATTAAAATTGATGCGTGCTTCTATATGTACGCTTTTACAATAATTGGACACCGATGCAATGAAAATTGTGACATGTATATAACTACGATTAAACGGATGAATTTCAATTAGAATAAATGAGATTCAGAAAAATTCATGCAATATTGTATTGTTGTGCACAAGAAAAGAATACATTTTTTTTAAATTACTGATTTCACATCTTTTTCATTTCTTTCGAGACTTTACATTGTTGGTCCAAACAAAGAATAATCATTGACGAATTTTTTGAAACGGATATATAAGTTACAATAATATTAAACTATTTTATTAATATTTTAAAATATTTTATAAAATATTTTATTAACAAATGTTGTAAAACAGGACAAAGAATGATAACCGTTATTTATATAGATATACAAAGAGCATTTTCAATTTGTATCATGCAAAATTTATTTTAAACATCAATATTTATATTAAAATTATTAACCTGCACGCATTTGAATTTCGGAGGCAGTTATCTAGTATCGGTTTTTTTTACTGAGTATTGAAAAAGCGCAAATAACTTGATAAATGTGCTCTTGGTAAACCTTCGATTACCATGTATATCTAACATAAGCGTAATAAATTCCAGTTAAAATAATCAACAGCTCGATTAAACATTTATGAGTTGTTTTAATATTCGTTCGTGTGGACTTTTACGGACTATAATATCAACGAAAATAAACGGTTGAATCGCATGCGACAAATAACATAGCACATGCACTTGTTCGTGGTTCCACGCAATTTTTATACGTTGGATAGAAACAGAACGAAAAATTCGGATAAATATAATTTAATAAATATTCATCAACTACTTGAATTACCAAACGCTGACTTTGTATAGCAAATAGGCGGAATGTCGCGCGTTCGATTTGTACACGGTTTATCGGCGCGTCGGCAAATTGATATTTTGTAAACATCAGAATTCGGATAATGAAATTTGTATAACCGCACACAGCGCACATACCCTATGCTCCACGCATTCTTGAGTTCATTCCAACAAAATATCTGCGCGTGTAAGTTGCTAATAGACAATATTAGCAACTTATAAATTAAAATAAATTTGGTCAGCTGTTAATTGACAAGTATTAATTAATAAATAAATTAATTTATTAAAAGCATAATAATTATTATTATTTAAGGTATAATTGCGAAAACCAGCAGATAATGGGATAATTAATTCTTGAGATATATATTTCGATGAAATACTTTTTTTCTTTATTTTAATAAGTAAACTTAAATTTGCTATTAATAAGTAACTTTATTAGAAAGTAACTGAGTAGCTTTTAAGCAAATTAGTCCGAAATATTGGCAGTTGTTTATCCGTATTATCGTTACGTTCAAGTGTTGAAATATAATTGGGGTGAAACTAATTTTCCCGAACTTAAAACTTAAGATGTTAGAGCCTTCGCCGCATCTACCCTTGTATCGTCAATTTAAGGACGAAGTAAGTTGTCGCTGTGGTGTTGCGCGAAAGGTATTATCCATTGTTCCCGGAGTGCACGGGGTTTCGTAATCGGCTGAAACGTCTGGCGAATGCCCCATGGGTATTTCCATCGGCGCAACAGTGTTGGATGTAGAAACGCTTTTGCGTAATGAGTAGTTGAGATTCCTTGTTAAGGAGCGCTCGAACTCCGCGCTGCGGCTTCCGCGGTTCCCAACAGATTTCGGCGCTTTCCCTAGTTTCTTCCTCCAGTCCTACTTCGTAGCCGATCCCGCGAAGAGTGCATCCCAACATTGCACTCCTAAGAGCTAGTCGATCTCGGTACATGTTATCTTGAGAAGCCACGTAATTACTCGACGAAACTCTTTTCCGAATTAAAAATCATAATACGTAACCTTCTCTCTAGCATTCGAAATAATTAGCAGCGCTTTAATTGAGGGATTTTACAACCTCTACGATCGTGTTATTAAGGAAACACAAACCTTCCTTGTCTCTCGTATCCCCTCTCTCGTTTATTATTTTTATTATTTTCAAACGCGTCATCTTGTCTTCTGCCTGTTCTCGCGACCAGTCACAGTACTACAGCCGCACGGCTCTGACATGTTTCCTTGTGTTCCATAATTGACATGTCGATTTTACATTATTATTTTTTAACACGCACTGACGCTCAAATTATGTAAGCATTAATTCTTGTATCTGCTTGTTCACGTTTTTTTCTTAACATTCTCTGACTCCGTAACGTTTAGTTTTTAGATGGCTTAGTTTGGACATTATGCCAGGATAAATAATAATTTGTTAGCCGTATTCACTTGATAAGGACCGAAAGGGCGAAACGTCGTGAGAATTAAATAAAACTTTGCCAGTTGGACGGCTTTAAACATACAGAGTTTAATAAACTTAAGTATAGGTATATTTATTTGAAGAATATCCACATTTCTATCTCTCGTGTTAATGAATATCTAATAATATCTGTGCCCTCTTTATCCTCTTCCGGCTATCTCATATCGGGCAAGCTTCTATGAATGAATAATTCGACGGAAAATTAAGAATTCAGGATGCCCGCGGGGGTCGTGTCTACACTTGTATATAGCGGAATGATGCTACTCTAGGTATATTTGCACCAGAAAAAGATGATTAATTGGTGATATCGTTTACTCATGGAAAAAGAGAGAGAGAGACAGAGACGGAGAAAAGAGAAATATGAATGGAGACAATTTTTCTAGCTAAAAACGTATTTAAGATACATTATCACATTCACTTTCTTTTACTTTCCCTTTCAATGTATATTCAATTGCGCATTGCATAGCAATTAAACTAATATTCTGTTCCGTAGATATTCTTCTCTTTCAAATAGCACAAATTTTTGTCACTCCTTTTTGCTGAACATTTTTTTGGTATCCAAATTATCCAAAAACACATTGAATGTATAATCTATACGTATATTTTCTCAATACCTATTGGGATCTGACATTCGTCGCCATGACATCTGGTGGTTGAAAGTGAAAGCATTCTAAGTTAACACATTTCGCGTGAGTCGTGACATTTACAGGCTTGGCGTGCGGTCGTACCGGCTTTACGTTGTATTTTTATTAATATAGATGTTGAATTTTGTTCTTTGCGTTGTAAATCTACGAGCAGAATTAATTGTTCAGTTCGCGGTTGAGAAAATAAGGCTAAAAAAAATTTAAATGTTTGATTTCAATGCTTTTCCAAGCCCAATGAGCGCTTTATATATGTCAAACATTTATTTGACAATTTAGAGAAAATTTATCGTTTCAAGGTCTGGAAAAGTGCGTTAAAAATGAAGAAAGTGACCCCTTATATGAAAAAGTGTTACTTATTCTGCGCCATTTTGACATAAGCCCCGCCTCCATGTCAGATCCTAATATATACCTATTATATAAATTATAAAACAATGCAAGCAGCTTTGTAATCAAAACTATAATAGGCATATTATCTTTCTTATAAAATCTTATTTTTTTCTTTATTATTTATACTATAAATACCTAAAATAATTTCTCTAATCTGAAGGTTCCTTTTTTGATGGAAACAACTTGTATGCACATAACATATGTAATCGTGCTAAAAGTAATCGCGATAGCTATAACAATAAAGAGAGAGATGTCTTAGGAAGATATTGCTGCACAGCTACAAACTGTTTTATATATCATCTATAACACGACAAACTAAACTCAGCAAGCTGCGGATCGTCACGTTCGTGCGAGCTAGTAGTAATCAAGACCGAAGGAAACAGCGGTAGTAGTAACACCGACGGTCTGAAACTGCCAGCTACGTCTCTCTTTGCATCGCATAATTTCCCGATTTGCAAGAATTCGGATTGCTGAGAAAATCAAAGATGAATTAAATTCGCGATATTAAATTTACGGAAGATTCTTTTACGAAATAATCGATTATACCTTGATATATGTGTCTTAAATTAAGAAGTGAAGTTAAATATTGACAATTAGATGTAAAAGTACTAGTAAAAGTACTTGTATGCTGGAGAGTGATTGAGAGCGTTACTCTGCTTTTGCTCTCGCGAAAATAATTTATTGTCATCATCGTGTAGATATCTTACAGGAACGATATGCTGCGCGTAAACTCAGCATATCGTCGTCGGAATATACGTCGACCCAATTGAAACTGAACTCTGCGGCTGGCCGATCCGCGCTAATTAATTACTGCGCTGCCAGCAAATTCATTACAACAAACACTGTTCCTAACAATGGTAGCGGCGAATGTTTAGCTACATTATCCTCGCCGTCCGTGTCGCTCGGCCGGAGCTTGCTGCAGCCGGTCCATATTGAACCCGTACGTGTAAATTTCACGTGGTCGGCTCGCCGTGCGTATTTCGCACCTACATATTTTCCATCGAATTTGATCATTACCGCGGACAGAGTTGACGCGCGTCGTGCGACACCGCGAATAATTATCATACACGACGCAGCGAAATACGATTCGGCGTTGTTTATACCAAAAGTTTGTCCCGGCATGTAACTGACCGCAATTAATTCTCTCATTGAGAAGCGAAGTTAATCGCGATTATTTACTTCAACGTAATCCATATTCCAATGTAATCTGAAATGACAAATATATACGAGAATATGAGTAACAATGTAATAATCTTGCTATTCTATATATCTTTATCTTCTTTAGAGACCAAATAGAATCTCTGTAGAATTTTAGATAAGAATTTAATTCTAATGAGCATCAATTTTCTATTTTATTCTGTAGTGCTTTTATACACAAAGAGTTAAACGTGAGATTAATATACCTAATGGATAATCCATCACTGATTACTGATGTAAACTGTGTGATACATTTTAACATAGCATAAAAATTACTTATATTATATTACATTTTGATATTATATTAATATAATTTTTTGCTCGAATATAATAGATATTATATTATCTTACAGCTTATAATAATGATAATGATGATAATGATGATGAGTCTCGTTACAGTTATATTACGAAAATAATAGTTTCGTGTAGAATAATAAAATAATTATTGTGGTAAAGTGATATTTCGCATTGTTACGTTCAAATATCGTTGAATCGAATTTCGGGAATTGTTCCCCGGTCACTGTAACGAGAAACGAAAAACACAGTGCGAATAAGATAGGTAAGAAGACAAGGGGTTGGAAGATAATGAATGTTTCTCCATGGCGAACTTACATTGCTCGTTAACTTTGCGAGAAGTGAGGTAAACTCGCGGAGGCGAAAATGTCGATAGAAATACCCCAGAGATATCGCGGTCCAACTATAGAATGGTTAATTATAACGATAATTAGCGGGCACTTTTGCGATGGTAACTCTAGGCTCTTAGGCGTCGATCCTTCACTTTGGATTCGCTATCTCAAGCTCGAGTTCGAGAAGTATAAATGGAATATAATTTTGCTTCAATTAGCTATCCCTGGAATTGGGAAACTTTGTTCTCCATGCAGTAACTTCGACGTGAGCCCGTGTAGCAAAATATTTTTATTATATATTAATAGAATTATCACTGAGACGAGAAAATATTCTTATTATAATTGAAAGAACTTTGAAGGGCGAGGAGGGGAATTGGAAAATATGAATTTGTTAATCGAAATTTTATAAGAATTATTTCGGAGATATTGCCAAGTTTTTCAATACTTGAAATTGACATAATGATGGCTAATTGTCATCAAACTGTTGCCCAGAAAAAACCGATTGCCAAACCGAGGTACCAATTTATGAACCAAGAATAAGATCCTTATGAACAATCAAGTCTTGATGCTAAAAATTTAGATCGCTCGTCGCCGCGAAGCGACGGGGTTTCTCGAAGGCACTTGTAGTGACATAACGACGTCGTAGAAGCGTTTAATGAGCCCGGAGCCTGACAACGGATTCTCTTCTCTGTGATTTCAGCCCTGCGAGAAATCGGACGATTTTCGCGCGGCACAATGCGCCGCCTTCAACAATGTGCCATACAGCGGGCAACTGCTCAAATGGTATCCCCATTACGACCCGGCTAGGCCGTGCGCTTTGATCTGCCGCGGCGAGCAGACTCTCGAGAACGGCGTTAGACGGTCGCGGCAGGAAGTGCCGTTGAGCGAGAAGACGATGCCGCGCGATTCCACAGATACCCTGCAATTCGACAACGACGAGACGATAGTGGTGCAACTAGCGGATAAGGTGGAGGATGGCACGAGATGTTACGCGGAGGCCGCCACGGACGTGTGCATAGACGGCGAGTGCATGGTGAGTGAAGTTTCTTTATATCGTCATAGACGGTTTTTGTCGAGGGCTAAGACACCCGGTATATTTTACAATTTCTGACAAAGCGTTTCCGTAAAGCTAACTGTTAAACAATATCCAATTAAATGTTAATCTGCATTATTCTCTCAGAATTCCCAGCAAGCAAAATGTTACTAGTATAGTGTAGTTAGTAGCTAGCAGTTTGCCAGCAAATTCGAGCACAATATTGCGGCAGATTGACATCAACTGCATCCGCATTAAACCTGTGTTCTGCCGGCAGAGCGTATCGAAGTAATCCGACAGTAGATTGCCAACGGAATCTGAGCAGGATCTATCATTTCGGTATTATTTAAACGAAATGTTTTAACGGATTTAAATAGTTACGTAAAATGGCAGTTAAATGGCGGTTTTTACATCCAATCTTCTACAATATTCTTCTAGCAAATTCTGTTGCATTTTTACCGCTAAAATTTGCAGAGACTTTGCAAAATTCGTGGTCGACAGTCGACAGATTTGGCTATCTAACAAGTTTAAATAATAAAGACAATCTAGATTCGTGGATAATAGATATATGTCGAGAAATCAAGATATTTGGGCTTAATTCTTTCTTATTATATATTATACAGAAGACATATATTATACAGAATGTATATATCTTCAATTCTGGGGCACTATATTATTGCTTTGTAAAACAGTACATTTCTCTCAACGTTTCTGAAAATAAATTTAATTTTGTGGAATATTTAATTATAATGCATAACACATTTGGAATACATCAGTGATGATTAAATAACAGGATTTTCTGCAAGTGTCCAATATTAAATAAAATATTAAAATCAAAATGAACAGAAATCAGAATTATTACCTTTGTGAGATCTTACGCTTTAGCATATATAGACAGGTGGATTGAGCTGGGACCGTGACGTCATTATTCTACGCTTATTGTGACCTGTCATTGATCCGACGCTTGAATTGAAAACCAACCGTACTTGACTCTTTATCCCGATGCTCTCGAACGTCCATCACAATGCGGTATTATGTATGAGCGAGAATATAGCGTCTACTTCATAACCGACATCGCACATCAAAGCATATAAATTAGATGTTATATTTTTTTTTCAAAAAAATAATCAGACTCTGAACGAGACTCTTATTAATAATTATAAAAAGTGTCTTAATATTATTTATTATTTGTACTTTTTAAAACAATTTAATTGATAGAATATAATCATAAAAATTTAATAATTACGTATGAAAAAATATGTACACATACGCACGCGTATATATATTTTTTAATTGTATGTATGATACCGATTTGTAATTGAGCACGAAATAAGACGTGAGAAGAGAGTTAAATTATACTATAGAAATTAATCCCTATTAATACTTATATGTTCTTATTTTTTCAAATTCCGGAAATATATTTAAATTAAGACTGCAATTGAATGTTCCTCTCCCTCATAAAAGTATTATTACCAAAAGTGATCATCTATTCTTTGACTCTCTTGATTCTAATAAGAGGATAATTATCGATTCTTAACCGCGGCATTATCGGAAACCATGGATCTGTCACGTGCAGACCGCAGTATATTAGATGCGAGGAGCATTAAGCGATAGGTACAGTGCGCAGCTTGTCAGTCACTATAAATTGTCGGTCGATCAACACGTGAAGGCCTTTACTCGTTAATTATCGAAATCTAGCGATACTTACATTCCATTAATTTTACCGCAATTTAGCTAGCTGCTAACGAGGCACATTAAGGCTAGTAATCTCGATGCGATTACGTTATTTGTATTTTTACGCAAGATAGTTTTTTAATTATTGAGAGAACAATTGGTTGTTAAAAAAGCATATTTGCAAGTAAATAATACAGAGTTGAAAAAAGTTTGACTACTAGGAACATTATTATGTTTTTCCATGTGCAAATATCGAGTAGTTCGGATCGATTATCTAGATATACGTAAATGCATCTGAAACGTGTAAATAATTCGAAGTAATGATGTTTGAATCAAAATAACATTTTGATTTATTAATCCATTTAACTACTCGTTTGCATTGTTAAATCGATGGATCGCGATTTGCCTAGTGCCTTGGGAATTTGCATATTAAATTTATCATTAGTTTGTTCACCGCGTTTTGAACATCGATATAATCCGATCTGTAATTTTGATCGAATAATTACTCAATTAATTAATCAAGAGTCGCATGTGAGCTGAGCAATATCCCCAAAACGTTGCCTGAAACAATAAATTGGAGTAACCTTTACATGTGCATAATAGCTATATTTGAAATTAATTATATTAACGTACATACAAATTCTATTAAATTTTCGATAATATTTAATATGAAAAGTTGACTTTAAATTAATCAAAGAACAGAACAGTTGAAAGCAAAGAGCGATAATATTAGAGATATTTCTGGACACGTATGTGCTTCTGGTTTTTCCATACTTTTTTCTCTTTTACTAGTCAATAAGTAAGATTCAAGAAGAATTTGACAAATTATTAATTAAGTAGATAAAAGCAGTGTTCTTAAATACTTGGACGGAGCTAGCCTTAAGCCCGAGGATTAAACTGAAGGCGTTACTTAAGAATTTAACCGCAATTGCCACGTCTCTTGTCGAAACTTTGTGAGATGAAACTTCTGGAGTTAGTAGAGAGAAACTCCGGGGGGTCGGAGAAGAGATTCGCGCGAATGTCGGCGCGTATAGGCGGCATGTACCAAGGTAGTAGGACCTTAAACGTATTCGCAACTCGTTTGCTTTCTGCTGCTTTCTGCCATCGCCACGACGACGCCATGCCAGCACGCTCCGCATCGTGTTGAGAAAACGCAACCTAACGAAGTAGCTAGGTCAGTCTTCTGCTAATATTTAACATGGGCGCGTCGAGAAGCCCGATCTCATCGTCCATTAACTTAATTTGATCAACGTCACACGTGTATATGCAGATGGTGCATGTATGCAAACACCGTATATTCCAAAAGCGTAACGTGAGATGATCATCCAGTATTATTATACAATAACGTTGCGCGTTCTCTATCAGGTTGTTTTATCTAATAAAGGAAACTTTTAAGAAGTGCATACTTTCTTAATAATTATTAATGAGACACCTTTTAATGAAGTATATTCTTAAATATACTGCAGTCGGATATTTAATTATACTACGTGCATGATCTGTCCGTTTACATGGTTAACTCAAATTTAGTCAAATTACGATATGGATTAAATTATTATTATCACGCTAAATTATGAGGAATAATCTTTGAGATTATTTAATCTATCGTATAAATTTAAACCTCGCAAAATATATATCTTTTACACCTCTCTATATTTTATTCGCCTAAGAAGTATAGCGCGCGTCCACGACCTAGCATTAAAATCTTAATTCTTTGATCCTAAATTAAATGAGACTCGTGATACCGCAAAACAACCAGAAAGAAATCGGATTAACAATAACGTTGGGAAAAGCGCGCTCGCGGTATGCCAGGAAAATAATTAACGAATTCTCATAATGGCAACGTCGGGCGACGCAGTCGCAGGGACAATATCTAATCAGCAGAGAAGTCCACGTAATTAAGCATTAAGCAAACTCCGGTAAACGCAAACTGGCTTTGCGTTATTAAAAGTGCCGAGTCCCGCTTTCGTTGTGGGCACGCCCGATGGACGCGTCGAGCTTTTTTCATTACGTCGCGCACTCGTTAAAATGTATCTTCAGGGCGAAAAAATTATTACGCCATTCCCCGTTGTGATGGAAACAGCGAATTTTCAGAAATTACATCAATCGGAAATTACAGCGATGGCATTAGCGTTCTTCTTTCTATGTGTTCCGGGATAACATATTAGCGCTCTGCGACCGTTCCTTCGACATTTTCCGTCAAGTCTAACAATAAATTAAAACCTCTTTCTATAGTTTTGATTGCGTTTTGCTGCAAGCAAATTTTGATTCTAGCCAAGATGCAAAATATCTATTCATACACTGCCGGCCAAAAGTTTGGATACAGCATTAAAAGGCTAGATATTATTTAAAAAATTACTTTTATTGATGTAGTTTATACTTACATTAGAGGTAAATGAGATTCTTTTGTAATACGAGAAACTATAGTTTAAGTAAAACAAAAATAACTTGAATTAACACACTTTTAACAAAAAACTATCAAACTTTCTTTTCATCAAAAAATGCTCCCTGTCCATTATCTACTATATATGTATATAGGGAGTTATGGCAACAGTTACAAAATACCATTAATAAATCAGTAGAAAGAATGCCACGACTTGTAAAAATGGTCATCAAAACCAAAAGTACATTTTTTTATGAGAAGAAAGTTAATAGTTTTTTTGTTAAAAGTGTGTTAGAGATTAAAGTTATTTTTATTTTAGTTAAATTTTCTATAGTTTTTGTGTTATAAAATAATTATTTACCTTTAATTTAAATACGAACTATTTACATCAAAACATTTACAATAAAATTTACAATAAAAGTAAATTTTGTTTATAATATCTAGCCTTTTAATGCAATGTATCCAAACTTTTGGCCAACAGTGTATATACATATATATGTATAAATATTCGACACCTATGAAACGGATATTACCTTACGCGCTGCAAATTTTGTATATGTTCTGTTATCAAAGTCATATTAAACTATAACTTTCTTTTAGTAAAAGAAAACTATTTTTTAGAAATAAATAGCAGATAGTTTTCTCATCCTTATTAAACTGTAAAAAAGTAAGAGAATATTTAAAATAAATATGAGACAAAAAGTAATCTTTAAAGGAAGTATGCGAAAGTATCTTATTAAAGTTTGTTCTTAACTTTCGGTTAATATGCTATTTTCTGAAAAGATTTTGACCATGATTAATGCCGCAGAATAGGAAGAAGAGGGAAGAAAGTAACCATACGAGGCAAAAATTCGCTACTCGGAGTCCATTGCCCATTTCTTTTTACTCCATTTTCTAGTTTTCGCACAGTTCTTTCTTTTCCCTTCTGAAACCTAATTCTCCATTTTCAGTTGCTTATCTCTGGAGTAATTGATGTTCTAAAATTGAAATAAGCCCTTTCTCTCGGATTACCCTCGGATATCTAAAGTCGAAAGAGAAAATGCACACTGCATATAATAGAAAATAGATGTATGATAAGTACATATTGAATCCCAGTCGTGTAGTCCTGGACAGGTACACAATAAATTTCATCGTGCCAGTGAAAACACGAAGGCGAATAAAGTGCCCGGGGGTTAAGCGCCTCTCCCTCCATTCTGTAAATCCTATTCTCGAGAAAACTATGTTAAAAGGTAGAAACGAGTGCAAAGGGAAAGGAAGGTGAGGCACGATGGCGGGGAAATGTCGATGGTGCGAGGCTGGTAGAAAAGGCTGGGTGTATCCTAATGGAATAGCGACAGCGAGGGTGCTAAGGACCAGGAAGGTACATGAAGCATCGAATAGAATCTCGAGGGCGAATAATTGAATGCCAGTCAAATTTGCGTAACGAAATCGCTACAGTATATGGAAAATCGCGAGACATTAGCAATTATCGTCCTTGCTAATCTCCCTGATACTTCAATCTGAATAGAGAGTGTTTTGGCTCAGTAATCGATTTCGAATCTAAAAGTATTCCAAGAAGTGCTAAGAAGTATCATCTTATTTTTCTGCAAATCTGTTCCGTAATAAAGTTTCTTTGATGGACTTTAATACGAAAATATATAAAAGTTCTTTGATGTTTCGTCACATTGACGTATGAAATAACTTGGACTATTTAAATCACGCAATGTTGATCTGAAAATATTATTCTAAAATTATGCTCTCTATCATTGATATTAACTATACGATATAATATTGAGTAATAGCATATTTTTAATAATAGCAATTTGTGTGTCTAATAATGATAGTGTCCAATAGCAACTTATTATTTTTCGCCGTCACGTATTACAGCGGTTATTTGTGCGGAACCATCACAAGAGGGTCGCTGAGTACCGTTAAGACCCGCGATATTTCATCTCTCACGCCCAGAGGAATTCTCGTTTTCTCCCGTCTTGTTTACCTACAGAAATAACGGGTTGCTTCGATGACCCTATCTTTCAATTATCGGGCCCCATCATTGATTTCCACTTTCGCGAAAGTAAACCTAATCTAGTGCATCTCCGCATGCCGTGTGTCTTTTATATAAAAAGACCATACGTGTCTATTGAGATACCTTATTCAAGCCTGTCGTCATATACGTATACGATGGAGAGAAAGTGCGAAACAAATTCATTCTCATATGAAATTAAATTTTGGCAAATCCCAGGTCTACCGGATGCCAGCCGTCCTATCCGGTGAACGTTGATCCTCCAGCTTTTCCGTTCCTCTCATAAATTATCTTCGCGGTGGCGGATAAAATGAAAAAGAAATTACAGTTATATAAACTCAACTATTTTTATATATTATTATATATATTAATATTATTAGTATTATTTTATTATAATTTAAACCAAATGAGAGACTTTGCTTTGCCAGTAAATAATTAACAATAATTTACTGTTTATTATTATTTATTATTTCAGAAGCAATCGTATAATGAGGATTTTGATTGAAATATTAATTAGGACTATAGCTATAGCTATCTTAGAAGAAGGAAAACTCATTCTTACGATTATGCAACTTGAAGATTGAATTTTACGCGAGTGCATTGAACATATTTCTTCCGTTTAAGCAATGAATATGTCTCTCAATTCGCTTTGTCCGGCACCCCCATTCACCTGCAAACTTTTACTCTCGCGTTAGTGTAGCGTTCTCGATGCGTGAAGCCGACCGCGGCTATTAGAGAGCCGAATCTCTCGTTTCGAAAACGCAGAAATAAAGTATCTACCTAAACTGGCTTCTGCATTGGTGCACGGAATAAAACTGCACTCGTAACGGCCGCAATTCGCCGAATGACGATCACCGATGTTTAATGGAAGTATTTCGCAGAGCGTTTGAAACTTGAACGATAATCGAGCCCGATTTCGATTCTGCAGCCAAATCGAACGATCAATTGAGCCGAAATGGAGACCGTGCCGCGCGCATGCCGCGTACTGAATTTAGCGCGCAATTTTCGTTCGGCAATGTCTAGCTCTCATTAAACGGCACCGTTACACGAAATCGTATATATAAAAGAAGATATGAAGAGTGCATGCGTAATAGCGGATGGATAATTTGTGCGACTCGTGAGTATAGCAACTAATAGCGTTTTTTATTGGCAGAACTAGTGCGCACTTATTGTTAGTGCACATTAAGGCCGTTATACACAAATGAACGTAAAGTGTTTGTTTAATAAAAACAGAAATCACTGAAATCCTCAATATTCTTTATTGTACTATGGTAAGATAAGTATTGGGTATCAGTCGAAATATTTGCATTTTACTTTAAATATTAGAGATTGAATTAGTATTCAACGACCTTAATGCACTGAATGCGCACCAGTTCTGCCAATGAAAAACGCTATAAGAGAAGCAGCGTTACCTCTCATAAACTAAACGGAAAAAACAAGTAATTGCATATTTATAAATTAATGAATAATAAAATATTTTCAAATCAAGTTTAAAATTATCGTATTTTGACGCGCGCAAATAAATAATTAAATCAAGATACCAAAATAACAGACTGTGGCCGGTATTCATAGTTGGATCTTATTTTAAGATTGTCTTAAATAAGGGTGCGATTATGTTGGAGCAGTGATAAACGATAAGAGCGGCGATACTAAAAAAGCAGTGAGAATAAATGCATTAATTTATATGAAAGTGCTTATATGAAGCATATAAAACAATTGTAAGTACACAATATATAAGTGTTTATATGAAGCATAAACAATTACATATATTAATGCATTTATTCTTGCTACTTTGTTAGTATCGCCGCTCTTATCGTTTATCACTCCTCCAATATAAATGCACCCTAATGTCTTAAAATGCTAATACGGTCATATCACTGGCTGGATGGAGTCTTAAGACTGCCTTTGACCAGACTTAAGACGATCTTAAATATATAAGATCTGACTATATGAATACCGGCTTATAGAATGATGATTCCCAGGCATTCACGTGTCAGGGAGGACAAACGGCAATCATGAATCTCTGTATTGACTTTACTATTTCCTCGTTTTCCACTCTCGTGCCATCGCAGCTAGACGCGCGTCTTCAGATTTGCCGACTCCGGAAGTTTAAGCGCGTAGGTAATTGGAACGAACGATTTATTCGCGTCGCAGGTCACTGCGACGAAATCTCGGATTATCTCGGCGCCACCGCAGTTGATCGTACGAGGGAGATCCCTCGTTAGGCTCACGTCCCTCTCCTTTTTACTCCCGTTGCTTCCTCCCGGCATCACCGTGGCGCGTCCCACTTCGCTCGCGCCTTCGCCTCCCAGTTTGCTTCACTCTTCTCGCCCAGGATAAGGGATGAATAATGTACTCCCCGACCTCCGAGCAAACCTCCATGCAACCTGAATGACAAATCAGTTTGCCGTCCGAGCCAGGTCACGAATCGACGTGTCAGCTCTCACCTCCTCCAGCTCCCTCCAGCACCATCTTCTCCTCCTCAAAGATCCTGAATTTTCGCGGGACGTTTCCCGTTCTCGCATGAATCCCGCATGGCACGCCAGCATTCGTCAACGTTCTTAATGTGTCCGGGATGCCGCCGATACTGCGAAACTCTTTTCAGCTCCAACCAGAGCCGAAAGCAGGAAGAATTTCCTGTCACGTAAACAGTAAATCGATATAAGTGCGATGCGGCTTCTGAATCGGCAATAAAATTCTGTAAAATTTTTGTATTCAGCGCCGAGCGACAATTTGTTAATACTTGCTGAAATCTGGCAGAACTTTGGACAAACAAGAGAAAATCTACACAATCTTTCTTTCTCTCTCACTCAATCAAATTCTTTTTTTTTTTTAATTCGTGCAGGGATAATAATTTTGATTTATTAATTTTGATTTTGTTTAAAATGCCAGTTACATTTTTAATTGGCATTATCATCACTCTTTTATCAATGACGAATCAAAAAATGACAGAACAGAAATAAACGTGTTCTTAACGGTTCTTTAAGCCAAGATTATTTGTCTCTGGCAATGTGTATGTGTTAGGAAGTAATAACGACAACCGCGGCTGAAACCCATTATATGGAAGACGTGTTTCATTAATCGAGCGTGGATTTCTGTTGCAGAAGGTTGGTTGCGACCTTCGAGTTGGTAGTAACAAGAACACAGATGCGTGTGGCGTGTGCGGAGGGAATGGATCAAGCTGCCAATCGCGATACTCCTGGAGTTTGGAATCGATATCCGCCTGTTCCAAGTCCTGCGGTGGAGGTCGGTAATTACTGAATTAATTTAGCCATATTTCCCTATGCAAACAATTACACGAACAAAGTAGCTCAATGTTACGCGGAAGTTTATAGATTGCCAAAGGCATAATCTCCGAAGTAACCATATTTATTTAATTCGTGTATAAAAATATGTTGAACTATGATTTTTATAATTCGAGATATTATAGGACAATTCGAAGAATATTTCTCATACTTTTGAGATTCCTTTTTACTTATATTCAATAATTCCTAAACGTATAATATGTAACTGTTTCAAAAGCTAAAAAAAAAAGGCACGTCGTTGAACAAGAAGATAACGAGTGGGATTCACGAGCATCGCGGCATTATTTGCATGAACGTTCGCCATCAAATTGGTGGGCTAATTTGCCGGTCACGTTTTTGCGCTAATAGGTTTCAAGATAGGGATGGCGGTGTGCAAATCGGCCGACGAGAGCGTCGTGGAGGACAGCTATTGCGATGCAAACAGCAGACCTTCGGTGAAGTCCTTAATGCCGTGCAACACGCACCCCTGCACAACGAAGTGAGTACTTTCGGACAGACTAAACCTATCTACGGTAGAAACTGCATGCACGCGTTCTACGTCAAAGAAACGTCAAGCAACTCGCGTGTACAATTGAGAAGTAGATATTATAGGTGCCTTACCCCGCGAACTGCACGCGCGCGATTTCGCTCGTCGAACAATAAAATAGCCATTCTGTTTATGCAGAAAATGTTACTTTCTCCGTATATCTCGCATTACTTAACTCGCGAATAAATCGCATTTCTCGTGCGAACAGTATCTCGGGATTTTCAAGGAAGTGAGCGAGAAGTAAACGAAAAATTGAGAACCAGTACTCGATACTCGAGCGATCCTTGTTCCTACAACAATATTTCTCTTCCGTTTCGCGGAAGGGTTGCGAGACCGCGATTTAAAGCCAGTTTTCCGCGATGGGAATCGTCCGCGGACAAACGACGAGATACTGCGCCGAGTCGACGGGGACTCGGACAAAAACTCCGGCAAACTATTCTCTCCCCGCGGATCCAGCGGACACGATGGCGATGGAAGTCGCGGAGTCCGAAAGTTTACCGTCCGGTATATATACAGAATCTCTTTCTTTGTGCCTCGAATTCACGGCTCGATGTTCGCGGGACGATCGACGATCTTTGCCGATTGTCTTTTGTCGCTGTTCCGCAAACGAGTGCTTTTGGTTGCGACTAAAAGCAAAGTAATGGAGAACACTGTGTTTTTTTTTTAATGGTCAGATCGCCGAGCTTTTACTCGACAAGAAATTAGTAGAAATCGTGCTGTAATAGGCGCCAGTTGCACGCGGTAAAATTGCGTTTGGGAGACGTATTAGCTCGTTTCGTCAAGCGGACGGGACGGTTCGCGCTGTAATATATCTCACTCGATCTATCTCACGTCACTCCGATCAATCGATCGGCGAGAACGCAAGAAGATTGCCGGTTTTGGGATACGCGTGCCTGCGACGACAGTGTCGCTAATCGGATCGTATCGTTTAACGATCAAGATGGGCCACTATAATTGCGCTACACGACGATATCACGGACTCGTGATTACCGTCGAGCCGTTCCGTTGATAAATTAGCAGCGGCATCGATCGCGCAGCGAATCGGTCAACAGCTGCGAATCGGTCAATGGCTGATTGGAGTGGCCGCGAGTTTAGTTTGAATTTAGTTCGGCTGGACCGAACTAAACGGCCCACCTTTCGCCCTCCCTAGAGAGAAACGGAACTCCGACCGCCGTGAAAAGCCGCAACCGCGCTTTGAGGTAGCAATCCGGAAGTTATGATTTAATCGCACATTACGACTTATCCCTTGGTTATTTACCGCTGAGGCTCAAGCGATCTCTACATACGACCGCGAATCATGAATTAATGCTTATCAAAATTGAACTGTTTATCTATAGCTGGAATTCAATTAGGAGATAGCGATAGCAATATAATTATCAGATCTCGTATATTAAAAAAATATAGGGGTAAACAGTGCAGTTGTTGGCCACTCTACAATGATTGGCCACATCTTAAAAAATTAAAGATTATAAAGAAATACTATTAAAATGTTTTTAATTATAAATACAAAAATGTGTATTAAACAGAAAATAAAAGTTTGTTCCGCCAATATTGATTAAACTAGAAAAGTTTATTTCTTTCGACGGCAATTGGCTATACATATATACATAACGACTTTCAACGTTTCGACCCCACTCGCTTTGGGTCCTTCTCAAGAACTCTGTTAATCTAATGCTACACTTACTCCCATCTTAACACATCTGTTGAGAATTTTTACAGAAATAATCATACGATGTGGAAAGTCGGTGGTGACCGGGAGATCGTTCATGTTGCTCAATTAATGGCCACAATGTTTCACTCTCACTATTAACAGATATTATCTGGTAGAAAAGACATCGTGGAGCAACCATCCGTACGTGTTCACACAGTGAGATTTGAAAAGTGAACACAATGTGTGTTAAATGTTTTTGTATTTATAATTTAAAACATTTTAATAGTATTTCTTTATAATCTTTAATTTTTTAAGATGTGGCCAATCATTGTAGAGTGGCCAACAACTGTACTGTTTACCCCTATTACAGAAATAATAATTAACGAAGATTCTTGATTTTGTTTATGGTATTACGGTACTTGCGATAATAAGATAGTATAATTTATGTTTTATATTAAAAGACGCAGGCAAGAGACGGGTTTTATAATGAGTTTCGTAAGCAAGCACTACGGTAGATGGCTTATCGGGAAAATCCGCAAGATACAGTCATGTTGACACATACATTATGGATTCATCGCGGATATTGGTAACACGTGTTAGGCCGTGAACGGATCTTACATATTATAAAGTCGAAAATAGCACGTTGACACAACGCGGTAGGCGGTAGTCCGACACAGTCGGGTGCAATTTTGCGAGAACAGATCCGCGCAACGGGAGGGAAAATTGAAAAGACTGACAGTAATTAATTTCGAATCTCGGGGATCTCTTGGCGTTCGTGTGGCTTCTATACCTGAACATCCTTATATCTAATAATGTACGCGGCTTTGCCGTCGGAAATTGAACGCATCAAAGATGACTTTGAAGATCACGCGGAAAGAATGTGTCGAAGCTCGCGAGATCGGCAAGGTCGGCGGTAATCGATGATCGATATCCCTGCACGTAAACCCATGGGCATGGGCGGGAGAGTTTACCGTTTCACTTTGTCATTTAGCGCAATCGCTCGTACACGGAACATTTTTACGCCGGCGTCGTGCATGAAAAATGCCGAGAGTGACTTTGACAGTTTCATAAAAAGCCCGTTACGTCGATGGAAGGCACTCCACCCGTATTACTTTGGTAAATGCCCAGCAAATCGGTATCTTCTCTCCCGCCGATATATACGTTGGGACTGGGAAACCATCAAAGATATCAGTCGTGAGTTTTAATAGAGAAAACGCTTTGCCATTTAGAGTCAAAATATCCACCGTAAAAAGCGATTCGAAGCTATATATCTACCATTTATTCGATCGACGATAGTGCGGAAATTTTCACAACGTCGTAAATCGAAAAAGCTTCCAACGAGATAAAAGAAACGCGCAATGCGCGTTATTTGTGGAAAAAAAAAAGTGAGATTGATGTAAAATCTTTTTCGGGATGGTTATTTTTATTTTGAAATAGAAAATGTATACCTACACATCTCGGAGGAACTATTTTATTTTACATATGTGTTTTTGGAGTTTATCTTCATAGTTCAGCGTGTGTGACTAACGCAAACATTGTGTCGTATTATGGAACGAACAATTCTGCATTGTTACGACATGGAAAATGGAGGGAGCGAATGCGGCGCGAGATTTTAGCAGTCCGGCATGCATGGTTCTATTTCATGTTTTGGTACCCGACAACCCCCGCGTGTTCCACGCGAGTACCGAACGTGAAAAATGAACGTATCCACCGATGTAAAAGAACGAGAAACGTATCGATGAGAGCGCCCGCCGCATTTTAAAACGCGTTTCAAGCAGCATGTCGCCATCCCCGGATCATAAACTTTACATCCGCCGACGTCGACGGCACGTTCATTTTTTACACCGACTTTAAATAACGTAAGGACTTGCCGGTCGTGTTTTTTTTTTTTTTTTTCTTTTCCACCGACGAAGGTGGAATGTTAATCATTAGCACGTGCAATTTTGCGAATGCGGCTACGGCTGCGTAACTTCGTAACAAACTTAATCTCGTTATATTCCTGTGGTGATACCGGCACCTTGAGCAAACTTCCTTTCTCTATCTTTTCAGGTGGATGAACGGGGAATGGAGTGCGTGCAGCGCGAGTTGCGGCGGCGGTTCGCGTACGAGGTCCGTCTTCTGTACCGAGGAGAACGGGAACGAAACCACGAAGGTAAATCCGGGAGAGAAAGGCTCTTCAATAATAAAGTTTTCGTTTAGCCGAGTTTACTCCTTGATTCTATGATTATCTCGGTGGAGTTCGAGATACTACTTATCTCTTAACAACGTGAAATGAACATTTACGCTCGAATTTCAACCGTATTTCAGCATTGTAAAATAGTCCTAGCTGTCGATATTATTGGCATTTGTTTTAAATTTAACAAACTGTTATTTACATCTGTTGTTGTTACTCTTTATTATTTCATTCAATCGAATACTATTAATTATCCATCTCTTCTGTAATTATTAAAGAATCTATTATCGGGAAAGATGAGACTTCACATAAAATCTTCACGTTCGTGCAAAGCGTTCAAAGTTTGAGCATATCATAATTAAAGTGTTTATATTTGTCGAGCGATACGAGAAATCAATACCAGTCATGCCGCGACTCGGTAACTCGGTTTCGAAAATCCCGTGGGGTGTGTGTTCGCGTCTGCCCCACAGAGGGATGTCAACGCTTTTTTACGGTGTAAAGACAAATAAATTTTTCTAGAATAAATCTGCCACAGGCGCGCGACGGAATCAGCGTTATACGCGTGTGCACACGATAAAACGCCACATTTTTCACATTTCGCCACTGACGTTAGACACGGCCGTAATTCCGTCGCGCTTCCGCGCGGACGGACGGAACGTTAACCATTCCTCTCATCTCGGAGAATTTTATGCCGCACTTTCTCGTACTTGTCTGCGAGCCGCATTTACATACGCAGCCCTGTCCCGCTTCTCGACGGTCTCTACGGCAAGATACCACGATCCCTAACCCAGTTCGGTTCGTTTAAACTCGAGGAGCTTGCTCTCATCCGCGAGTACACGTCGTCGCTCACCGTAAAACCTCTCCCCGTCCGACAGCTTTCACGCACACGTACATTACGTATGTACGTAGGCAGTGTACATTCATATTTCATATACATGCAGGGTGTCCTACGACTACGCAGCCTACAGCTCCAGACATCCTTCGAGAATTTATGCGGCATATTTATATACGACTGATTTTTCCCTAACGAAATTTTTCTATTGCAATTTTTTAAATATTAGCAATAAATATATCTCGATGACCATCTTTGAAATTAAATTTCTGCCGAGACACAATTCAGTTGTCGTATTTATTAATACGTGAAGACTTTTCAGTGCACTGCAAACTCAAGTGTGTTACTTTAGCTGAAACTATTCTTACAGATTTCTTGCCGTTTTAAATCACGTGTAGTCATTTGACACGAATAAGTGTACTAACGTTTAATTTAATACGATTAAACGTGTTAAATGACGTAATTTAAGACGACATGAAATATGTAAGAAGAACTTCAGTCAAATGTGTCATTTTTAAACGTTTATGCGAAGTTTGCAGTACTTATGTGTAGAATAATTCTGTAATTGTCGATGCCTCGCAACGAGAATAAAATATCTCATTTCTGATGTCTTCTTACTTTCGTACACTTGTACTTACTAACTCTCTTATGCCCAATTATTAATATTGCATAAAATAATATTAAATTTTAATAATATAATATTAAATTCTTGTCGTTACAGCAGCCCGATCACAAGTGTAGCAGCACGCACAAACCGCGCATTCAGGAGACCTGCAACACTGTGTCCTGCCCGATGTGGGAGACCGATAAATGGAGCGAGGTGAGAGTGCATACGATTCTACGCGAGTAAAACGCGCTGGAATACAGGCGGAGACACGGCGCGGCGTCCCGCTCGTATCATCTAAGAGCGAAAACGTTAAGCCTTCTCACCACAATCGCGGATTTAGGTGCATTTGCGCAGGGTCCAGTCGCAAACACACAAACACATACCTGCGTATCCAGCCACCCGTGTGTACATACTCACACACATGCAGAGAGCACGACACACAGCTTGCTATCTCAACTACGAGTTTTACTGCAAAACGTACTGCCCAGATGGAAACAGGGTTAATGGTTGTGCACGATTTGCACGCTCCCTTTACCCTTTACGTAAATGTTACTAGGTTGTTACGCGTATGAAATGACCGATTCGAGTAACTTCTGCCTGGCAAAATTCTGCTTTTAAATCTACCATTCGTCTCATCATTTATCAAAGACGTAGACGCTAAATTAATTTAAGACTTTCAGAAATCGATCTCGTGATATTACTTCTTAAATTATCTCTCTTCTTATATTAACTTCTTTAATTATTTCAAGCAATTTTAAGATTACAATCTGTTTCTTCAATTTTTAGGTAGACTGAATTAATGGGAGAGATTATAATTATCGATATTTTGTAATACGATTTCAATGATAACAATTTTAATGATTAAAAAAAGTGTCAGAATAATTTTATTATATATAAATGTGCTTAATTACCGACTGGTTAAGTAATTTATTTTAGCTCGAATCTGATTATTTATCGATTTCTAAAAGTAGCAGTAGACAGAAGTAACTTTAACTAATAATGATGAAACCGTTAATAGCAGTTGCACAGTTAGCTTGAATCTATCTACCGTTGTAAATCCAACGATCTAACAATTAGCAGATTAAAGGTTTCTCAAATAATCTCAGCGGTGCGCGCATTACTCAAAGCACGCGTTAATTTATCTGTAAATCCAGATTGCGGCGTTATTGCACGTTCGGGGCACAAACGCGCGCAGCAAGGAAGCCTCTAATTATAAAACTCTGTTTCCATCCGTTGCCCTTTTCGACAAGTTACAACCTTACAACGTATATACCGTGGCGTTTAAGGGTAAAGCAAATTAACAACTGCGCGCGATTTGCACGATGTGCGCTTGTGGCGATGGATACGTCAACGCGAATTACACGAGTACGCGACCCTCCTCTTGCCGCAATCGCGATTTCGCGCGTCCGCGTCTCTCCGTTTCGCCACGGAGAGAACGCGATTTTCTCGAAAAGCCGCCGTGTATAACCGTCGTAATTGCACGTGGACGACGGACCGGATAGAGGTAGATAAAGTTGCGTCCGACGAGAATGACGCTCGCAAAGATTTTCATTGATAGAGATAGCGGGAGGTTTTCAAAGTTAATTTGTAACAAGGACATCAAATTTAATACTTTTTTTATACTAAATTTTTTTACTGTTCGCGTTGGATCGATTAACGATTTATTGCACAAACAATTTGCTTTTGTTTCTTCTATATAAGTAGAATAAATCGCCTAACATATTAATAAACCCTATTCTTCTTTGGTTTATTATATAAGCATCAAGAGAAAACTTAATTATTTGTTTTTATCCCGCATAACGACTTTAGGTCGCTTCTAAAGCTGTTCAAGGAATTACAAAAGACCAAAATATTTCTGCACAATTAGTTTTACGATTGCATTGTTCGAATCCGTCTTTTTAACAAAATAGTCGCTAATTACGGCAACGTAATCTCTTATAATAATATCTGATATAATTTTTGATATTTAATTATTTGCTAAAAATCACGGAATAACACTGCGATTTGGATGCGAATGGAGTCGGATTTAAGTATGTTATTCAAGCGTGAATTATGGATCCACTCGCAAATAATCTAGTTTACGTTTAATTTTGAGCAAACAACTCGTTTGCGTAACATGGAATGCGATAAATTTCTCATTCTTGATTAAGGCAATTTGTTTGTTTCTACCGCTTTATGCGTCAGAGAGATGCCTTCGTTAAAATATATTTTAATCCTTTACCGACACGCTGAAAGTTTCTACTTGTAGCGCATGGATCCCCCGTCTAAATAAATGGAGTTCCGCGAGTTTCACATATATTTTGCGCTACGCATTTTTATTTTCTTCTATAACGCTTAAAACAAATATACATGGCCTTGCGTGGGTGTCAAAACTAATAATATACCTACAATATATTAAATTCTATATTAAATAATTTCGCACGTTTGGTTTACTTTAAACAAAGTCAGAGATACAATTTTTTAATTTGATACAGAGCTCCTACGATATTCTCGCAAAGTATAATACAAACGAAATATATCTGTGAAATACACATCGATATCGAGTGCGCTAGAAGAATTATTAGCTCGGCGCAGGAACGGCTCTAATATATACGTCCAAGATGCTCTCAAAAGGAGCATCGGTGACTCAATAACTGGCTCGTACTTTTGCTCTGCGCAGAAAGAGAAAGCATTCGCTCTTTTTCAAACACAGATGATTGTATCGAGCGGCAGACGAGCGTGGATAAAACGGCACTCTCATTCACGCTGCCGTCGCCGTCGTCCGCTCGACGACTAAATCGGATTTCCTCCGAAGCCGAGGAATCGCGATTCGCCCGTGCGGAACATCGCCATCGCCGTTCGCGGCAGGCGGCGGCGAAGAATCCCTCTACCATGCGATATGAAAGAGAATGCGGTAACGTTTCTTGGCTCAGCGGATATGGCGTGAAAATGGAGCCAGACTGTAAACTGGCCCTCACCTCCTACCTCGTGTATACGAATTACGTTTAAACCGCGTGAGTGAGGCGAGCATATATACGCGAGGCTCGTCGTCTCTTTCTACGCGCGCGAAATGTCTTCACCGGAGCTACCATCGCATCGCATCGCATCGCCCACAAGCCCATCCAGCCATATTCTTCCCCGCGGAGTTCTTTGAGGATGCTCCAGGCCACCATCAGACACCAACATCAAACAGGACAATTTAGTCTCCAAATAACTGCCTCTCCTACGCTCCTCGCCGCCACTCTTTTCCCTCCCCCCAACCTCTTTTCCGACCCACCCCGTTCCATCAAAATCCTCGGCTGGTCCGGTGAAAGGCAACCGCGTTGCCCTTCTTTCCATGGCAAAGCCGAAGTTAAGAGGGAAAGAAGGCGAGACGCTGTAACGGTGTGAAGAGCTTTCTTACCGCGCTTGAAGGAGAAATTGAGATACTGTGATAGATGGAGAGATATAAATAGATGGAAGATTACATATTCGTTCCTAAAAATATACTCGTTCTGCGGATGCATGAACAATTTGCGAATGCTTTTGAATAATTTGCTATTATTATTGTATATAATATACAGGAAATTATTACGTGTTTAATTTACTTAATAGAGAGATAAATCTTTTGTACTGCATTATTTGCGCAGAGAAGGTAAGATATCGCTTTCTTTTAAGAGCGATGGCGAGAAACGAGTAGCGGCATTTCTTGCACGATGAGAACAGTGCGTGGGGCACAATTACACGAAGAATTCCTTGTTTTATACATCAACGTCGTAATACGGAGAAACAAGAAAAAAAAAAGAAACAAGTCGATAAATCCGCTTTTCCATATTATTCCTCGCCTCTAGTTCGTCGCCCTTTAAATTCTGCGTCTTATACGCGCGCGGATAAAATAAAATTACCACTTTCAAGAAAGACAATGTAACAGGTAACGCACATTTTCGCCGGCAGCATTTCTTCGAGAGCTATCTTCGAGCGTGGCCTCGAAAAGAGACAGGGAAGAAAACGGAGAAGAGCGTGCGCGAGGAAGCGAGAGAGAAAGAGAGAGAGAGAGAGAGAGAGAAAAAAACGGAAACGGAAGGCATATAACGTTTTGCCAAGAAAAAGCTCACGTGGCTAAACGAAGTTACTTGCGAAACATGCGCACGTGCGCTTGCAGCGCATGTGATAGTATACATATATGTAGGTATACACACGCTCGCGATCGACGGCCCGATATACCCTCGTCGATATGGTCGTCGCATCGCGGCAGGGTCAACGTCGTTGCAGCTCGCATGCGAAAGCGAAACAGCGAATTCGATGCCGTCTCCGAGAGCGTGCTAACGTTTGCACATCGCCTGGATCTTCGTAACGAATGCGATTCAGATGTCGGGGGCTGCAGCACGATGCGTTCCCGATGCAACGACTCCGCGGCGCCCGCGAGCGTTTCAGCGCTTCGGTCCCTGGCACGATGTTCGGCGGATGTGGTTTCTTGTACCTTCGACGACTGGCCGAAAATCGAGATAGTTTCTGGAGGCATTCCAGAACTTTGATTTCGACGCGCTCGAGATTTAATACGCGCCTATCGCGTTGGCGGTCAGTAACGGAATTGCAAAATGCTTCTGCTTCGTCAGATAATTTTGAATTGTTCTCGCAACGTTATGAGATAATTAAATTGAGTAAGAAAAGGTCTATAAGTGACATTTTTCTATTCTCTTCCTGGTTTTTGTCACTTGTGTTTGCTAGAACTTATACTTTTGCCCTTTTCTTTTCTCTCGAGCTTATTTTTCATGTCTATTTTCATTCTAATTGTAAGTGTATGAGGCATAAAAATAAATGCGTTTAAAAAGAGAATCGATCTGATTAAATTAGAGATTAGCGACTAGAATATAATCTACTCGAATCTGATCTGTTTTATTACGATCTGTTTCCGCGAGTGTAATCTGCACATTTCTTTCCTGTTTTGATTTGAAAATTAGAATTAATATTGTTTCAATTGAAAAGATAATATATTACGTCTATCAACCGCGGAATGTAACCAACCAGATCAAGAGATTATGATATACGTTCGAGATAAAATGTAAGAAAAGATCTATAGAGAGCAGATGTGCCAGAGTCTGCATAAAACATAGGAAGCTCGGATAAATTTATGCGGCGGTAACCGGAACGCATATACATGTTTCGTTTACCAATGTTTCTTTGCAGCCTGCGTGCGAACGCATGTTCAAACGGGCACGTATTGTACGCAGTGTATACATATTGCGGTACATATTGCCTCATATTCGAACGGGTCGGTGACATCTATGCAAGTTTTCCGACATACTTTCTGGCACAACGCTCGACAGACTTTCTCTCTCTCTCTCTCTCTCTCTCTCTCTCTCTTTCGCTCTATCTCTCTTTCTCTCTGGTCCAGTTTCTTGTCGAGATAGACACTTACACCCTCTCCCGAAAATCGATACACTGCCTGGAAGCTCTCCAGAATTTTCATTGTACGAATCGTCGCGCCGTTAGTTCCCTCCCAAGAATCGCTCTGATTGCCCCAAAGTTTGCTCCGTAAAATAACCAATAGCAACGCGATTTTCAAATTGAAAGAAAACCTCGTCGAAAATTAGAACGTTCTAAAAGCTACATATGCCTACCTCGTATTTTATTTTGTAACGAACGTGGGTCGCGGATTACACGTCGAACTTTACGACGGTTGCACTGTGGACGCTTTGACACGCACGAAACGAACTTCCGCCGCTGTAAAGATACTTTGAGAACCGCTATCAAACATTTTTTCACTTTCTCAGAATGTTATTCAAATTTATTCCGCAATAAAAGTGTCGCGCGTCTTTACATGTCTGACAACGTGCGGTACTTATCTACTTGGAATTCGTCCAACTCTAGACGGTTGGGTGCACCTTTCGGCCCTTGAATCGCGATGCTTTTGCACGAAATGATTCAGTTCGAGGATCGAGGTCTTCTCCAAAATGTCTTTGTTATTTTCCAAATCGTCTATCAGTCCGTGTTATAAATAAGCGTGTGATTTTTCCAGACCGTTCACTGTGCGCGTTAAATTAATACGTGACCTCAGATTATACTTGCAGATACTTGCAGAGATACTTGAAGATAGATAATACTTTTAACTGTTATAAAATATAGAAAAGTTTAAAAAGATCCGGATATGGAAGTGTCAGAAGTTAGAAAAGATGTTGGGGAAAGATATTTATTCCCGGAGACAAATTTCTGCAGTGTTAGAAGACCTCGACGAATTGTAAACTATTCGCGTCCATTACACATTGCGAATTCCCGCTGTGGGTTAAAATAGCCTCTCATGATCCTCGAGAATGCAATCTTGTTGCATAAATAAGAACATGACGATGAACGTCCGGGAAGATAACAGTAAAGAATGGCGTTCGTACGAGTTTTCGTGAACGCTTCCCGTCTCTTGAGCGAACTAAAGTTTCTTGGCAGATACGTGAAAGGAAAAATCTCCGCAACTTCCCTGCGGAATGTAGACGTCATGCTTTATTCATGAGGTCGCTAAATGCGGCCCGTTGCACTAGATGTGTATTTATTGCGGTATCCGCCGCGCGTAAGACGCAATATTTTACTGATCATGTACTACGATACTAATATTAGATTGTTTCATATATGAGCTGTTTTCAAGTTACTTTTTCATTTCTTCCTCAACCTGTTTGAATAATACATTTTTTAAAAATTATAGAAAAAGTATCAGGCAATAGTAAAATCTTATTCAAGTTAATTATGATATTCTTTTATTGAAAATGTTATATTTCGTAAAATTTTAATGTGTTACAAATAAAATTTGTCTACAGTAAGAAAACTCTAACACAAAAATGTTTATATTTTTTAAACATAGATTAACTCTTATAAATAAATTAATTAACGCGCGCGCGTTTATTTAAAACTCGTGAGAATCTTGGCCGATGCTTTTTTGTGTACAATGAGCATATTTGCACAATCGGTAGGTATAAATGCATCGCGGCATCATATATCTCTATCTTTCGAAGAACGTTGTTTGTCTTGTGCGAATAACGAATCGCTATCCCATTACGTTCATTCGCACACAGAGACCAATGAGTGTAGAATACCAGGTAAAGCGAGTAAATTTTCCCAGTCATGCATGTGCACGCAAAAGTGTGCGCGGCCCATGATTTACGGCGCTTCATTTCTGATCGATACACAATACAGTCCGTTCCCGTTCGCTTTCGAAAACCGAACAGCATCCCCTGGAATGGTGCTCTTTCCGATAGCGATACATAAAGGCTCCCGTGCCCCGTCAGCGTGGCACGATAATGATTTCATCCGAGGCTGCGGGGCGCGGGGAAGCGCCGCTAGAAGACAGGAATTGATAGATTTCTCTCTTTTGTGAGCATCCAGGAGCCATGCAAATATTGAACTGAAAGCACAAGGCTCCTTAAAGCACTCTCCCCCTCGCTATCGAGACTCTTTCCGAGTTATATAGTTCCGACCGTGAAAAGCAAAGACAGACGGAGGGAGATGAAGGATGAAGAAAGGTGGAAGAGCCCAGGATGAGGAATGGGATAAAGGGAGAGGGAGGCAAGAGTGCGGTACCTACCTAAGTCGAGTAGGTTTCCGCTTTTCCTTTCGTGTCACCTTTCCACCTTTCTGAACGATAGCTCTCACGTTCGAGCTCCTTCTTCATTGTCTTTCCCTTCTACATCTCTTCCTCTCTCCCCCCCCCCCCCTCCCTCTCGCTTTCTCTTTCTCTCTTTAGATTGCTTTTCCTACATCCATCTCTCTCGATACTCTCCTTTTATTCCTTCCTCGCCTTTCTTTGCAAGTCTCTCATTGCGAGCGGAGAAACTTCGAGGACACAACATGCCTCGAACGAGACTTTTCGACTTCGCTGAAATGAGAACCGAAAATGGCAATCCGGAATTTTAAATTAGACTGGCATCAGTCTGCCCTGGAATGTGGTGTTTTATGCGAAGTTGCCACGTCGTTAATGTTAATGCGCCGCGGGTAGTTTCGATTGCACATTTCCTTACTTTCGGAGTAAAACGCAGTCTCGAATTTCGTCCGCTGATTTATCCTTGCCAAACGGACTTTTTCCTTACCTTGTTTTCTCACTAAATCGCAGGAAACAAATTACAAGTTATAAAACTTCTTTAACTATCTTACACTTTTTATTAAATCACAAGGAAAATATTGATAAGAAAAGGATTTAAGTGGAACAACAGAATATACAAAATAAAAATGTCTCGTGTTTATATTGTTTTCACGCGCGCAAACAATGTAAACTCATATCGTTAAATCGCTCATATGATTCATATCATTATAATCAATATAAACTTCCATCATTAAATCACTCATATGATTCATATCATTAAATTGCAATTATATTATATATTATATTATACATATTTTATACTATTATGTTATTAATTATTTCTATCAATCTCCATTCAAATAAACGTGATTGTTTAACATATAACTTGCCTCTTTAAGTGTGAATTTCGGTACTACAATTTTAATAAGCCGCGTGCATTATTCCTCGCTTTTTATCGGCCCACATTGCATCTTATTACAATTCTACGCGAAGTGTGCATTTTAACTTTTTATTTATGCAGTGCTCCGTGACCTGTGGCACCGGAATACGGACGAGGACGATCGAATGCAGAGACGGTGTTGGTGCCATCTCCAGGGACTGCGACCCCGCGGAACGTCCTCATACCGAGCAGGAATGCAAGACGAACGTTGCATGTCCCACATGTAATTGCGTTATGTCTGAACTCGTATTGGATCGAACGGCAATTTAACGTGCTTTAAGCGACGATTTGAAAATTCATGCGCGATATTCCCTAAATAGATTACACGAAATTAGAGGTAGATCTGTGTGAAATTTAAGCTTCGGACCCCAAGCTGTTAAGAAGTCGAGTAACTAACTTAAAAAACATTTGCCAACGTTTCCACTTATTACGTGTGATTTATGAAATAGGCACATTATCGTTAACCTTTCTTTACGTTTCTTATATACTTCAAGATAAACGATTCCGCGGAATAGAATACTAATTTCTATAAAGAGTTTCAATATTATAATATTTTTTTATTGACATTCTTTAATTAATACTTTAAGAAATCATAAAATTCTGTATACAATAATATTTGTTATATAATATCTCTTATGATTTAAGAGATATTAGCAAACAAATAAAAAATCAAATTTTTTTAAACGAGTATTAAAAATTGTTTTGTTAACAAAATAAAAAATAGTCACGTAATTATATTTACATGCGTTACATTTTCGCGAAATTGAAGATTCTCTTTAATTTTCGGGTTGCGGAATCTTTTTTGTAAGATTCGATGTCTTTCATTGTGCGAAAAGAACATTAGAAGCCAAGTCAAGCAAATCATAAAGTCAAACCAAGCTCAAGAAATGATTGAAAAACATTATCGTGTTCACAAGGAATATGCATAGAAAATGAGATGGCATACGAAATATTATTTATTGTTAGATGGAGACGGTATGACACAGCCCCTGGTGCAGCCATATCCGCTATCCCCAGTGTCAGAGAAATTGATGGACCAACCGATACCTTCCGAATCGACGTAAGTACTACTCTCATACATCTTGTAATACACATCTATACTTTCTATATTTATTAGTGTCTTTAACTCACTCGAATGTTTTGCAATGTGTCGACATACAGATCTTGTTAATCCCATTTTAAATAACTGCTGTGTATACAAAAAATCTGATATAACAATAATTTAATATAACAATAAGTCAAATATACAAAAATGAAAAAATTAAACAAAAATGATTTAATTATATAGAAAGTAACTATAGCTAAATTAGAATGTAACAATTATCTATATAAGAGAGTTTTTCTTATTTATTATTATATAAATTGCAATTTAGAACATTAAATTTTTGATGAAATTCTATCTCGAATTAGAGACTGACTTAAACTGATCTTCACATTGATGTTGTAAAATTATATCTTCTTTCAGGTTTTTCTGATAAATTTGGAATTGAATGTTTTAATAATAGCATTAGTCAATAATAAAATCTATAATCAGATATACGTTGATATATAAGATAATTTATTTATCGAAATATTGAATGACTTTTCGCGAATTTATTTTGAGGGATATAGATAACAATACTTTTATTTTGCAATGTAATCTATGGAAAATGTGAAGAAACAAATAACTATCTTGTTTGATCTAATTTAAAATCCAATTTAGGTAGTCCGCGAGGCAGCCACCAAACGATTAATTCATCAAGTTCTCGGCTCGTATAAACTTTCCGTTTCGCTACAATCCTCGCGGGATATGTAACATCGATCGCAATTCGAGAACAATGGCAGCGGCTTTAGAACAGCCATTACCACCGTAGCGAAATTCCATAAGATGTTAGACCTAGATTCCCTTCAGTCAGCGTTTATAACTTTCTCTCTGTATGGTACTACCTGACAATTTTCCCGTACCTGTAACGTTCATAACGCGTCATTCTACTTTTATCACTTTTATTTGATTTCATCTGTCATAGATTTATATTTTATATGAGGATAAATGAGAACAGAAGTTTAATTGCGCTCACTTACACACAGTCATGATAGTCGTACCCCTTATTTTAAAAACAATTATAATTATATCTAAGTTATTGAAAATTTATTTTGTTTTAAAGAGTTCTTGTGTGTTTTGCTTTATTGTGAAATTGATTTTAAGTTATTTCCAATTTTGCGTAATTTTTAATAGTATAGAAAATCGTTTGTGCCTAACAAATTATTTATTGATGCAAAGAATTATCTTCAAATCAGTTAAAATACTTGAATTAAAAATATTTTTTAACTAAATAATAGTGTTAAATATAACGGAGCTTCTTTAATTAAATCTCAACATTTATCTAGATAATGTTAAAATAATTTCATTGTAGTACTTAACGAAAAAAATATTAATGTATATTTAAATATCTTATTTGATCTAATTGAATGTTATCAAATATCTGCCATATAATTGTAACTAATATTATGAATGTCTATTACATCTTTTTTTATTTCAGTATTTTTAGTGTGAATGAATATTAAATCTTGTGATAAAATGTATAATACATATTTATGAGTACTAGTGATATCGTAAATTTTTGTACTAAAAAAACTACCTAAATAATTTACTATTATTATGTTGAGTTGATTCATAAATAAGTTCCGTTTTCTTAATAAACTGAATTTTTATATTTGAAAAACATTGTAACAGTATAAGTATTGTTTCGTAAGTGATAAACTCTTAATTACAATATTAAATTTGCAGCAGATAAAATAATTAGATATTGTGGATACTATTAGTTTCTCAGAGGAAATGATTCAGTAATTATGTATAGCGGAACTTATTTATGAATTAACCCACACACACACACACACACACAGACACACATAATAAATGTACATATGCATTTCTGATTTTATAAAATTCAAATTTGAATCATATCATTCACTGAACGCGAATGTACCTTTTTATAACAGAAAAAGAGGCCTTTTTACAGTCATATATTTATAAAGAATAATTTATACGCTTTAAATCTCTCTCAAGTGCTCATACCGAAAATGGATGATCAAATCTTAGGCGACCATCGCATTTTTCATCTTTCTGTGACCCAAAGTTCCAGTTAGCGGAGTTTCCGGACGAGCTCGCGTCCGCCTATCGTATTATCTTACGCGAATTCGGGAAATATCAATCGAGACCTCGGTTTTCAGGTTTATCGCCGAGGAATGGTCCCCCTGCAGCGTTACCTGCGGCGAGGGCGTCAGGCACAGGGAAGTGCGCTGCAAGATATTCCTCGAGTTCAGCCAAACCATCGCCAAGCTGCCGGACAGCCAGTGCTCCGGACCGAAGCCCGTCGAGACGGAGAAGTGCACGATGGAGCCGTGCGGTTTGCTGGAGAACAGCCTATCCTACAGGATCGACACGGTCGGCGATAGCGGATACGCCGAGTCGAGCCTGACCGACTCGTACAGTAGATCATCGTCCGGTAGTTCCGGCGGAAGCGGCTACGACAGCGGTATCAAGGTCGCCCCGGGTAGCGACGTGCAAACCACGTACTCGTGGAAGGAAACTGGCTACACCCCCTGCAGCGCAACTTGCTTAGGAGGTAACGGATCGAACGACCATTGTTCGCCAAGATTGCTTTTGATAATATACCCGGGTGGACCGGACGGATAAGAGGCCGGGCTTTACTGCCCCGGGCGGTCCGGGATTTCGGGCTCTTAATCCGTCACATATGGATTTTAAGTGATTAATAGCTTCCGCTGATGCTCATCTCGAACACGTTAATTTCACGTTAATGAACATTTGTGTCGAAAAATCATCGAATTAATTATTCTGAAAGTTTACGCGAATTCTCATATTTTACCGTATAATATTTAATTCCGCGCTTCAAGATTTTGTTTGAATTATTAAGCTTTCAGATAGAATCAAAGAATCGCTATTAATTTTATTATAATAAGGTATATCCATTTTTATTACATCTTATTTATTATATTTATTGTATTACATTTTATTTGATTATATCTGTTATTGGGAACATTCTTTTTGCATGTTTTATTTATAAGCGTATCTCTCAGTATCTTCAAACAAGTAAAACGATTTAATAGCTCCTTGCTATTTATTTTTTTTTTCAATGTTCGACACGATGTTTGTAAACGAGAGTACTGCGCAGACTGTGCAGAGCCAATATTAATCGTTTATTGAATAGAATTAGCGAAACGAATTTAATTCGTCGACGTGGCCCTTAATTAGCCCGGCAAAATTGTGCCGATGTCATTGTGCAATTAACAGCGCTCAGATATAATCGTATTAAGATTACTCTGTGTCGAGACTAACGCGATACAAAGGGACGAGCGTATGCTCTGAACGGATTATCTATCGTTTATGGCGAATCGCGCGCGCGGCGATTACATATGTATTTCTCTCTTCCCAGGTGTTCAAGATCTTATTATAAATTGCGTGCGGGACGACACCGGGAAAACGGTGATGCCGCTTTTATGCTCGGCGGAAACGAAGCCGGAGGCGAGGATACGAGTCTGTAATGACCATCCGTGTCCTCCGAGGTAAAGCAGCACTATATAACTCCGTGATATCGATCAGTTTAATGCCTAAATGTTGAGATATCTCGCGTTACGTAATATTCGATTAGCCTAATAGCCAAGTATCTTTGGGCCGCCGTAATATTCTAATGGCTTACACTAGGGGTTCTCAACCTTTTTTTTGTTCCAAGAAGGCCACATTAAAATCTTTGTAATAACCGGGGCCGGATAAATTTTCTTTTTTAAATTGTATAAAAACAAAATATCTCTTCTTAAATTATTTTATATTATAAAAGTCTGACGCAGCGACAATGGAATCACAGAACCAAAGCCCAAAATTCGTCAAAATTTCTTGGGAAGCCAGATAAAATTTCGACGGCTGTAAGTTGGGGACTCCTAACTTTACTATTAAATACAGCATTAATGCCTCCTTATAATAAGTATTTTTCTCGTTAAATAATTTTTTCTTGAAAGTTAAAATCTTTTCAACAAAAAAAAAAAACAGTTGAAAAATCTAAGCACGATTTTATGAATATTCTGTTCTGTGTGTGCAATAATTAGGTACGTTACAAACAATAAATATTTGGGAAAATTGGTCGTTTTATTTTTTGAATTGATGAAATTGTTATCGGCTCGTCTGTTAATTTATTATTTTTATTTTCTCGTTTTTTATCTTTGTATATTTATGATCCTATTTAAAAAGAATACTTGAATGATTTTTTTATTATACAGTTTATAAGATATATATTACTGTGCAATTTCTAACTTGCTATAAACACGCGATTGAGAAAGGTTTTAATTAATATTACGGCGCAATTTCCCTGTGCGATCTTTCTTGACAAAATGTGTCATCGTCTGTGCCCGTAGGTGGAATTATAGCGAATTCTCTACTTGCATGAGCCCTTGCGGTATTGGTATACAGACACGTGACGTTACCTGTATCCACGAAGTGACACACGGCACCGGCAAAGCAGTGCCCGTTCCAAATTACATGTGTCCGCAACCACCGCCCGCCGACAGACGATACTGCAATGTACTGGATTGTCCTGTCAAATGGAGCACGGGGGAATGGGGGAAGGTATATGTTTGCACACGTTTGTATAAGGCTTCTCAACAATCTCGGCGAAAGAGCTCTCTGTTACACACGAACTGCGGAATTAAATCATTTTTCTCATTCGGCACACTAAAATAACATGAAAGAATCCACTCGATGCAAACAATCAAAAACTTTTTATATATTTTTATAGAAAGAAAAATCGCAAAAACTTAATAGAACAATTATGCATATGAACATTGGAAGATTCAATAATAAATTTTTAATTAATTTTTACATATTTCCATTAATGAAGCTTGTATATACTAAAGCTGTCTGCTTGAACTTTCAGGATTTGACATTTCTGATAGCAGTATGTCCTATATACATCTTGATTTATATTGTACTTTAGAAAAAGCATGCTCTCTAAAATTCTCTAAACTTCTACGAAGTGGCCTGAACTAGATGAATAATTTTAGTGCTCGAAAACGTGCGGCGGTGGTGTGAAGAAGCGAGATGTAGTTTGCGAGCAGATAATGGCGCAAGGTCGCAAGCAGAGTCGCGAAGAACGCGAATGCCCGGCTCAAAAGCCAGCCAACGAGAAACCATGTAACACCAGAGCCTGCCACGATTCGGACTTAAGTTCAAGCACACTACCGATCATCACCACCTTGAACACGACGTACAATCAAACAGATATCAATGCGAAGGTGGACCTGAAAATTGGCGGAGTCGCCAAGATTTTTCAAGGGACGCCTTCCATCAAGATCCGCTGTCCCGTTCGAAAGTTTGACAAGTAAGACGCGAGATGCTATTTTTATAACTCATATCCTGTATAACTGCGAATCGGTGAAGATAATTACAAGTACAATATCGTTGTCAGAACGCAGATTGTATGGACGAAAGACAACAAGGAAATACGGAAGTCGAGAAAATACAAGATCAGCAGAAAGGGAGCTTTGAAGATAATCGATATAGCCGCCTCGGATTCGGGAGTCTACGCTTGTATTGGTAAGCGATCTGTCTCGCTCGCCACGCTCCATATTCTATCCGTATTTCGACACACGTTGCTATGAAAAATGAGCTGATAATTTCTTTTTAGCGGGAAATTCGCACGCAGAGACGCAATTGATAGTGAAGTTTCGCTCTAAAGAGCAGATAAGTAGCGAGGAATATTTACGACTCGGCAATTCCGTTCACCTACAACGGAACGCAAATCTCGACTCTGCACCGGCGAATTCTGGCGAAAATCCATACACTGATCATGCAGGTAAGCGTAATACGTATTTTTTACCGAAAAAATTATTTACTTATACGAATTTTTATTTATAAATAATTATAATGATAAAAAACTGTGGAGACCAATTTGTTTCGAAATATTTTACAAATCAAGAGTTTTGAAAACTTTTTAACAGATTTTGTTTATTAAAATATTATTAATAACATCTATTATCTTTAAAATCTGCGATTGTAATCTTAGAATTAAAAAATCTAATAGATTTTTAGATTTAAAATTAATGGATGTTATCATTTTTAGCTTTAGCATTTTTTTAAATCTAATAAATTTTCAAACTTTTAAGATTACAATTAATTCCAGATTTGGAAAATAATAGATGTTATTTTTAATTTTTTAAATTAATAATTTTAGCTTTACACGCAACTTTGTTTATTTTTTGTAGCAGCCTACGGAAATCGTTTTGATAGCGAGGACCTCAGCCATGAACGTGCGTATCCGAGCAAACCAACGAGAAAACCACATCAAAAGAAGCAGAAAACCAGTCCTACTCCGTCGGACGCCACGATGATGCACAAAGAGCATACTGTTACCTCTCTCAACCAGGTACGCGAAAAAGCACTCTACTGTCAAGATCGTCTCTCGCTAAAATAATTCGTTGCGTGTATATCTTGACATTGCTTAACAAATGGTATGTGCATGAATTTCGTCAAACTAATTCTCTGGTGATGGTTCTTGTATTTCGCTTTGCACTCCTGGACTAACTTTCCTCGGTGTCGGTTATTCGATATTTGACTATCAATCAGCCGGGATATCACGAATCCGTGGAATCACCTGCTCCATCAAGTGCTTCTACTCTTGTGCCGCACTTGAGCTACTTGATATCGAGCCTGAAGGTAAGACATTAATTTGTGAATAAACTTGACGAAGTTATAACGCGCGTCTGTGTCTGTCTGCCACCGTATGCTAAATTTTCGACGATTTAATCAGCATTACGTACTATGAAATCTAAATGTTAAATATTAACGCGCTTTATGACAGGCCTATTGGCCGTTTCACAGCGAAATAGCCACGAGTGATAATCGCAAGATCGCTTCCACGCCATTTGTCGAGGATGGACGTAAAAAGACGGCAACGACGAAGCATAGAATGTCTAACAGGGAAACCGACTTCGCGTATCAAAGTGTGGAGAATAGCTTTGACAATTTATATCGTAACACAGCCATTCCGGACGAGACCTTCGGTCCAGATGAGGAGCGGATATTTATCGATGTCGATCCCTACGATCTGGACGAGTCTCTATTCGGGTTACAGCACAGCGACGGCGTCAAGTCGGATATAATGGATAAAGTTGATACCAATAAGCTTACCACGAAGCCCGATATCGATTATATCGAGGAGTCGTTAAAAAATGTGAAGCGACAGTGGCAAGAGTCGAGGCACGAGTACAGAGATCAGTGGAGTGCCTCGTCCAGAAGTCACGTCCAAGGCAGACCCACGACAGAGTCCGTCACATCTTCACAAAACGGCGGAATGGACGTGTATTATGTTGAAGATTCGAGCACAAAAAAGGAAATTCTCAAGGAGGCAGACAGTTTCACCGACGAAAGTGATAAGTCCATCAATCACGACGTTCATAGGAACTTGAAAACTGAAAATCTATCGACCGTCACCTCCACAATGATGCCTAAAAGTCTTGAAGATCGATTAAGGATACCGGAGTCGAATCATCGTAGTTTGAGCCACGCGAATAACAGGACAATCGAGTACAGCGACGCGTTCGAGGAGGAGTTGGATAAGCGGAAAATCGTGCCGTATGTGGAAAATCACACGGCGGATTATACAATCGCGCGATTTCCGACTACTAGAGATCTGGAAAATAGAGCGAGAGAAGACGCGACGTTGATAAATGATCGGAGGTCGAGCGTTGTTGGGGAGAATCCTGACGAGAACGTAAGAAACTTATCTCGCAATCGAGAGGATCACGCTGGCTCCATTGAAAAGGCCTTCTCAGCTAATCTAAAAGAGGTGTTCAGGGAAGGGCAACGTTCAACTGATGTAGATAAGCCCACGAACGTTTTGACCTCCACCGTAACGGGAGAGGCCGATGCAACAAAAGATCCCGCTGTAGAATCACTCGCTGTATTAGGTAAGATTGTATTCGATAATTTACATTGTCTTGATAATGTTTAAGCGGTTCAATAATTAAACGAAGGACTTATAATGCAGCTGCGGATAATGTTCTGGTGTTCGAGTGGGTTACGACCGATTGGTCGAAGTGCTCTCAAACTTGCGGAGGAAGTGGATTCCAGGTAAGACAATTTTTTCTAACTGTGATTAGCTTGAATTAGAAAATTTACAATTCTTTCAATTCTTAATTCAAAAAAGAAGAATATTTTATAAATATAATTACTATCATTGTTAAGCAATTGTCTAAGAAATGTTTGAAGCGATAAGAAGCTTTAAAAGACTTGAACGTCTGGTTGATATGATTGTATCATTCATTTATTCATTCATCTCTCTATTTGCTGTCATATTTAAAACGCTATAAACTTTATCAATATCAATTTATATGAATAAAATTAAAGAAATACTGATCACGACATTCTAACAAAGATATTTAAAAGTTAAAAGAAGTTTTATCCAATTTCATATAGAAATATATTTCAAAAAATATTTCGAAATAACTATATATTACGAATTATTCGTTTTCATAGATGCGAGGTGCACAGTGTACAGTTCGATCGACGAAAACGGATGGCAACTCCACGCAAGTTTCGCCGAGGACGGTCATCGGTCAGACGTTGTGCGAGGACGCCGGATATCCGGTACCACAGAAGGTGAGACCCTGCGGGGCGGGCAAGTGTCCGCAATGGCACGCCACGGAATGGACCCCGTGCGAAACGTCCAGATGCTTCAATTGGAAGACGGCGATGCAGAAACGAGATATTAGTTGTCGTTTGGTGAACGACGCGGAGGACGGTCGCGAGAATGTCACGCTGTTGGACCCGAGCAAGTGCGACGAAGCCACGAGGCCGCTACAAAGACAGGAATGTTACAACGACGCCTGCAAAGGCGTCTGGAGGGTCGGCGAGTGGACCGAGGTAAATAAAATGATGAAAACACAATGGAACACATTAACTTCGCCAGTATATGATTAACCGAATTAAAATCATTTCTTAAATCAACGTAACTGGCTATCGTCCTGACGGTCATAATCGTCAGGACACTTCAGACCAAGGATTCTCGTCCTCCTATCTTGACGCTTAATTTAAGCTTAATCTCTATTTTATAATAAATAATTTAATTTTTATTGCGAAAAATATTAATTAAAAATTAAATTATTTAAAAATAAAGATGCTTAAATTAAGCGTCAAGATAGGAGGACCAGAATCATTGGTCTGAAATGTCCTGACGATTATGACCGTCAGGACGATAGCCAGTTACGTCAATTTAAGAAATGATTTTAATTCGAAATGATTAAAAATTGGACACGATAATTATGGCGCTTATGCTAAGAATAATTCGTTTCAACACACAGTGCACCGCGTCCTGCGAAGAAGATGGTATCAAGTATAGGATTTTACAATGCGTCTGGTTCGGTACGAAGAAGCCAGCGGGAAACGCTTGTAGAGATATACCACGACCTCCTGTAATGAAAACGTGCAGAGGTCCGCCTTGTCCTCAATCTACCGGTAGGTTTCTGCAAGAGGAACACTAAATTTTAATGTTTAGCCTTTATACGATTATAACATTTATAATTATTTATATCTTACATTATTAATTCCATCTCAGTTTTCTAACATAGAATAGAGCTTCTTGATTAATATACTGTTTTATTGTAGCATATGTAGAAGATTGCAAGGACCACTCGCAACTGTGTAGCAGAGTGAAAACGATGAACATATGTAAGGTGCCGCTGTACAAGAAACAGTGCTGCGCATCGTGTCGCTAGATTCGAGATATTGATTGTAAGTGACTCATTGTGAGGATTAGACAAAATGAGCGGTAATGAAGAGTGCGCGTGAGACAGATGAGAGTGTAAATCGTGATTAGTCAGACTATTACTTCGTGACATATATAAACGCACCCGGGATGCCTGTTGTTAGTAAATTACGTAATGCACGCGGAAGGAGCGTGTGCACTGTGGAATAAAATTGCACGGTATTAATTGCGACGTCCGAGTTATATAGAGTAAAAAAAGAATATCCAAGAAAGGAGTTGACCAAAACTACTTTGCTGTAATAGTTTCCTCGTCGTATCGTCGCGAGAGCCGGCTCACCTCCTCGCCTCGAGCGTTCCTCGTGTAACAAAAAAAAAACCCGCTAATCTTAACAGTTTCATATAATTAATTAAACCATAATTTTCTAACGTATGTCACGCGTAGTTTGGCGCGATTCCTAATAAATCGCGCACGCTCATTTTTGCCCCTAGTTAAAAAGGAAAAAGAAAGGAAAATGGAAATCCGGCATTTCGTCCAAAAAAGTTATGAGCGTTTATATTGTTATAGAGTTCGGAGAAAGGGAGAAAGAGGGGAGTAGAAATTTACTACGTCCTGGGAAGATCGTTATTGCGACGTACCGTTGAAATCGACACGTTATTATAAATATTGTCAATGTTGGTGCTATAAGTCGCACGGAAAATGGCTTTAAACAGAATGAATATTCAAATTTTAATAAAACATTAAGTCTGGAAGGTTGGGAAACATATATACGTTATTTGTGTCGCAAAGCACATTACATACGTACATTTCTTCTTGATGCTTATTTTTTTACATCTATTTCCCGACACGGTAAATATAATCGTCTTCATTCATTCCTGAAGCGAAAGAAAGTCATCCTTTTAAGACTGAAACGCTCTTCGGATATCATTATTCTTGGGCATTAAGGTAAAGAGAGTTTTCATTACGTTCCAAAGAATCATTTGACATTCCGTCATAATCAGGAAGAAATTATTCTTCGCTATATCTCTGAACATATATATTTATTGATATGTTATCTCTTCCTCTCTCCTTTATGTTTATAGATTCCGATATAAATTATTATGAAAATGTAAAATGTAAAGTTATTTAAGAATATAAGTTATCGATGAATTATTGTGCGCCTATAAGCGTCCCGTCGGGCGATCTTAAGCCACTAGATATCCAATAAGCAATAAAAAAAAATACATAAGTATTGTAATATAATATTTTGTTAATAATCTCTGGCGAAAATTCGTGAACATGACCATTCCGTTGTTGGTTAAAGGGCCCGACTTTACTTATGTGCCTCTAATCACTTCTCACTACCTATAGATATTACTAGTAGTTACGAATATTCATTTGTCGCGTATTTGTCATCACTCGTAGAACTCATCATAGAATTCGACGTTTTCAATAAGAGGATACCTAGAACAGATATTGATTATACGTGAAATGTAATGAGGATTTGTGCCCCCTTATATACATGATTAATCATATTAAACGTTTAATTACATCATAGGCGCTGCCGGAATTCTTCGTAAGAGACATGCACACCAGCGGAAATATTTTTAAAAGTCTATTAAAGTATATATATAAAAAATATCTTTAACTCTCCTATGATTATTGTATAGTCAGTATAATATATATGGACGGCAGATTATTATATAAATGTGCGAATACATTCTGTTGCATTTCGCCTCTACGGCGCGCGGCGCCTATGTGATTTATATTACATATGTCGGTATGATTTGATAAGATTGTGAACAGATTTTCGCTATCAACGAATTTGCCTCGACACAGCTAAGCAGTTTGCCAAAACGATCGAGCTGACGTAATGGAAAAGTAAAATATAAATTAGAGTACTCTATTAAAGACAAGAGATAAAAGGTATATTACAAGCTATCATAAATTATTGAGATGCACGCATATAAATACTTTATATGTTGGTATACGGGAAAGATAAAAAAATATAACATGAATATACTGGACGCATCGAAAGTTGAGATACTTCCCTCAGCCAGGCATTCCTTAACTGAGGGGAGATACAGCGGCTTTTAATACATCCGATATATGATTACAGCTAGCAAATGCGATAATATATGTAACTGATATCGGCGCGTCATGTATACCACTTGTGTCACATTATAGTAAGTATTCAATCAATACTTACCTTGTAATAATACGGCCGCGGCGTGTTACTGATCGATGCGGTAAGAAACAAGTTATTTTCCGGTTCAATCAACGTGATAACATAATTCTTGAAAGGGAAATGAATTCCGACACGTACATTTTTGTATATATCACGATGTAGGTATGTAAAATGGCTCCACACTTAGTATTGTACGTCATTACTGTTCATGATATCTATGTAAATATGTAACTGCCTAAATGCGAATAAAACAAGAGAATATATCACTGCACAATACCGCAGTTATTTTTCTTAAAGTTTATTTATCAGACAAATAATCGGCGCGCAGTTTAACACGTTGGAAAATACGCGTATTAAAATACACATAGAAAATAATATTAAGCTGTCTAAGATCCAAGCTTGGACCGTGTATGGCTATTTCCTTTGTATTGATTTATATCTTAACGGTCTTAACATATATTAAATGTCTGTTCACGTCGCCTGAGAAAGACGTTCAAATTATTATTATCCGGTTATTGCGATAAATATTACCACATGCCCCGGTAGTCGAATTGGTAAGACGCCCGGACGGAATGCGGGAGATTCCAGGTTCGAACCCTGGCTGGGGTAATATTTTTCGCAATAAGTTCTTTACATTGATTTTAATATTGAATCGATATCGATTTAATTAGGGAAGGGAGAGGGAATTTCTAATGTTCCAACAATAGCTGTGTTTTAAGTCCGACAAATAATCGGCGCGCAGTTTATGTTGGAAAAAAAATACGCGTATTTAAATACATATAGAAAATAATATTTAGCTGTTTAAGATCCAAGCTTGGACTGTATGGCTATTTCCTTTGTATTGATTTATATCTTAACGGTCTTAACATATATATTAAATGTTTATTTATCAGGATTTCAATTTCAAACTCCTAATATATACATGTCATATCTAATTGTAGAATTTGATTATTTGATTGCTAGAACTATACGGAATATGCCGACAAAAGTATGTACTCAGTAGACTCTTTTGTTAACACCAGTAGAAGCGTCATTTGCGAAACAAACAATGATTAGAGAAAAATATATCGTTTAGTCTATTATATTTTCAAATATACCTTACACATTATTATGCATATTATTAAAAATGTGTTATAAAATGTATTATAGAATTATTGCTTTCATAATTGACCATTGTCTTAGGCGATATTATATTTAAAAAACATAATGCATAATTCAGACACGAATTCAAGTAATATAATATTATAAAATCAAGATATTGTAACTGCAAAACTATAGCTTTCCAGAAAGAAATAGAAAAATTACTTTTATAATAGTTTTCTTAAAAAAAAAAATTTATCACAGTCTCGACAAAAATAAAATATTGTACAATGAATACAAAACTTTATAGATATTAGAGTTACAATATTACTGTTTTAGATATATATCACTGATAAACCGATATGTATAATGTCATAATAAATGATTGCAATTGAAAAGAATACAGTTGGTCGTTGATGCCATTAAAACGTCAATTAATAAAAACGATAGATATATCAGATGTGATGCTAAAACAGATTATTCCAAGTTTGATATCTGTTTCCTTCGATCTAATAATCATAATTTCATCTCTCAACTCTGCCTTTATATAAAAATATATAGTCAAAAAAGTGAGTAATCTACGTTCTTTGCGGTTGCTTACTTGGCAAATTCATCAATATTACTCGTTTAGGGAATAGTCAATCCCCAAGCTTGCATCACATCCCCTTGGCTCATGGGCCACAGTCTTTTTAGTAACATCCATCCGGTTTTTTGCGTGCTCAGCAAATACTGATTTTTGGGATCATGCAGGTGCGAGTAAGCGCCCATTACCAGACTCTGGCATATCCTGGCGCATACGCTGATCTTGAGAATCTTCTTCTCCACGTCAGTGAGCTTCTTGATCTTCTCGTAACCCTCCACGACGTATCTACCCGTTCCTACGTCGGCCGTTTGCAGGATCATGTAGCAAAGAATTATAGCTAGTTCGAAAAGACGGCAAGTCCTGTGTGAGTCACCGAAATCGATCACGGCGGCAATATCTTTGCCGTCGGGACTCACGATGATGTTTTGCTCATTCAGGTCACCGTGTATGATCGTTTGCTCCAGCTGATCCATGATTGGCAATACTTCCCGCTGGAAGCTGACGATCACGTCGTGCACCAGCTGCTTGTCCAACGAGCTCTTGATCGCGTATGTGAACTGCAGCACTCGCGGCACCGAAGTCAACATCCACAGTGACTTGTGATCGTCGTAGGCGGGATGATTGAAGCCGGTGAGAATCTCGTCGATTCTGGCGGTGAAACTGCCGATCTTGCGCAACAATTCGTCGGTTATTTTTACATGATGCAGCAGCTCACCGGGACGATAGACCAACAGTCTCACGGCATACTTCTCCATGGTATTCTCGCTCTTCAGAGTCTCCAGAGAAAAGTAAGCACCGTTCACGTTCTTGACCGGTAACGGGCAGCACACGTCTCGCTGATTGAGAAAAATCATTAGCTCCGTCTGCGCCTCGATCACGTCGGCCTTGCGGGAATCCAAGGAGTTGATCACCTTGAGGACATAGCCGGTCTTCTCCAGATTGACCGCGTGCGGATTCACGGGCGGCTCGTCGCACACCACGTGGTAGTTGCGGTCGTCGTAAGCGTTCAGTTCGCGCACGCTCGTCGCCCTCATGCCGTAGAGCCGCTCCAGCAGGGCGACCGCCGTTTCCTCGGTTACGGGCGGACGTATGTGCTGGCCTGGGATAAGCAGCGTGTCGTTGTACTCCATACCGCCGCTATGCACGGCACAAAAATAGCCGCGAGTTATTAAGGGGGAAGAGCCGGGTCGATGAAAAAGAGAAATGTATGTCCCCTGCACAGCGAAGAGAGAGAGCAGGAGGAAGGGCGTTTGGAACGGTGAGTAAAGCCGTGGCTGGAATATCTTCTTTGTTCTTCGGCTGATTAATTGTTAAACTGCACAGATATAAGCTACAGCTATAGAATTTTGCTATATTAGTGTATAGGAGTGTGAGAAAAATTTATCAATTGATTGGGGCAACGTCAGCGGGGTAAGAAGATAAATTGCAATTAATAAAAGTCATATCAAAACTTGATATTGTTGCGATTGCAAAATGACACAAGCCGGCTTAATTTTCATCTCCTTATGGATGGTAATTTGATTGTATATATATATATATATCGTTACTTTATTTTATCTAGAACATATTTTAATATTCGCGCACATACAGATATATGCATTTTAAATATAACTTTATGAAAATTATAGCAAATAAGGAACTTATTTAAGAGAAGTAATATAGAATTTATTACGTGCTTTTTCACAAATTAAAGTAAAAGAAAGCATTTTTCCGTATGTAATTTGTACAATAAAGACAACAATAAGAAATTTCAAGTATCTTAAATAAAAAACATGCATTTTTATAAGTAATACACGCGATAATAAGCGGATATTCGCGGTCGCGGACATATATAATGGATATATAATGTACTTATATCGACTTACCCGACTGAAGGACGTGTTTATTCGACCGAAGGAAGCGGCAAACTAAGTTCTCAAGCGGACGGAGCAGTTCGCCGAGCTAGGCGAGCGATCGTGTGCGCAGCGAGCGTAGTCCACGCTCAATCATCGTTGTCACTCAGCACAACTGGAGGGTACAAACGCGCAATGATATTTACATCAGTGAGTGGTAATTGAGCATACACGATGCAGCACGATACAGCGTATCACGGTGACTAAATGACTCAGTCTTATCGAAGCTGATAAAACGGAGATAGCGTTTACGGAACCAGTTATTACCTCCGAGATTCATTGAACCGAGGGAGCTTACTCGCTTTGGAAAACACTGGTAGGGCCAAACTCGTTACCGCTCTTTCGCAGAGGGATTAAGGCGTAAGGATATACGCTTGTTAGATAAATTTCTTCATCTCAAATTTATTCTTATTTCTGACAACGCAATTTATATTTATATTTACAAATAAATTTTTTCATATATCATATACAAAAGAGATATAAATCTTTCAAAATATGGTCACAGAAAGTTTTGTTGCGGGAGGAGGATTTAAAATTGTTTCAGTCCTTTTTACGTTTCTCGTTACAACGAAATGTACTGAACTTGTGTAACTAAAGCAACTTTAAATTCCGTACCGCATGCACGTCTTAAAAATTTTTTATATAAAACAAAGAGATTACTTATAATAAATACCTTTTCTGTAACTTTCCCTTATATTCAACATTAATCACAGCTTTTTTTTACATTTGGGATAAATTCATTCCTGCATTAATAGCTGAAAACAAGTATCGAATGTGCATAAGGCCGGCGGTATTCTCTTCATTAACTTTATAATATGCAAAGCTTCTAGTATATATTTCTGTCTTTTTAATTCGTGTACGAGTTTTTTTGCATTTTCTTCAATGCCGGTTAAAGCTTCATTTATGAAGATATGTTCGATTATCTGTTTGTATACAACGTGATCTGGCCTAAACAATGCTGTTAAATCATTTAGGAAAAGTTTCTCCAGTACTAATGGTGGTAGCATAATAGTCTGGAAAAATAAAATTATAGTGTTATATACGTTTCAAGATCTATATACATATAAACTATTCATATTGTACGTAAATAGACGAACGATGCTAACCTGTTGTTCTTTAATGAGATTTACTGCTTCTTCATGCATCGATATGTTCTGAGAACATAATCTTATATAAACGCTTTGTACAAAGCTAATGTGATCTCGCTCGAGCTCCAAGAACTGTTTGAGGATCTGTGTTATAAAAACATTTAGATAAATAATATTTAATTACTTACTACTTATAATGAAAAAAGGAAATAATGCAATTCATCACAGTACCTCTTCAGACGTTAATAATCCAATGAGTTTTTCGTGCTCTTGCAATATCCTTTTTTCAAAATCAGCCGTATTCGTTTCTGTAAGCGCAATTATCACTTTCATCATTTTTAAAACTGGATGATTATCTATTGTGATATGATCTGGCATATTAAATTTCGGCCATTGCGATATTATTTTTTTCACTTCCTGATATTGCTCTAAATTATTGATTTGATTAAAACGTTTTTGAAATAATTTAAATCGATCTTCCTCTTTCGCACATTCAGCAATGGTGCGATCAAGAGGAAGAATGATTTCTTCTTGCGAAACTTCTTTGGATCTAATTTTATCCTTCTTATCATTATTTGCTTCCATGCTATCATCGGAAAAATCACCCCAATCATCTGTCCATTCTCCGGCATCAATATCATCTGAGATAGCCATTTTTAGATCTTCATCTGCCTTGGACTTTGACGATGGAATATTATTAACATCGAAATATTCTGCAGATTCTTGTTCTTCATTTATGGATTTCAAAGTTTTCACAGTCTCTTCAGAATGTACACGAGTGCTACTTTGTCCCAGTTCTAACGCACTTATATCTTTTACTTCCACTTGTTTCATACTAGTAATTTGTGCTCCACCGAGTAGGTAACTTTGCCAATATTGTATCGCTTTAACAATATCACATTCTTCAGACTTTTGTGCCGCAACTATCATGATTTTCATTAAGTCTAATGGATTGTACAAGTATAATTTTTCACAATCAGTGTACAATTTCTTGTAAAGTTCTAATGAATAGTAATAAAGCGCAGTTTGCATATACAATTCAATTTGCGGTAAATCCATAAAGATTGCTTGAGCATCCAAGATGCGATTTCTATTTAAACTCAATAAATACGCCATACCAAGTAACCAATCGTCAGGCATAGTGTGCTTTGCACATTCTAGAAGTACTGAAATTAATAAAATAATTCTCGTCATATCGTTATGTAATTCGTTTACAATTAAATTTTTGTTAAATACTTTTAATAACACATAATACTTACAATGATTAATGTCACTTATTTCTAGCCCATAGCAAGAAGATTCACTCAGTATGGTTATTCTTAAAAGCGCTCTACAACATTTTAACTTTGTATTTTCTATGTCTGCCATAGAATACTTATTGTATCTTGTCTCATTAACACTTATTCTACACAGTTGGTGTAAGGATTCATAATAGCATGGAAAACTTTGAAGATTGACATCTTCCTCGGTTTGTTCCATTTCAGATTCCTGTTGTGCGCTAGTTTCTAAATCGTTTTTAAAGGTAAGATTCAGTCTAGATTTCCAAAAATTAGTATTACTAATGTTTCTAATCAAGCTAAATGTAGATTCTTTCATGATATTAGCTGAACTTTTTACAATTCCTGTTGAAGTTTCCAACATTTTTGGAACAAACTCTTTTACTTCTATCTGCGGCTGTAAATTATATAATAATTATATTTTTTATATCTCGCATTATGCATAAGAAAAATATTAGCATTAGTAAGTAAATTTATTTTACCGTTGTCATAGCATCTGTAAAATCATCTTCACTTGTATCACTTTCTTCATCTTTTAAGCTTTCAAATTCCGCAGAGGGCATCCACAGTTCCAAATTCTTATGTAACATTTGTATTTCTAACAAATGCATGTGTTCTAGAGCATTACCCAATATATCACTAGGACCATTATTTATTGCAAACCATAGACACTTTTGCCTAACTTTTAAATCCTGATAATTATCACAACGCCCTAACTTTAAACAAATTTCCCATGCAGGAAGATACTTGTTTTTTGCTAATTGTGAACATATCATAGCACATGTATTATAATCTTCAGTCTGCGGAATAAAAAACATAATCATGATATACATATCTTTATGTTTTAGTTTTCAAAGAAAACTCTTAAAATTGGATCGTAAAAAATACATGTAGAAAAGATGGATATATCTCACCTCAAGTGCCTTTTTAGCAATTAGTTCTGAAATTTTTCCTTCACGGAGTCTATTGTTATTTCCTTCAATTCGTAAATAAGTTGCTAACGTTAATAATCTCTGTCGATTTTTATAAGCCTCTCTTTGGTTATTTAAACAGTGTTCAATCAAGGTTAATCTATCCACTGTTAATCTAACTTGAAGAGGTAATACATCAACATTGAATTCATTCAATATTTGGAGCGATTTAATAAGACCATATTCTTCTTTAATTTTTACGTTATCATCTTCGATAAGATCAAGACAAGTTCTGAAATAATTATTTATATATGTTATATTTTATAGAACAAGTTATTATATATAATTTTACAGAACAAGTATTATATATGATTATTATGTGTTAACGAGATACTTACTTAGCTAATTCCATATGTGGATCAGTAAGTGTCCTTGAACCATTAAAATATTCTTTGGACGCTTCCAATATAAGGTCAACCGCTCTCTCATAGGATACTTTTACTAAAGATTTCTCATTTTTCTTGGTTTCTATTAAAGTGGCGCAATTACGAATGGTACATTTAATTCTTGAAAGTAAACGGGCTGAAACACATATTTCGAAACAGGTTTCAACAGCAATACACGAAAAAATTAGCCCATGTATATCTAACATATCGCTTAATAATTGTGCCCATTCCCTTTCATCTGGAGGTAGCAAACTGAAATAATGATAACATTTTCTTCATGTCTATTATGAAAATCACTTAATCTTTATATAGATTATACATTTAGCACACGCACACAACCTTTTATTCAAGCTTCTTGCTGTTTGTGTTAATAGTGATTTAGCAACATCAGGATTGTTTCTATTCTGTCGTATAAATTTTAATGTTGTTTTTACACCGTATTTACTTAAAAGCCTAATGCAATCAAGTTCTCCTTCAAACTCCTTTAATAAATTGCATATTGCATTTGTCCTTTTTCCATCATCTTTTGATATCGAATCTAAGATAGCTTTAGCTTTTTCATACATGTCAGAATCATCACAGGCATATACACAATCTAAAGCTAAGCTAGCAACATCATCTATCATTTCAATTATCTCAATGTCCTGTGTCTGTTTTAAATACTCGAAAAATTTAACTGGAAATGTCAAATCATCTTTGCTTAAGCAGATTAGATAATCGCTTAGTAAGCATTTCTGAAGATTTCCACCCTAAAATTTTAAACAATATCGTTGTATACATGCATATAATTTCAGCGATTTAAAATATAGTTGTGCATACCAAATATTGATGCCTCCGTTTAATAAAAGGTAGTAAAAGGTTCTTTATATTTTCAACAAAATTAATTTCATTTGATGTACTCATCAAAAGTTTTATCTTCTCCATGTTACTCAATTTCTCTAATTTATCTAATGACATATCCTCCAAATGTACTGTGTACACGAGATCGTCTAAAGTTTCCAATTCCAATAACAAGTCTTCCAGGCCATTAATATTATAAGACTTTCCAATTTTAATTAATTGCAAAGCATTATCTACTAAAAAGCTATTCCTTTCAATTTCATAAGCACGTGTCTTATACCATTTTTGTAATAAATCTGGTGTAAGTTGTGTATTTCTAAAAACAAAATAACGATGATTAGATGATATAAATACTATAGGAAATACAGACAATAATGTAACAAAATTCTTACCTATATATTAACAATGAGGGATCCAATTCATACAATATTTCTGATCGATCTTCTGAATCTAGATTTATTATTTCATTAAACTCATGTTTTTCTGACCAATCTTTTTGTCGTAATTCACGTTGATCTAACAAAAATAGTTGACCTTCTGAATCGCATTCTGGTAGCAGTTTTTTATAATCTGATGTATTCAAAGTTTCTGGAAAGAAGCTGATAATTGCTAGCCAATGAGGCAACAAATTTTCTCCGTAATAGGTAAACATAATTTCGACAGCTCGGTAATCACTATCTTTGGCAAATCTGTAATTTAAAAAATATTCCTAACAAGATAAAAATACACAGTATTTCATAAATCGATAACAAAATATGTAAATATATTAATACCTAATTGCATTTTCAATAGGTGATAACCTTCGAAATTCCTCGTAAAATTCCTTTTTGTATTTGAGTGGCGACTCTAATATAATTTCATATGTAAGCAATTTATCTAAATGATTTAAAAGCTTCCTCCGATACCTAATTAAATCTTTCTGAGCCTCAGATAAATTTTTTATGTCTATTTTTTCAAGCATTTCATTAACTTTCTGCACCTATTAATATGATTTCCAAAATTAAATTACATTTTTTTATATACAATTTTTCTTTATAATATAATGCATGTGCATTTTGTAAGATGTTCTACTTACCTGTCTTAAACTTACAGTGATTTCATCTAGTGCTTGCCAATCGTCATCTATATCGGGAGTTACAAATTTGTCATTGTCGCATATATCGATAGCTATTAAAGTTTCTAGATTTGCGCCTCTCAATCCGAAATTTAATAGTTCCCTTGCAGCTTCCATAGTGTCAGGAACGCGGACAACACACTCATTTAAAACCCAAGATCTTTTGCTTATTTTGCTTAAGTGTTCTGCAATGGCGTTCAAAGATAATTCTGACTTTCTCCACTGCGTTTGATACACGAGATCTGTGTCCAAATTATATGTGTTTGCTAAAGCTAAAGCTTCCTCGTATTCCTAAAATATCCATAAAACTTCTCAGTTATTTAATATGTAAAAGTTAACTAATAAAGTCAATAAAACTATTTATACATATACCTCAATGTCTATTTTTCTAGAATAGAGCTCTTCTGGAGTCGTGCTCTTCAAGCCCAAAATTCTATAAGTTCGATGCAATACTTTCGATTTCTTTCTCTTTGGTTGAAATCGTTCAATATCGGTTATTGAATACAACGTGCTTTGTACCAAATTCGTGGTATAATTTAATATAGTAAGAGGTTCCAACTCATCATCGTCCTTCTCGCTTTCAGATGACGCTTCTTGATTATAAAATAAAAAGGATTGCTTTATTCTTTACATACACTTAATAATTCCTACATTTTTAATAAAGACATCATACATGAAATACACATTAGATAAATTATCACACGAGATAGTTATTGCAAGAGTAATAAACCATAAATATGCTATAAACAAACCTGACAAATGACCATCGTTGGGTTCTCTACTTCGTTTTTTACTTGTAATAAAGGTTTCGCAATCTAAACATAAAAATCCTTTCTCTAAACCAAGCTCGCATACTTGTGGTTGTCCTGCTAGAAATTCTGGACTGACACCTAGCAGATTCTTTAAGTTCCATATAGAACAGACCGAAGTGGAACCTGAGTACCGAGCTATTATAATGGCCTTTAAAAAAAATATTTATTTTAAAATAATAATTATTTTATAAAACTTTAGTATTATTTAAAAGATGTTTAACTAATAACTTATATATACACAGATATGTTACCTGATCAGACCACCAACCGATATCTATTGGATGAAACTCTGTAAACCCCGGTGGAAATTTTTTAGACTTTGTATGTCCCAGAGGATTAGGTACATTATATTCCGGTTGCTCAGGCAACTTCCATTTTTTCTGTAGTATTAAGTTTGGCAAACCCCATAGCGAGACTGAACCATCCGTATGCAAGCATACCAGAAACTCGCCATTTGGTGAAATTTTTATTGAAAATATAATCGACTCTGATTGAAAGCTGAAGATGGGAATCAAGTTCCATATGGAAAACCGCGAATTGCTGGTAGCAGAATCTTCAAACGTAAATGATAATTTGCAGTATGGATAATCATTCAAGAGTCGCCACGAAGTTAACCCAGACTCAGATGCAGCGGACTAAAACAATGTATAAGTATATTACATTTGCAGGATAACATATCATTTGCGTATGAATGTATATTTACCGTCAATTTTTGTGTTATCATATTTCCAGCGACATAAAATAAGCTATGTTTTTCATCATAGGCAACGGTATTAACACCATTTTTGTAAAAATTGCCGAAAGAAAAGTCATAATTTACACTGAAGCTATTTGTAGAAATATGATAAGACCTGAGCAACCCGCTATACGAAATCAAAATAAATTCGTAGGCCCATTTTCCATTTGTCGTCCTTGGCTTAAGGAACAGCATAGATGCTATAGCGTCACCAGCTTCAAGAATATGAGGACTTTGTGAAATCGTTTTTGGACTTATGTTAAAGATATTATTTCCCAATGCATTGTAAAAGGATGTATAGCCGCTACTAGACGCCAATACTAAAATCATTCCATCAGGACTCCAGGCAAGCTTACGCCATTGAGGAAAGGCATCCTTTGGAGCTAGAAAATACATTTGTATATAAGGCATGATTAAGTAAATTAGATACCTATCAGGAAATAAACAGTACTGATAATATTAATGTTATTTACCAGATGCCTTCCCCACTATGGAGGAATATTCATCTTTGGCCTTTCGTATTTCAATGATATTCTCCTGTAAAATAGCAAGCACCCGACCGTGATCGCCGACAGCAAATTTCCACGGTAGCGTGAGACTGACTTGCTGCAGGATGCTCTCAGGTAGGGAGTATCTGTTGTTGAAGTATCTGAGAGCATTTTTTATTGTGCCAGTAGCTGGAAGGATAGCCGTATCGTTCTTGCATTTCTGAAATGTGGAACATTTTAGAAGTACAGTTATGATAATGCTCCTTTTTTCAGGTAGCTCCTAACTCTAAAAAAAAATTATATAGGCACAATCTAGACTAGAACGGTAATATTCTTTAATCCTGCGATTTCTCGCACGCGTATCCTCAAACCGAGGTCTAACACTTACTATTAATTCCGGTTCCTGCTTGCGAACGAAATATTCCAATAGTTCGTACAGTATCGGCTCGTTTGACGTTTCGTCCACGTTGCTCATCTTGTCACCACGAACACATATATAACCTAACCTAGAAAACTCGGAGCTACTCGGAAATGCGTGGACAGGTGGACACAACACATTACACAACAACTGACACAAGCCACATAAAAAGCTTGCAGGCTCACACCCTTGCACAAGCGCCACAAACAAACGGCCAGATATTTTGCCTACTATGATATTCAATCTTATTAATTAGAAAATTAATAATAACTCTATGATACATATATCTATAATATGTATATTATATATAATAAAGTATGTTATTATTGACTTGTGGGGAAAAATATTAGAGATTATAGGTAATGAATTGTATAAAATTGTATAGATTGCAGCAAGCAATTCTGATTGACTTGAAATCGCCATTCATGATGCTCCACGCTGGTCAAAATAGAACGACCATGACCAATGGGGAAAAGATTTTCATGATTGACCCCCAGAACGGGAAGGACAAAGATTTCTTTGTTCGTCAAAAATCGCCGGAGAGATCGAGGCAGCGAGACAGCTAAACCCCTTGAATCTTTTGAAGTTTGAACGTTTTTCATATCTTAATTGTCTCTTTTTCTGTCTAATTTTAGTAATTATGAAAGAAAATTAATTGGTCCATATATACATGTGCATAAGGAAATGGACCAATCCGTTTCCTTATGCAGTTCTGCACCTGGTGGTGATTTGTGGCGTTTATTACGCCGCAAAGAGGCGGGTTTCAAAATACGCTCCGCTCCGGCTGTAGTACAGCTGTAGTATTCGCGCATAACCGTCGTTATCAACGGGAGGCCGCGTAAAATCTGTACTAAACGTGGGTCGAGGAAAACTCGCGAAATGTCAGATGGTGACGAGGATTTTATGTGCGAGGAAGAGGAGGACTACGGACTGGTAAGTTTCCCTTCGGAGGGCCGCACGGCCGTCGTTTCGCGGACCGTTCCATCCGGCTCGCGGTGAGGTTAGGATTTCTGGAGCTCTCGCGTCCGGTATATAAAAATAGTCCGAGGGACACCCCGAAAGATCCTCCTCGACGTACGGGCCCGTCATTCGACAAATCTTTCATTGTATCTTGCTCAATTAAACGTTTCCGATTTTTCGTTTGGTTAGGTTAGGTTATGGTTTAGCAACCATCTCCCGCATGAGTGTTGAATTAAGCACGCTCTATTGTTGGAGTGCATTCTGTTTCACGCATAATGCGCACGATGCAACATTTATCTTTGTTTAACATTCAGTGAACAAGGATAAATGATGCATTATGTGCATCATGCGTGAAACGGAATGCACCCTTAATGCGTTCGTCGACTGGCCCAGCATCCTTAATCGCCTAATTTGTTTTAGGAGTATTCTGAAGACTCCAACTCTGAGCCGGACGTCGATCTAGAAAATCAATATTATAATAGTAAAGCTCTCAAGGAGGATGACCCGAAAGCTGCTTTACAAAGTTTTCAGAAAGTACTGGATCTGGAAGGTGGTGAGAAGGGAGAATGGGGCTTCAAAGCTCTGAAACAAATGATCAAAATTAATTTTAAACTGGTACCTGAGAAAGAATGTGTTAGACATATTTGTAGCTCTGGTCATAACATAAAAGTTAAACGTAACGTTTCTTTTTCTCAGTCCAATTATAAAGAGATGATGTCGAGGTATAAACAATTGTTAACATACATTAAAAGTGCAGTTACTAGAAATCACTCGGAAAAGTCAATAAATTCTATATTGGACTATATTAGTACATCAAAGAATGTGAGTACATTCAGCGAATAAGTATGTTATGTATTTAGTATCTCGATAAATTGTTCTATTCTTGATTAATCTTTTTTTACATACGTTAAATTTCTACATTTGAAAAAGTAATGGATGTGTTTTTTTAAGATGGAGTTATTGCAAGACTTCTATGAAACCACATTAGACGCATTAAAAGATGCAAAGAATGATAGGTTATGGTTTAAAACAAATACAAAATTGGGAAAACTATATTACGATCGTTCAGATTTTAATAAATTGGCGAAAATACTAAAACAGCTTCATCAAAGTTGTCAGGTGTGTATATGTGTATATAAGTACCATGTGATTGAGCACACGTTGGCAGTGTTTCGATATTCACTGCTGGTACTGAAAATCTATAGTTTACATCACGTACACTATAGATTTACAGGACTGGCAGTGAATATCGAAACACAGCCGTTATTTATGCACATATTTAACTTAATTTACATATAAATATTTTTAGACTGATGATGGTGAAGATGATCTGAAAAAAGGAACGCAGTTATTGGAAATTTACGCCTTAGAGATACAAATGTACACAGCACAAAAGAATAATAAGAAATTGAAAACACTTTATGAACAGAGCCTTCATATTAAAAGTGCTATTCCCCATCCACTAATTATGGGTGTTATTAGAGGTAATAACTCGAATGTTTTCCAGAAGCAACAATATTTATAACGTTTTACGTTGCCGCAACAGTTTATGATGTATGTATACTACTTAGAGAAGCAAGGTGACAAAGTGCTTTTTTTCAGAATGTGGGGGTAAAATGCATTTAAGGGAAGGTGAATTTGAAAGAGCTCACACCGACTTTTTCGAAGCCTTCAAAAATTATGACGAGTCTGGCTCACCAAGGCGTACAACATGTTTAAAGTACTTAGTTTTGGCCAATATGTGAGTGTGATTATGTATTCTCCATTATTATGATTATTATATATATTATATTTATACAATTATAATTATGATTATGTTATTAGGTTAATGAAGTCTGGTATTAATCCATTTGATTCACAAGAGGCAAAACCATACAAGAATGATCCTGAAATTCTAGCAATGACGAATTTAGTTGTTAGTTATCAAAATAATGATATTAATCAATTTGAATTAATTCTGAAACAAAATAGGAACAATATTATGGATGATCCTTTTATTAGAGAACACATTGAGGATTTATTACGGAACATACGTACACAGGTATATCTTTAGCTTGCATTAATATTAGCATTAACTAAATTTTTATCTTATAATTTATTAAGATATTTGAGATAAGTTTGTGTACCACATTTATTGTATAAACAACATCACGATATTTTATTAATGTACATAATTGTTTTAGGTTTTAATTAAACTGATAAGACCATATACTAGAATTTATATTCCTTTCATAAGTAAGGAATTGAATATTGATGTTTCGGAAGTGGAAAGTCTTTTGGTATCTTGCATCTTAGACAATACCATTCATGGTCGTATAGATCAGGTAATATAATATTTTTATAATCTTGTAGGGATGTTGAATGCGTGATGGTTCCCCTCTGCACAATGACGACTGTATATGCGCGTGTGTAAATGTTATTGTTTGTATGCGTGTATGCGCGCGTGTGCTACTGTAGCTCTGCAGTGGTTGCTGCTGCCAGTTTGAATGGCTCCCTTACTAGCATGTACCAATCCAATTCTTGGTGAGAACGTTTATTGGTGAAGGAACACTCGCTGTTTTCGCTTTTTAAGTCTGATTGGCACAGCCGAGTGCTCGTCTGTGGCGCGGCTGGCTAGTATGGTGGTCGGATTGCCGTTCGACAGGGCCGCACGCGGCTGCCACAATCTAAAACTATTTATGAACGCATTCTGATCATACATAATATAACTCTATATTCTTTGCAGGTAAATCAGGTTCTCGAATTGGATAAGAAATCGGTATGTGCTGCGCGTTACAATGCTCTCGATAAATGGGCAGGTCAATTGCAATCCTTGCATACAGCCATTGTAAACAAAATGTCTTAAGTGGCATAGTGCACGTGATCCTGCAATAAACACAATCTAATTTTACTTTGTGTATAGTTATATTGTGTATATTATAAAACCCCTATACAGATATATGAAAAAATGAAATCTATTGTGATATAATAAATTTAGCATTTTAGCACGGCAGTTATTTTTATTTCCGCTGTATAGATTCTATCCCAAAATAAATCAAAGTGAGGAAAATCGATGCAAAAAAATATACACAGATTATCTAATAATTTTTTATTTGCTAAATTTAACTTGTTTTGTCGGATCCTAATATATATTGCTTTAGATATGACATTTAAAACAATCTTTTTCAGCATGCAATATTTTAACATTGGTATCAATTGAATCAGTACGATAATCTATAGTCCATGATTACTGTTCATATATATGTTGCTGTTCGTATGAAACTTTGATATTTTAAGATTCTGAAGCAGAATCTTTGTTTTTGACCCATATAAGTGTCGGAATCAATTTTGTAAACTACATTATTTACAATTAGACTCGCGAATCTCACATAAGTGTCTGAATCAATTTTTTAAATAACATTATAATTAGAATCAAATTTTTGCATGCATAGATCAAATGTTTAAATTGATGAAGATTCTAAAAGCTGACTTGTTTGTCGTCCTATATAATTGATAAATCTATATCTTTTGAATTAGCATTAATATCTAATATAAGGATGATATAGTGATGAGGTGGATGGAAATCAAATCAGTTTTCACAGTTATTATTGTCTTTCAGTATTTTAGTATGTCACATATCACATCTCATTGTTTTATATCAAATAAATATTTTAATCTCTTATTTAACTGATTAAAGCATTTTAGATACTACATTTATTTTTTCTCGAAACTTCGACTGTGACAAAAACGAAGATTTATCAAAGCAATAATTTCTATTTTTTAACAAATCGAATGACGTATGTAAAAATTCAAATAACTAGTTTATTTAAATTGTACATTAAAATTTTAAGTTTAATCAAAGCTGAAATCTTAATATCTTGTAGAATGATACAAACATAATACATATGATAAAGGGGAATCTATTAAACTGCCGAATGTTTGTTCACAAATAACTTTATTTAAAAAATACCTACATTGAGCTTAAAACAAGTGTGAGGATGGACGTATAATATCGTATTAATAGCTAAAAATAGATTCAGATATATTAAAATAATCAGCAAAATATAAAATATCTCAAAATATATATGTTATATAACAATGAAAACAGTTTTTAATTTCTTAAGAGATTTAAAAGTAGAATCTTTTGAGTAATGATGCAGACCGCGTGAATAGCATTCCGTAGTCTATATATTATTATGCGGGGCACACTTAATATAGAGTTTGTGTGGGCAAATCGAGACAATTATCAGAACTTTTGACACGGAAGCCCGTGTGCTGTCATCGCAAAATTATAGGAAGTCGAGCTTGGCTTCGACTCGAACGGGACATGGCTCGATTCGGTCGGGACAATTTAACTGACGGCGAGAATGTTAGACGCTGCAGAATCTCTCCTGCAGAGAGAAGGATATCGTGCGAGCATGAAGGAGGATAGGATACATGCGAGACACCGTTGTTCTACGTTTCTCTCCCATATCACCCTTTCCCTCCCTCATCCCCGTTATCTGCCATGGTGCCGCTCGTTACCACTTCTCGCACGTTCGTACGCTTAAGTAAATCCCGGGAGGAACTAACAAACCTTGGCCCAGACGCGCGATGTATATGTATCCTTCGCAGCGAGTAATTCCACGCTTGGTTATCGGTGACTCGATTGCGGAACGTTCCCAGAGACCGTAATGACGACCGTAGAATTGATTTTGCATTAAAAATATGATCGCAGGGATTTAATAGTCATCCGGATTTGAGTATAGTTATCCAAAAAAAAAAAAATCCGAAAGTTTATAGAGCGTTTCTGCGGCCTTTATTTTATCTGAATATTATAACGATAGACACGTTTCTTGTTCCTTTTCTTTTTTTCTTCTTTTATTATAAATTTTCGCAAATGACTGATGGTTGTATTTGAATTTTTTTCGTTTCTTGTATAAATGACTGATGTTGCGTCGCTTTCCGCGCGATTTTATTTCGTCGCGCGCTGCGTTCGACTAGAGTCCATGGCGTTATAACCACGTGATTAGGCAGCCAATCAGGCCATGAGGTTCAATGTCGCATCTCTGATTATCTAGGTCTCTACGTTCGACGAATTCGAGATTATCGCCGTAACGTCATCGTCGTGTCGCGAAATATGTGAAACATCAATCTGATGTTCTTCTACATTAAACTCGAGTTTTCAAAAGTCACGTATAGGCCAGTCATATATTAGACCAATTTAGGGGGTTAAACTTCTAATTAGTCTTCCCAGGTTGCAACCACCATGAATCGCTTTGATTTGAGGTGCTATAAAGCCTTGTGTCCACGATGCTAGAACTGTGTCCGAGTTTCGGTTTAAGCCAATGAAACTGCTACTTTTCTGTAAGAGCTGCAAGTTGATTGGCTTAAACCGAAACTCGGACGCAGTTCTAGCATCGTGGACACAAGGCTTAAGAGGGTTTTATTTTTCTTCGAAAAATTATTATTCTTGAGCCTGCCCTAATGATTTTCGCATGACGACTTCCTATTTGAAAAGCATTAAATTTCGCATGCGAGTTTCATGAAAACGATTCAAGAATAGGGCCCCAGGCCCCAGAGGTTCCAGACCCCTGATTTGTCTTTTGGATAAACGTTCCGATTGGTTCCCTCCCACTGCAGTGCTTCTTTTTCATTCCGCTTTTTCCTCCACGTGGGATTACATCCTTATTTAATATTCCCACGTGCTCTCGTACCATTTCTTCGCTAGCTGTCGAGCTATATGGTCTGTAATATATTTTGCTCGTCGACGAAGAGATTATCTTTATATTATATTTTTAACACAAGGAGGATTTTATATATATAAATTCTAATTAAAACAAGGTACGTATTTATATTTTAATTAAGTTACGCTACAAGTATAATTTCACTCTAACATTGAAATCATACAATGATTTCAATCTAAGATGCTAAAGGCTATTCTACAATTGCGTAAGCGTGGTCGTAAGTAGTTGTAAGAGTGTTGTAAGACGTGGTTGTAAAGCGGTACTTCCGGTTGTAGAGCGTGTTGTGGAAGATGGTTGAATTTCATCTTTTACGACTACGCCAGATGTAAACGTAAGAGCCAACCAATCAGAGTGCTGTGTCGAAATACACGTGAAAACAACTCTCAAGATCTCAAGTTGGAAATTATTCTTTTTATTGTAGTGTGTTTTTGGTTTTCATCGTTTTCATCATGGAACACGAAGAAAGTACTGCTCTAAGTTTTGAAACACAAAACTGCACTCTGATTGCAGGTTGTTGTAATCAAGTTTACAACGTATCTTTACTCTATTGTAGATTGATCCGTTGTACAACATCCACGACTACTACTACTCCTACTCCTACAACCCTACGTTTACGCAATTGTAGAATAGGCTTAAGAATCATCACAAATGCGCCTTGGTATGTAGCAAATGAAACCTTACACCATGACCTGGGAATGCCTACAGTAAGAGAGGAGATCAAGACAAGAACTAAAAGCTACAAAGAGAGAGTATCAAATCATCCAAACGCCCTAGCTAGTCATCTTATGACAGGAGGAAACTCAGCTCGAAGACTCAAGCGGAAGATTCCTCAAGACCTGTTAACAAACTTACGAAAGTCTTATATTATGTTGGATGTGCCAAAGGGCACATCTCGCGCAAGTCCTTCTAAATAACAAACCAATTACTGAATGTCCCAAAATGGGACAGATTGTAAGGACATAGGGGTTAAAAAAAAAACAAGTATAATTTATCGAATGGGCATATTGAATTTATGATTTAGAATATTCAGTTGCCTAACAGCGTTCGTCATAAATCGCATTTTATTTTCGCGTTGTGTGCGAATAAATCATGAATTAAGAATGGAACAGTGTAGATTATATATATATACTAAAATCGGATTTCAAGTAATTTTAAGATTTTTAAACCATGCTAAAAAGAAATTTGTTGTAAAACGCAAGTTGTGTTTTATCCAACTAAAATATTTAGTCCGATGTTTAACTAAACATTACTACGATGACACATTTGTTACTATTGTTAACAAAATTCTAAAATAAAGAAATATTGTAAGAATTTCTCGAAGAGAAACTGATTTCGAAGAACAAAAGTTTATAATCACAACAAGCCCTGATAAATTTTACCTTTCATACACTGGTTGCAAACATTATATTTAAATATAATTCAAGAAATTAATGTAATAAAAATATAATAAGCAACATTATATAAAAATAAATATTAAAGCCAATAATATTAACAAAAGTCGTAATAATTAATATAAGTACACATAATCAATATACAGGATGATTCAAGACAACTGCAACAAATTCTGAGAAACGATCAATAGGTCTCACAGAAAGGATCATTTTTTGTCAAGCAACTTATGTCCTCTGACGCGTCATTTAGGAGCTACGCGACCGCACAGACAGATCTTATAAGGTGCAGACATGTATTACAATATTAAAAGATAAATTATTTATTTATAATTCGAAGTATAGGCTTCTTTGGAATAACCAAGTATAGATAACGGGCTAAATAAGAGCCAGGCGCGGTTGGTGGTGCGCGAATATTATAATAATTTGTTTATAACATATAATTTTTCCAACAAATTCGTTGGAGTAGTGAAATCCCTTTCCTCGCCCCAATTAATTTACTTTTTCCAGATGCTACATAAATGGCTATATTTAAATCGTCAATTACGATGTGACCATTATATTAAAAAAACTGCGCGCCGACCTGGTTTGTCAGACTTACAACGCGACTCCAACTAGATCGGTTAAATTATTCGTCAAGACGATCCCCCCCTACCACAGAAACATCTGAAAAAACTGTAAAGAATTTATCGCGAAAAATATTACCCCAGTCAGAATTTGAACCTGGAACCTCCCGCTCTCCGTGTCGTCCCAATTCGACCACTGAGGCATGTGGTAATATTTGTGGTAAAATTATTTATTTATTTTTTCAAGTACACTTGCAGACAGTTTACAGAAGATGCTCAAAGTGTCTATCCTGATGATTGCATTCTGCGCTACAGAATTCAATACCAATAATGCAACAACAAAGATAGCAGCAAGAGGCCAACTGTAGCGCAGAATGCAATCAGGTTCAAGGTAGACTTTAAACATCTTCCGTAAACTGTGTGCAAGTGTACTTAAAAAAATAAATGAATAATTTATCTTATAATATTATAATACATGTAACCTAAGGTCTGTCTGTGCGGTCGCGTAGCTCCTAAACGACGCGTCAGAGGACTTGAGTTGATTGACAAAAAATAATTCTTTTTGCGAGACCTATCGTTCCTCCGAATTTGTTGCAGAGGTCCTGAATCACCCTGTATACAATATACACATTGCATTTTTATACATATTACACAATTTTTCTCTTGAAGATTGGCAACCGAAAGAAAAAAAAAATTATTTTATATACTAATTATAATTCTATTTATTTTACTTCTATCGGTTTTATAGGTATCGATTCCTTTTTATTTAGTTTCTTTACAAAGGAGATCACCTCTCTCTCTCTCTCTCCCTAATTATAATTATACTACAATTTAAAGATCATATAGCGAGTGGCTTAGCACACACCTTTCATTATACTATTAGTCACCTGAGGTGATTTTTATACATCCCAGTGTCGAAAAAATAAAGATCAGGTCACAGTAATTTTCTTTATTGATCTAAACCACATTGGAAAGAATTTATGACCTATACATTCATAATACCAATTATTTGAAACTTCCAGGAGTGTAGAAATCCAGGTAATCATAAAAATTAATAAAGTATAATAGAAAAAGTTTATATATTAGAAATTCTAAATAATGATTTGAGGTTGTGAATGGGTTATGACTAGCTATAATAGTATATGTTTATAATAAATAATTAATAATGCATAATTATAACAGTTAATAATAAAATAAAAACATTTGTGTAAATGCTTACAAAACAACAAGTAATAAAATAATTGTTGTACATTTTTCTATTGCAAAACATGTTTTGTTAATAACAAATATTATATTTTTGTATATTCTGGAAGAGGAAACACAATAGTACATAAGTGTCATTCTCATAATTGCTGACGACTTATTATTAGTCGTGTTTTAAATTGCTATAAAATGGATATTGTACAATACATTTCCTTTCTTTTAATAAATATTTTTTACAAAATTTTAAATAAGCAATTCCAAAAATATCAAAATCCCCCGATACAAAAGCGTTTTAATAATTGATATTTTTATTCTTTAGCAATACTGTCACAAAATAAGCTGTTTTGTGTTTTTAATTTTTTTTGTTTTTTGTTACTTTTTGGTACTTTTTTCAGAAAATATTGAGTAAATCTATATAAATAATAGGTATTCTCAAATGTTAATAAATTATAGAACAATCAATAACATATAATATGTATAAATAAAATAATAATGACTTTTAATTGACTTTAATTAATTTAAAATTACCCCACAGGTGATCGTTTATGCAAGAAACAAATCAGGTGACTATTCCCGGGTTAAATTATAAACTTGGAAGTAGATTCTGCACGTTCTGCAGAAAGAGATTGAGGAGGAAAAAGTTGAGAGATGGGGGCAATACGTGCGCCATCGTCCCCGCATATGTGCTTTGAAGGTCACGCAAAACAGCAAAAAGCGGATTAATTCCATTTTGCGAAACTTGATCGCAACATGTGCACACATCTAAAGACGATGTCGCAAGCGAATACGGGCGGCATATACGGGGTCCGCTATGAATATCGCAAAATCGAGCGATTTTGCGCCGAGCATCAGGACCGCCGGCGGTATACTTCTTGCACGCACCATGTGGCGCTTAAACGACGGTTTACTCGAGCAGCCACCTCCCTATATAAGTATTTTTCCAACATCCCCGCCGTACGTGCAGCCTATATACTTACTTCGGCGTGCGCGCTCCGCGAAAATTGTTAATTACCGACCATTAGCCTATTAGAGGCGCGTTCGATTTAATTAGCTTGAGACTAATTTTATTGCTCTCTCGTTAGCATGCCGCGGTCGTATGAGGTCGACCTTTTTCACTGCGGACCCGACCACGTACGTGCATATTACGCACGTGACGCGTGGAAGCGCGCCGTACACTCGCTAAATTTATGTTACTGCAAAACATTAAATTTCATTACATTGCTCCGTTAGAATCTTTTTTGCGTTAAATTTTCAACACGGAGCGCTAAGCGGAATTATTTTCTTTTATTCGTGAGTTAACGCGATGGAGAACAGCTTGACCCCGAGAGTTTCACGTTTCGATCTCTCGATTACGTAGATACGTAAGCTCAGTTTATGCATTTTCAGTTTTATAACGCAGCGATGATATGTACTCGACTACTCGTATCACAAAAATATATTTTATTTTTAATTAAATCTTATAGTTTTTCCCGGCAATTTAGCCGAACATTTTTCGTACCAAGAGCGCATTTGAAATATCATCTATATTTGCATTTGTAGCGGCGCACGTGAACATATAACTGTTTCACAGTAATTAAGTGCCAATCTTGAAATGGGTTCGCAATCAAGTATATTTATATAGGTTTCGCGGGCAATTGTCAATGCTCGTAAACTACCTGCTAAATTTGTTTACGCCAGTCACAAATTATTTATTGCCAAATGTTAGTTATACTTTATCAAGCCCGACAGAATAGCTAACCCAAATACAGCGGATATATTCTGACAAATAATGACACCGGCACGAGCCAAAAACAGACTAAAATGCGTATGTACAAATTATAAAATTTGTCCAAATTGACGCTTATCGGCTGAATAATAAATATCCGTTTCTGTTACTGGCAACCATCGATACAATAGCAATTATTCAAACGACGATACGCAGCTATAATTTAATTACTGCGTATGCCGGGATTAAAACAATTTTTTAACAAACACGTGATAATTAAAAAGAACAACATGCATACAGGCACTTATTGGAATATATGTATATCAATAAAACGTACAATTAAAACAAATATAACGGATAGTGTATAGATTTTGTTAAAAACAAAGTATAAAAAACAAAATCTTTTAGAAAAGTTTAGAATTAATTTTTCTATGATAGAAATGCTGAAAGCTTAAATTGTAAATAATTGGAAATACTAAAATAAAGCTTTTAAATGTAATATCCAATTATCTATAAAACAAAATTGTATTTCTCAGTTATTTTTCAAATAGATTTATGGCGAGATTGAACGTTTCAAAAAAACACTCTTTGCTTAAATTGTATCTCTACATAAATAATTAGAGTACATATTGATTAAAGAATTCGAGCAAACATAATAATAAATCGGAGATTCTCAATATATTTTATTGTTTGCAATTTACAGCGTAGACTATAATGCTAGTGTTTAATTTAATACTGTAGATACAAGGGAATATAAAAGTACAGATACAAGTTGTCACTATATACGTACCTCCTTAATATCAGAAATATGAACGGAATTATCCATTCCTCGTGGACACATTGTAAATCCTGCGTCTAAGCGCAGGTATGACCGCCGTAGAACGGCACGGCTGGTTTCGGCTCCATTTCAAGCATTGTTATTCAGTCTACGTTTGTGCCTATGTAAATGTTGGTTAAGCCCACGCAGGTTGGCAGAGTCCCTCAGGCTTGTCCTGTATCATGGCTGTGTGAGAGAGACTATAATCCCGCTGCCTACGAATAGTTTCCTCCTCACCCGCGCCACGTTTAAGACGATATCTCCAGAAGATCTCACCGTCCATCTTCTTCGAAAGCTCATCCGCATGGCTGTGTAGTAGTGCAGAATTAAGCTTAATGCATTCAAATACATTTTGGTAATTTCCGCTAATGCTAACTTAATAATAATAACGATTTAATTAATAATGATGTAATTTAAACCTCGGTGCACCTGCAGAATTAGCATTTCTGAAATGGGATGATTAAAATTTATAATATCACAACTGAAATTCTAAAATAATGTGTCCATTTTCAATCTAGCTATTTAACGACGCTTACAGAAAAAAATTTATTATTTGCAAGAAAATTGATTTCTATAAATTTAGTTTCCAGTTTCCTTAATTTAAAGAAATATTAGGTAGATTTGAAAAAATATGTTAAATTCAAATGTTTTCTCAAATCTACCTAATAGGTACTTCTTTGAATTGAGAAAACTAAAATAGAAATCAATTTTCTTGTAAATAATAAATTTTTTTAGTGTACAATTTTCTGTTTAATTAATTACATTTTTTCAAAACTAACCAAATTTTTTAATATAAAAGAGATTCTTTTACGCTTGGAAGCCTTTTCTTTAAGAAAGAAGAAAGATATCAGCCGCCCTGTTGACGCGGTTTTCGCTGGACACTTTCAGAAGAAAGCTCATTTAAGAGCAAATGAATGTAAATGGTGCAGCTGCACGTGCTAATTAATTAATTAGAATGTAGAGAAGCCATGCATCGAATAAGAACGTCAAAAGGGCAGATGGGATGGTGTAAAACAAAGTCGCGACTGTCCGTAGCAGCGATGAAAAGGGCGAGATAAACCGTAACTGCGAAGTAACCTCAGGACATTTTGCATAATGGCAAGATTACGAAGGGAATACGTGGCCTTCGTCAGAGAGTTGAGCAAAGTCGAGCGAGAAAAAATCAAGGATGTACTTAAACATGTACAAAACTCCCCCCCCCCCCCTCTCTCTCTCTCTCTCTGTCTCGTTATCTCTAGCCGCGATGCAGCTGCAGCTGCATCATCCAGCAGGTATACTTGAAAAACACTCCGCTTCACTCAGCGCAGCGCGTTAATTTAAGAGCGAATTTCATTTTCCGCGTTTCCGCTGTTGCAGCGTAGGTCCTAACTTGGTGGAAAGTGGTGCGGATTAAAAAATGAAATCTTGTACTCTCCAAAGTTTTAAATTTTCTTTGATGGCCCGGCACTGTACGCAAGTAGATAAGGGGGCCGGCAAACAAAAAGATGCCGTTTGCCGTAATGAATTTTCTGTGCCTCTTATCATAAAGAAATATTTTGTCTCGTCACAAAATTGTCGATGAGAATCATCGCTTTATACGCGATTTGCTACAGATAAAACAACAAACAATTATTTATACTTGAATTATAGAAAACAATCGAAAATAAACAATCTAAAAAAAAACAAATTAAAATATTATAACAGGTACACACACATGGATAACATGTTATTGTTATTTAAAATTCAAATAAGATAAATTTATTATTTTGTAAAAAATTATTTCACTCATTATTCTTCTCGTTCAATTAACGAGGCAATCATTTATACCACATCAATCGTTTATTTTCTCATCGATATTATCTGGAGAGGAAAAGGCACGTCTCTCAGAGCGATTCGACCAAGCCGACGCGACGATCGAGATTAATTCCGTTAATTAATCGCCGAAGAAACGTGGCGAAATGAAAAGCGTCCATTATTCGCGACAAGATCGGTGACCGGACAAGGGCGAGGCGCGCGGAGCACTCCTCGAGCCCCTTCCAGTCCATAGCCCCGCCAGAGCTTCATTCATCTCAGGAAATCCCCCTGAAGTGGCCTTCTTTAAATTGAAACTCAAATACACGCCCTTAAAGAGCGAGCGAAAGAGCCCTTGAGGCGCCGTTGAGCCCATTCGAGACGGTTATTTTTCACGCCGTGGTCGGGAGAGACCTCGTCGTATCCACTAGTGGGTGCCGCTGCACGATAAGGTAAGATAACTGTTACGGGAAATCAATTCTCTGCTCACCGTTAATCGCAATAAATACGCGTTACGCGATTAATCACGCTCGGAGGATTGTCATTCGGAGCAACGCAACGGTCCGCAATACGGAATTATTTGCCTGAATATTAGAGATATGTATAATTACAATACACTGTAAATTATATTAGAGATAGAATTCGAGTGAATTTTAATTATTTACTATGGTTTGATAGCATATGCAGAGAAGTGCAGTTTTCAGCGGTATATAAACGATTTATGAAATAAGGAATTGTGCCCCTTTATGGAATCGCAATATCTGGAACTGGCTTTCCGCTTTACGAGACAGGTTTATTACTATTGTTATTTATTGCGACATGAGGAGCGGATCATGCGCGGCATTTTTACTGACTTCTTCATATTGTTATTACCCAACAAGTATAACCCCCAACGCGCCGGCAACGCCGTCGCTCCACTCGCTCTCGTGATCCTCTTTCGTCCTATTACTTCTGATGCCTGTTTATACGAACGCGGCCAAGGCCCGGGCGTAATTAGGATATACCTCCTGGAAGACGTTCTACCTCTACGGCACGGGCGCGCCGTGAAAAATACACCGCTTCGGTGCGACGATGGCTCGGCCGTCGACCTGTGCGCAACGGCGGACAAAATTTTGTCACCTTAAGTGAGTTATACCTCTCGTACCAGTTTTTCCCTTAGTTTCCCTTATTTATCGCCCCACGTATCGTTACGCCTTTATTTATTTGACCGTAATGCCGGGAAACGGATGCACGCGTGCTCGAATCCCACCGAAACTTTCCCGACCGCACGCGTGTATGTGTGTATGTGCAGTAGTCCGGTTGTGGACGTGCATAATCTGAAATTCAAATCGTGATCGACCGGCCGATCCGAGAGACGTTGTCCTTCTGATTTTTACGACGTCCGCATTCGTTCGGCAGTGCAGTATGCCGCGGCGCGCGGTCGTCGCTCGCTCCGAATCCGATTACGCATTTAAGTCCTCGCGCCTCGAGATAGCTGCATCCGCGGCATCCCCGCCTTTAACGTTCATTACGCCTTGATTGCACGGTAGACGCGATGAAGCGTGTGATCAACCGCGCGATGAGATTACTCGTCGGATTATGCGAATGCGACAGCGCGGCAATATGTGCGCATTAATATGTTTTGCAGAATAAACGGTTCTACCCCGATAACGATGTAACGCGCGAATAATATTCCGTGGCACTCGCGTGATCAACAATATCGTCAATGTGCTCTGCTGATGGGTATCGCGCGTAAAAACTGGACCCGCAGCCTCTCGTCGCCCTACATGGGACATTATTCTCTCCTCGTCGCTGATAAATTGCTGACGAGTCTCTCATTGCCTTTTAGTGTCTTCGAAAATCATATTTTCCAGATATAATTATTTAAATGGTGTAAGAACTTTCAGGATGGCTGAACTATCGAGGGCAAAATATTAATTTGTAAGAAATTAATAGCGCTATGGACGCAAGGAAGGAGATACATATATGTATTTAATCTTTGCCTTGCGACTTCGGATGGTCTTCCGTGCAATATAATGTTTTATAATGCAATGTTTCATACAATGTTTTACTTCCTATTTTTCATCTATTATACCTCTAAGTTGTTTACTTTACCTTGCATTATTTCACGTTATTTTATCTTTATCCTACTCTTTTTTGCATTTTAACATTTGTACATTTATATTTACGCTTGTTATTGCACAGGTCTCCCCTATATTTATTTTAACCATATAAATTATCTTTTAAGTGTTTAGCTATTTATCATACATAAAATTAAAAAAAAAAGTAAAAACAAATAACAATTCCAATCTTAGATTTTCTTCTCCAAATTTAAAACCTTAACCTAAAATCTTCTTTTTCTTCTTTCTTATTGTTAGCCTCTTTTAATTGCCCTGTAATTTGTGTATACTCTTCTGCTTCTTTTCTATTAATCTTCTTATTATTCATTCTTCTATATCCTATAGAATCCTCTGCTTTCGCTTCTTCTTCTTCTTTCCTTGCTCTTTTCTTTATTATTCTTTTCATATCTTCTAGTCTTTGCCGCCCTTGTCTCCCAGAATCTCCTCTAACGTATCGTTTTGTTCCGGTGTCTCGCATTCCTCTAGCACATGTCGTATTGTCTCCTCCGTCTCCCACGTGTCCTACATTTCCTTAAATCTTCCTCCTTCCAAAATTGGCTCCCCCTCACCTTATTTCCACATCTGAATCTTGCGATCATTTTCCTCTTTGATTTTTTTCTTCTCTTCTAAATATTCTGGAACCTCTTCTGTTATTACTTGTAAAGCTTATTACATCTTTATTTTTCTATTTTCTCAGTAAGAAATTAATAAATGCGTTCAATCATAGAGTATGACAAGTTCGCTTTTCCCATTCCTTTCTCTTCTTCTCGATGCATTTTTTAAGTAATACAAGGAAGAGTCCACGCTCTGTTAAATTTTACAACGGTATTCTTCTGTTTATAACCATCGCAATCGGACTCGTGGAAATTATGACAACTTCAACGTCGGACCCCGATGACGGGGAGCGCGATCGAGCGTCAACCCATCCATCGGGGGAATGTAATCTCCGCGACGCTCTACGTGGATGTAGACGCTTAATTCTCTTTACGTTACAGTGTGAATTATTTCGAGCACATTCTCCTAGTGACGCGACACAATAGAACGCAGGCGGAATCTCTTTTGGGAGAATTATTGTCGCGGCCGCGTGGAAGCGTACGGTCGGTGGCGCGATGCGCGGATGACAAAGGACGCGACCGTTTTTCCGCTAGGCGTGACGACGCGTCGCCTAAGCGTATAATCTCTCAAGTATTGTTCGCATCTTCCGTCGATTTATCCAACTGCTAAGGTGGAAAGGTGCGCGCACGCCATGCCACCGCTTGTCGTCCGTACCCGGGCGGGGGAGGGAAACGCCATGGGGAAACGAAAACACATCTGCCAGTTTTTAGCGGCGGCACCATATATCATAAACGCGAGTGAAACGTTAAGGGTGCGAGAGGGTCACCGTCTGGACCATCTATCTTGTACGACTTAACTCGGGAACGTCCGATACGTACAGAGTACAGATATAGGGTGTCTCGTAATACGCGGCGGTCCACGTAGGGGAGGGCGCAAAATGCGACGAGGGAAGTTTCTCCGGATCGTTTTGTTTCTGAGTTGCAAGAGCACGTTTTACGGAAGTTGGCGAGCAAGCTGGCAGGAAACTTGATGACCTCATGACTGTTCATAGACACTCCCGGTTGGCACGAATCGTCGAATAGTCAATTGTTTCCCCGCGCTTTGCGTATTGATTAACATCAGCGCTCCCGTGATAAAACAATAGCAACTGTTACTATGTACAATAAGTAACCGGTTATTTCGAGATAGATCGATGTGAAATCGCGATTGGATGTTCGAAGAACTTTCCAAATAGTTGCAAAACTTGTTGCATAATTAAAAGACATTTTAACATTGTTAAATTATCTTGCACGTTATATAAATATAGAATATATGTTGTTTGTTTGAATTTTCTTCCGTTAGTTTCATAGACCGATCGGTCCACGAAGCATTTTATTCAAGTACACAAAATGGTGAACGTATATGTATATAAAAATTCATGTAAGGGCACACGTACTCGCATTCATGTGTTCGTACATATACATTGGATGTATACACAGATACCGCATGTTCCAATATTAAAGCCGCATCGTAACGCAATAATGTCTCGACAACGTTGATCCAAGATGGGAGCAGTTTTTCTTGGTTTACGTCGACGCGAAGGTGTTCCCATTCTACCCCGCATACGAAGCTTCACGCGAACTTTGTCCCCCGACGACGACGAATCATCTGGAGATAAACGACTCTGCATCGTCGATTTTGGCAGATTGTCTGGAAATTCGTTTTCACCGAGAAAATGTTAAACGATTCATCATAAAGCTACATACGCCGGTCGCCGGCCATACCCCGTGATGAGATTAACAATGTCAAAATGATAAATCTTTCGAGAAGATTATTAGAGAAATACGAATATACTACATACCCGGGAAAAAATAATTACGATAGATCAAATTAGATCGAATTATATCCGATCAGATCTATTTTTTAAGCTGATTAGATCTGACTAGATATGAGATATATCCGAACAGATCTAATTAGATCTGGTTGGACTTATTGTACGCATGTAAATAGATCCAACCAGATTTATTTAGATCTGTTCGGAATATAGAGATTTCTCTCGTTTAATTCCCAGCAAACACCATCAAGTAACATGTAATTAACTTACATGTTAGTTATAATTTCCTACTCAACAATGTAAATGCAATTATACAACATATTACTTGGTGTTTGCTTGGTTGTTAAGTAAACATTGATCGTTTTCTTTTTATTATTGGATCAAATGTCTATTGTGTGCATTTGCCGATTTATTGTCTTATACAAATGAAGAGTACAGGGGAAAAACAATCAATGTCCATCCGAAGTAATGTTGGACTCTGATAGTTCTTCTCCACAAACGCGTGGATTATGATCGTTTCTTCCCCAGGTACATCTTTCGGCCTTATTACCAATGAATTGTAACTGTTATTGATCAAAATATATAAGAATTATGAAAGTTCTTTGAAAATGCCACAAGATAGTATGATCAGATCAATTTCGACAAAAAGTGGACTTTGATCGTTTTTCCTCTGTACCCTTTAAACGTTTTAATTGAGTATAATACCAAGCACACGGGAAAATATCGCGCTTTTACAGGAAAAAAACATCGGTAACCGACACCGGCACTGGGATTCTTCGTTTCCGTCCACGTGGACAGAAATTTTAATTTCAGGATAACACACATCGCGAGAGCGGAAAACGAATGGATGGCGAATTAATCCAGCCGTGAACGCGCGGCGCGGATGAAAAGGCCCCGGCGTATTGGTAAATTGAGAGGTTCTCGTCGGGATCGCGCGGAATCCTCGACATTTACATTTTATGATATTTGTCGAGTCCTTCGACCCTTTGGCCTCACGCGCGGAGAGCGGCGGGGGGATGGTAGGAAGATAAGAAGGAGGCGGAGGAGAGTACGAGAGCCTTAAGCCAAACCATTCCTCCGTTCCCACACAAATATTCTTACCGAGACGTTTTCCTCCCTCTCCATCTCTCTGACATGCCGCTGTATATTATCCGTGTGATATATGTGCCGTGAAAAAAAGTTACGAGATGCTCATTACCGAGATAAAAACCCGGCGATGCGCATTCTCAAAATCCCGTCCGTGTTTCATTTTATCCTTTGAAATCGCGCGCACGAGGTACGCCGAGCTGTCGGCGGCAACATTTCACTTTTCCGTCTTAGCGTTTACTCAGAATCGTAATCTATTGTGGCTATAGTATATCCACTTGGAAAATATAAGGAATTTGCGTTTCCTGTTTCTTACAAAACAATTTGTCAGATATTTAAGACATTGGTCGAGCAAATTGCGAGGAAAATAATTATCGCCAGCATTGAGATTAGCAGATTAGCGAGGAATCCTTGATTTTTTTTATTTTATTTCCGAAATATATAAATATTGTTTCGCATAGTACCTTTCAATGGATGTCTTTCCATGAAAGATAACGGTATTCCTTTTGCTACACACACATACACACACACACACATTGTAATCCTTGCAGTATTTAAAAAATTTAATTGTTTTTTATATATAAAATATAAAAAATCTGATTTTTTCTTTGAGACTAATAATATTTTACTTTTCTTAGATTATTATAATAATTATGTAATGATGGATTTTTATAATGATATGTTCATGCAACTAACGCAATATAAAAATTTACTTATGGAGTTCATAAGTTTGCGATACAATATGTGTCGACATTTAAAATATATATTAAACTGCAATTATCTCAAGCTTCCTTTAATAGGAATGGGATAGAAAATAACTGATACGGTTGAAAAAGGTCGAGATAAAATCGTTTGTTTTTTTTTCGTACACTTCGTTGAACGGGCTTCACGCGCAGCTGCGACTTTTCATTTGTTTCTCATTCAAAAATTAAATATTATAACAAATCCAATGAAATACCGTTTCCGATATGAAACCCTGCACCGCCTTGTCGGGCTGGTTCTTTTTCCACATTCCGAATCCTCCGTTATATAGCAGAGAGAGGCAATCCCCGCTATGACACCCCGCGACACACTCGCAAATCAAATACGACCCAATTCTGTCAGTCGCGGGGTCGAAAGTATTCCGTCGTCCATGTCCGAGGGTTAATACCGAAAACCCCGGGGATGCCGGGGGCCCGTCTGGATGATAACCGACAGCAGAGCCGAGTGAAATTCTAATCGAGCGGCGGCCGCATACCGAATCGGAACGACAATTAACCGCCTCCGTCCTCGAACATTCTCGTGGCGGTTTCCTTTTTCCGTTCTATCGTGCAGAATATTTCGTATCCCCGACGAGAGCGTGCGCGCGCGCGCGCCTGCTATCCAGCCATTAATCCCAAAATAATTATGCGCGCGCGGCGCGGTCGTGCGCGCGCGATACCGCGGTATACCGGTTATTGTTCCTCTGGATATCTGGATCGCATAAATACCGCTATCCGTTGCATTCATTCGTGCCGTTATCGTTCGCAACGGCGGACATTTATTACGTCGCTGACCGAAAGGGCCGACCGGTTCGCGTGGTTAATTCCATAATTGAATGGCACACCGATACACCGTCCATCCCTGTAATGCCGCACGCTGCAAGATTGTGACGTCACTGACGTCCTCCGGTGGGCGAATTACGTTGCGTAATTCGGGGAAATCTATCTGACGATTCGGTCCTCCCCAGCCGTCGCGCGCACGGGCCATAAAAAAAAAGTCCAAAATGTTTTTAATAAAGCATTTTAAATACAGCTCTTCCGTGTCCACCGTTGTTTCATGTATAACGTAAATTTCATTAGTTCGAAAACGCGCGCGGTTAAAACTCATTTTTCCTTCCGCAGTCAGATAACGGAACGGATAAAACTGGGGCTATACGTGTGCCGATAACATAAATTTCCCCGAAAAATCTCGCAATAACTAATGCAACGATCTCTCGACGAGAGCCATACTGTAGCATCGATTGAACGGTTTTTGTGTAATGGAGATCGATTTGTAAGCTTAATATTTTGCAAAATATTTCGTCGGAAATTTTCGCACCGTGAAAATGTGTATATAGGTATGTAAAAATTAAGTGTTATCTATTTTTATTAAATAACAATCTAAAGCGTGTATATTATAATTGGAGATATTAATTTAAATATTGATTGAACAACAAATAAATTTTACGCTCCGGATTATGCAAATTTGCCTTACGGTACAAAACATCGTAAATTTTTTTTACCCGCCAGAAACTAGAATTCTCATTTTTATTTTTTATATAAAAGCGCACCGTCGCTTTTATATATACATATACGAAATTGTCTGGATTCTGCTCTGCGCGATGCGCCGCACGTATTCCGAGATGCAAACCCCCGCCGACGCGATGCATCATCGGGATCTTCTTCGTTCGGGTCGCGCAAGAAATCAAGCCGCCCCGGAAGCGTCGTTAATCCTGTTGTTAAGTCGGCAATGTCGGTTATGGCGGGAGACGGCGAAAACGTCGCATGGGAGGGAGTATAAAGTGCGGATGTGGTGCTTCTCGTAACGAGGCGCTAGGCACGTTTTAATCATCTCCGTTTTAATAACCATCGGAGACCGCACCACCGTCACCTCTCCCCCGTTGCCCGCACAGGCCTCGGTACACAGACGGACGGTCCTTGCCGCGGAGATCCGTGGGAATCTCGTTCCGCCCCGGCGAACAAACTACACCGGCCGAAACGAATTTCTCATTTGCACCGGCCGGATTGACACAGCGTGCCGGACAATAACCGATTCAGCGGACTCATTTAAGGTAAACTCCAGCCTGCGGATTGACCCGATACGTGATTTCGGTACGGTTCGCCCCGGGTACGAACCGGGGCGAATGTACACAGACGGATTATTATGAAATTATACGTGGATCAAGCGTCCGGCCGGTGGTGCGCGACGAATTCGAAGAGCAGCCCGATAGATAATTTCAACGTCAGCGGTTCTCTCTTTCGCGGCCAGACGCCCGCGCCGGCGCGGCGGCCGGCCGTGTGATGTTTCTCCCCGTCCGATAATTGAAGCAGGTATATGATCTCGAAATTCGCTTGGTCTGTTGATCTACGAGAGTATCCGGCGAGCTTTAACGAAAATTTAAATATTATGCGATGGAACTCTGCTAAACCGAATCGTGTTAACGGATATTGCATGTGGGAGAATTAATATTACTTAGAAAATTTCGAAATATTGTAGATAACGATCCGAGTGTCCGGCTGCTTGGGGACTTTATTTTAAAAAAGTAATATTATGTAACTTGTTTGATTTTATTTAAAAAAATTGATTTTACGTATATTTCAATGCAATCAAAACATTTTTTATTCTCTCTCTCTTACTTTTCTATTAAAAATTATGTCAAAGGTAATTTTCTTTCTACTAACACGTCGCGTAAAAGACATAATATGCATACTTTATTATTTGGTTGCAAATTAAATTTTTATCAAGACTCTGATATATGTATTCTCAGTATTCTATATATAATACAGCTGTCGAGCTATTTGTCTATTTCGGGATGTTTGCAGATTGTGCCATTTTAATCGCTTTCGAATACGTGCAGGTAGGAATTATAATGAGATTATACGCGGATTAACGTCACGGCGACATCCGACACACTGTTATGTGACGATTGCAAAAAGCGTTTCATAATTTCATATCGATTATTCTGGATCCGCTCATCGCGCGCGACGTTACATCCATTCGCGATAATTAACTCTATTATTAACGGGTACCGTCGTGGAAAATGATTTTTGCGGGCGCCGGCCGCACTTTAATCTGTGGTTTTTAAAAACGTTTGTCGCGCTTTTGCGCCGCGCGAGATTCAGAAATATGGTAGAACATAAAAAGAGAATATCAAGCCGGTGTTATTCACTCTGTTTAATCCTGTCAGTTTAAGTCTTTGTTTATTAAGACAATAATCTAAATTATGCGTTAGTTATTTTTCATGATAACAAATAATACTGCAGAAATTACAGGAAAGTTTTAAACAATTCTGAAATCTATCTTCAATTATAAATAAATTGGTTTTCATGTTGTATAAATCATAAATTATATATATAAGATATTAAAAAATTAATTTATAATATTAAAAATCTCTTTAAACACTCTTTTTTATAACAGATTTGGTTTTAACGTTTGTCGGACATTTTTTGACGTAATTGGCAATTTTATTAAAAAATATCACATAACGTTTCGGCTTCGAATTTGGTCCTTCTCAAGTATATATATAATTGTAATTAGAAAGCTCTCGCAAAACAATTCAATGATCCAGACATTGTGCCCGCAATAGGTCAGAAATCTATAAACTAGAGATACATATACATACATATTATATATATATATATATATGTATCTCTAGTTAATATATATATATAATTAAGTTTCATGTTACTCCTGACTACTTTAACTATTAACTCATATATATATATATATAGTTAAAGTAGTCAGGAGTAACATGAAACTTAATTATATATATATATTAACTAGAGATACATATATATATATATATATAATAAAAGATTAAGGGATATCAAATACCACAATATTACACTTGACACCAATAGGGAAAAGAATAATTTCTTCATTGATAGAAATCCCATAACTATATATATTCCTTATATTAAAGGTTTAAGTGAAAATATTCATGGTGTTTAAAAAAAAAACATGGTTTTGATGTCCTTTACACAGTCTCCAAAAAAGTTAATTGCGTCATCAAAAAAGGGAAAGACAAATTAAGTTTCATGTTACTCCTGACTACTTTAACTATTAACTCATATATATATATATATAGTTAAAGTAGTCAGGAGTAACATGAAACTTAATTTGTCTTTCCCTTTTTTGATGACGCAATTAACTTTTTTGGAGACTGTGTAAAGGACATCAAAACCATGTTTTTTTTTTAAACACCATGAATATTTTCACTTAAACCTTTAATATAAGGAATATATATAGTTATGGGATTTCTATCAATGAAGAAATTATTCTTTTCCCTATTGGTGTCAAGTGTAATATTGTGGTATTTGATATCCCTTAATCTTTTATTTATGTATTTGTTAATGACCTGTGACGGATAACAATTGTTTGTGAGGATTTTTTAACGATGTTTTTGTTGGAATCGTAAAAACCGAGGTAAAAACGTTTGTCGGACATTAATATAGCACGATCAACAACTAAACTTATTATAATGTTGGTTTTATATTTAAATAGATGACTGGAATAATAAATAATTAATGTACCGACTCGAGAATGTGGGATTTTATATTAATTTGTCAACAGAGTGTCACCATTAATTATAATTATTTATAATTAGCTTTTTAGATACAACGGTCATTAGAAGTGGTGACACTCTGCTAAAAAATTGGTATAGAAAACCCACATTTTCGGATCGGTACATAAATTACAATTAATTATTATTAATGTACTAAAAATGTGGGTTTTCTATACCAATTTGTTAGCAGACTGTCACTATTAATTATAATCAATTATAATTAATTGATTATAATTAATTATAATTGATTATAATTAATCATGAAATCAATTATAATTAATTGATTATAATTAATGGTGAGATTAGCAGAGTGTAAATCACCATTAATTATAATTAATTATAATTGCTAACACCCTGCTGTTAGCAGGGCGTCACCACTTCTATAATGACCGTTGTATCTAAAAAGCTAATTGAATTATTCGTCTTAGCTTTGTATGTAAATTTTAACCTCGGATAATAGCTGTTAAACATATTTAAGATGTCATTATTTTTTTCTTTTGTAACTACAGCAAATATGTCATCTACATATCTGCAAAATACAGGGATTACAAAGTCTAAAAATTCTAGGCAATGAATCTCAAGGACATCCATTAGGTACAGTATACCATGTCGGCTAAAATGGGTGAAAGAGAAGAACTCATAGGTCTACCATAGATTTGGTCATAAAACTGTGTATTGAAGCTAAAATTGGTCGAACTCAAAATCAAGAATATAGCGTACAAAAATTGTTGTAAATTAAATTTTTGTCTTAACAGAGATGTCGTTTCATCTTTTTTCAATCGCTTTGAAAACTAACTCTTTTGGAATGTTTGTAAACAATGCAGTGGCACCAAAAGAGATAATGATTTCGTCCGGTTTAATTTTTAATTTGTGAATTTTTTGTACAAACATCCAACTGTGACCTTTTTAAATAATTTAGGTTTCTGAATTGATTCATGTAAAATATCTGCAAGAAATTTAGCTATTTTATATGAAGAACTGCCTATATACGCAGCTGATTGTGAGACAATGATGGCGATGCGTAATGAGAAGCCTGCCTTATGGACTTTTGCATGGTAGTCCACAACACCTCGGGAGATTCCCATTTGTGCAACGTAGTTGTTTATGTGTATTTGTAACAGGTGTGGCGATCGTGGCGCAGATCGAGAGTTGTGCGCTGCTTTAATGAGCCGAAGATCTAAATTCAAATCCGACTAAAAATCGTCGGTTTTTATTCGATCGCCACCTCTCGGAAGGCAATGGCAAACCACTGAGAGTATCTTTCCTAGGAAAACTCCTCTGTACTTGTTCCCTTAACACCACCAACAAGAGGTGCGAGAAGCCTCATCTCAAGTGAAAAGGGTTGTCAGTGCAAAGGCACCTGCACAACCCGTAATTGTGATTGCATAGAAAAAGATAAAAAATGTCGCGCGTGTCTTGTAGATGCGACAAACAAACATGTGAAAATCAAACAGAGCAGGAGAAATGCACTAGAAAAAATAAAAGTGTAGACAAAATTAAAAATAAGGGCTTGTTTAGTCCTAATATAAGAGAGCTACACCAAGATCCTGACACTGGACATACTGATATTTACTCAAGTTTGAATGAGAGGGACGCAATTTCTCCTGTTCTGTCTGATTTTTACAAATTTGTTTTTCGCATCTACAAAACACGCGACATTTTTGATTTTTTTTTTTTACGCAATCACAATTACGGGTCGCGCAGGTGCCTTTGCACCAACAACCCTTTTCACTTGAGATGGGGCTTCTCGCGCCCCTTGTTTCATGTTACTTCTGACTACTTTAATTATTAACTGTATCTCTAGTCTCTAGTCTGTAGATTTCTGACCTATTGCGGGCATAATGTCTGGACAATTGAATTGTTTTGCGAGAGCTTTACAATTATACACTTGAGAAGGATCAGAATTCATGGTCGAAACGTTGTGTGATATTTTTTTTTAAAATTGCCAGTTACGTCGAAAAATTAAAACCAAATCTGTTATTCATTCGCTGGCGAAGAAAAAACCTCCCTACTCTTCTTTATCTCTTCTTATTATTTTTCCTTAAAAATTACGAAATATTATACGATACTTACAATATTAAAAATTTTTGTAATTAAAAAAATCTATCTGTGTTACAGTACAATTAATAATTTAATAAAATTAGTAACTATAATGTAACGGATAGCAAATATTGATACTTATTATGAATGATAATAACGATGATGATGACAAATGATAATCGCTTTCCGCCGCCTTCGTATACCGCTTTGTCCCTTATCGAGACGCATCATCCTACTGTCCTATTTACAACTCTCGAGATTGCAGGTCTTATCGCCGATACGGATATTCACGTCGTCAGGCGCAATATCGCGATGTAGGTAGTTCAGCTGCGTAGCAGTTTGGTATTCGCGCCAGGTGTTAATTACGCGATGGATGTAGATAAGTCCGTTCACGCTGTAGTTTGTCCTATAATGGTGGGGACGGACGTTAATCAATTACTTTAATTAGATTCACAGAATGGATCCCGCGCAAAAAGTAAGCGCCATCGTCGTCGTCGTCGTCATCGTCGTTGATATTACTCTGCGAATTAACTGCAGCGATAATTGCAGCTGTCAGCCGACGCGACTTTAACAACAATGGTTCTGTCTGCAATTGTGGGAGTGAGTGCCATAAAACTCATCTCTCTCTAATTTTACATTTAATTTTATATTTTTTTAAATAATAAGGATGTAAAATTGGAATTGAAGATTTAAAGAATAATGAGTTTGATGTTCGGCTGATGTTTAAGAAAGCAGCCACAAGTGCAAAAACGTGCAAATAGAATAGTACAACCCTTCTACATAACAATTAATAAGATTACGCGATTATCCGCTTTGCTGATGCCTTGCACGATCTACTTCATTCCGCTCTTCCGAGATTTAACCGCGTCGCTTCTTGATGTCAGCGTGGAAATGTTGATGAGCGTGTTGATCTAGACCGGTAACGCCTAGGAAATTGTTAATTAGCTGGCGCCGCTAACATTTCGCTCATTGCATTACCGCGCGGCAAGTGCTCTGCGGTCACGCTTTTACGCATATGCTTTGGCATTAATATTTTACTCCCCTGACAGTTTCCGCCATTTATTATCCTGTTTGCCCATCTCTCATCAAAAGTCTGGAAACATTGAAGAATATCAGTTATAATATAGTTAATGTTTTGCGAGGTTTTATGACGACATTAATTGGCAATATATGTGTAACATGAAGGAACAAATGAGTAATGACTCGTTCATTTAGTCCGCTATGTAATTGACGAACGCGTAAATCCAAACAATTAGGGGATAATTAATGAATAACAGAACACTTTTGAAATATTCTTTATTAACATCAAAGATATTTTCGAATACAATATTTTGAGCGTTTTAAGAGGATGTTTTAAGAGGATTTTGTACATTATCTAACACAATTGCTTGTAATGACGAATCCTTTTTAAATAGATTGCAAATCCCTCGGGGATCAATGTAGATCTTATCGCGTTTAAATCTAATTGCGGTAATTAGTAATATTGAAATTAATAATCGCAATCGATGCGAGATGATTATAAAGTAGGACTTTAAATCCTTCACGCCGATGCTATTTCATTTGGATTATACCATTCGGTATTAAGTGGATTTATTATCAATCCAGATATATTTCCAGTTGTACGGCGAAATTTATTAATACCGGCCTAATAAAGGCGAAATAAAATCTGCAAAACGATACGCGCGTGCGGACGTTCGGTGTCGCCGATAATTGATAATTTCTGTGTTTGCAGTGCGCGACGTTAATAGCGCGAAATTTGCGGCCCGACTTCGGACACCGTCGTTGATTGCCATTGAATATTACAACGGCCGCCGTGTAAGCTGACAGATTGCAACTAGCTCATTGAACATTGTAATAAGTGGTAATCTCCTAATTTTGCTTCGTTATAGACGGTTCGATTATGCTCGCGTCCCGTTAATTTGACTGCAGGTAGCCCGGGAAACTGCATTCACATTAACTGCTTTGGAGTGCAGTGATGCTGCGTGACATCGTATCCTGCCTCTAAGCACAATCAAATTATCACTGCACACGTGACAAAACAGCCGATGCTCCCTCGCCGCGACAAAACAACGACCGTCCCTGTTGGCCACCCTCTGCTCAGCCTCTTGTGTCGACTAAATTAACTACTTAATTAAACTAGCAGACAAGCGTGTGCTGCCTACTTCTCGCGCGGGCCGTATATATACATATATTTTTGCGCGTAACAGGCCGATGCAATCATACAAGTATAATCGATATCTTTATCAGAGATAATTGAATTGGTAACTGTACTTCGTCCATTTTAAGAAAACAAAAAGATATACAGACATATCTTAATTATAGATATCCTAATTACAGATATCCTAATTACAGATATCCTAATTACAGATATCCTAATTATAAATATCTTAAATTTTTTATATTTGCAACTAGAAAAATTTTAAAGAGAAAAATTTTATGTTAAAAATTACCCATTAAGTTTTCTCTAAAATCCGTGAAATACATTAAATACTTGCTGATTTACATCACTATCTTGTTCTAAACGAGAAGGAAAAGCCCGAACATGGTGGAATTATTAGTTAATTAGTGAGAATACGAAATTATATAGAATTAAAATATTACGTAATCATTGGCTTATAGAGAATTTAATGAAATACTTGTTGAAACTTTCGCATTCGGACTTAACCAGGGAGGATTTCGCGTTTCTCCATCGTCTCGACTTGTAATTAAGGGATGAATATTTCCGCGAATGATCTCAGTAATTCACGTTGATATTACCGGGGGCGAAAGTTCCAGATATATGAATATTTCGGATTATCTATGAGCTTCGTAATTATATTTGCGGAATATATTAAACGGATACTAATTTTACGCGTCATTTTCCGTTATATCTAAATTGCGCGCGGCGCGGAGTTCCCTCCCCTCCCTCTTTGTTTTACTAGGCTAACGAACGACAAACTACTACAATAACTAAACGCAAACGTTGGCATACAGCAGGTGTAATTCCACATACGTATGTTGTTAAGATATTCAAGACACACGATTCGTTATGCAATTTATGATCGTGCATTACGCTCGCTGCCAAAATTTCAAAGTAAGTCAAACGGCACTCTACTCATTCATTGACACACAATCGAACCGAATCTCATCCATATTTATATTTCTTCTTTTTCGAAATAATAATACTCTCCACCTGTCAAAATTTGCATGGAGTGATCGCGCCGCGTTGCGATGTATTTACAAGATACAATATGCATTTGGTGCATAAGCTTTCATCACGAATATATCGATCTCCCGACATTCTCGTTAAAATGGTTTCGATGTTTCGATAAGAAATATCAGCGCTGTTCACCAATTCACCGTGCACCATGTTACCGAACGTGTAATATTCGTTTTCGTTCCTGACACCGCGCGGGGGAGATTATCGCGAAGCTACGTGCAAAATCGCGTATCGCGAGCGGAATGAAAGAAGCGGAAAGTGCCGTGTAACGTATCGCGGGTGTAGCGGGTGAGAGAAGGAAGGAATAAGAATGCGCTGTGAGTTTTCAAAGAAGGTTTCCACGACGGTCCCATGGGGATAACGACTACGTTACGGCGATTCCGTGGAGGCTGCGGGATATTTCAGAGCGGACCGGCGTCGTTGAATCGTGCATTTTACGACGGCTCCTCACGGGCCCTACCGGCACGCCGATATCCTTTGCCGGTGGTACTCCCCGCTCGTAACCTTTTAACATGCAGCTTGCGCCATCGAGGAATACGAACAATACAGAGACGGCGGACTGCGGAGCATGTATCTCAGGAAATTTTAGGTAAGCTAGAAAAAATTTTTTGGCGATGTGTTGTACCTTTTGCCGCGGTATTTCGTGTTAAAAAATTTTGACAGCAAGCAATCCAAAGTTTTAAGTAACTTTAATAATTGAGTGGGAGCTAAGCGCGTCCTCCGCAGTCGCATAAGATATTTAGCCAAAATTATGGTAAAGCTATGTGATTACATTATATAATTATAATGTTTTTCACAGTACGTTGAATATACATTTAACATAAATATATATGTTACCGTTAGAACTCGAATTCCGTCAATACTCGATTTAACTAAATTATATTTAGTTATTTCTAGAATTAACTATTTAATACAAGTATTGACTGCTATATAAAAATCTGGGTAAAACTAGTTTTTTGACTAATTAAGGATGTGTGTTTGGGGTGTACAATACCAGCAAAAAGTGATTAAAATTTAAAAACAGCCAAATAAGAATTTAAATCGCCAGTGAATAATTGAAAAATTAGCGTGGTATTGTTTAATCGACCCAACTGGCCAAGTTTATTTAAAAAACGCTACGTTTCGACCGTAGATTTCGGTCCTTTTCAAGCGTATGGATACACAAATTATTAATTAGTTAGACATAATGCCCAAATTACGCCACATTTAAAAAATAATTTGTGCGTCGAGGCACAAATTATTTTTTAGATGTGGCGTAGTTTAAAATTTAAAAACTGCAGATTTCTTATATTTATATCGTTTGAAATATAAAATAAATAAATTTATATTACATAAGAAGTTCAACTATTGTAAAATAACATGATTCTTAACGTCTTCAAGTAAGGGAATATTTATAATTAATATTTTTCGTAATCAACGACAAAAAATTTTTGTCTTGAAAATGCCCTGAAACCAACTGTAAAAAACGAAAAAACGAATAATTTATAAAACAATTTTTGGTTACTATAGGTATCGAATAATTTAAATATACATTTATTATAAAAGAAATAAGTATGAGGAAAGTCCCCTATTATGAGATAGGTTCCTAATATGAGATAACAGGGTTTCTTTTGAACTATTAGGTCCTATCTGGGCCTATTAGTTTAAAAGAAACCCTGTTATCTCATATTAGGAACCTATCTCATAATAGGGAACTTTCCTCTATATATATTAAATTAATAATTTAAAAAAAAATATAAACCATTTAATGTCAGCTTTAAATAACAACACCGCATTATATTCTACGTTGGCATTACTGCCTGTCAAATTTCGAGCGCAAAAAGTATAAATATAAGTTCTTTGAATCTTCGTAAATTTTTTAAAATGCCGAAAAATGATAAATATCGTTGAAAAAGGAAATGGGTATCGGAAATTATGTACAAGAAGCGAATAAAACAAAGCGAAAACTGTTTGCATCGCCAAAAATCAGAAAGTGCCGACGTCCATAACCGTTATTCAATAGTAAATGAATGCAGCGTACTGACTCATATTTTGCTACAGTTTTAGGTAAATAACTTTTAAACGAGTAAGTGGATCCAAATGAACTTTTGCACGAATATTTATTAGAGTTTCATTAGCATATGTAAAAAATTTGATTTAATTCGTAATGCTACTTCCTCATCAAATTATAAGAATAAGAAGAAAATTCATGCGTCAACAAACTTTTGATTAAAATATCTCAGAAACTAAAGCCGTAATAAAAAATCTAACTACATTTTTTAAATATAATGTCGATACAAGCTTTCGATTGCGACCAGTCCGAATAAGATTGGTGCAGCCAATCCCGAGATATGATAAGAATCAATGCAAACCAAAAAATCAAATAACTTTTAAATCAATAAGAGAATTGTGCTAAAATTTTACACAGATACTCAAACGTAATAACAATCTGTGAAATTTTTTGATTTTTGGTAATGCTTTCAGATGTGACACATATACATCCTTAAATCGGGTATTGACGGAATTCGGGTTCTGACGGTAACATGTAAGTTATACATTAATTTATATAATATATGTACTACATGTATTACATATTATGTATATGTATGCATTTTATATATTTTTTATTGCATTTTTGCTAAATAAAATTTAATTTATTTAGAAATACTTTTTGACGAAAAATCTCACCTTTGCAAATGTTTTCTAAATATAAAATAAATAATATTAGTAATATGTTTAATTAGATATAAAGTGAATAATGAAGAATTAGGAAGACAAATACTATCTCGTGAAACTCTTACACCAATTTTGTATCTGGCGTCCAAATTTGATTATTGGATTTTGCATTAGTAAAATCTCACGCGAAACATCCGACTCGTTATTAGAGACCGAACGTGTCAAAGATGATTTATTAAGCTCCATTAGAGGTGGCTTGGTTTAACGAGAGCAGAACACGCTTTTCCAGCACTGACGAGGATGAATTACAAATCTCAATTGAGGACAGATCCTCACCAAAGATTAACAGAAATTACGGAGAAATCAGAAACCCGTCGGAGATATTCCGCAAAGCGGCAGTTTCGATTTGTCAGCCGGCGGAACTCACTTTTGCATCATTAAGATAAATCACCGTTAAGTTCAAAGCATCCGTCAAACTGTATAAATTGGGTCATGGAAAAACATAAACAAAAGCACCGAATTTTTACGGAGGCGTAATAAAACGGTTTTTTTTTGGAAAGAAATTATTATATATAGTTCGAGAATAGGGACTTGTAAGAACTTCCCTAGTAGAAATTTAATACTGTAAGTAATTATTTGGCTAGTGATTAATTACTTATTTTGAGTACTAAAAGCACTGTTAACAGTGATTTTAATACTCAAAATAAATAGGGGAAGGTGGGACAAAACGGGGTACCGGGTTTTTTTCCACCACGTGGTGCTATCCATTGGATTTGTTTAGAATTTGATTATGCGAAAGCCGGCCTTTATTTTGACAATCGCTGGCTTTATTCCAATGCGTTGTTTCGTCATTTCCATAACTCGATCGTGTCCAATTTGTGCAGAATATTGCGACTTCATATTTGCTGTTTCAACTAGAAACGCGAGTATTATTTTTAACTTTTTCTTACACTATCTTGCGGCATGGTTTCCTGAGTTCTCAAAACAGTCGATGTTTTTATTTTCAATGCACAAGTTTTGCGTTATTATAATGACATAATTTAAAAAAGGTGCTTTGGGGCAAAACGGGGTGAAGCATAACGGGGTACTATCACCAACTTCTCGTGTGACTCAGGAAGGATCCAGCGACAGCGAAGTTTTTGAAGATAACCAAATGCCTCTATTGTCACGATTATTCCGACGAAGGGTGGATTCGTTGCGCCGCTGGTGCGCGATAGGCACATAACTCTTGCGCGGGCATGATAATGAAGACGCTGTTCATGTCTGTGTTTTATGTAAAAAGTAAATAAATATGGAATATTTATGATTGGGGGTACTCACGTAAGTAGAGTTTAACGGTTTGATAGCATATTGCAGAGGTTATGTCACTCTTCGTCTCTTTCTAACCTACAAAGAATTAACTTCATAACCTGTCAAACCGTTCAACTCGAACTTGCGTGAGTACCCCCATTGTCTTAACTTGCAATAAACATTTTATTTTCTTATTTTAACTTTTTAATGTTAAAATTAAATATTTAGAGCGGGTAAATGGAGGTGCCCCGTTTTACCCCACCTATGGGGAAAAACGGGGCAAAAGACGTTTTTTCAAATATTGCTTTCTAAACTAATTATTCATACATGTTTGTTAGTTTCAACCATTTTTATATGTAAAGAAAGGTTCAATGAAACGATTTGTGTTAATAAAGATGAGTAGTTTTTATATTTAGTAGTCATTCCATGCGGTTAAACATTAAGTACCCCGTTTTGCCCCACCTTCCTCTATTTAATTACTAGCCAAATAATCACTTACAGTACATAATATTAAGCTGCAGCCTAAGATCCAAGCTTGGACCGTACGGCTATTTCCTTTGTATTGATTTAATCACTTACAGTATTAATTAAATTTCTGTAAGGGTTTTATATAAAGTTTGACACTCTAAAATGTGCTCCTGGTAGTATCAATTATTTCAACAGTAATAATTTCAGTTGCAACTTGAGAGATAGAGAATAAATCTAATGCGCGATAGCTATTGTATCTCGCCGTGCCCGAATCGTGAATCATTTAGACGTTTGCGTGCAGACTTACGTACCGAGCTCTTTGCATCTGCGAATTGTGCATCCCAAAATAGGAGACAGTGACGAAGATACGTACATGTGGGGGCTGTAGTCTCTTGTACAGAGATCCTCGATTGATGCTCGCACGAACACGCATCACTGAAAATCGCCTACACACGCAACACGCGCGCGCGCTCGCACACACATACACAACACACATACACACATAGGCATACGTGCATACACGTGGTCGGCGCGAGCAATGTCCGGCGCGAGTAACAACACCGCCGATATCGATGAAGACCACCACAACGCTGAAAACGATCGTTACCACGAGAGCAAGGGGGGAGAGGGGTTGTACCCCGTGATTCGCTCCGCAGACTAGCCGGCAAGTGTATACTCGCCATACGACGACGACCTAGCCGTGTAACGGATATAAGTCGTACGGAGGATGCGCGCGGGTTGTTGTACGTACGTGCCGGGTGGACGTGTTATTAGATACGGGAAGTAATGAGCCCTTGGGTATAATTAATTATGCAATATTGTGAGCGCGCGCTGCATTACAACGCCGCGTTCGTTCATGCGCGTCGAGGCTATACGCGCGCGCATATACTTCACCTTGTGATTTATACGAATATCCTGCCTTTTATCCGTTTTCATTTCGTGTTCCCTCCCCCTCGCGCGATGTAATTCACTTATACGTGCCCCGCACGTACGTGCATATATACACAGACGCATATAAATACGCTTCTCCTCTTAATTTACATACGTCGGTTAGGATGATTTATATGCTCTTTCTGATAAATCTCGAGTGCCTCTTAATAGCGAACTTCTTGTTGCGCGCGCGCGAGCCAGCTTCGGACGATAAGATTCAAGCGTCGAGCGTTATCCGCGTATTTGCCTGCTTATTTGTTAAACAGACTTTATAATTCAATCGCGCGGAACTAATGCCAGTAATGCCCAAAGCTCTTTCTCTCTCGCGGCGGTATTTGCTGCGCGCGCCCGCCAATAGCTGTCTACTCCACATTCGTGAGTAGCATAAGTGACATCCGGGCCTCCAACACACGCGCGCGCGCGAACGAATACCCCGACTGACCGCTCGCGCTCGCGCCGTATATGTGTGCGCTCCAGGATCACCAAATATCAGCGTGTACGTGCGACACACAGGGCTCCGCGGGCGCGTCTCTGTAACAGAAGTCGTGCAGGTCGTACATGTCCAGCATACGGGTTATCTCCCTACGTTCATGGCCTCTGCCCTCTACGTTCAGCCCTATATACCTCCCTTCCGGCCTTCTTCGGCGCTCGCTCCCCAACGTCAGCGGCGAATCTATTTAATATTGCAGCGAATCGCGCACTACCGCTAGTCGCCGTTGCACCTAGGGATGCTCACGGAGTATCGAGTAGGCGTATCGAATTTGTTTGCAGCGAAAACTTACGTGTTCGTCACTAGACATCGATATTTGGATGCGGCAGTCTCGACTGGAGAATATTGACCCTTTCTAGATGTTAAAAAAGGAACTCTAAAACACCTTGTATTTTAATAATTATTTAAATTTTTATTAATTTATTGTTGTAGTTCTCTCCTTCTCTTTTCTTCTTTTTTTTAATTATATAGCATAGCTATATTATTTGTTATTTTTACAATTTAATAGTTCGATTTTTCTGTATCCTGTGGTGATTTGAAATGCATTACGACATCCGTTTGCGTATTGGTCATTTTTAAAACTGATATAAATAATATCAATATTTACAAGAGCGCGTGCCTCGCCAGCTGTCGTTTACAATACATACAGGCGTTATTACATCCATAATTTTTAATGAATTTATTTATATAACCATGACTAATCATGTTGATCAGTACATAATATACAAAAATTGTTTTTCGGTATATTAAATAATCAAATAGCAAAAATATAGTACGATCGTAAAAACATAACAAATAATATATTACAGTATAAAAATATATATAACTGTAAGAAATATACTGAAAAATACTAAAATCGATAAAATATATATTCTGAATTCTCCATGTGGTTCAGTGATATAAGCACAAATTATACCGACATATCGTATATTTTTATTTTTTCTGGGAAAAGTCACAAAATTATATATTGGTATTTAAAATTTTATATATTTTTTAAATCACACACAAATACATAAAATGAACTATTTATTGCTGTAATATGTAAAATATTTATATATAATATATTTTGCGTTCTTAACGAATATAATGCCAGAATAGGAAATACTTTTCTTTCTCTATCTATGTAATCTATATTATTAAAAAATCCATCTTTTCTCTCTTATCATCTCTCTTATAGAGACCCTCACAATTCATCATACATTATGCATACACGCTCGATAACTTCATAAGCTTCATTAATTCATTGATCTTCATTTATGCAATTTTGCTGGAGCGTCTTAGGCGTCTCTGGCGCAGTTGATCGAAAGTACTGCGATTAAATTCTCCAGGGTACCGGAGCCCAAATGTTGCGAATGAACTGTTTCCGCCGACTGATATTTGCTCGGCCAGAAATGATTACCAACGAAATCGCGCTACCGTGGGGTAAACGTTGACGGTACAATATTGCGATATATCGGCCGGCGCGCAGCTGAAATATCGCCGAGCGTGCAATACCGTCAACTTTTCTCTGACTGCGCGGCGCAACGAGGTCGATCGATTGTCGGCGGCCGAATTTCTTCGCGATTCAGCGAATTTGCTACGTGTAATTCGATATCACGCAGTATCCGTTCGTTCCATTAAGGTAAAACCGATCCTAAAGTTAACGTCCTGCTTCGCCGAAGTTTTAATTTTAAATAAAAATCTCTGTCCTAATGTGTCTGAAAAGTTAAGACTAAAAGTTAGTCTCTGTTTATTCGTCAACGCTAGAATAATCGAATATATTATGTAATTACTCATTTTTACATAAAATAATACATAAATGATAAATGTTTCACAAAGAAAACTAGCATAAAATGATCATACGTCCTCGAAAGTAGAAAGAAAGACGACATTTCGCGTCTAAATATAGACGAACGTAATCCGGCATAGATAGCGTCCTTTGTACTTCCCGGCTAACGAATATTACATTTTGCATTACGCCGTACCGTGCATTATAAAACTCTTCGCGAGGGACAATTCGGGTACACGGCTTACCGATTTTTCCCACGCGATTTTTGTACCGCGTGGCTACGATTCCGCAGCACCTGCCTACAGGCCACGTACGACGTCGACGCGGAATATTCAAAAAGCGATCTACTGAGCCGAATAAAAAGCAGGTCGCGTCTGCGGGTTGGACGACTTTTTACGACGGTGCGCCGGCACACATACGTAATCGGGTGGATATGTAAGTACGTATCCTTCGCACGAGCACATACGGCAGAATGAATATCCCGGGCTCGGAATCTTGGATCTCGGTGATGTAGATATTGAATATTAAACATGTGCTACGCGCGTGTGGGGCGTGTATTCCTGGGGAAAATACCTATGTCACACGGGCAGCGGGGGTGTCGGCAAGCAGGCAGGAAGATCGAGTCGCTTCAGTGACACAAATTTTACAAGCCATTTTTTTTTATCCATTTACTTTTTTAATAGAACTGCACCGAAACATTTTGCAGCGGCGTGAATAAGGTATAAATAAATAATTAGGAAAACAGTTAAATAATAAACGAGTAATAATTCAATTTTCGCGAGTTTCACAGCAGCATGCGAATCTGCTTTCGGGAAATAATATTTTGTACGAGTGTAATTGAAGATAGAACGGTTCAGAAACGGTTTGCAAAATAATTGGAGTTAAGTTCTCCTTTTACAAAACATCTGCAATTAAAATTGCAATCAATTACGATGGGGCAATATCGATCTCGATAAATTGTTTGTATCGATGTCGCCCGATAGTATTATTGAAGATAATTCTTACAATGACATGAAATATCACGCATAATTACAATCGTATTAATTCCGTACTCATTTATTGGCGGGATATACAATGACACATTGTTTGCCGCGTAACATTGCTTGCATTCTGTGAAACACACACTACGGATACGAATAAAATTTTACTTTACTTTCATTAGTGAATTGTCACATTGAAAAACGTTATTACTTAATCAAGGTTATTGCAGGTTTATTCTGGAATGACAGAGTAAATATTACAATAATTGTTGCCGTAAAAATTGTTGTCAACTGAGAACAATTATATGATTCTAAATTTAAAATTCTTTTTTTTTATATTAAGTGTTAAATGAAAAGGACCGTCTGATATATAATCAATATATAGAATAAATATGCCATTACAGTCCGAGCTTAGATCTTAGTAACTAATTATTATATCTGTATGTATAAACATATTTTTCCCCCCCAAACCCTAGAATACTGCGTGCCGACTAAAATTGTCAGACTTACAACACAGCTTTTTGGGTAAAGACCCTTTTCCCCCCCCCCCCCCCCTGATTAAATCGATTTAATTTTGATTTAAATTTTGATTGAAGAATTTTTTAGTTTAAAAAATTAATTTAAAAAATGTATTCTTTTAAATCTTCTTTCAAACTAAATCTATTAACTTTAAAAATTACGTAGTTATCATACTGTCTAGTTTATTAACTATTGGAAAAGAAAAGATATCCCTCTTTTTATATATTTCTTTTATATATATATAAAAGATATTTATATATATAAAAGATATATATATAAAAGATATTTCTTTTATATATATATATATAAAAGATATTTGTTCACTTTATTTCATTTTTACCATCTTATTATCTTTTAAAAAAATAATATTTTAAGTAATCTTATTGTATTTAAAAGTATTTTTGATAAACTGTGAGGACATTCGAAAAATTGATGCCTAAATATTAACTTTAGAGTAAACTAGAATACAGATATTTCGTATACATATATGTATCTTTTAAATGGCTTGCAATTGTCTCGCCGTGTTCCACTTTGCAGAAAAAAACCGTGAAGTATCAGTAAAGAACAGTTTCACAACAATTTTCATCGTTCGGCCATCATGACTGAAATCAGCAGAACTGCCTAGAATCGCTACTAGAATTGGCAAGTGTTTAATGGCACTGTGTCGACGTGCACGTCGTTATAGTCACCCGTAGCTGTATATGATTGCTCACGATTCTTCGCTATCAAAAAACAACACAAAATAATAGCGTAAAACGTTCACGAATTTTTAACGAAATAAATTTTTTTAACAAACGCCGCTGAAGCGGCAAAATAAATTAGTTAGCAAAATAAATAGCAGAATTAAAGTAGAAGATAACAGGCAACAAATAACTTGAAATTTATGCAATATGATTCGAGTTTAATGACATAATCGTGAAAAGAGTATAGGTACATAACCCTGCCGGTTATAAATTTGCAAATGTAAACAGATTAAAAAGAAAATTTATTAAAATATTATCTACGTGTGAAAATGTATTCACTTACTTTTTTAATGTGTGGATTATTTCTAATAGATTTCAGTAAGTTAAATTGTTTACAAAAAGTAATTTTTCAAATGTGTTATATGGATGTTGTGGTTGTACCGTGCTTTATTGATCAGCGATCAATGTTTATTATTCAGTAAAGATATATTCTATGCATTTAAATTTTTAATTACTAAACTTTCTACAATTTACTAAATTACTAAACTTGCCACAATTAGTACTTTCCTAAATTGTAATGCTATATACCTAACCGAGATTAATTGAATACAAATTCATCTAATATGAATTGTAAATCTGTAGTCTCGCGAGTATCTGTAACTTTGCTCTCTACAGCGATATGCAATTCCCAATGAAGGCTTTGAACCGTTCGAGCTATGCAGCCGGACATCTGAATTTATTTCATGTACAGCCGACCGGATTTTATAGTTAATCCGCCTATTTTTTTTTTTTTTGCCGGATTTCGGGCAAATGGCGGGCCGCAATCGTGCCGGGAGTAACGGGTGTTCGGCTATCACGCATGCGGCATTATTGCGATTTAATGGTACCGTCGGCAAGCGCGATCGTTTATTATGCCACACGCTACGTGTTGCTGCTTGCTGTGCCGTCGCCTATCTCGTCGGTCGCGCCTGTAAAAGCAACGGGTTATGGAGTAATAACTCGACGCTATATGACGCCGCGCCGCCCGTGCAGCGACGTATCCCCGGTAAGCCAAACAAGGCAAGCCGTCGCGACGCCTACGTTCGCACAAGCGCCCGCCCGCGCCGTCGCGGGGGTGGCTCTTGGTCTCTCGGCCTCTTCTCGCATAAACGCCAGTCTATCTGATGTCCCTCGCGCGCCATTTAACATTTAATGGACGGTACGCTGTCCGAAAAGTGCCGTTTATCATCCCGGCAGGTTCCAACGCGGCTGCCGCGCCGGAAGACAATGGCACGTAACTACTGATCGACGATATAACGGGGCGACTACGTGAGAAAAAAATATGTATACGGCACAATCGCGATGACTTTTAGGAGTGCCTATACAATGTTGAAAGATTCGAAATTTACCTCGACAGGAATGACGTTCTGAATTTTCGTTACGATCCGAGAAGCATTTCATTATGAGAACATCAATCAACCGTGAAATATCTTTAAATCAAGTGAAAATCTAGTAGCCCGAATTTAGAAATTTAATTTTACGCCAAGAGAATTCCATTTAATATACCAGTCGACTTTTCCTATTACCTACAAAATTATATTATCCTATTACAAATTATATTATTAACGAATCTCACGTGCTATTAAAAATTATCGAGAGTTGCGAAATCTCAACTCGAGCCGAAGTAGAAATACTGATCCTCTGGCAAATTGTGTGCCTCACCAGGAAGCTTAATTGACTTTACAACGTTCAGTGAATCGACACTGCGTGAATGTGCGTGCGGCACAATACACCGCGGACACGACAGACGCCGCCGCGGCCGGTGGGCCATCGATGAGGGCGAAATGACGGCGCGGGCGGCTATAATACACGGACCGTCGCTATATTTCGACGGTCCTCCTTTCGCTCTCTCCGCACGAGCACCCTCGTTAAGCGTCTACGTGTTCGCGATTCTCAATCGGCTGATCCTGGCATACCGACATTATTTTTCGACGGTTGATCGGTCACGGTTTCATCGGACTCCACCTTTAATCTCCCCCCTTTCATGGTATTATATCCTCGCGAGTTTTAAAGGGCGCGAGAAGTGTACGTCACGACCGGTCACGACGCCCACGTAAGATTCATTATCTTATACGTCACGATCTTCCCCCCCCCCCCCCCATGATTTATGTGCAATCACAATGGTACCTAACACACCCTTGATATCGATTTTTTGATGCTCTTTCTCTCCGAAGAAGAATCACTGCGTAATGAAAAAAGAAAACGATGGATATCGGAAAAATCCGCGACTCACCTCGTACCGCGCACACCCACACGTACAACACACACATACACGCACACGCGCAGAGTCACGTGCGTGCACACGTCTAGCCACCGTGTGCTATCGCGGCCTCCGTTAGATGTACGTGCCCGCGACTGCCAAGAGTCACAAGAAGAGACCGGCGAAAAGCGGAGCGGCCGGGCTAGGCAGCTATGTACGTCACGTCTGGGTTCTGGATTACATTTATATCCCCATGCCTCCTCGTGCCCGGTGAGCCCAGGGGGCCGATGCGCCAATACGTGCCTATAATCTTCCGCCTCATACTCTTTCACTCACTCACTCGCTCGATCGGCGAAAGCCCCTCTCTCCATCCTCCCACCTATGGAGTATGGACCCACACACGGGTCCGTCCGCTATCTGCACCTAAATCGTCCGTGTGGCCGTGCACGCACACACACATGCGAATCTTTACACGTCCGTGTGTACACGCGTGCATAAAAGACTATCTACGAGGTATACGAGCATGTACGAGTAGTCTCGGGCAATTGCTGGCGAATAGTAACTCACGCTTCACGATGGTGACTACGTTGCCGGTAGTAGATCTCTCAGCTATTACACCTGCGGGACATTTTATTTTTGAACGATGTCTCGGTCATGACTCGGGAATCCTTATCCGGCGATTTCGTGGTATTCCGGCGATGTAGTAACGCAGAAAAACGAAAAAGGAAACGCGTTGATGACGTCAATACTATGGAGAAAGCTCGATGGAACTTCAAAGTCTTCGTTAAGTTGTTTACGATGGGTGTTACGAGTTTGATGGGGAAATTCCGGCTTTTATTCATGGTCGCATTGTGTTTCGAAGGACCGAATGCCGCGGAAGCTCGTTCGAAAATACACTACGTTCGTTGCAATCAGGAATATATTTAAAAATTCTTTATTTCCATAAGGAAAACTCTATTAAACCTTCTTCAATAGCGTTTATCAAGCTTTAATTTAAAAACGATATTATTGTTGTTTATGCTATAATTATACAATAGTTGATGCAATTTTATATGATGTTTACTAATATCAGCATTGATTTCGTTTTGAGTTCCTCCAATAGTATTTAATCGCTTTAATCGGACTGAAACGACAAACGTTCTTCGTTAGAAACAATATCAGGCGTTTTCAAGGTACAACTTTTTATGGAGTGCCTTGTATGTACAAGACACTTCATAAAAAGTTTCTCGATCTCTCTTATGTAAGAGAGATCGAGAAACATGATATGCGCTTCGGATGACATCCGAACGTGAAAGTATCCAGTATCGATAAGCCTCGAGAAAAAAAATTATTCTCCAGCTTCCTTTTCTGAAAGTCCGACTCGTATATATTCATCGGTTGTCCTTTCGCTCTTACCTTTTTCCCCCCCTCTTTATCCCATACAGAGGTGATTTACGAGGAAGACTTAACACAAGCTGGTTTGTTTTTATCAATAGTTAATTCGCAATTTACATCCGTTTAAATATTCATACCGCCGTCGCCGCGAAAACCCGGAGCTTTCGGTCCCCCGCATACTTATTCGCGAATCCTCGGCGCGCTCCCCCTTTCTCTCTTTCGCACTCTCCCTCTTTAACCTCCGCGTTATATCTCTATTCTTCTCCGTCTCTCTCTTTCTCTCCTACTTTTTCTCACCTTCAACGCTCCCATAGAAAGCGACAAAACCCGGCAGAATACGTTCGAATGCTTCTGCAAACCGAAACCTCCCACGCATTAAATTCTAAAGCTGCTTTCTACTTTCGTGACCTACCCTCTTTCTCGCGCGCGATGACTTTGCGAACGAGCTTCCTGTGTCGTCAAACTTTGTCCCGGAAACATTGTGATTGCGGTTACATCGACGCGACGTTGTGATCACTGTCAGCGTGTGTGTTAAAAAAGGAACGAAAAATACATAGTGACAGCTTTGGACATTATAATGTAAGCGTAATTAATTAAGCTCGATGTTAGCACGGTGATTCAGATTAAATTTGCTTGCCACATACTGAACCTGGGTAGGACCTGGTTAATTATGCGAGTGTACTTCATTGCTGGGACTATATGACAGAAATACTGCGTAAACATTTTTAATTTACAATGAATGACATGTGTAGAATTAATTAGCAAAAAAGTTGCGGTGCTTTTAGTAAAATGCGGTCTGACATGTTTAATGGAGAGATATTAAGCCAAAAATATAATTATTAAAATACAAAAAAAGTATACTTTTATGCATAAAATATATACTTACACAAGAGGATCCGAGATTCGCAGATCAATTTAAGAAACATGTTTTTAATCTTTTAATCTGACTTAGAGATTTTTAGTTAACAGCGTTCTAACGAAACATGTAATATATTTCTGCAGGTACACGTACTACACGTTTTATAGCATTCACGAGAAGAGGGATCCAATTTTGTAAGTAAACACATATATCGCACTGAATGAATAATTTCTGGAAATAAAGTGCACATCCTCTGGTTGAAAACAATTCTCATTCAACACATTTGATAATTCGCCTGTATTTAATAAAATGTTGACGTGTAAAAGTCCTCGCGACTAGTCCGCGCGTCTAGCCCGACCAAACTTTTCTCTCAACTTGATATTGCTGGCGCGTCCGCAGAACAATGCGCAGTGTGTAACCAAAGTTACCGAAACGCGTTGCTAAAGCTCTCTCTCTCTCTCTCTCTTTCATTCTTTCTGAAAATCGAGACTCGATGTCAAATTTGCAAAAGTACCATCCACGTCTCGGCTAAAACTTTGTTTTTATTCCGTTCTCAAGGCAGAATATATGCGGCATATACCGGCGGGGCCGACCTCTCTCGGTTCACGGAACCATCCTCTTTCCGAAACTTGTCAGTACGCACGCATATTTGCGTGTTTTATTCATGAAATACGACTGTCTATCGTATCGGCGTGATAAGATCCGGAAATTGCATGTACGATGTTCCACCGCGTAATCTTGTCGCCTTCGAAACGAGGCTCCCTGCAACGAAACGACGCAAACGCGACGTGTAGAATTTATCTGGCCTTGATATGACTGCTTCTCCACGACGGAAAGTTAGCTATTTTCCGCCAGATACTGAGACCGAAGCTATATGGAGTATCTCTGGCGTCCCTCGTGCTCCTCAAGTCTTTCCCAAATATAAAATGGAAGCATTAATAATTTACGAAGATATTGAGAAAAAGGTGTTCAACGTTTTAAAAATTAATTGTTGAATAAATGTGAAGCCAGTACAAATAAAGTTAACAATTTTTCTTATTATATAATATTACTTTTTTGTTATGTAATATATTACTTATTGTTAAATACTGTTAAAATTTTAGTAGGTATCACGTAAAATTGCTGCTAATAAAAATATATATCCCACATAGCTTGTCTTACGTTTTAATTGGCAGCTCATTAAGAGAAATGCACGAATTATAAAGAACGATTAAAAAATTGCTACATTTTAAATATATTTAATCTCTTAATTTGCGACAGAGTTCTTGGACAATTTTTCCTGAGCACCTTTGTGATAAATCGGAAATAGTGAGCAGTCGTAACGGGGAATCACGAACATTTTGATTATTATGGTTATCACACGCGTCACAATGCAGCTCAACTGTGCGGCACGTGGACTGTAAACACCGGCTGGCAGCGTTATACGATCGCTGCAGGTGCAAGTTAAATGCGCGTCAATGCGTTCGGTTAAAGCTTATGAAGTTTGTGCTTCGTCATCGATGGCGACCTGGACGATTTCCACGAAATGTTCGAGATTAATAGTTGATAGGGCCACGAGAATTATCAAACTCTCGATTTTGAGAGGTTTTAGGCTTGTTCATTTTCTATATTGTAACAGTACCAGACATCGATATTGATTCTTAATACTAACAGTAATTATACTATATTAGAAATCGATGTCGATTCTCATTATTGCAACATATCGTTTCGATGATGACTGACACCCCCCCCCCCCTCCCCTCCGAACGCACTACTTCTGCCGGTAGAATTTCGGTACGGACATGGTACCGAAAGTCTACCGGCAGTATATTATTTCAGTATTATTATCCAATATTAAATAAATAATCTTTATTCACGGGAAGAACCCTTTAGTATATACAACAAGAGAAACAATGTAGTTTACAAAATTTAAAAAGAAATAGGTATAAAAAGAGCGAATTAAAACAATAATGTATATATTAAGAGAGTAAGCGAATGAGTTTCAGTTTAAAAGTAGACGCACTGCCATTAAAAGAATCAATTACATTAGTATAATTCTTTGCCGAGATCACCATCCTATTCAAGCAATATTGATCCGTATATCAGGCCAGTACCATAAATATTGTTCTTTTCTACTGATTCAGTATTGGGCCAAAAAACTGAAATATGAAACTCAAGATCTTCTTCGGTACAAGATCGGTACCTCGTCAATATCCAATACTAGGCTAATGTATATGAAATTTCTACATAAGTTTCTCTATTTTTCACAAAATATTTATTTACAATTGAATAATGATGAACTGATTACAACAATTTTTTATTATGTAACTTTCGTGAAAAAGGCTTAAATAATTTACGTCTTGGCCAAGAAAGAAGACGCTCAAATTATTATTAACGGATTATTGCGATGAATATTACCACATGCCTCAGTGTGGTCGAATTGGGACGACGCCTACACGGAGAGCGGGAGGTTTTAGGTTCAAACCCTGGCTGGGGTAATATTTTTCGCAATAAATTCTTTAATATTATAAGTTGAATCGTTTCGCTATTCCAACAGGGGCTGTGTTTTTAAGTCTGACAAATCTAGTCGGCGCACAGTTTTCAAGAGTTGGAGGTAAAAATTTATTTAACTAAAGGGAAAAGAAAGGATAATATGTGTATCACACAATAAAATAATATTAGGCTATTAAGATTCAAGCTTGGACCGTTATGGCGATTATTCTAATTTAATTTGATTAAATAATTTAATTCGTAAAATGTTTAAATATAATTAAATAACAATTTGTGATATTTTATCGTGATAGCTTTCCTTTTACGCGTCTCACGTAAATTGAAAATTTTTACGATCTCAGCAAAACAATCCGCTCTTTGATATAATGTTGATTGGTACATAATTGGCATCAATCAACAACGCATACTTGGACGACGTATATGTTTATACATATACGTCGACCGCGCGGACAATGTCACGCTCTCGTGTCCTCGCCGCTAATGACTCATTATCACGAGCAATCGCCCCCTTATACACGGCGTCGCGTCGTCGCTCTCGTCTCCTATCACGTTAAAGCGCCCTTGTCGAGCCTATCTTTCGCCCTATACCTGCACATACGCGTCCGCTGCATACATATTCAATCCGTCATGCGATCAATTGTTAATCAATTAATTAACAGCGCGAGCGGTGCTTTAATGACAGCGCGCGATACTGCCACGCCTCACGAGACTCATTTAAGCACTCTGTTCATTATCCGCGCAACGTAAACGCGCGTAATTCCCCGGTAACGATCACAATGGAAAATACTCGCGATTCCTGCCAAGATTAGATATTAATCTAGAATTTCTAAAAATCGAGCTAATTAATAAAATGTGTTCTAAAAATAATTTACAATCTGTATGAAGACTATAATATAATACTCTTGTGACGTAATTATGTCCAAATATCATTACGTTTAAGAACATTTTTTTACGTTTATAATTACGATAGCTCATATCTTACTTCTTAAACGAGCCTTATTCTCATAAATTTACAATGTAAACTGGTTGATTCTTCTACATTGGCGAAGATTCTGGCATTAGTTTGCATGTAATAATTTACATCTCTCTCTCTCTCTTTATTAATCTGCCAGCCGATTAGCTAATTAGATATATCGCACAATTAGCTGATCAAATTATGATGCGTTCCGCACACGGCGCTCCCACGGTCTTCAGCATCCTGTTTAAAATCGAATCGAATTGAAGAAAGACCGTCGTTTAATAGCGCTCTCCAAAGGTCAATCGGATAGAACGGACGCAAGAAGCGTCCCACGGCGAGTCTTTCGCGGTAAAACGCTTTTTCCCCTAAGTACGAAAGCCGGCGCCGCGTGTACACGTACACGCGGCTGTATCCCGGAAGGTTAAGCCGCGGATAGAAACTCGGCGATGGTCGTTTTTCCTCTCGCGACCTCGGAAAAACGCTCCCGGGGAAAATAAGGCCGCGCGCGGCGCCTAACCCGGTAACGGATTAAAACGGGAGCCCCCGTAAAGCGCGTGCCTGTAAAACATTCCCCTCCGGGTTCCGCTCCCTCATCCCCTTCCTCGGCCCGTCAGCTCCTACGTCCGCGTGTTGATATATCTCGAGTTTGTAGTTTGCGCTATACCGCGCTACTAAAAATCCCTTATTCCTAACTGTGTCGCGAGCATACAGCAGGGAAGGTAAGAGAGCCAGGGGTTGCTGGGTCAGACGAAACGCGCGGAAGGGGTCATCGCGCGCGCACCATCTGCACCCTTCCCACGGCTTTAGCCCATAGCGCCAGCTAGACCAACAATAAGCTGATAATTGAGCTTTTGAATAATTCCAGCTATTTAATCCGGGGTTTAATAAAGCTTCGCTCTCTCTCTCTCTCTCTCTCTCTCTCTCTCTGCCTCTCTCCGCCCGTCCCGCCTCGCTCCCTGCGCGCGAGCGCCCGCGCCGTTTCGAAACACCCGTGAATTTCATTAGAGGCTCATCAGCGAGGGCTTGCGACATTAATGCGAGCAATTTCGTCGCAGCCTTTTTTCCCCTCTCGCGGCCGAAAGAGGCCGCGCGTATAGGCAAGCAATTCGAGAAAAGCCTGCAGGTAGAGAAAGCGCCTTCCGCTTCGGCTGTAAAGAGTCGGCGTGCACGGAGCACACGTTTTGTTAGGGAAATTTCCCAAGAGCGCATTTTGTATATGGCAAACATTAACGCAGAGACCTAGGTATGTATAAATACAAAAAAATGTTCTGAGGTAGTTTATAACATTTGGTATTTTTTTCTCCTTGATATTAAATACGAGGTAATCAAATTTCGTGCGCGTTACGTTCAGCAAACGCAGAAAAATTGCTATTTTTCTGTTACTTTTTCGATCCCGTTATGTTGCGTTAACGTTTATATTTAGGGTATCGATGCCGCGTACCGATACCGGTCTACGCGAGGACGAGTGTTTAGTATCGCAGGGGTTCTTTCATCGGTAGATTAGTTAATTTCGGTACCGCTCTGCCCGTGGTCCCCGGATCCCCGATGTAATTAGCTGTACAATAGGAAACAACAGTTCCCCGTGCTCTCTATCGCATCGACGATGTAACGTCTAAACCAATCTCCGGCAGCAGACAATTATTACACCCGCATTTCGTACGTAATCCCCCTTCTCACCTCCCCGGAGGCTGTGTTGCGGACAAAAGTATTCCCCGAGGTTAATACAAACTGCATTAGGCGAGTGCCAGCCGCATGTACCTCAACGATCAGTTGACAAACGGTCAGTTTCAATGATCAAAACGCGTTCACTTAAGAAGCGTTTATCGTTCGACGCTCCTTTTCGTCGGCTTTGACACTTCCGAAACGATTCCATCGAACTTCTTTTTAAGGACATAATTATTATATGCTGATCGATTTTCTTTTTAAGAATATAATTATTATATGCTGACCCAGACAAAGTGACATAAATATATAAAGATTTTACGTAAAATCTACTTATAAAAATGCTACATTTACAAAGTTATTTATTTACGAGGTTCTAAAAAAGTAGGTAACAAAAATGCAGTAACTTTCTTTTCTTATGTGTATCACGTTAAAAAAAAAAAAAAAGAAAAATAATTTTTTATATATAACTTTTGTTTTTTTAGATAAATATAATTATTATAAAAGCAATTTTCTGTTACGTATCTTTTTCTTTTGACACAAACTATTTTTAAATTAAATATTTAAATCTTTTGAAAAGTAATTTTTTGGATACATACATATAGAACTAAAATGACATAAATTATGATGCAAGTATTAGAGTAAATTATTAATTATTTTGATTGTTAAATATTATTATCTCAATTAGTAATTAGTGACAATATCATCTTACACTTTGTTGATTAGACACTGCTAATGTAATCATCAAAAATATTTAATTAATCAGCTGGTATATAATCACTGGAATACAATCTATTAACAGGCGATTCTAATAACAGGTAATTTAATAATACCACAAATCAGTAATTATCCAAACCAGGAACCCGATCAAAATTATGAATGGGTAAATTATAGAGTGGGTTATCTGCGAAACCTTGTCCCTCGCAAATTTCTATTAGTAACATAAAAGGAAATATCACTACGTTTCATTATTCCGCGGAAGAACAATTTGCGGAAATTCTATCAAAAGAAAGATTTCTCGATCATTTTAATCGATTTAAGAAGAACAGATTTTAAGTATAAATTTTGAAATTAAAGCGTGTTTAACAAATCGGAGATTAGTAAAAATATTAAATAATGCAAATAATCGAGAGCAAATAAACGCGCGCTGTTACAACCCCGATCATGAGTATCTTACCGGGATAACTTCAACATTAATTCTACAACATCGTTTACTCTCAAATATCAACAGATATCGCGGCGTTGATCCTTCTGATCCAGCGCTGTCTTAAACGATGAGCTCGAGCTCACGCTTGCTAAACATCGTGGATCGGTAATAGAAGCCACTTCCTCGAGTAGTCGCGGTCAGTTTATGTAGAGAGAGAGAGAGAGACTTCATGCTTCCGTGGACAGAGCATACACGCATACATTTTGACGCGTACACGATGCGCGCATACGTAGGGCGTACGCCCCCGTTCTGACGTGATCGTGTATAGGGGTAACACAATCGATCAACACAATGCCGTTGTCCAATACCGATATGTTTAGGCATCAAAGGGAATTCCCACCTTGTGACACACAGGGCTGATGCCCTCGGTAGACTCCTTGACTGTTGGCATAGTTAAAATGTCATCGTGGATGCGGTTACCGGAGCGTCGCAGTATGGGGGCTCCGCTTTTGATCATTTCCGCTTATTGTCGGTTTGTCGAATTGCAGATACGCGGCGATACCGAAACGATCCCGCAGGTTGTTCCTTTGGCAATCTCGACGGTCCGCCAATTATAGGATAATGCTCAAGATGAAACAGACCCGATGCGTGCACATTCTTGATGACGGTCTTAATCCGAGATCTCTCTCATTCTAGATCTAATACAGGATAATGCTCAAGATGAAACAGACCCGATGCGTGCACATTCTTGATGATGGTCTCAATCTGAGATCTCTCTCATCTCAGATCTAAAATGTCGACTATCGTAACAAATGCGATAATATACTACGATCAATTCACAATTCGGGTCAAGCAGGACAGTCGAAAGTTGATGGAGTTAATGGAACGTATTAATGCAACAATATAGCGCAACATAGTTACATTGTTCAATAATAAAATATAAAGTGCACTAAAAGCAAAAATTTTCTAGAGTGTCTTTAGGAGAGTAAAAGGGAAGGAAGATGGAGATTCTATTCCCTCCTCTGCTGTCGTTCGTCCTCGGTAGGAAATATAAGATTCATGAGATGCTCCGTGCAAGAATACAATTTTTATGAACTAAGAGAGCAAGAGCTTGCATTTATATCAACGTTCTATTTCATTTTTTTTCTACTTTCGTATCTGTCAATCACGAATAATTAATATTTAAAAAAACGAGGTAAAGTTGCCGATAGCACATGTTCGGAATATATAATGCACGGTCAAAGTCTGTTATAGACGAATCATCTTTTATTTTGTTAAAGATTTTTTTATTTGATTATACGTCACATTTGACACATAAAAATAATATTTAATATAATAAAAATAATATTTAAAATAATAGTCATATAAAATATAAAGCAAAAATAGTAAAATGTAAAGCAAAAACAAAAAAGCGTATGCAAGAATTAAATAACATCGAATAATTAAATCGTAGATAAAATAAAGATATACTAATTCTTATATAAATTTGAGGCACCGTTTATCATTACTCAAAAAATTGCATGTTAAAATAAATACTTTTAGGTACAAAAATTCTTTTATTTAAAGTTTTACTTCATTATAGAGTACAATAATTCATTAATCCCTTTAATTAGATGGTAATAATCCGCTACATCAGTTTCACACTTTTCTCTATAAGGTTATTTGTTGAACAATTAGTTAAACAAATGTTATTTATGATTTATTGCTTTTTAATGGCTAATCCGTCAAATTTATTTGACATTCATCGCTCCAAGCCCTTTTAATTTCAAATTAATGATTTACAAGAATAAATTCTTTAAATTAACTGTTAAATTAATAATTGAATGAGGAGTTTAGATATTTGTACGGCATAACACATATAAGTACATATACGTCGCTCTGATTTCACGAACGACTTTTTCCAGTCTGATATCAAGGGCTGAAATGTTACATCTTTTTGCCATTGTTGCATCTTGCCGCCGCAATGAAACGGCGGGGATGGGAAGTGGAGGTACGGCAGTTGTCACTTATTCTCGATAATGCCACTGCGTCGTATCACCCTTTTAATGCAATGCTCGCCCATAGTAAAGTTTATCCACAGCAACGTGGGAAATTACTAACTTCTTGCTTGCTCTGGTAATTCTCGTCGCGCGTCCCCGTTCCTATTCGCGATCTTCTCCTTATTCGTCTCCTAGGCGCTCCTTTCCCCCTTTTATCGCGGAGCCGCGTCTTCGTCGGTTTGCGAGCTTGCCGAATAAGAACAACTTAACCCCCGTGTAACTTGACGGCGACCGTGGAACATTAAGCTCGCTCTATATACGCTACACACGCGCGCACATTATACTGTGCGCATTAGTATTAGTACATATTTTATATGTGTCCGCGTACAGCATTTCACGCCCACGCGTGTCAGTGCTGTATATATTTTAACATTCCTCTTTTTCTCTCTCCCTCCCTCTTCCTGTCCCCCCTTCTCTCTCTCCCTCTTTCCTTCTTTCCCTCTTTCTCTCTCTCTCTCTTTCTATCGACCGATCGACGCCGATACATCCTTTATGATTATCGGGCCATGATTATTTCAGCCGTTTAATTGATATAAACACCGAGCCGATAATTATTAATTTCATGAAATATTACTGCTCCATGTACGTCCGCTTTAAATGCCCAGCCGTCCGCGAATGGAACTGATAATTGTCCAGCTCGGAGCGTCGTAATTACGTTACAAATACAGTTCCGAATTTCTATGATGTTGGGCTTACAAAAAAAATAACCATTATTTTTTAAATAAATTTCTATTGAATCCATATTTTTGTCACAAAGTCAGCTGAATAGAGCATTTTAATTTTGTTTTTATTTTCATCGATGTAACACTTCGTGGCTGCAGGTATAGCAACAATTTTATATATTACATATATGATATTTCCTTTTTACATAGAACTGTGTGTATAAAAATACACGTATACTGTTTTTATAAAAGTGAGAAGAAACTCTGTTTTCGTTTACTTGATTTCAAGTATCATAAAGAATCGTGTTGCGTATGTAGACAAAAATATGGATTTCTCCTTTTGATCAAGAACAAGTAAGAAGTTAGTAAATTATTATGAATGTAGAAAAAGATATGTAAACATTTTTCCCGCTCCCTTGTCGATATAGAGAGTATATACATTTCACATCTGACTCCACTTTGACTTGCCAATCGAATTTCAATTTGATTAGGTATTCGGTATCTCGGTAGGGAATGTAGGGATATATTCCGGCGGTCGTTTTGCTATTCAATGCCATCGAGTATAAACGCGTGTATCGGCGCTTAACGACATAATTCACGCGGTCTCTCGACGTCCCGAAATGTAGCCCCCGATTTATTCCGATCGCGCGGTTTATCATGCGATGTATTGCATTCGGTCCGCCATGTCTGACGCTCGTGTTATTGCTAACGCGCCATTTGAGATGAGACACCGTTCCGCGAGAACGTCATGCCATTTGCAGCCATACCGCTGTGTGTCACGCGACGCCATCAGCGAAATAGATATAAATATAGTCGCGATGTACGGAGGAGAGGATGGCGGGGGGCGACGCTGTCTCTCAGAACGTCTCGAAGAGGGTGCGTGAGTCGTGACGGCGCGTGACGATGCGATGGGGGTGGGGAGGGGGCACGACGAAGAAAAGGACGACCGCCCAGAGGACCCGGGTCGACACGAATTTTGCATCCTCCCTTATGAATATGTTATCAGGACGTCTCTTGATGGGTTCTCGCTCGCGCCGGTCACGCGCGGACATATTTACTGTCAATATTTGCTCGCTCCTGTGATCTCTCCGGGAGGGGCACCCACCGCCCGGGGTTGAAATCTCGCATTTGCGCGCCGCGCGAAACGCACGTATCCCCGGCGCGATCAGCGCGATGAGCCACGCGGGACGCGTCGCACACACGCTCCCGTCATCCGACAATCCGCGCGCGTGTCTCTCGCCCCGATTTTATTATCCGAAGCTCCGGGTGGGACGGGGGGACGAGGGGGCGGGGGGTAACGTCGGTATCCGGAATATTTCGCATGGAAAGCAGGTACACGCTTGGTATATTTGACTGTATACCAAAGGCATCGTAAGTATATATCTGTAACGCGGATTTGCGATACATTCTACGCAAGAGAATATATAAACCGCGGGCGCATTAAATTTCAACGTATTCGCGGCATCGCCCGGTTGATATTTCGTGTATATTGCGAACTCGCAGTTTAGCAATGTGTTCCCCGCCAGTGATGCCTGGGTACACTCAGAAAATTCCTCAAAGTTTGTACTCTTACCGCATATATACATATGTATATATATATAATATATACATACATTACATAAAGCAGTCACAAGTCAAATATATTTATAGATCTCGCGCGCGCGCGCGTAAAGTAGCGCGAGTCGCGGTTAAAGCGACGTGTTTGACGGTAGAAATACCGTAGAACTGCACTTGACACCTGTGCCCCGAATTCGGGATTTTCCTCCGCCCCTCGTCCGGCAGGCGACCACCCTTCTCCTCGTCCGTTCTCCATCTCCCGCTCCTCCACGCTGCACCCTCTTGTCAACCCAACGCGGCTGGCCCGTCCACCTTCCCCCCCCCCCCCCCCAACCCCCACCCCACCCCGACGTTCACCCCGTTCGCCACTTTGATTCCTGCAACTGGCCTTCTGCAAAATTACCTACCTACGGCGAACTCGCGTTGAGGTTTTGCGGTGCGGGCCGGGCCGGGCGCGCGGTATACGGCATATCAACGTTACTGCTGCAACGATACCGACGGTTTGCCGTGTATTTGCGCGCGTGCGGCCGACCCGGCCCAATTTTACATGCAATTTCGCGGCGGCGGACGCGGCGGGATCCGCCGGGGACGCCGAGGTTTTTAATTATATCTACCCGGTCGGGTATATCTACTCGGGGTGGGATATTAACCGGAAATCACTCCGGCCGCTCCGCAGCGGGCCACTGCTATCGACATTGTGTACCTATGCCCCGCGTGCCCCGGCAGGGCTGGGAAAGGGCGCAGAGACAGATACGGAACAAAAATGGAGCTATCAGGGCAATCGTTACGAATTGTCGCATGCGTTTCGGGGAGATAATCCGAGCGATCGGAATATTTTGATGCGAGCGCGTTAATCGTTATTGGAGTTTTTTACTTTTATTATACTCGCAGAGCGAAAGTCATACGCGTGGACAATTTGGAAAAAAATAACCGATAGAACGATTACGTCACGGGGGAGTCTAAAGTACGTATTTCTTGTAATCAAAGCAATATTTAGCTCTTTTCATTCCTTTTTTGAACGGTAAATTAATATTGTCTATTCAGTTAACGTTCCGCCGTCACCTGAAAGTGAAATTTTACAAATAGATCAAGTTTTTGTTATTGTGTGTGTGTGTGTTTTAGGAATATGTATCTCTTTTCTCATATTTATTACTTTCATTACATTATTTCTGTCATTTTGTCCTACGCATTTTCTTTTTATTGCTGCTTGTATACATTGATAAAACAGAAAATTAATAATATTGAAATACTATAATTGTTTATATCATACATATTAAACAGGAATATTTGTTTGTACATCCACGTAATGTAAAATGTTACGGGGAAACTTAATTATTTCGGGTACTCGCGAACGGCATCAGGCGCAGATGACCGTTTTGCAAAAGTACGTTCTCAGTGTTGTGATTTATCATCGTGTCCGTCTGCCGCATACACTCCCCGCGAATGTCATTAAGCGCGGATGATATCGAGACCTCAGCGTGGCTATCGTTACCGAACGCGGAACGTTTCCATTAAGTGCATCGCGAAATGAATGCGGGCGCGCGAGCGATGAGAATGTGGGGCTCTCGCCCCAAATCGTATTTCTGTCATTAACATGGGCAATTTTAAAGGAGATACCGGAATGCAAAAAGCGCACAGTCCTTCAGCGAATAATAATTCTCGCGTGAGACTCGCGCGCGACCCCTTTTCGGACGGAAATACGACGGGAGCTGCTGCGAACAGCAGAGCATAACGCTCGAAAGCAGCGAGGAACATTTTATCTTTGAAGTCCAGCTTTCGCCACAGATTCGAAACGACGGAAATTTATATATCGCGATTCATATAAAATTCCTCCCCGAAGAAGTTTCAATTCGCTCGATCACATCGCGTCGCATCGGCCGCGGGGGCGCGGCGTATAAACAATTATCGCTAAATACGCAAAAGTATATCGATGCGAAGCACACATGCTGTTACCCGATGATTAATATCGGTGACAAAAAATGCATCCACTCGGACGAAGCGACAAGCGAGCACTCAAGCTGCCACTACTCGGCTTCAACGGTGTGTCATAGATCCCGACAGTGGCATGTATGTGGCTCGCTCGCCCGAGAGAGACCCTCCTCGAACGTCGCTGCTATCGACAGATATTGACCGAAGTGCGCGAAGAAAAAATATTTCCGACGTTCTCGTGCGCGCTTCTTTCCACTTCACACACGCACCCCGCAAATGATGTCCACTCGTCCACCGGCCGCTCGAATCGCGTCCGCTTTTATATACGTGCCACGCGCGCGTCCGCCGGCGACCGAGAACCGACGACACATCAAACGCAGCCCGGGAAGAAATACGCCCCGCGAGTGCGATTTGTGTTGTCGCGTTCTCCACCGAGAGGATTTCCCATCACGACGGCGAAAAGGGGTAGATCGTTAAAGACGTTTGTGAAAACGACTCTCGTGCGGTGAGCGGCGCTTTCCATTTGCATCAATTCATCAAATATCATTAAACTACAAAATTGTACTACACACTTGTTAAAGCTAATAGCTTCAATTCTTTTCGAAAGCACTGTACCTAAAAACTAAATTGCTTTTATAGTATTAGTTTGATATATCTACTTCGTTCTTTCTATATTTTTAAATCGCGATATAAAAATATAAATAATAACAAAACGTAAAAATATATAGAAATAATAAAAAGCAATAAAAGCGCGTGCGCGTGGAGTTGCTATTGAAAACCGAATAATGCAATTTATTTGGCAGCTATGGCCGCGCCGGAAAAGGATGGAATTAAGCGCAATATGCGCGCAAACTTCATTCGACGCTCGCAAAGTTTTGTCCCAGATTCATGGCGTGCTGTATGTACACGCGGTCGTATACGCGCGCGCGCGCGCGCTCGTTAAAAGTACGATTCGTTTCCATTAAGTGCACCGGGGGATGATCACCTCCGGGGAATTGCCCACCTAGCTACGTGTACGTGGGCGAATTAAGTCGTTAATGTCAAACACCTTGGCCGACGGTTGTCCGAAATTTTGGAAATTACGAAGTTTAGTTACACACCCGGGCGCCCGGCCCGGAGAATGGGAAGAGCTGATCCTCAGGAGCCTGCTTACGTATTCCGCTGATAATTAGATTTGACACCCGAATTTGCGGACGCACGTTTACCGTCCTGCAGGCAACGTGCACGCTCGTGCATTACTTCGGATTGTCCTTGTGAATGGCTGCGCGAAATTGTTGCCTTCCTGGACTTCACAGCAAGTGTACTTCCGCAAGTAATGCACAACATCAGCTTTGTTCTCTCGAACTAACCCAGGCTATTTTATATTAAAAATGCCTCTCGGAGATATTTCTTAAATGCGCGCAATGCACTTACGCAATCTTATTTGCAAATGGTATTTTGCTTTCTTTAAATTCTATTCAGCAAACTGACGTAACAAAATAAAATAGAATATGGATAAAGGATTGTCCGAATTCCACTGTTTCAACATTCGCATAGCGACTGAATGCGTTACAAATCTGTGAAATTGTCGCAGTGAACGAAATGTGAACAAAACACTTCATCTCAAAGTTTTCATTCCAAGAAACATTGATTACTTTAAATATCGTCCAAATTTAGTCGAAAATTTGTTTTTCATAATTCCAAACAAATATATAAATGTTAAATAGATTTCACTGGCTAATTAATGCTGCATTGATTAATTACCTTTCAGAGATAGAGCTTTCATCAACAAACATGCGACTCTGTAATATTCGCGTCTTTTCCCTCAATGAATCCTAGTGCTCGCGAATCATCTTGACATCATCTCAGCATATTTTTTATCTTATTTACAGAATCTATTCTTTTTACTTGAATCTGAGAATAAGAATTTTCCTACAAAAAATATATAATTAAATTTGGCAACAGTAGCTGCATGTAAATTGTTGGTGAAAAAAGTGTAAAACTGAAAATATTCTGTGCGAGACGGCAACTCTTGTTATCAGTAGTTTATTATTAGTAGTTGTCAGTGTATTTTTAATTGCATATATTTTTTTAATTACGGTTTTTTTTTAGCGTTGGCCACATGTCGCGCAGTTTTAAAATTGTTCGCGCGAGAAATTGTTGCCGTAAAAACATTTTCAACCACTTTATCGTAGTGCATATCAAAGTGCAATAATCATTATCATTATCACATAGCTTAGTTAATATTTAACAACATATATTTTGAGATTTACAATATTTATCATCAATTATTTTGGGATTTATAACATTTATTTATTTATTTATTTATTATTTTCTCGCGTTCAACTTTACTAAAAAGGGAGATATTTTGACTTTATATCGCGCAGCAAAAATTTAACAACGATGTAACGATATATCGCGAGATGTATGGTACGGTTACTGTGCGACGTGAATATATTTTTAAACGTATTTTTCATGCGACCACTTTTGGTCCCGTCGAAATTGGTAATTCCTTTGAGCCACACTCTTGGAAGCAGAAGTGGAAGGAACTACCCGGAACATTATCATTTATATGAAATCCTTTGCGCGTCCTTATGCATAGTCATTATCCAGTCGCTTTTTACCGCTATCCCTCCAGGAGGAGCTTGCAGGAGCGACGAAAACAAGAGTAGTTCGATACACGTACACGCGCGTGGAAAGGCGACGATCTTAATTAAAGGGCGCTGGCTGGCCCCTGCAATTTTATTCGGCATTAATTCGAGCCAAGTTCAATTACACGCGCTTTAAGGCGCTACCGGCTTTCCGCAGTTTAACGCTTACGAGCAAATTGATTAAAATGCTCGGCGAAAATTGTGTGCCAATTGACGCGAGAAAGGTCTGACTAAACCCTGGTAAAACAATAATACGAAATGAACAGTTATCATGTCTGTTCTTTTAAATAATCCGATTTTTGCGGATAATTTGCACAATTGTTCTCAACGACTTTTTACTATATTAAGAGACACGACAGTGTCTCGCGCCAAATCTAAGTAGGTACGCGACACGGGCAACGAGACAGAGAATGTATTTCTACCCGACCATCGAGTTGAGTACCTAAAGGTATGACTTTCGTATCTAAAAAACGGCTAAACTGATAAAATTTTTAATAGGCTCAATCGATTGCTTTTGGGAACATATTATATAATAAAAGTGTCGTTATTTTTTTTACACTGAATATTAAAAGAGACATTTTAATATATATGTTAAAATCGGATAATTACAATAATATTTAAGAAAAGTCATCATCTCGGTGTTCTATTGCAAATTAACATTTCAATACTCGCGTACACTCAAATACATCCCCTTCACCCTTATTTATCTTTATATACTTACGCTATTCACCTGAGCATCCCCCTCCAATCCACTCCAAATACCTCAATACAATCCGACACATTCCAACATAACTCAACACACCCTTACTCACCCAACATATCACCATCCACTCTCACTCCCCCACTCACACCCCCACTCCAAACACCTCAATACTCTCCGACACGCCTCAACATAGCCCAACACAACTTTATTCACCTAAACACATTATTATCCACTTTTACTCCCCCTACTCACACCCCCACTCCAAATACCTCAACATATCCTATCAACATAGCTCAACACACCCTTACGCACTCAAACACATTATTACCTATCTCTACTTCCGTGATCCACACCCCCCTACTCCAACACCTCAATATAATTCGATACATCTCAATATAGCCCAACACATCCTTGCCCGGTCAAACGCACCACTACCCACCGCCATGTACTTCCATCCATTCCAAACATCTCAATACACCCCGACACATCCCAACATAGCTCAAACAACCTTATTAATCCAATTATATGTATGTCATATTAAATAACTTATAAATCTGTATATTGTTAGTTGTTTACAGTTATATGTTATTGTATATCACATAAAATCATTACTTATGAGACGCTAAATACTACAAAATGCGTGATATTATCATAAAAATTATCTATAAAAAAAGATTAAAAAGCGCTAAGTGTCCGCACCCGTCAAAATAGTCATTATGCGAAACAAAGATACTTTAATCTATCTTTGCTATAAAAGTAGTTATACATATAAAAAATCTTGGCGCTGCAAAGATAAATGCATGCGAATGTTTTATGTAGAGAAAGGAAGCAGTCTCTCTATGTATGTACAGGTAAATTATCTTAAATTTACTTCACACATTTATATATCTATTCACATTTTAAATCAAATTCGCTCTTTGATCGGACAAACTTCACACACGCACATGTTTAGAAGTCTATCAGTGCCAAAAGTTTTTTTTAGACAAAATATTCCGTTATTTTAATAAGCATGATATATATAATAAAAGAATTAAATGTCATGGTAAACACAATTTTTTACGCTTAATATCAAGTTCATTTGCATTAAATATTTTATTATTCTACTTAAGTATTGTATGATAATAAAAGAATTAAATTTTATGATGTATAGGTATCAAATAAATGTATATAAACTCATGCTCAGTTGGCGCGACGTTTGATATCGCTATACTTTTCAAAAAAAGCAAAAATAGATTAAAATAACATTGTTCGCACAATAGTTATTTCAACGGGCGCGTTCTTTTTTAACTTAAAAAAATTTTTGGTGATATTATACACATATATAAAGAAATATTGCATATATGTAGGGGCTATATCTGTCTACGGGGGCTATGTGTCCACAGTACCTACTGCTATCTGTGGTGTTAAAAAAGGTAGATATTTCGGTAATTATCTAGATTAACGTACCCCTTTCCAAGACTTTGTCATTGACAATATTAAAGTCAAGATTATTGGAGGGGGGTTTGTTTTAATCTAAATAAAATTACCGAGATATATATCTCTTAACACATGAGATAACAGTACTGTGGACACATAGCCTCCTAGACAGATAGCCCCGGTCTCCCCTATTATATAAAGATACTTCATTTTACATAATAATAATAATATTCAGTTCTCGCAAATAAAATCCGTTCACGGAAAAGATCGTATTTGGCGAAACATAAATAAACTTGGGATATGTTTCTAAATATACTTCACGTGTGCATTTCAGTAAATATAAATATTTATAGTAAAATGTAAATATCGTCCATATTTTTCGGGACGCATGTGGAAAAACATTTAAATTGTGAATATGATATATAACATGATATAATGTTTCATTTAACAAAGGTATTTAGGGTAATACCAAAAATATTATCATGTTTTCGCAAAGATCAATATCAACCTCAAATTACATCGCGTCACATAAACAATTTTTCTGACGTGATGTAACATATTTACGGATAGTGGATACTCCCGTGGAGCGTGAAATATTCTCGAAACGCATCAGGCGCAATGCTTTATTACGGTATAACAGCCGGACGTAAGGATAAAACTTTTTCGCGAGCTTTTCTTTATTTAAGGCGACGGAGTGTACTTTCTTCTCGGGAGAGGCTTTAATGCAACACGTAAGTATGACGACGATTTACTTCCTTCCCCGTTATATTTTTCTGCCTCGAAAGACAAAGCGCCGGTGTGAAATCTGAATATCTGAGGGCACGAAGCACAGCGTTATACCTTATACTCGGCGGCGAACGTGGGGTTATTGCATATATAGGAGGGGGGTACGCGGTGCGCTTCATCATTCTCGATCTCGTATGTAAAGCGCATGTACGGGTTATACTTACACGGAATATCCGCCTGTAATACCGAGACTTCTGCGAGAGGGTACAAAGCGTCCCGCAACCCCCCGCGGACGAATAAGTGTATAATCTACGTAAAAACTTCGATTCGCGATCACGCGGGGTGCGCGCGCTCGGAGATAATTTCGGAGATAAAATTCGAGGAATGGGGAAATGCGATATTGCCCGCGGTGGATTCGCGATTGAACGAAATTTCGCGGTGAAAGAACGGATTTATCGCGCGCGCGGTCGACAGTCGGCATGGGCTCCTATTTCGCGGTAATTCGAGAACTTGGTCAAGCAACACCCGGCGTACGTTGAAGCGAAAATAAGAGAGAACCGAGCGAGGTAGCGCGCTTAAGGATAATAGATTCCCCACCGAATCCCCGCCGATGTCGGTTCTATTCAGAAATAGCGTTGTGTGTATAATGTTACGCGGATTAAATCTAATTTCGGTGGAAGCGTGGTATATTCTCGTGGAGCGCTTAAAATCGGAAAAATTATGAAACTCGCGAGAAATAAGTGGTGAAAGCGTATATTTTTATTTTTATTGATATACAACAATAACATACACACTTTCGCTTCATAGGAATATCTCCGGGTTTCCTATATTCGTCGATAACTTTCATCAAAATTAATCGATGTCATAATCGCGTAAAAATGCAAATGTATCCGCGTGCTATTTACCTGAGTAAACCACTCTCGAATGAGAATTGTCAGATCAAGTTTCAAAATATTCAAAATAATTTTAACGAGATATACGGAATTATATAAACAAAGAAAGTGTTGTTATATACTGTAAAGTGTAAAGTGCTGAATAACATTATTCGCAATAAAATGCATTCGCGCGAGCAGTGTTGATCTTCATCGAATTCACATGTGTATTATCGAAGATCGTTAGTTTCGATGACGTCGCTTTTCAATTCACGAAAATCACGAGTGAAAATTATAACGTCGGTTTTGACCACTGGTTGATTCGCCGTTTATATAGACCGACCCGGCCCGTCGCGTCGCGATGCGCGGCGCATGATGAAAAAAATCTCGCTATCGACCGCTCTCTCTCTCACGCATGCTACGCGAGGGAATAATCGAAGTGCCGCGCCGTAAAGGCGATTGGCAACGATACCTGGCCCTGGCGCGAGAAGGCGGAAGACGAGTGAATGCCAGTTTCGCTTGAATGCGAAAAAAGCTCAGAGAGCAAGTGAAGATAGAGGAAGGGGGAGGGGGAGTGGGAGACGATATTATTCAGATCCTTGGCAGAAGCCGCCGTCGGGAATACCGCAACCGCTTCAAACCGACCGGCCTCTTTAAGGTTCCCCAGGCTCGTTTCGCGACGACTTCTCAAACGCGGCGCAGTCTCCTGTACGCGGCGAACGAAAAAGAAAAAAAAAACCCCGAGCAAGTGCGATGCGGCTGCGATGCGGAGAGAACGCGGAGGAAGATGGGCAGGCGGGCGGGTAAAATGCTGGAGAGACTGCGGTGATATATAGATATATATGAACAGGATCCGTCGCGATTGGGGTGAGTCTTGCGCGACGAGGGAGCTTTCGCTAAGGAGAGACAGTGGCTCCCTGTGGTACACAGGAAGGATCCTTGAATCCATTACGGCGGAAGCGGAAGACGGTGTATCCGCGACGGATTCGCGCGGCGGACGGCGGTGCATCCCGTCAAATGGAATCGGACGGCTTGATCTGGTTACCCGTGTCGAGTGCCGTGCGAAGAGAGGATTATACACGATGAGGTCAATAATATACGACGTGGCGCTGTGCTTACGTCCGGTGACAAATTTAGAGCGTTTATCTTGATATGGACGTATATAGCCAATATATCCATTGTAAAGAAATATAAATGGATCGGATAATAAAAGTCGGGTATTTGAACGATAGTGCTTTCAATCTACTTTTAATTTATAATTAAAACTGCGCGTTATTTTAGGACACTTTACGTATAGAAAATTCCTGTCTAGGACATTCTATAATGTATAGTGTCCTAGATAGAAATTTTCGATTTGCAACGTATGTCAATCTTGTAACTTACAATTCCGAGCAAAGGAGAGAATTAATTAAAAATGCAACGGTACCTGTAGTACAAAAACTTCAATGTTTATTGTTTTTGTTTTTACTCTCGTTGGGATTTTCATTAATAAGGTATTGACATCGAAGTTGTAACTAAAAATTATTTTACATTGTTTTGTAATTTGCGTTTTGTTAAAAATATTCAGTTAAATGGACTTCTTGCATAAACGTGCAAAACACACAAGAGAATAAAATAAACAATACAAAATACAGCGACAATGTAGCGAATTATACGAAATAATTGTGAAACAGATATTAACGAGAAAAGAGCATTTTTGCAAATACTTTTGGCTTGTGCACTATCGCATTTACGTATTAGCACTTTATGATCTTTTTTTTTCATGAATTATAAACTTTATTAACGCATTAACGACGACGTTGATATTAAAGAAATATGAGATGCACTGTTATTCAAAACTTAATACTATAATTATATCCATTTTAGCATTAATCTCATATTAAAATAATTATATACACAGCTAAAAATATTACAATAAAATTCATCAAAAACAAATAAGACACATATTCGACAAATAAACATCTCACATGAAAGCTCAAGATGCAACAATGAGCGAAAAAAAAATGTCCTAGATAGGAATTTTCGATTTGCAACGTATGTCAATCTTGTAACTTACAATTCCGAGCAAAGGAGAGAATTAATTAAAAATGCAACGGTACCTGTAGTACAAAAACTTCAATGTTTATTGTTTTTGTTTTTGCTCTCGTTGGGATTTTCATTAATAAGGTATTGACATCGAAGTTATAACTAAAAATTATTTTACAAATTGTTTTGTAATTTGCGTTTTGTTAAAAATATTCAGTTAAATGGACTTCTTGCATAAACGTGCAAAACACAAGAGAATAAAATAAACAATACAAAATACAGCGACAATGTAGCGAATTATACAAAATAATTGTGAAACAGATATTAACGAGAAAAGAGCATTTGCAAATACTTTTGGCTTGTGCACTATCGCATTTACGTATTAGCACTTTATGATATTTTTTTTCATGAATTATAAACTTTATTAACGCATTAACGACGACGTTGATATTAAAGAAATATGAGATGTACTGTTATTCGAAACTTAATACTATAATTATATCCATTTTAGCATATTAATCTCATATTAAAATAATTATATACACAGCTAAAAATATTACAATAAAATTCATCAAAAACAAATAAGACACATATTCGACAAATAAACATCTCACATGAAAGCTCAAGATGCAACGATGAGCGAAAAAAAAAAATGAAGTAACAACCGCTGTTAGAGACACAGAATTGATATGCACGTTACACGTAAAATGGAGTTATCGTTTGCGGTGCAAACTGGCGATTTATTAGCGGAGCATTAAATCGAAAGCGTACGCCTAGTACATTTTCACCCTTCTCGTGCCTCTCCCCTCGTCGTCGTCGGTGTGCCCACTTGTTTTTTACGTTTCGGTATCACCCTCGCGATCCGCTGCTTCTCCTACCATTTTTATTTGTTTCACGTTCAAAAATTATACGTATCCGCCTGCAAATGAAATATCATAGCCGGTGCGCGCGCGTTGCGCGCTCACGGAAAGTGCCTGTGACGGTTTAGCACGGGCAGTTTGTCGGCGTAATTAGACTTTATTGCACTCACGGTAAACTGAATTAATTGGAAACGCCTGCGCGCTTTACAGCGCGATATTCGTGAGATATCGCGGCGATGATTGGCCGAATTAAAAGATTGAAAACCTTGCCACGGCGAAAAATATCTCACGCGAGGCAGAAAAAGAGAGAAATAAATGAACGAGCGGCGTCGAGTCTTTTTTAAACAGTATATATTTTAATAGGAGAACCAATAAATATGCGGGAACCGACGACGAGTATCGAGCGTCAAGTACTTTTCATTTACTTTAATTGAGCGCGTATTTTATATTTATATTAAAATTTATTCATATTATTTTTAATTTTATTTTATAAAATTATTACGCTAAAATGTCTACTTTTATATCGCGTTTAAGTTATGTAAGGATATAAATTAACACAAGTATACATACTTCTCCCTTTTTATTCGTACATTTGAGTTCAGATAATTTATCACAATGAGAGAAATATATCAACCATACGATGTGACGTCGACAAAACGTATCTTCTTGAACCGAAAATGTGGTGAGAGGGAGAGCGAGGTTTAAATAGTTATATAACTGGATTTTATTCTTAATTGACAATATTCTTTCCAAGTAATAAATGAAAGTTTCTTCGCCGTCCTGTATTTTACAAGTTAAAACACAATCTATACTTACATATTAAATGTAGCAACATTTAGATTAACACTACGTAGCGAGTTATGATGATGCACATTAAAAGCGATTTGCAGCTCTCACATTTCATGTGCCTTGCTTCGTTAATCCCATCGATATAAAGGAGAGGCATTCCGCCATTGGCTGTAATCGCAATCGTATTCGCCTTGCATCTCTCCTTCGTTCGCCGAATATCGATCAGCGAACTTCAGCACTTTTTTCAAGGTCTTTGTGATTGAATCGCGTCGAAGTAATTTTAGCATTTTCTCCTTAACTTTATAGTGACATAATTACAGACAAAAATATATCATTTTCTAATAAAGTATATATATTTTCTGTTGATAAAAAAATGCGAACTTTTTTACTATGCTCATTTAGGGCAAATCGTAGCGATATCTGATGCTAAATTAAATTAATAATAAAAACGTAAGTACGAAAAGTTAATTAAACGGCTGCATTTAGTACAAAAATGCAATGAGGCTACAAATCCACGAGTTCACAATTTGCTTCTGTTAGAAGTATGTCAGTGAAAGTTTTTGCAACAAAACTGTGACAGAGTTGCTGAATGCACACTTCGTACCGGAACATCGCGATATTGCTATACTAAAAATGCAAAGTTTCTCAACTACGCGGAACTGAATAATAATAGAAACTAAATAGAGCACTGCGTCGGCTGTCAATGGACGAAGTATACCAGTTTATTGCCGTTCGTGTGATGATTATATTTAAAAATAAACTTTCAAATATTATATTAAAGAATATTTGGAAATTAAGAAGAAAATGCCATCGTTTTGGACAAGTGACAGACGCACGCGTGAAAGTAGTAAAACTTTTGGAAAATTCAGAAAGCAATCGTTCTCTTCGCGTTTTATCTTAAGTGGAAATACGTAGAAGAAGAAGAAGAAGAAGAGAAGATAAACTGTCGCCGCGCTCGAGACCTCTTTTTCCCCATAAATGATATTATACCTCCAATGTACGGCCATATCGATCTAAAGCGGATTACACCTTCGTTTATGTATATCTATGTACAGGAAGAAAATGAGGACCGCCAGCGCCGGACCACAAAAGAAACCGGCCCCGCCAGAATCGACCGATCGCTCTAATATTCTCTTTTAATCTCTCTAATCGCGTTCAACAGTAACAATTAATAATAATATTATCCGTGCGACGCGGCCGGCTTTTGTGGCGGGCGTGCAACGGGATTTCGCTACGAGATATACGAGACTTACGACGGCGTGATAATTATTGTTTACCCCCTTACAAGCTAGGTCCTTTGTGTGAGTTTGTCGCTCGAGCGTCGTCATTATCAGGCAGTCAGTCGAGTCAGGGCGGCGGCCGCGGCGCGCAGAGAGGCATCTCGGCGAGGTAAGTACGTGTATTCGCTTCCTCTCTCGCGTCTCTCCGGATGTCTCCTTTAATATCTTCTACGCTTAAAAAAAAAAAAACGTAGGATTTTGCACTCTACCTAGCTGGAACGTAGTTATGTTAGGAATTTTTTAACAGCATATTTTTTTTATTTTCCAATAACAAAGTTCCGCTTCGTATAGCGAAAGGAATGAAGTGTCGAGGTAAAGCGTACATAGCAATCACATACCTGTGAATTATGCAAGGATACCTTTATCTTATTCATGATGAGAAATCTTGCGACCTTTCTTTAATAATAATCGAGTCTCTCGTAGCTGAAGGTCAGCAAAGCGGTATGAATTACGTATGTGCGACAAATAAAAGTACTTAAGGAAAGATATTTTGCCGAATGTCAGAAAAACGTTCATACAATATTCCGAAGGATCTTGAAATAGGTAGATTATCCGCTTTTTACTTTATTTATCTCTCCCGGGAAATATGCGCGGGGATAAATGTATCCTTCGAACACTCGTGTGTCAATGCGCAAAGATACAGTCGTGCGTGCTAAAGCTTTTTGGCACGAAGCGCCGAGTTCGATCCGCCCTGACTTTTCTAGGACTACGAAATTCGACATTATCGACTAGATCCGGTGAGTAGTTAAGCCCTTCACTCTCGTCCCAAATGAGAAGCACACTGATCCGCTTCTAATTCCGTTACACGTTAAGTAGCTTTATCATTAATTCTATCAACGTTGCGTCCTACGATCGGTCTGCTTGCGCATGGACGAAAACACGAAGCGCGCAAAGACTTTATATATTCATATTGAACTGTCTTCGTCCATACGTTTACATATCGGAGTCGCGAAACGTTTTGCGCGATCAAATCAACTCGCATTTACGTGATGGATTCGACAAAGCCTTGATAATGTCAAGTCAATCGCGTCAGCTTTTGCGAAAATTCACGGTTTACATATATCGATCGCGCGACTGCAGCAAATTCGCCGACGGTCATCGATAAATGTGAACGCGATTTATTCGGAATTATTCGGATTAAATTTCGGTATCGCGGCCACACCGGCAGAGATTTAAACTCTAATTATAAAACTCGTGCGCGCGCGCGCGTTACGCTTTCGGAATCGAATTCGAGTACAACATGCAGTAATTGTTGAATGTTAATATTGTGATTCCGCCCGGAACGTTTCCGCTAATGCGAATTCGGGTGTAAATTCCGTGTCTGCGATCAATTATTTATATCTTATCACGCGTACGCGGCATAATCAACGAGCGCAGTCACGTCGTAGCGTCGAGAGCGCATCTCCATGCACGCGTATCCACACACACACACACACACACACAAACAAGTACACGCACGCATTGTACATACACACCGACGCGCATTTACGCATACTCATGAATTTGGCACTTATTACGCGATAAATTATGTACATAGATTTATACTAACCGGGAGTGTGAAGCACCTCGGGGAGAAGTGACGTCGCCGATCGTCGTCGATCGGATCGCGCGCGATCGACGCCGGGCGTGCTTTAAAATGCTTTATACAAATAACCGAAATGAAGATTTATACATTGAGCTATGTACAGTTGTCTTGCACCCTGCGCGCCGAATTTCTCGCCTCCGTCAATCGCCGTGGACGAGCGCGAGGGAGATCGGTATCTCTCCCCCCGATTTTCGTTGCTAGCGCGCCAAAAATTCGGCGCGCCGCGTGATCGCGATTAATATTAAAATTTATAAATCTTTCTCACTTCCTTTGAGCACCGAAAAAATGTCTTATCCCATGCAATCCTTACGTAAACACTCGATACAATAATACATTAAAGTATAAGCAATAATACTTTCAACATGTTTCACGATTCGCGTCGCATACGGACAGTATATCTGTACGCGGGATTTTGCCTTCGGCGTACTTATATATCGTCGCGGAATCGCGCCCTTTGCGGAATTCAACTCGGTGCAGATTAATCCCCTTGCAAAAATGTTCAAGTTCGTTGTTCCGTATTTTACCGCTCTTGTAACGTTACGTTTTCCGTCCTCATTTGTTTCATCTTTGGAGAACTTGGTCAACGTTCTCTCCTTTGTTGTTTTTTCATGGAATTTATCATGAATTCCTTCCATCTTGACAAAGGATAATTTGTTATTAATATTATTTCATTGTGTAATTAATAATATAGGTACTCAGTCAGCACACAAAAGCATCGGCGAAAATATCTAAGAAATACCGATAGGATATTTTTGCATCCAGTTAATTCTGATTTAATTTTATATTATTTATTTGGGCCATGTTTGCCAAATTTTCTTCAGTCAAGCGAATCCCACAACTCAGAAACGATTTACTTAAAATACAACGTCGTCCCGAGATTTACATACGAAAACACGCGGCACATGATATATATACGAGAGATTACGTTTCCTAAATCTCTAATAATCGTCGCACAGTCCGCCATTATTTCGCATACTTATAAATTATTACGTCTTGACCAAATTATTCCTTGGATACGTATACCTTCTTTTGTAAAATTGACGCAAAAACCCAAGGTAGAACGTCAGGCGACTGGATTCTCTCTCTACGCAGATTTTTAAAATCCGAAGGCTCCAGTAGGTATTTGCCTTTGACCTTGTCGGTATAACGTCACATCAGAAGGATGATTATAGGAATCCTCGAAATAGTCTTCATCCGTGTCTTCCGCGCTTTCCAAATCTGCGATTAATTGTCATTCGCGTGCGGCGTTCAAGGTTGAACGATACGTGGAGGCGTCCACCGCGTCGTGTGACAGCGCAATAATACTACCGCGTATCAGCATGCGATTTAACATCCACGACAAAATACCGAGTGCCGCGAAATTTATAGCGGTATTTCCCGATAGTTGTCCGAACGGAATGACTGGGCCGGCCAATTTTGTCGTACCAATCTGGCGATTATGAGGCGCCGCGGGCCGTAAAAGTGTGGACCGCAGCCGCCGGACGGCCCGCGCCACGTAATTCAGGACAATAGGTATCCGCTCTGGGGGGGGGGAGAGGACACGGGAGGGTGAGAAAGACGGGACGACGCTAAATCAGGGGGGGGGGAGGGGGTCGGACAATGTTTGGCCGGCTAGGTGGTGCGCGCGGCGCGATAACCGGCAATACTTTTGCGGCCGTCATCCCATTATGAATGGGCCGTGTTAAACGAGGCGGGAAAAGCTCGCAAGTACATCGCAAAGTGATGATACAGGCTGTGTATAACAGGATCCCCCTGTATATATATAACGACGCCTCTCGCCTCTCTCTTGCCCTTTCCCGCTTCGTCCCTTCTCACGCGCGCGACGTTAACTGGCCTCTCCGTTATTTCTCGCCTTCCCTGTTCCACCTGCCGGTATTCTACGGTTTTACACGCGTTGCAAAGAGCGTGCATGTTGAAGCAGCACTCCCGTTTGCGTCGCGCGGAAAATAAACACGCACGCGAAAACGGTACACAGATAAAGATCTAGCTTACCCGCAAGCAGGGTGGACGATTCGCGCGTGTCGACGTTCTATCTGTTCGACGCTGTACCGAAAGTATCAAAGTTTCACCGTACAGCAATTTAAAATAAATCTTTTCTTGAGAGAAAGTCGTTATAAGGATGTATTTGACCTATTTTCAAAATAGTACAAAATCGATAAAAATTTGTGAGATTATTCTTTTAGTCTTCCTGACGTGCTGTAAAAAAGTTGAAACAAATCTACTAAACGGTTGCCGAGAAATTTGACGTTATAAAGTTGAAATCGGGGCATTTTCACTGTCAAAAGTTTAGGCGCATAAATAAAAAAAAAACCGCAAAAATATTTGTAAAGTGAAAAATACCTTTCTAGGAGTAAAAATGAGACTCCAACTATCGTTCGAGTTTCTTACATCTAGATTTACTATGCGTTAGGCGTAGATATTCAAGTATTTCAAATTTCATGCACTTTTGTCTAATTGTAAGATTGTACCTCCGATACATCCTTAAGAAGGCGATAACTCTTGGGTCAACCTATATCTATGTAATTTTTTATAGTTACATGATGCTATAATAAACATGATATCAAATAATTCGAGAAAATAATTAGAAAAAAAGAACGCGATATGTTCCAAGATTGGCGCAGGGCTTATTCACGCGAAATCAAAATACACTTCGGAGAGATCTCGTAGAGTGTCTGGGCGAAAAGGAAGACTAAACAAAAGGGGAGCAAAATGCAACAGATTGGGTTCGTTTAAGGACAACACTTTGGCGCTCTCACCCCATTACGAATGGCTTGCATTAAATGAGGCGGTGAGAGAGCCCGGCAAAGCGAAGACGCGCGCCGCGTGTAACAGGATTTTCTATTTCGTCCCCTCCTTTCGCACGCCCTCCCTCTCCGTTATCTCACTGTTATTCTATGATTTTGCGTGCATTGTGCTCGTTGGGGGGGAGTAACATTGCGAAAATACATCACGCGCGTTGTACGCCGCAGATAAAAAACCGGCTAGGCAACCAATTTCACGTAGCGGCATCGTATCACACAACCGGCGCACGTCAGCGAATTTAAGAGGCATCTGAATCGTAAGAAATTCGGTATAACCTGTCGGGAAAACGCTACCGTATCTTGCAGCAATCGCGTGAACACAATAACGCGATATCACGATATGGCCCGGTGTATAGTCCAGCAAATGACCAATAAATCTATGCTTACGTTTATGACATATATAAAAGCAGAACTAATGCCTTTAAAAAAATAAGCACATAAGAAACCCAGACAGTAATGATTAGTCGAATTGACGTCGATGAATGATCAATGTCGAATACAGTTTTATATTTTTGTCATCTCTGACCTCATTATAGTTATTTTTATGTTATATAATTAAGCAATTACAAATATTTCTACAAAATTTCTCGTTTTTCGGCTAAAACTACATTGAATCGGTGTAAAATCGAAAAGCACAGTATATTAATACATAAAAACAATTATGATAAGAACGATTTTTACACAAAATAAAAATATCAATCAGTATTTAACAGCGATCATTCATCGCGACACATCGATGTCAAATCGACATTGATTCGATAGATCATTTCTGGCTGGGGGAAAAGTATCGGTCTTTGAGAATAATATAAGCTGACTATTTACCGGAATTAATGACTGTTCGTGACGATGTGAAAAATAAAACGGAAAATGAATTAAATTGATGTACGCGTAAATGCTTGTAAAATCTGCCTTGCTTACTTACGCCGTTCGTCGTTTACGAAATTTCTTGGACACGCAAGTCTTGCGGACTTGCGCAACTAGCGCGCTTACAGTCAAATTCTGTGATAATAGCTTCGATAATACGGAGCAAACTTTCGCGTCGGCGCAGTTAATCGTTCTTACATCTCTCGAATCGCGATCGCTTTTCACGCGGAAAATTGCGCTGCCGCGCGACGAACGGTACCGTTAAAGCAGGGACAAAAGAAAATGAAAACAAAACACCGGCAGATTGAATTCATTCGGAGACAATACTTAGGCGGCCGTAACCCGTTGCGGGACGGATCGTAGTAAACTGGGCGTGAAATGCTTTGAGAGTGCGGAGAATTGGAATTACATTTTATCGCGGCTACGCGAATCGATATGGAGAATGTCAATCTACTGAAAATAAACATTTGCTAAAGTGCATTCGATTGGATGGCACGTTGCTATATGTATATATATAAAGCCGCGTGTAAAGCAAATTATTCGCGTGTGAAGGTGTATTCTACTTTTTACATCACAGATGTACTGCCCTGCTAAGGAAGAGTGCCGTGTACCTGCAAAAACGTCAAACTGAGAAAAAACAGCTCGTAAGTTTTTAATGCAGCCGTCACAATCTATTTCTATTTTACCAATTGTTTTACGTTTTTCTGAAGTAAATTTTTTTGCTTATTCCAATAAATTTCTCGAGGTCGAAAATGTCATCAGAATCGATATATATGACTCAAAATTTGAATTTTTGCAGATATCGGCACTCTTCCTTAGCAGGGCAGTATCTTACCTATTGATGTCTAATGTCACAAACGGCTCACGTTGTTCGAATATTTCGATACTACGGCGCAAATACATCGGGATAAAGACGACGAGGGAGGGATAAATGGCGCGAAGAGGGTTTTCGCTGAGCGGAACAAATATTACAAGACGCGCGAGTCGTCACGGCAGAAATTACAACGTAAAGGTACTTTTACGTAATGCAGAATAAATGTTTTCGTTGGGACGAAAGGTAAATCTTCGCGGGCGCATTCGGGCAATATCGCAGGGGACGAGCTTTTCTCATGGAAATATAATATATTCTACGTTGTCGCACGCTGGATATGACGACAATCGTTTAAGCTACATTAATAGTACTGGTGGAAGCACTATGCATTGTGGCGAGTACAACGGAGGATGTTTAAAATAGCTTTAACATCCCAACAAGCAGCTGATACAACGAAAAATTGTAATAGCGCATTAACAGCAGATATAACGATGGTATTACCGGCGATTAGATAACAGAGATAATCAATGAAAATTAATAGCATTTAACTCGCAACGCACACAATTAATGCGTGACAAGATAATATTTGTTTTGCGCCGTTAAAGCTTGAGTTTTGAATATTATTAATACGGTCTATATTTTTTCGTTTGTCAAGGTTGTCTACCCCCTTAATAATACGTTACATAAGCGGTTTCTTCCCCAAGAGATTTGAGAATTAAAAATACCTCATGCTAATGCCGCGGTATATTAAACCCATTCGTGAACGTTACTTTCCTTCCTCATTGCATAATTGCGTAATAAGGAGGATACGAAGTACATCGTAAAGTCCAACATTCGCTATTGCCTTTCTTCCTTCGTTCTTTGTTCCAACAGGAAAATGTACGCTGAATAAGCTCGACATTAAGGAAAATAGATTCTAATGTCTATAATTAAAGGGAAATTAGAACATTGCGCGAACAAGAACATGATTACATGGAATATGGAATATAAATTCTCTGACTTAGAGAAAGGATTAATTTAGCTCTATCATGTAAAAATCGATAGTTAACTTTAAATTCCACGCTGTAGCACGTGATTACAATGTAGCTAACAAAAGTAGAAATAAAATTGATAATTTTACAATACATTAAAACAGAAATAGAGAAGTGATAAATCTCGACGTGTTGTCAGATCAAGAGACACGGTAGTGTCTTGCGCTAAGTACGCGCGGAGCGAGACCCCGTGGCTCTATATACGCGACGCGATGAGTTGCGAGTACCCGAGATTTTGAGATCTCGATAACCAGTGAACGGATCAAGTTCTAATTAGGCTTAATGGATAGCTAGGACCAAATTTATATAAGAAGTGTTTTTATTTTTCCTCCACGTGCCCTACGAGCGGAGATATCACGATGCAAAAGTCCAACCTGAAAATTTTTATTTAAGAAACGTCATCGTTTTATTAAATCTTGTCCCGTTCATGGTATCGACTACAGATGGCTCTGGATACCCCAGCGTTACTTTCACTACTTTCGACTGCAGATGGCTCTTGCTTGTCGATAAATAAATCGCGTTCGCGAGAGAGAGCGAGAGAGCGCGATTGCCAGTCTCGAGGGTCTCCATGACAACGAAAGAGACAGCATGTTCATGCATGTTATGTGTAGTCACGTGACTGACGTGTACGTCAGTCGTTCAGTGCGCGAGGCTGCGTTTACATTTATCGTAATGTTAAGCTCCTTACGACGATCGTAAAGCCCTAGACACAATGCCAGGCAACAGGCAATAGGAATAGGAATAACATAGTCGCATCCTTTTTTAATACACTGTATTGAAAAAGGATGCGACTATGTTATTACTATTCCTATTGCCTGTTGCCTGGCATTGTGTCTGGGGCTTTACGCTTGTCACAATGACAGCTATCGTAACTTCATCATATGAGTTGACTCAACTTGAACTCGGACGATTGTGACACTTGTCTAGCGTTACAACAGTATAACCTAACATGTCAGCCTTCTCGACGCGCGAAGAAAAGTGTGTTTATAGTTAGATATATTAACATATATATATTGTTTACGACAGCTTCTTTGCTTACGATCACTATCGCAGCGTTACAATGGATCGTAAGCTCATTACGACGATCGTAACGCTCGTCGTGACAGTTATCGTATGTATTATTAAGGTGCGTCTACATCTATCGTAACGCTGCGATCGTGGTCGTAAGCAAAGAAGCTCTCGTAAACAATATATCAATGTTAATATATCTATAAACACACTTTTCTTCGCCCGTCGAGAAGGCTGACAGATTAGGTTACTGTTGTAACGCTAGACAAGCGTCGTAATCGTTAGAGCTCAAGTTGCAACTCATCGATGAGGTTACGATAACTGTCACGACGAGCATTACGATCGTCGTTAAGGAGCTTACGACGATCACAATCAATTATTATCGATCATTGGATAGTCGGTGAAAATTACATGGTAAGTTTTTAATAAATGGTCATAAGTATGTGAAAAAGACTATGTTATAAATATAAATACTACAAAAAGGCGTGATATCCGTACAAAATTACCTTTTACAAGAAGGTAAGAAAAAGGCGCCAAGTACACGCGTGGTGTATGTATCTTGAAAAACCTATATCTTTGTACCTCGAAAAAACCCAAGTAGTAGTATATTTTATCACAAAAAATTGCGTTACCTTATTTAATCTAAGTGATTATTTATTACAAAAAAAAGAAATGATATCTTTAAATTGCGCCAATTAAATATATATTATCTCGAAAAACAACTATTGTACTTTTAAATAATTAAACCCAAGGGGTAGTATCTTTATAAAAAATAGAAGAAATAAAATTCAAGTATGTATCTATATGTATTCCTATTGAAGTGAAAAAATTAATATAAAATGTGAAAAATTTTAGTTAAAAAAACTTGGCGCTGCTAAATTTTAAAATATTTGAAAGCAATAAATAACTAATTAAAAATATTAAATTAATAATTACAATGTGAATGTAGAAATACTTTCACACATTAATTTAAAGTACTTTTTCCATTTACAGAAATTGTTTCATTAATATACATATATTATTTTGTTTAGCAACGCCGTTTTTTTAACTAAAATTTTTCATATTTTATATTAATTTTTTCACTTCAATAGGAATACATATAGATACTTGAATTTTATTTCTTTTTTTTTTTTATAAAAATACTACCCCTTGGGTTTAATTATTTAAAAGTACAATAGTTATTTTTCGAAATAATATATATTTAATTAGCGCAATTTAAATATATTATTTCTTTTTTTTGTAATAGATAATCACTTAGATTAAATAAGGTAACGCAATATTTTGTGATAAATATACTACTACTTGGGTTTTTTCGAGGTACAAAGATATAGGTTTTTCAAGATACATACACCACGGGTGTACTTGGCGCCTTTTACTTATCTTTTTGTTAAAGGTTTGATAAAATCTGAAAATCAATATTTGAATTCCCTCTGAAAAAACATCAAAGTTGTTTGATTTAAACTTACTATTGCGGAATTGGAAAAATATGTATATCCACCAATTTTGACAAATATTATTAAAATAACATATATCTCGTTTTGATTCCCATTGTTTTATTATATGTTTATAAAATCTGTGTGTGTACTATATCGTTATTTATGGAAATGTAATTATACACTGCAATATTGTAAAAAATGAGAAATAAAAAAATTAATACGCGTTTATTAAAAAATTCTCTGACAGTTAACTAGAAATAGATAGCAAAATATTGCGTTTCAGTGCATTTTTCGAGAGAGTTTTACTTAAATTGAAATTGTATATAGGATTCTGGTTACTAAAATATCTAACCGATCTAACGTACCTACAATCTTAAATTGTTATAATTAAATCGTAATTAAATTTAGTAAATCACACAGTTGATAATAACTTTCACTCGAATCTAGGGTAAGTTGATTCCATTTCATTCCGTATTCTCCGTGAGATTTGTATTTTCATACTCACTCTGTACTTTTCTCTCTTATCTATTTCAGGTAAATACATGCTTCTCTCTCTTTCTCGATCAAGAAATGCTTCAGGATTGCAAATATAATCAAATATCGTAACGTAAGATAACGTTATTTTATGCGTAAAAATACCTCAATGTATCTTTCTCGATTTCTTATATATCTCGAATTCTTTACGGTTTTGATCGAGCATGGTAGGCTCTTTAGAGAAAAATCCGTATACGCAGCAGCTTTTAGAAAATGATCGCACAGACCCGGGATTTTATTGCTGCCCCTTCTCGGTCGGGCGAGACTCTTTAAAGGAGCGTCTTTTTACTGTTGCTATAATGAATACGGACATAAATTCCCGTCGAAACGGAGAGCGTACCAAGCTTTCCGATTTAATACTTAACAGCCTCGTAAAATATCCTCGCTTTAAATTTCAGATTCCAAATCCATAACGCAAATGTAAGATGGCCTTAGATTCGAGGACGTTGCTTTTCTATAAAATGAGATATTGATTTGTATTATTTCCAATCATAAACGTATACGTATAACTAAAAATAGTATTTTATATAAAAAAAAAACAGAAAAAGAGAAATAAAATAAAGTTTCCATATATGAATACAATCTTTGAAAGCTTCATCTTTGAAAGCATTCATGATTCGAACAACTTTATCAACTGATGGATGTCTCAAAGGGAGATTATTAAAACTTTTAGCTTGAATTAGGTCATAATTTGTAAAGTGTCAGTCGACGATTTATCCTCCATAAAAAGTAAATGAGTGTGCAAATGAAGGCATCGCGTTTTAACGGCAATTAACTTTTTACACGGTAAAAAAAGAAAAATCTCGACGGTATACATCCACGTAGGGACAAACACACACGGACACGTGACTCACTAACACAGAATGGACCGTTCGCGTCGTGAATTGTTCGTGGAAAAAAAATCGGGTTTAACAATATCCAACCTCGTCCGCGCGACGAATCGCTTGGTATGTGCGTCGGGATTGCCGTTTCGCGAACCGTAATACACCGCTCCAAAAATGCGCCATTCGGAATGCATACACGGTGCGCGGTTGTTGACAATCGCTGCAGCAAACGTATCGGCGTATCGGTAAACCGTCGTATTTTCTGCTTATTAATTGGAATATCGCATCTTCATGCGATTAATTCAGCTACATATCCATATCTATCCAGGGACGGGCAATCACTTTCTGGAATTTCGAGCTAATATCATTTTAAAACTTTAATTACTTTTGAAAAATATACCTTCGTTATTAAGTATGCCGTTATATTTTAATGATATGACCTGGATTCTCAAATTTTTCTTTTAAATGTCGCTAAAATAATTCAAAATGAAGAACCAGTGAGTTATGTGTCATAAAAGCGCGAATAAAAGCCATTTCTCGTTCAATTCGAAATATTCGACCTTATTTTCGCGAAACTCTAATTCCACTTAAATGATAACAAATTTCTTAGAAGTTTTGGAACTCGAAGGGTGAACGTCTTTTGACAATCTTAACAAATCAGCGGGTACGCTTGATCAAAATTGTCCTGCAAAACTGTCACTTGTGACAGCCACGAGTCTCAAACTCAAGTTTTATTGTTATCTGGATCTGAACAGATCCACCCCTGGAGTGTGTCCGCCTATAGACCGCGATCGCCGCCGCGCTCGCGGTAATGCATCGCGCGCGCGGATCGCTCACGATATACAAATATACAATGCATCGGCCGTATATATACGTACATGCGCTTATGTGCGATACATAATCGCGGGAGTGCGTTATACATAAGCAGGGGAAACGCGCGCGTGTGTGTGCAAGTGTAACGACGTCACCGAGCAGTATCTCTGTTACGCCTGGATTGCCGTGGACTGTGGCCGCGCTCACGCATCGCTTAACATAATCCCCCATTCGACCGGGACTACATAGATTACGGAATGATACCTCCGACGGGCGCTGTACAATTATATCGGCGCGGTATTGTATATTCCGGTGTCGCGATGCGCGTGAGTTTCGCGCGCGTACATTTCCGGAGAGGGATCGAGATAAAGGGGTGGTCAAGGTGTTTCGATATCCAGATGGATGATCTCTACGAGGCGAATCCAGTCGTTCTGTTACTGGAGTCAAGAGAGAGCGCGGAGGGCTGTTGTTGAGAAAGAAAGAAAGATCGGAATGTGCTCTTCGGAAGAATTAAAGATCGATGGTGCATTCGACAACGAGGATTATATTACTACAATAATTTCACAAAGAAATAAATTCGCCGCTGTTCACATTTATTAGCAGGAAAGGGCTTCTTTCTTATCTTGGGAATTAAGAGTCAGGAACGCGAACCCAGTATTCTGTTGAAATACCATCAGAATCGTGCAGCTTCACATTCCGTTTTTCCGTGAAGGCATCCGTCGGCCATACACAGCCGGAGTTTCCAGTTTTAAACTAACGCGAGGTTTTGGTGCGAAATTTCCCGGTCAAATAATATTTCTCATGTAAATTGATCTTTCTTAAACTTGTTATATTCCATTTAAATGTGAATGTAATTAACAGTTTGTGTTCAGAAAATATTGTAATTTATACCTGCTTCAGACATAATTGTTAAGTGAATAAACTCACTATTGCGTAATCAAAGGATTCCGCACAAAACCACGGAAAAAAGCCTTTCGGTCAAATTGGCTAAAACTGTGGGAACTAGTAGTTCATGTGAAGCTGATCAAAAGTCGCAATGGGCACGAAGTCCGAAAATGGTCAGTTTTCGAGATACGAGGGGTCAAAGTTGGGAATATGGCCAACAGATCTAGCTTACATGGGCTACCTACGCACGCATCGATGGCACCCATTGAGACGGAACTTGTTCCGCATTGAGATGGGACTTATCCAGAGGATGTGTGTGTGTGTGCGTGTGCGTGCGCGCGCGCGCCTGTCTCTGGACAAGTTTCATCTCAATGCGGAACAAGTTCTGTCTCAATAGGTGCCGTCGATGCGTGCATAGGTAGCCCATGTAAGCTAGATCTGTTGGCCATATTCCCAACTTTTGATCCCTCGTATCTCGAAAACTGACCATTTTCGGACTTCGTGCCTATTGAGACTTTTGATCAGCATCACATGAACTACTGATTCCCACAGTTTTAGCCAATTTGACCGAAAGGCTCTTTCCCGTGGTTTTGTGCGGGGTCCTTTATCTGGAACGTATTAAATAGGTATATGTAAGTGGCTCAAGCGTGAAAGAGCCACTAATAACGATAACCAGTATAACAATTAGCGTAAAGTAGCGGCAGAACGCTGAGATTTTGATATGTACAATGGCGCGTGTAAAGAGTAATGAATGAGAAGAGCGGAAGGCAATTAACTGCGCGCGGAGACTTTCCGCCAGAGAGTAATGCTACTGCGCTTCACACATTCACTTCTTTATACATAAAGTAATTTAATTTTGCGCCCGTATATATTAGTTCAATTCCGACCTATTGTTCCTGCGATAGAAATCGTGTGCTTCGAGCGAGTTTGTAATTGCATAAAACGATTCTACTGTAGCAATAATCGAGATCGTTTCGTTAATGAGCGCATACAGTTATGGCGGCCAGATGAGACTCATCATTTTCAGGTAATCAAAAGGGATCGTATAAATCGCGATATGCAATTTCAGTCTCTTCGAGGTTTATACACGCTAGAGTTATCTTACGTTATAATTTTAATCGGAATCAGTCCTGTATACGCAGCATCTGTAGTGACGGTAGTGGAAATCGTTACAGATATATTATTGATGTTGAGAATGAAAGAGTTCCATAGAACATTTAATTGGCGAATAATACTGTCACGGCGTACGTGATAATTAAAAATTGCCAATAGCGTTTTAACGGCACAAAATATATATATGTACACTTAATTAAACGAGGAGGACATTTAATGAATATAGGGTATTCGTAAATTTTCACGAGGCAATAATATGTCGTCACGGCGGACATTCGAAAGTTGATATAAATTTTATCGGACAATAATGTTCCCTGATCTGCAATAAATTTAATTTTGGTCCATATAACTGACAACCTGCGCGCAATAAAATTCGTGCAAAAGCAGCGCTCCGCTTCTTATCATTTGTGTTACCGTAAAAAAAAGTCTGCTTTTATAAAATGTCTGTGTTTTTAGGCCATGCATTGTAAATGCGTGACATCTACATATTTATTCGCGCTTACGCAGCGCGATTGAGATATATTTCAATCCTGTGTGACGAGGCATTTAACCTTGTAATTCAGCTATAATTTTATTAGAGTTTTTAGTGAATTTATGTCGAAGGCATGCGAGATTACAGATAGTTTTTTTTGTCACGGTCCACGAAAAATTCTCGATGACTCTTACGTCATTGTCGTGCTTGCTATTTCGAGGAGTCGTGACCGCGCCCCCGCTATTTTTCACGTGCCGAGGCATTAATCAAATTCTCCTCAGTTCTCTGGAGAGATCCCTCGGACGCCCCCTCGCTGCGTTGGTCTCGAGATGCGTCGTATTAACGTAAATCCACACACGTCGAGGAAACGCACAATCCTTTTTTGTTTGATCACTAAGTTTATTATCCTTCTTTTATTATTTTTACATTACGGAACAACGATCCTTGAATATAGGTAGAAAAAAATATTTAAGTATCTGATTTTATTCGACACAATATCGTAGCATGTCTTAAAAACATATATATTAAAGCAAATGGTTAAAAAAGCAACCTTCACGGTTTTCGAATTGTATCACATATGACGCACGTATAGTACTGTATATTAATCATATAAACAAGTATTTCGTGGAATCACAAAAGCTATCAGGGAAGATATATGATACGTTACACAACTCAATAAGTGAAATTTATTCAAATATTATCTCAGCTTTATTTAAAATTATCTCGAATACTTTCAAATGTATCTGCGCGGCACGTCACGATACATTAATATTTAGGACTTATTGGTATCGCGGCTTGTCGATTAATATATATCGGCATCGCCCGGCTCTTTCTAGCTGTCCGTTTAAATTTTAAACTTTGCCGTAGCTGAGACCGAGCGGAGAGCACAGTAGCTTATCGATCCCGCTCGTGAAAACGATTTTATAAAGAATTATACGACGTCCATATAACGAAGAACAGACTTTATCGAGCACAGCCAGGATATTTCAGCGTATCATCTGCGAGAGGACCGTTTAATAAGAATAAAATTACGTAATACTTCGCTGTCGTTGTGAAAATCTCTCAATCCGATTCGCGACGATCGACCAATTTCGATCGACGAGCGGTAAAGCAAAATCGGAATCCATTTCAGATCGGGATAGATTAGTGTCTATCGGTCGTAAACCAGTTACCCGTTACCAGTTACCCGTTCGCGAGCACATTTCCTGTCCATCAGTGCTCCATAATCCGTGCGCCCGACGCGGCTCCGCAAAAAGCGCGCTTCCCGCGAAAGATACGCGACGATATATTTTAGGGAACCCCGTCCCCCTCGGTTCCTCTCCTCGTGTCTCTCGTCGATGACCCCTTCCTCGCGGGGTAAACGGCGCGACGGTGGTTTCTTTTCCTCGCGACGGACGTCTTAATTCGCTGTCTGCGGTACGTACGGGGGCATGTAGGGCCCCGTGAGAATGTACTGCACCGCCACGACCATCAACTGCGGCGCACTCCATCTGATGATGTATGCGCTTCCTGAAACAGAAATGCATTTCGCGTGTTACTCGACGCCGTTATGCACGAGGCTTCTACGTGCGCGAGTTTATATATGTACAGGGTGGCCCAGGTGTGTGCCGCGGTTCCTTTTACATGAAGTGTCTTAGATTAATGTGGAGTTCATATTTTCTTAACCAGGCTTGTTGGTTCAATAGCCTCTCCAATTGTACGTAAAAATTTATTAATCCTAGCTGACAAGTTGAGTTTTAGTGCTGATCATTTCAAGATATCGTTCTGTAAAAAAAAATAATATAATAAAAAAGAACTGTCCTCAAATCGCCATGAAATTCATGACACTGTAATAAGGGCATCTTGCGAAGACACCCTGTATATATTAGATGATCCACCTGAGGCTGCCACCATTCTTCTTCACGCAAAGGGGAAAGTGGGTGGTTCCCTATGGAAATGCCGTTTCGACCGTTTAACGCCCTGGCTTCTACATTTCTTCTCGCCTATCTGCTTTAACTCGAGAACCCCCCCGAGCTTTTTACGTCATTTTTCAAAACAGTACCTTCTTTATTGCAATTTTCGTGTGACAGAAATGTTTCTGCTTTCCTCGATTCAATTTGAATTTCTGATCAGAAACTCGCTTCCTGTCGAATTGGGAATCGCCAATATTCTTTATTGATCGTTCCATTTTTGCCATTCGGAGGTTTCAATATAACGACACCTTCAGAGATCTATAATTCTATGACTAAAAGATGACGAAAGGAATTTTTTAGTACATTGATACCGGTTTTTAACATATACTGTCATGTATAGAGGGCAGGGATAGTACGGAATACTGAATAATGATAAAGTCAATATCTGCTCGTTTAAACTTTTACGGATAGGTATTATAAACTCTTTTGATGTAAAATATTTTTAAAAGTTTATAACATGTTTATAACTGGATAAATCGACGAAACTGATATAATGCGGTAATATTAAAATTCGGTGATGTATCTCTAGTAACAATATATATTTATATAAATTATAATAAATTATTCATTTTTATTCGAAGTGTTTTTACGTCATTAAGACGTTTTGTCGTCAAGTTAACAAGTCATCTACCTTTAGTTCCATTTTAAAATCGACCGAACAAAAATGACATCCGCGCAAACACATCATACCGAGCACTTGCAAAATATATTGGCCGTAGAATACGTCGGTGTCACTCGCCATGTATACGATTTGCATATCTCCCTCTACATTCATTTACATGCTGAACGCACGAAAAGACTGTTCCACGCTCCTATAATATCATAATATTAACGCTTCGTGTACATTTTAACGCGATTCGGAAAGCGTATATATAACGGCATATCGCGGAATCGTTTGAAAACGCGCTGTAAAATATTTTCAAGACGATGCTCGTATCTACGACGTTAATTTCTCGGAGAGTACGATCAGACTGTAAAATAACGAGCAATTGCGAAGGCGTACTATTAAGGTGGTGAATAATTTATACCGTGAACGCTCGGGAAATCAGTAGGGCGTCGCTAATAGCTCGCAGTTCCCGAGGGAGCTTACGATTAATCTGATTAATCAGCTCGATATGTGTCGATAATTAATCACACACAACGTAGGATTAGATGTTTAGGTTAGATATTTTTGATGTATAGACCTTGTTACATTGTCAAACAGGATAATCTGTACGTTTTTCTTTCTCACACAATATTCGAACGTTTATCTTTCGGTTGACTCCAATCTGAATCTCCCTTCGATGTGCATTACATATTCTGCAAAAAAAACAGATCAAAGCATCTGAAATCTCTCATTAAAGTATATCATTAAAGTACAACGTAGATATCCACCTTAAACCACGCCTATATATTTTGTTAAAAACCATTTACATTTTTTATAAAATTTGACTTACATCACTTACAAAGTAAACGGCTCGCTTAATCTCTTTTTTCCAGAATTCTGACCGCTTTACAAAGCTCGTTATCTCGGTAATTACATGCGGGTAGGTTAAACGGCGGCTAGAAATTGGCCGTGCGAAACTTTAAATCCCGTTTAGAAATTTCACGGTCTATATTTTCGCGATACCTTTCGACCGGATCGACGCGACGCGACGCCGCGCCGCGCGCGTGTGCGAGTTCGTGAGAGAAAACTATATGCAGCTTGACTCGGCGCGCTACGAAAAGCGACAAGGGACGCGCGCGGGAGCGGAGAGAGTGGGTTGAAGGCTTCTGGATAAGCGAGAGAGACCGGAGTTTCTAGCGGAACTTTTCGTCCCAAAATCCCCCGGGTGTGTCTCGAGTGCCATCCCTGATCCTGGCCTCAGCCAAGCGAAACTACAGCGGAGAGATCTCTTTGCTTTTTCGATAGACATGCGCCATCGGGATGCACTGATGCGTTCGTCGGAATATTGCGCAACGCTATCCCGGATTATCCGAGATGCATGCCCTTTCGCGTTCCAGACATAATTCTCGCGCGATTAATTGTTAAGAATCGTCCAGAATCTCCGGCGTGGCGTTTCCAGGCTTTAACGCGCCTATATTGCATCAAGAAATATCTCTTAAATTAATTATAACTGTAAAAGAGAAAATTATGAGTTTCATTGCTTGTGATCTTCCTTCTTCTTTAAGTCTTACAGAGCTAGAAATAGCTATATAGATTAAACAAAGACAAAACACTTATAAACCACATCTGCAAACAAAGATCGTATCAATATCAGTGTATCTAAAAATATAAACGTAATTCATTATCAGTGGGTCTAAGAATATAAACACATTTCAATCTCACTGTAATTGTAAGAATGCAAACGTAATTCAATATCAACGTATCTAAGAATATATAACGTAATTCAATATCAGTGTATCTAAGAATATAAACGTAATTCAATATTAATGTGTCTAAGAATGTAAACGTAATTCGTGAGAGGCCGATTTATCATTCACATATCACGCATTCTGTGTTCATAACGATTCCAATTTTGGAGAATCGCTTCAAGCCAGATCAAATTTTACGACAAGATATCGTGGAATACACATGAGCACATCGTATAAATAAAACAACACATGACGCACAAAATGTATTTTACGATATCTGTCTCAGCTGTCTCTGCGCAATATCGACAAAAGTTTTTCTCCAACTATTGCTTCACGCATTTATTCACAGGAGTATCAGCCACTGTCGCATCGCATGTATTGCGTTCTCATTGTTATCATTCCAAGTCAATGATCGTTTCTCCGAAGCAGCCTGCGGATATAGTCCCAAATTGGGCCACACGGACAAAAAGAGCGGGAAAGATGCGTCCATCTCTTTTCCTCCCGAATGTTTCCATAAGATTTTATTTACGTTGCGGTCCCTGATTTATCGCCGATCCGGCTAACGCATTCGCGTTCGCGCTCGCGCCACTATATTTCCCCGTACGAATCCGTACGGAAGTGTATACCGGGAAATATATCGGTCGTTCCAGCGTATACCGTAGATGCAACGTATAGGGGGTGGCGCGGAGAGGGTGCCGCCTGCAGGCTTCTATCGTGGACACAGGGCGGTATAACAGATTACTCCCTATCACGTCCAATATGTCAAGCCGCGCGGACGACGAGGAGTCAAGCATTATATTGCAAAATAAAATGGCTCGCGTGTGGCGTCCCGGTGCATACACACCACGTCGATACCCCGATCCCCGATCCCCGGACATGAAATATCGCGGTGCGCCGGTCAGGAACATGATGTGCGTATTATTGGCACTATATCGTCGAAGAATTATATATATATTTTTTTTTTCATATTGCGCGCTGCACGGATACTCGCCGTCGAGGGTAAAACAAGGAGGGCTGCGCAATTCGCACCGGCTGGACATTCACCCAGTCGATAGCGTAATCCACCGAAGATTTGACTAAATCCAAGGGTGAACACGCGGCGCGCGCACGCGCGCGCGCGATATTGACAGGTGTCGTAAGCCGAGCAAAGACGTGGAATATCTTAAGCGATATGTTTTCGGTTACATAAGGTTGATCGCGGAGCGCGACGCTATCTTTCGAGCTATTGTTCAGGAAAAATTCTCACTTCGAAGTAAATTCCGATAAAGTGCTACCGTTCATTGGGATCGAACAGAGGTAAACGTTACTCGGTGTATAATATTAAAACGTGACGTTTCGACATTCGATACAATGTTGTAGAATATATATTCAATGTAAATAAATAAACAGTTGCGCTCTCGCGCACGTTGTCAAAAGTATCCGTTCCACTCGCCATAAAATATAGTCCTGTCGTAGCTTAATGTCAACAAATATTTATGTTCACGGTGTTACAGGACGCGAACATTGTAGCACACAGGCGAAATGTTTCCGCCTATAACGCCTTTCGTCATTCCGCATCGTTAGCTTCGCGCGCTGCGGAGCTTCACACGTTGTCGCGTTATCAATCTATTTTTCTCGGCGCCGCCCGCGCCGTCGCGCCATCAGCTTTAAGAGAGACGTGCCGGCGGGAGCCGGTATAACGTTCGACGGGCGCGGAAATGAGGTCGAAGGGAATAAGGGGGTTATTGAGTTAGCGGTGTATATCGCGCTGCGAAGAACTCCCCGTGAAGTGCTGCGTGATAGTCTCGGCACATGGAATTTGCGACAGTTAAAAGTTGTCGCCGACGTGGCCCATTTTCGGGACGGCCCGTATCCGCACAGCGCATTTCAGAACTCGAACCAAGGACAATCATAAAACGTATTTTATCGAAAAAAATTTTATGCCCCAAGGCTATCGGTAACGTTAAAAATGATTGAGTGCCACTTGCTCGGACGCTCACGACGTGCCAAATGTTATAAATTTGATTATTATTTCTTCATTTCGTTGCTTTCTAAAGGGGGTACTTTATACTTTCGAACAATACAAGTTGTAATTCATCGAATAAGCGAATAAGCCGCCTCAACGGTGTGAATACAGCAATGACAATAAATTATTTAACAAACGGAAAACAGGCGATATCAATTTTCAATTTAATCACGAGCCATTAAATTAATGTTATCTGACGATGACGAAATTGCCCGAGGGACCGAGTCGGGTTTCGCAAAACGGTATACTCTCGAGCGATCGCCGAATGCGGACGAGACGAATTCACTCGTTGCAGATTAAGACAGAGATACGTCGGGTGTTACGTGCAATCGGCGATACACGGCAACGTCTTTGTCTCCCCGGCTGCTCGAGATCAAGATATATTCGGCCCACTTCTTCGTCTTTTCGCTTTCCGCATCCCCTAAGGTGTCTTTAGTCTTTTCCCCCGCGGCGGCGCCGCGCCGTTCCTCCTCACGTATCAACCGCGCATTCATTTATCAACCCCGAAACCTTGTCGTCCCCTTCGTCCGTATGCGGGTGTGTACGTTTGTACAGCCCGGGGTATAAAGACGGCATTTGTATGTGGGTCGGTTAAGTTCGACCCCATGCACGCGGAGGTTAAGACCATTTGCGTCTTGGGAAATCGAAGTGAAGATACTCGACGGTTCTGTCGACTGACCCTACTCCTACAACGGGAACAAATTACCGGAAAGTAAAGCGGCGTTATTTTTGGCGTATTGGTGAAATGAAGATATATGATGATAGTGTAAATAATAATTGCCAAACAAATTACTAGATATAAAAAATTATACAATATTTTTCGCAATAAATTCTTTAAACATCAAAAGTTGAATTCGAATCGATTTAACTAAAGGGAGGAAGGGGATTTTCACTATTCCAACAGGAGCTGTGTTTTTAAGTCTGACAATCTAGACGGCACACAGTTTTCTAAAGTTGGAAATAAATAATATGTGCAGTATTCACACAAGAAATAATATTAGGCTATTAAGATCCAAGCTTGGACCGTTATGGCCAATTATTCTAATTTAATTTAGATATAAAAAATACTTGATATATCTATAAATTTAATAACGTGTATCAGATGATATATTTTGTATGTAATATCAGTTGACATTTTACAACAATATTATTTATTGACAACAATAGAACACCCGGGAAGATTATAAAATACAGGTAGACAAATTGTTAATCCGTTCAGCGGCTGATCCACATTTTAAATGTGTTATTGGTTTTTCGTTTATTGCAATTTTTGTCCCGATTTTCATGCTGCCGCAACGTGTTTCGATGTTCGCATTTTGCTTGTGGCCACTTTGCCTTTGCGCACGCAGGTAAATCCAATAATATCGTTACGCTTAATCCGATGTGACAGAAGCAATGTAACTAAATTTTGCCCAAAACAATGTCATGCAGCTTCGTTGAAAAAATATCGCTGCAAGAACCCGCTTGTGTCGTATATGGTCAGTGACGACTTCATTACACGTGTGAGGTGCCTTAGTGACGGGAGATTAGTTTTCTGACATTTCGGATATATCAGCGCAAACGACGCGATATGTCCTGTGCGACAACGCTGCCCGGACCGCGGTTGTACCTTAACAAATTTTATTCGTGATAATTTGTGACAAGGAAGACTAATATCTTGCCCTCATGCGTCGGCCACACGTTCATTTGTCACGCGCAACGCGACCGTACGGAGTAACTAAGTGTGGCATTTGTGCAGCATAAACGGCTCATTATGATTAGATGAAAGAACAAATGTTTCTACAAATGTTTCTATGTTAAATAGCTATTCTTAATTGGATGAACTCGGACCGTTCCGCGTTGTCTGAATAATTCCATGCAGTTTATTAGCGAATTATAATACTCCACATTTTTCTATATTTTTTTCCTTAGGAATGTTTTTGGAATGTTTGTTTTTCCATGAGAAATAGATTGTTCAAATCAGATATTTATGTCATATCTTGAATACAATGCATTTTTGTTCAAATATTGGTTTATACATATATCATAAGTTTTTGTTACAAATTTTAAAGAACTCAGATTTAATCATTCTGTCCAATTTCTAAATTTTGCAGACCTGAAAATATTGTACTCGCTTTACCTGCTACTACTAAAAAACAGTGTTATATCGCAACACAGAGCCAACACAGAGGCATCAAGCCGATAAAAATATTTTCCTTTTCCTCAGCTGCCCGCACACCCTTCGTGCAACTCAGTCTCGCGTGTCAAGAATCGGCAGACGACGCCATCGTCGTATTCACTAGGCGAATCAAGGCGCGAGTCAGAAGCCGGAAAATTTTACGGCGGTATTTTTTCGTTCTTGATCACCACTTTGATGCCGGAAAAAAAGATCCTGCGGCGGAAAAGCGTTTTTCCGCCTTGTTGAGAGCAAACTGCGGAGGCAGAGCGCGGTGGAGGGGAAGGAAAATGCGGACGAGCCGGGTAACCAAAAAGGAGGAGGGTAAATCATCGCCGCATGTATGTTTCTACGCTCGCTTTACGTTGCGATTATTCACAAAGTGCACTTAGCTCGAGACGAACGAACGGACACGGAACGAGCAGTCCCGCACTTTTGTACCACTCGACTGCTTCTAGAAGGCTAAACGTCGACGTATTTTCATGTGTAAGACACGATAATATAGTACATATATCTATATACAAACTAAAAAAATATTTGTTCCTATTTTATTCAGATTTTTCCGATATTTTATTATTTTGTTTTTACTATTTATTCACATGAAAAGAGGTTTTTCCGCGAATTCTAGAATTCTTTCCTAAAAAGGACTCTAATTTGATAAATAGATGTCATTTCAAAGAACATCCAGGATGCACAAATTATGACAAATTATGTTCTTATAACGAGGAGAGATCTGTTATATAGCGAGGAGGACTGGAATAAAAAAATCAAATTAAAAACTTGCGGTGTACTGGTTTTACTTATTGGATGATTTTTTTTACGCAATAAAAATATCTTACTTATGAATGATAAATAGCAATTTGCAAAACTTATACCAAGATGCGAATCGATGCAACGACGACCTGAAGATACGTTTCATCCTCGCTGGCGCATTACCCTGATACCTACGTGCTTACAAACTTGTAACGGCATGTAACAAAATTTGCTTCCTCGTTTCTTCAAGCGGACGACTCGGCTCGTTTGCCGTTACGCTCTCGTTGCTGTACCGCGTAATTCTTGTTTGATGCGGAAATGCGATCCTTCAGTGAAGGCCGCTTGAAACCGCTCGGCTGCGTCGTGCATTGCATACGCGCTGCGCAAATATGCAAGCGCATTATGACCGTTGATACTAGCGTAGTAGTATCAATCCTCTCCCTCCCACCCCTCTCTCTTTCTCTCTCTATCTCTCTCTTTCCGTGCTTCCCCATCCCTCTGCCTATAATATCCCGTGCACTCCGAATGCCATTCTAATTAGTTATGAAATTCCGCCCACGAACGATGTAAGATGTACAAGGATAGTTATGCGATAATGGAGCGAATAGTTAAGCACCTGCTTTAAGATCTCATCGATCTTTCACTCCCGAATGTGACGTTGACATATCTCCGAATAGTTTCTCTCAAAATAGCCTTATAAAGCATTGATTCGCTAGGTAAATCCTTAGAATCGTATGTAGTTTATACTAATTATCAATTTGTCGCCCGGCGCTCACTACTGTCTCGCACAGTAGATATTGACACGATATGGTCAGCCATCGGAAGCTCTATAATCTTATGCATCGCATTTCTTCGTATCGCCCATTTCGTATTGACAACATGGTGATTATTGAAATAATTATCATAATCATTTTATCACATGTACCTTCTAAACATAAGTAACTTTAATTAATTAATTGCTAGTTATTTGTCAATCGCTCGGCTGTTATTAACATAATAACAGTAACGGAAAAATAGTTATAATAGTTCACGTAGCTTTCCCGGACTTGTTTCACGCCGCGCATGTTTCGATTGCTCGGATACGAGTAGATGGACGCGCGATCTTAATGCCTCGGCAAGAGCTTTATTACGGCAACAAAGATTTATTATCGTAACGGACGTCGTAATCCATAACGAGCTGTGTTTATATTTATAATGCGGTCGTTCGACCGCTTCAGCAATCGGCCGCCGCGGAATGAACATCGTTGATGCAAACCACGCCGCTGTTACTTGCAACAATCATCGACGGCAACGATGATGACTGGGCGTGAGTTTCGGCGCGCTATGTAACGGCGCGATGCCGCGGGTAATGTAGCGTAATGCTTCACCACTCGCGAGAGTTATTGTAATCGACTTCGCACCGTGCACGCCCATACCTGACTGCAAAGACGCGTCTTTTACGGGCGACCTCGTGCATTAACGGCCATCAAGTACTTCCCTGTAAACGTCTCATCGAAACAGCTCCAACGCGAGTATAAAGATTTAAAAGTCGAACGACGAACGATGTATAGAAAAGTGCTCGGGATATATTCAGCACGTAGAAAGGAGGTTTTTCTAAATTCGCATAATATGCGTATTTCACACAAGGTGATATTTATATCCTAACTTTCTATATGTGTTCGATTGTGTAAAATTCGAAACATATCTGCAAATAGATTTCGAACATATTATTTACTAAACCATGTTCTACACATTTATCGCGAACATCAAACAAGAAAAGAGTAGGTATTATACATAAATATATATATCGTATTTAAATATATAACTTCTTCTTTTGAATTTTCGACTAATAGAATCACAGTAACACGGAAATGTGTGTGTATTTTATCATACTAACAAAGATGCGTAACGATACTTATTTCTATTCCGCTTGTACTTCTTCTACAATTTCATTCTGTAAATTGGAGAAAATCTGACATGTAAAGCCGTTACGCCGCAGGCGCTTGCTTGTAACTTCTCGATGATATGCCCATCAATTAACATCGCATCCGAGCGACCTGGAAACTTGCTGGGCGACGCGGCGTACCGCGGAAAAGCCGCTCGTTGCTACGCTGCTACATGAGTCACGTAACGGCCAAGGGCTCCTCACTCTATCATAAACAGAACCATCCCGAGAACTTTCCGCGCCCGGGGACCGTCTTCGTAAGTAAGGACATTAGCATAGCATTCGCTACATTGCAGCTTACTGCATTAAACGCACGCTGGAGAGAGAGAGAGAGAGGGCGGATACGCGGGCGGCAACGAGACCGAGACGATACTTATGCCAGGGGACCAGAAACTTAAATCCCCCGGTTTTTCGAGATTGGCAATCCCGTGCACTTGAATAATTAATATTCGTGTCTCTCACTTTGACCATCGAGTCCGAATTGATGCGCCATTTAATCCGCTAGAAACGTAGGACGATTTTTTTACTTGAACTCGGATCGACAGTCAAAGTAAAGCGTATCTCAATTTCAATTACAATTATACGCGGTCGACAGCAATTAAATAAACGTGACGTGGAATTTTATATTGTGTAATATTATAATGCAAGAACGGAAGTAAGTAAATAAGTATAAAATGGTTAATTTAATAAAAAGAGAGAGATTCTATTTTAAAGTATATATTGAAGATATTAAAGATAAGAAGTCTTATTTATTTAGCAAATAAATAACTGTATAAAATGTTTGTCTTGATGCATAAAATTGCGTCACTCTTTTCAAATTATTTACATAATAAAATAATCAAATAATAACACAATCAAATATGGATTTATATTATTAAGTACGCCAATAATATTGATATGATTGGTCAAAGCGATGTTTGTTATACTCAATTAGGATATTATTTATAATGCCGTTATTGCCGTCAGTAATAAGCTCAATAATGCGAAACTTGAATTTGCATACTTTTAGACCGATCAGTCGGTTCATATTATAACGTAAAATGCAATTTTAAAATATCGGATTAAGATTATAGTGATTATACCATTATGTTCTTTTTTATCTCTGTCATTATAGATCACTTCTTAAGGTGGTACCTCAACGACAACCTCGGCCAAAAGTTTCGTCCAATATAGATGTCTAAGAGATCGATAATTTAATCGGATTATCGTAGAAAAATGTATAAAACATATAATATCGACGTGGTACTAAATAATAGATAATACAAAGAATATTATTTACCATTACATAAAACTTCTTTTATTAACTATTTTTGTCACACCGGTGGGAGTAAGCTTTTTGCCAGAACTGTCCGCGCTGTGCACCAACACACGGAACAGGTTACGTATACAGACCATACATGCTGTCAGATATGCGATATATCGATATATTTAGGTATCTAATAATACCAAAAATGTCATGCTTCTCAAAGCTGTATTTTCAAAACTAGATGGTAAATCATTTTCTATTTTTTTTTTTTCAGAATATTCGTCTAATCCCTCTCTAGCATTTTTTCGTTTTTTATTCAATTCTTGAATGTAGTTTTGACGGTAGAATTAAAAACGTGTCGTTTATTCATGTTTCGTACATGTATTACATGTAAATCACGCCAAATTAACAAATTCTTGAAAAAAAAAAAACGATTCCGCGGAGGTACCAGCTTAATGCAATAAAAGCGACGAAAACAATAGCGTCGGTAATTACGTCAGGTTAACGCTATGAACGAACAAATGTTTGCATTGCACGAATGTAACTCGGTCAATCGGCGACCATCGTTTACCGCGCAGACACTATACAGTTATCTGTTTGAGCTGCAAGATATATTGCCGGGGAAAAACCATCGCGTTTTCCGATCAGGAATGATTTTGCATTAACGCGATTGGAACGTTAATATTTCATGAAAGGCGCGAGCGGGATTCTAAAATTCTGCATAATTGAGAATCCAGCATCGTGCCGTAACTATCGTTGTAGATCGGTTTGCGCGCGGCGTGCACACGTATTCATATCGATCGGCGAAAAATCGGTCGGTGCATTTCGATCAATGGCAATGGAGGCATTACGCGGTCGCCGAATTTCCCCGTGTTCTCTATTTTACACGATTGCACGTGTTCCACGATGCAACCCGTGAATGCATTTCGTTTCGGAGCGCCGCGTCAGAAATCTTCCTGTCACTCACTTTCCGCGCGTCACGCCTACGTTATTTAATTATTTAAGATTTTGGCGATTTTAAGAAAAGTATATTTGATTATATGTTAAAAGTATATTTAATTGTAATTTTCACCTTAAAACATATTAATTTAAATTTTACAGAATCTAGTTGGCATCAGTTTGTTATATCAAATCCTTTATACACATGTGATAACGAGTTATGAGCAAAGAGGAGACTCATAATATAATATAATATCATATCACGATATATTGTGAAACAAAGTGCAGTATTTTATATAACTAAATACAGTTTCCAAATATTTAAAAGATCTTTGCAATTTGTAATTTGTAACTTGTAATTAAAAAAAAATTAACAATAACAATAATATAATTCTTTTATCTGTTGTTCGTAGAGAAAGCAATTGCAGCGCTTTTATCGTATCGTAAATCGACCTGATACCAATAAATATTATATTCTCTTTACAAAAAAATATATAAAATGGCACATTCGGTGTGCAATTTATAAAGAGTTTGATCACATATCCTGTATAATCACAAACATATCGTGAAGCTATCGTAGTATTCTCCGTACGTATAATACATTTTGTACATATTGATGTATAACGTTTTAGGATTTTCCGATTGTTTGCAGTTTTGAAAAAAAAATATACCAACTGATATCAGTATCAAAAAAGATATATGGCACTGATACGGCTATTCGTGGGTAGCGGTCGAGCGAATGATATTTTATAACTTTTTCCGCCACAAACTCGCGAAATTCAACAAATTTGACGAGATCCAATTTTTTTATGCTGCATTCGACGTTATGCACCATGAAATATCTATAAAAACGCAAAGGTAAGATATCTAAAGCGCGGCGGTACGTGAAGCGATGGCACGAGAGACGAGCGAAATATGAAGCGCACGTTGAGTATGATACACGTAAGATATACTGGAGAAATCCCTGATTTTAATTTCAATAAGAGAATTTTTTGGAATTGAGTTGTTCCCGATTTAAATATCGTGGCTAAAGATATGTAGCCGTTCGTTCGACACATGGCAAAATGCAATGAGCTCGTAACTCTTACGAACCATGAAAAATTTTACAAATTCTTCTCCCTTTCCTTCTGCAGCAATATAAGTCCACGTCATTTCTAGCTTTATGAGCTTTTCAATCCGGCAGCTTTGCTGCAAACGTAATGCAAAAATCCGGGCCGCCGATAGCGACGGTGGGTATTTCTTTGACGAGATCGAAAGCGGTCGAGCGGAAGAAAAGAAAATGATCGGTTGGGAGAAAGAGAGAGAAAGCGGTAGCCCCGTATGGTTTTCTACTACATTTACCTTTCCCCGATCTCGTCCTCCTCCGAGCCCATTGATTTTACTCCGGGCTCCCGCACGCTTTTCCCTCATATTGACGTATTCGTAGAACAACCAGAACGTTTCATGGGAAAATTGCACGACAGTCGAAATATCCAGAGAGCTCGGCTGTGACAATACGAGAGAGATCGAGAGATCGAGAAATCGAGAGAGAAAGAGAGAGAGAGAGAAAAGAGAAGAGAGAGAGCGAGGGAGGGAGAAAGAGGGAGAGAAAGGTGAGAGGGGATGATGAAGTCGTCGTTTATGCTTTATATCCTATGCATGAAAATTTCGGATCCCCGAGAGTCGCTGTTATTGCGTCGGGAAGGAAGATCCTCGGTTCTTGGCTAGTGTGCGAGCTTACATTCTTTATGGATACAGATAGCACCGGAACCCCGGAAACCGCGGTACACCCGCGGTATGCGGCTTACATCGTGTTAAGCTCGCACGAAGAGGACGCGGGGGGAAGGATTTGAGAGTGAGGGAAGCCGAAGGTAACGCTTCACACGCGCGCGCGCCAGGGTATGCAAAGTGTGAGATGCGAAGGGGGGAAAAAAAGGACGAACCCAGGGCACAGACGAAGATGTATGTCTCGCAGACGGTTGCTCTTGGCGACACTCGGCGTATTGTGTGATTTGCGTACGAATCCGAACACGCATGAGGTATTGTCGAATAGAATGCAAGGGCCTTTTTATCATCTGGTATAGAAAAATGGGACTCGCTTACCTCGAAAATAATGTAAATTGACGTGATAAATCTCATACGTTTCTTTAAAGATACGAAAGATATATAGAAACCATTTTTGCGGGATTTAGTTATATAGCCGACGTTCTACATAAGTTTTACATTCTAAATAAGATCGACATTTTAAACAAGTATATAAAACATAGGACATTGCGTAATATAGAAGACTCACTTTTTTAGAGGAAATTTTCTTCTGATTTTGTTAAAGAATATTTTTTAACGTGAAACTCGGACAATAATTGTAAAACAATGTCTAAATCTAAGCAACATTTGGATAAATTAATATTTCGTGTATTTTAAATTTATACTTTTTTTTTCGTATTTTGCGTAATTTCAAATTTGTACCTTTTTTCGGCAGTAGTCGTTTGAACTTCAAGCTGCGGAAAACAAAAATAAAATTAGTACTTTTAATATATTTCAGAGGCAAACGTATTTAATATGTAATATGCAGCCGAAATAAATGACGGATGGAAATCCGTGCATTTCTGTTTCAAAAGAGCAAATATTAACACGTACAACTTTGTAATTTATTGTTTAGCGAGCACAATACAACAAATATTCCTATTGTTCTCACTGTTTAATGAACAAATTGCTAAAATTTAGTTGTAATTTTAGTAGAATTGGGACGTACCATTTACCATAATGGATCGTAATATATTCGTAATAGGCAGCTTCGTTCATCGAGAGAGAAACCGACGCGGCACAAAAACAGCTGGTAGAAAAAGAATCCAAGAAACTTTTCGGACCATTTAGCCGCATTTTCGCTTCGTCGCGGGTAACGTTACCTACGTCATGTTTCTCGGATCTCGATGCAAATAGGAATTCTGTTCGAACCATGGCCAGAACCATTACAATGTAACATTCGATTCGATGGTTACGCGAGCGTATCACGGGCTTCCCTGTTTCTACACCTTACCAATGTTATCGTTTACGATGCATATGATGCGTACATAGGGTACGCTTATTCACGATAACGCCGTGCCTGAAATGGGGGGTCTTTCGAAAGAGTTTGGCGTCACGCCGGATATTACGTGCCGATTCAACTGTGTTACATTGCGGATTACGTTTTCGTATATAGTTTTAGTCATCGGTTCCCGCCCGAATCGACATGCAATCTCGCTCCGTCCAACGGAAGTAGGTTGATAGAGAAACAGTATTTTAATCTTCAAATACGCAAGATATTCATAAGATAAGCGTGTAATGTCATGTGGCACGTCAAAGATGAATACCGCGTTCCCAATCAGGTCGCGCGGGACCAAACTAGATACTAAATTAATCTTCGCGCACGGGAAGAAATTAGATCATGCAGATTCTGTCATTAAGGGTAAACGCGCAGAGGGATGAACGCACTCCTTGCGCGCAAGCCGGGCATATGTAAGTTGCATTAGGAAAATTCGTCCGCGCGATATCTATGACTTAATACGTTGCATGTTGCAGCGCGCAGCGTTCCGCGAAGCGACGGGTGTTAGTACTATTCCTAATTACATTTCGCGACATATGGCCTCTCACGTGTCGACACGAAGGGAAGAACTCTGTACGTTAGACAAATGACAAAAATAAACGTGCCGGAGCGGGATGGTGAGGGAGAAAGAAAGAAAGAGAGAGAGAGAGAGAGAAAGAACGGAAGAGAGAGGGAGATTTTCTTCCTTTTTTTATTCTCTTATGTGTAATTGCACGCGAAACGGCGCCGTAACACGTGGGACAAGAAGAAGAGTAATGGAGCGTTTGTGTCGCCGTTTTTACAGGCTTGACTCGTACACATAGCTCGTAAACAAAAGGACAGCGAGACGAAAAAACGAGGCAGACCAGCGAGCGTTGTAAAAGGTACGCCCGCATCGTGACGTCAACCTTAAGCTCCCTTACCGAATACCGGCGGAGTGACACAGGAAAAAAAAACGTTTTTGGTACGCACGTACCGTGATATCGCGGGTCTGAATTTCTGATTAAATCGCGTTACCAGCAAGACAGAAATATTCGGATGCGCGGAACGGTGCAAAAATGACGCGTCGATTTATTATCGAGAAACGAAAAAAATGGTACATTGCGATTGCGAGCGTTCGCGAGCAGCGTAGCAGAAAAAATTATTCGTAAACAATAATCCAGTAATATGCAAATTAAAATTTCTAGTTTATTACCCTACGTATTAATTAATCGCGTTCGAAATTCAAACGTAAATTTCCAACGTATTATGTGTGCATCAACATCCATATATTCGTTATTAAACGCAAAATTTACTCTACAGTTGTCGTGCCTCTCGTATAAAAGCGATTTGCGCTAAATTATTATACTACTGTCGGAAATTTTGTTACATTCAGCTTAGACCTGTTTGCATCAACATCCATCGTCATAATCCGATTATGGTCATCTGTTTATATTCTATATGGACAGAATTATGTACGTGTGTGTAACCTATATAAAAATAAATAAATCGAGTCGTTTTGAATCTGATTTAACTAATTCGAATTGTTTCGATGAAATTCAGCACTGACCGATTATAATTATAATATTTTTTCTGCATATACACAAAACCTATATAAAAACGCGCATTTGAAAAATATTTCCATTCCTTTTGCAATCGTATCAGCATTTTAAACGATATGCACATATTGATATTATTTTCCAGGCCTTCTTTATGCGTCGCTTGAGCGGATTGTCGATAAGCCTATCGACGTGCAACAGATGTATTCTTCTTCGTTTCTTGCGAAAGATGATACCGCAAAGAAAGTTCAGCGGTAACATATTTTTGATAACGGCGATTCAGATAACACAATTCAAACTTGTACCGCCAACATGTATTATAGGTATACAAACACGCAGAAAGAATAATTAAATATATTTATCAATTTTGTTCAGTATTACGCATAAACGTGAAACGCACTTGAAAGCAAAAGCGCGTACATTACATCTGCGTTTATCTTTGTTTCGAAATAACACTTTTCCAATCTATCCTTCTTGGGATTGAACATTTGTATTGTTTATATGAAACTTAAAGGCAACTGAAAATTGTTACATAATCTCGAAAAACTATAATTCGATGTTTTCTAAGTGAAATTATTTCATAATTAAAATATATTATATTTTTTTTCGTAGTTTGTATTCGCACCTTGTCGAAGCGAGACAAAGGATATCTGTCTCTAGGCGGTTCGGTAACTCTATCAAGCAACAGGTATTGCATTCTTTTTCCTTCTCGCTTAAATCGTATTTCGAAAATCGAGTGAACGTGCGACGATCGATGATTCATATTGCGAGTGCAACGTTTGTAAAAAAAAAAAAAGCGCAATGGTTCAGCCGACAAAAATCGCTGGACGTTTATTGGTGCATTAGTTACCAGTATGGAAAAAAAGCGTTCTATTAAGTTATTTCACGTCATTTCAAAGTCATAGAAAATGTTATTAGTACGATTGTGTGTACGTGCGCCGCATGGCAGGTTTTAATTCACGTATTAATGGAACTGAATGAGAAATGCCGGAAGTAATTCCGCAGCATAGGACTTGAGCGCACCAGAAAACGCTTTAAATCGTGGTTAAATATTCCATTATCCATCCATCAGCGATCATTCTCATTCCGATCCGACGATTCGATAACAAATGCATTCACGCGTACCGTCAATACAGACGTCGAAGTTTTACGCTCTATAACCGGTGTTTGTATGAAGTATTAGCGCGCACGCGTTGTTGATCGATATATATGCGCATAATTTAGCTGTCGAACGGCGCAGCAGATTTTATGGGCCGCGTAAAGTTCCACGATGGAAGGTTAAAAGCGTTCCATCCAATTTTTAGGCATCGATCGAAGTGGGTGACTTATGCATTTGCCATAACAAAAGATGTAATAGCGCATATTTACGACGCTTTACAAAATATCCAAAAAATTGTTAAGCAAAATTCCACAAAGTTATTATGCATGTTTATAGATACAAGATTAATCAAATAAAGCTATAACAATAATTTTAAAACCATTCATGTTCAAAATTAAGTATCAAATCTATTTGATAATTATTATTATATAGAATTTTCAATTCTACAATGGATTTAAATATTTATATATAGATTTAGGAAGTTGCGCTATTTTACTTCAAAAGTAAGATTTGCCCTTGATACTTGATTTAATAGGCTTTAGGCTGACGCTAAGTCTTGACGATTAGCTACATGGAAGGGCGGAGTTTAGAAACAAAGTTGAGTCCTTTGGGATAGTAAAGGATTTCCCAGGACTTTGGTCGTTTCATGGTATCAGCTCCGTTGATCGAAGATTGTTTAAACTCTCAACTCCGCACCTTGTCTTTACGATCGGCTTTCTAAGCGTGAGAATACCAAAAGGTATATTTAATATTCGCAAAACCATGCTATTACTTCTAATATCAATTAAGTGAGAAGAGTTTGGAATTATTTTTTTACACTATTCCCGGCTTTAAACGAAACAAATTGACTCACTAAATATATTTGTCTGGTACACATTATCTTTCAATTTTTACATAGTTTTGTTATACGTTTGTTTGTTAAATTCATTTTTGCGAAAACAGACGTAAAACATAATCAGAAATAGAGAAATCGTGGGAGAAGAATACATAATTAATTTCACAGCTGCATGCTGCATAATAAAACGGATTATTATTATGTAATGTAACGGTCTGATTAACGGGCGTTATTAAGTAGCGTTCTGTTGATACACATTTGCAAAACAGTAATGGCGAACGCGTTACGGATAATTAAATTTTGCAAAAACATAGCCGCGAGATATTTCTACGTTTCTCGATTTTACGCACCGGGATGATGTGCGTCGTTTTAACTCAATGCGACGATCCCCAGGAAACCTTTAATATTATGCGAGATATAAAGAAATTAACAATTGGAAAATTTGATGGAATGCAAGTGCAACGCGAAATGTTGAAACAATCTAGAGCTTCAACGTTTTTCGCACTGACAATGAGTTAATACTAATTGCTTATTGAATGACACTAACAGTCACACAAATGTTCATACGATGATATAATAATTGTGTCTGCTACACTTATTGTTAGTACACTATTGTTGAAACGATAAAAATCATTAACACTATCAATATATGTATAATAATAAGTAATAATTTTTTATGAAATTTGTCATAAGAATTTAAGATGTATCAAAGTGTTTATTGATAAAAATATACTTCTACAATAAATATATACATAAACGCGTGTAGAAGCTCGTTTTAAAGAGCTATTTATGCAAAGGGCTGGTGTTCCGGAATTCCACGAAATCGGGAGAACAATGCGGGACTGCTATTAACGGCATAAACTGCTCGTCAAACGGCGTTATCGAGATAACTACAGGTAGGAATTGGAACGAAACTGCATTCGCAAGGAATGCGAGAAAACATACACCGTTCGCAGCGTCCTTAACGGGCGGGCTGTTTCTAAATGCGGGGATACCAAAGTTATTAGATACAAAGCGCGTCGAAACTGCAGAACTTTTAAGAACGGGTAAGAAGTATAATTAAATTTCATTTGGCTCTCCCGCACCTGAACGCATCGTCGTTTATTGGCGTATGGGACTGCGTGCGAAACGGAAGCGTACAAAAATTCCCGTCTCGCGGAAAACGAGAGGGAATTTTCAGGATGCAAACGCAAAGAAAACGATTTTATTTGTCGTTCACGCGAATACGCTCCGGAGGAATAATATTTTCGCGGTCGTTTTCTCCGGCGTGTGCGAACAGTACCTACATCGGCAAAATACACGCGCATGCCTCGTGAGTCGTTTGAACAAAAGCCATTTAAATAAAATGGTTCTAATGCAAGCCATCTGTCTTTGGAGAAGAGCTTTTATCCTCCATTTCGTTCAGTTTCTGCGCGACCCTGTTTCGCAGAATAAAAGCTCATGACACGCATTGCACATTTAGTCCCGTTTTATGCAGCCAGACTTGACGTTGCTAAATCGTCCAATCTGCACGACGTTATTTAGAGACTTCCCGCACGAAACTACTTAATTAAAGTCTTCCTTAAAGGATGCTTTGCGTGTACGCGGGGATCCTGGATTAAGGTACGGTCGATGCCATGCAATCAATCTCTTCAGGACTTTTTGTCTGCGCAATAAAAAAAATGTGTTTCGCTATTTTACTAATTGGAGATTTGTGATTAATTAGTCAGGCTAAATTTGGGGTTTCTTACCCGAAACAAAGTTAATGACAACAATCATGAAATCATTATCTTATAAAGTATTAGATTATATAAATCTTTCTTTTTTCTACATAAAATGTAGAATACATGAATTGAGGGAAAAGCCGCGAATTAAATTTTTCTTTCTTCTACATGATATTAAGATAATCATTGAAATAGCAGAATAAATCTTGCCGTTTTTACATTTCATACGTTCGGTGCACGGTCGGTTGTATAAAATTTGAAGTAGTAGATATAGTTAAAATCATTTGCTGCAGTCATAACAGCCAGGTGAGTTAACGGATGAAATTACCGAGAACTAAATACCACGAGACACACCCAGCTCGCAATTGTGGAAATTTCTCGGAATTCATTATCGTTTTAATAACACGTTTACGGACCTTCATACCCGACACGTGTTGTTAATTTTTCAGAAATGCTAATGATCTTAATTTAAAGTCTTGGACTGTAATTTTACATTACCATGCTACATAACCAATTAAAAGATATTAAATATTATGTTAAAAGTCATCACTTGGGAGGAATATAATATTTCTACGGGGAAACTGCAGATAAAAAAAACTCCTACCATGCTTATTATTAAAATCCGCTTAATTAACAATAATTTATGAAACGTATAAAATTTTAATTTGCTCTAAGGAAAATGTTTCTAAACAAATAAATATTATACTGTGAGATTCCTTGATAACTGAACAGAATAATTGAAGTTTAATTTTTTCCTAGCATCCGTATAGATCGTTTCTGGCTGACGCACTCATGCGTACCTATCTTCGTGTGTTGGGGCGCGCTAAGCTAAAAGCACGACTACTAGCAGGTGGCTACGCCCGGTAGTATCTAGTACCGTAGGATAATGCGGGGGAGGCATGCTTAATATTAACAGGATGCTATAGAGACCGCGCGTGTTGTTCCTACGTAATTTCCTCCTAAACGTACTAAGGGATGCCCATGCATATTTCAGAACAGCAGGTACGAGAGCACGAATGCGTATCCTTGCGCGAGTGTGTTGTACACAGGGTGCCCCGAGTTCTGCTGCCGCATTTTCCGCCACTTAGGCCTCCTTCCCCCAATTTAAAGTTCTGTATACCTTAAAATTTACGTCGTCATATTTTCTGACTTACAAATTATTAAGAGACTTAAAGAATTTTCCGAGCTCGATTTAGACAGCAAATTCGACATAGCAAAAACACACTTTTTTGTGTCAGATAAGCAACATTGAATCTGAACTCGGGAACTTAATATAAGTTACAGAGATATTTAATCGAGATATTGCGCAATTTAATCTATACTAAATGCGGAATGATCTAAATTGATCCAAGATGATTTGGTGAGAGAAAGTGCGGATAATCCTGGCACACCCTGTAGATGTGCAATACTACGGCGTCGTTAGACGACGTCGATATTGCGAGTAGATGCTTTGCTAATCACCACGAACCGTCTGATATTGTCATTTATTCAGGCTAGAATCAGAATTCCGCATTCCATTATTCCATACCTTGTGTATTTACATGTCTCTTGTCGCAAACGCAATTGTTTTGTTCGTGATGCGTGTTGACGGTTGACAACATGAAGGTAATTGATTATTAGAATAAACATTGCTGTATATGTACGAAAAGATCGTTTTGCAGTTTAGTTTTAACTTTAGTTTAAACAAAGAGTCATTAAACCAAAACATTTCGTGTGTAAAGTTGTTTTTAATTGAGCCAATATAAAAGATTTATATATAACTCCAAATATAAAATGATAAATATAATGATAAAGAAGTAATATACTGTAAATATACTAAATATTGCTTCTTTATCATTATATTTTTATATTTAGAGTTATACATCTTTTATATTGGCTCAATTAAAAACAACTTATATATAAAATTTATTAAAAAAATTATTTATTATACATATGTGTGATATAAAATTTATTTAATATTTATTTATTATATTAAATAAATTTAAAATTACCTGTATTTATATATGTATGGATGCTTCACTTGACTTTATGTAATGGCCGTGATAAATACGGATAAAATTTTCAATAGAATTTAATTATTACGGTATCTTTACACTGAACTTCGAAATACTAAAATATAGCATTATTATGTATCATTATCTCTCTGAAAGAGCGTTTTACTGTAATGCATATAAATTCACATTAATTTCCATACAAATAAAATCAGATATTAATTAATTGAGCGCCGCGAATTAGTATTAAAAACTTTGAATTACATTATTAATATACTCGATTACGAACGGCGTGCAGCCCGGTCCGACCGAAGGAGCTCTCCTTCAACTTTGTGCGTTCTTCGCAGATCAATTACGTCTGCAACGTGAAACGATGTTGGAACAGTCGCGATTACTGTGTCAGGTTGTGAACTCAAATAATAGTGCAGCTTGTGCACCAGAACAATCAGTGGCCCCGGACAGTGACAGTGGTGCCCATAACTTAGTTCCCGGCGCAGCAGACCCGCCGCGTCGCGCCTCGATTTCCTCGGTTGCGACTGCTCACGCGGTGAACTTATTATCTACGTATATTCCCGAATTTGGCGGTTCCGAAGAAGAAGACGTTGAAATCTGGATTCAGACGATCGAGCGTGTTGCTCAAATCCACGGAGTCACGCACGATATATTACTATTGGCCGCCTCAGGCAAGGTGGTGAAAACTGCTCGAAGATGGTTCGATCTTAACATCAATTCTGTGATCCAGTCCTGGAGCGCCTTCAGGGAGGCCGTAGTGCGTCGATTTAAACGTAAAGTACTGTTTCACGTGGCAACGCAACGTGTAGAAGCTCGCAAGTGGAATTTCTATAAGGAATCATTCCAGGACTACGCGATGGACAAACAAGTGCTTCTGAGAAATCTCAGACTATCTGATGAAGACACAATCTATCTCTTAATTAACGGGATTGGTAGCCGTTCGCTCAGACAAATAGCAACAGCTCTGAGAGTAGAAACAATTGACGAGTTCCTTGAAGAGATGCGTCGCATTACCGCATCTGCGGGCCCTGTCCGCAAGACGTCTCCCCCTGAGGTTAAGCAAGAAAAAGTGAGAAGTTCCGTTAATGCAACAGTCAAAGACTTTTCGTCTCCAAGGAAAGACGAGGACAGAGACAGTTTCTGCGCGTACTGTCGTGGAAAAGGCCACGTTAGCACCGATTGCATTAAGCTAAAAAAGAAGGAGCAAGGTTCCCTACCAGCCTCGTCCACACCAGCCCCTTCGGTAACAGCGGTGAGTGAGGAGGTTTCAGCAGCGGCCTCAACAGAGGTTGCAGCCGTCTACGGTGATCCCGGTAAAAAAATTGAAACGTCCAGTCCTCACATAAAAGTTACTTCGATGAACAATGTTGATTGTGACTTGATCGCGTTGTTAGATACGGGAAGTCCAGTCTCCTTCGTCCGTCCGTCTGCTCTTAAAAACTTCGCGAACATTACTTTTAACGATTCGTCTAAACATTTCAAGGCCGTAAATAGCACGATGATTCAAACTATCGGTTCGGTCACTACGAAGATTACATTGGAGTTGTTACCTGAATTCTCTGCTTCGATCAATTTGTTGGTCCTGCAAGAGGACACTTTTTCGTCGGATTTAATAATTGGCTTAGATTTCCTAAATGTGCATAAAATCTCGGTGTTTTATAACCCTTCTGACAATGATTTAAAATGTCGCGTGAAATTATTCCAAGAAATAGCTCCGACAGAGAACGCAGAAACCATCAGAAGACTTATCATCGATACTTTCGAATATCGAAATTGATTTCGACGATAAAGTAAAGGAGAAATTGATTACCACCATTATGGAAGTTGAGAATTCAGTAATCGAGCCTATTGAGGATGACCATAGCGTTAAAGTCACTCTCAAGGACGTCTATTTTTGCTTATGCCCCGAGGCAGTTTGTTTGGACCGAAAGAATACAGTTGAGAAAGATCACGGACGACCTGTTTAATCGCGGTATCATTAAGCGTAGTATTTCCCCATATTGTGCTGGTGTAGTTCTTGTGCGGAAAAAAGGACGGTTCGTTGCGTTTGTGCATAGACTTGCGCCCCCTTAACGAAACGTTCGAAAAACGAAAATACCCCTTCCCGATTATTGAAGATTGTGTTTCTCGTGTGAGAAATACATTGTTAGATCTTAAGGATGGTTTCCACCAATTAAAGGCACATCCCGACCACACGAAATACTTTGCCTTCGCGACCCCAGACGGGAAATTCGAATTTGTCTATTTACCTTTCGGTCATTGTAACGCTCCCGCCCAATTCCAGGACCGTTTAGAAGAAGCGTTAGAATCGTTAACTCGTCTCAATAAGGTCATTGTGTATATGGACGATATAGAAACAGTTCTGCTCACTCTGCGATTACGGGTCACAGGATTCAATGTGGTCATGACTTCGATTGGGAAGGAGTCCAGATAATGGATCATGAAAGATATTATTATAAACGTCTTATTTCTGAAGTTTTGTACATAAAACAACAATGTAATGGATTGAATTTACAATCAGACACCGATTGTTTACACCACGCTTATTTATCTGCTGTTAACTTAACGTATAATATCTTTCGTTTCTATGCTTTTATTTTTCTCCCCTCTATTGTTTATTTTAATGCTTCGAATCTGCGTCAATTTTCTCCGTTTGTCATTACACTTCTAACCGCCATACTGTCTACACACATTTATAACCGACATATTATCGTCTACATACGTGTTATCTTTTCAATCTATTTGATTTTATATTGTACATCTTTGTGTAAGATTGTAGATTTCTTGACTGCTGCTGAACTCAAAGTGAGCCTCTCCATTCTTTCTTTTATATATGAAAACTTTTAACAACTACTCATTACGTTTTTCCTCTCAGGGGAATATGTTCTTTACATTCGCGCCAGCTCGTTTAAAACAACATCTCCTCAGGAAGGGAGCCTTCTATCTCGAAATCGGCAGTATTAAATCATTGGGACTTTAATAAAGCTGAAGATTTAGGTAGAAGTAGTTGGAAGTGGGGTAAGGATAGAATACCTTTTACAAAAAGGTAAAAAAAAGACGCCAAGCACGCGTGGTGTACCTTGAAAAAATCGAAGTAGTTATCTTTGTACCTCGAAGAAATCCAAGTAATATCTTTACTTTGAAAAAATCGAAGTAATATATTTATTAAAAAAAAAAAGAAATGATATCTTTAAATTATGCGCCAATTAAATGTATATTATATCAAAAAATAACTATTGTTCTTTTAAAAAATGTATTCCCATTGAAGTGAACAAATTAATATAAAATATGAAAAATTTTAGTAAAAAAAACTTAGCGCTGCTAAATTTTAAAATACTTGAAAGCAATAAATAACTAATTTAAAATATTAAATTGATAATTACAATGTGAATGTAGAGACTTTCACACATTAATTTAAAGTACTTTTTCCATTTATAGAAATTGTTTTATTATTATATATTATTATGTTTAGCAGCGCCAAGTTTTTTTCACTAAAATTTTTCATATTTTATATTAATTTGTTCACTTCAATAGGAATACATTTTTTAAAAGAACAATAGTTATTTTTTGATATAATATACATTTAATTGGCGCATAATTTAAAGATATCATTTCTTTTTTTTTTTAATTATAAGTACCGCTCGCGAAAGATTTTACTATAAGTACCGCACGCAAAAGATTTTAATAGAAATACCGCACGCAAACGAATTTAATATAAGTACCGCACGCAAAGATTTTAATAGAAGTACCGCACGCAAAAGATTTCAATAGAAATACCGCACGCAAAAGAATGTAATATAAATACCGCACGCAAAAGATTTTAATATAAGTACCGCACGCAAAAGATTTCAATATAAGTACCGTACGCGAGAAGATTATAACATAGGACCGCACGCAAAATTATATTATAAATACCGCACGCGAAATAACGGAGTACCGCACGCAAAGATTATGACGAAAATTAAGTGACGCACGCAAGATAATACACGCGAAGGAAGTACCGCACGCAAAATACTATAACGAGGATTAAGGAACGCACGCAAAAGAATACACGCGAGTAATTTACCGTACGCAAGAGAGTATAACGAACATTAAATAACGCCCGCAAAATAATACACGCGAAGAAGTTACCGCACGCAGAAGACTAAAACGAACTTTGAGTGACACACGCAAAAGATTTTACTATAAGTGCCGCACGCAAAAGACTTTAATATCGTACCGCACGCAAAAGACTTTAATAGAGTACCGCACGCAAAAGATGATATGAATAACATACGTGACCGTACCAAACACACGGCACGCGCAAGACCTTCCCGACGGCATACGACAACACGCGTGACGCGGGAGCGTAACACACCCCGAGCGCGTGATCCCGACGCCCCTAATACCGGGCGCGGTAATTATTAATCAGGGTATCCACACTCCCCGCCGCGCTCACTCAAAACCCACGCAATACATTAGACGGACGGATGACTGTCGAGTCGATTAGCGAACTTCTCCGAAATACGCGAAAGGATCGTGAGGCGCGACACACTCCACCGTACGACGACACCCCGATTTCACGCAAACACGTTCTAGAAGGGTCGAGTCGGGGAAAGAACAGGCCCCACGTTAATTTCTACACGAGGAGATAGCGGGCGGGATCCGTCTGACCCGTATAAACGATACAATCCCGAAGGATTCACTCAAACGATACAATCCCGAAGGATTCACTCAAAACGATACAATCCCGAAGGATTCACTCAAAACGATACAATCCCGAAGGATTCACTCCGAACGATACAATCCCGAAGGATTCCGAAAATTACACGTAGGCCGAGAGGCGGTCCTGCGTGCATCTCTCAAAAACGCAAAACGGTACTCGACTTTCCGCCCTGCTATTCCTCGTTACCTGAGCCTCAGGATTGCTGGCCGTTACATGTCGATGGTCCTCGTTCCTTCCTCCTCGCTACGGAGATCGGGCTCGTAGGGCCGCCGCCCTCGCTCGCAATCCGCCCAAGGGTTCCTCGCCCCACGTCCTCGCTCGCTCGCAATCGACTCAACAGTGCCGGATCCCTTCGCCGGCTCGATCTTCAGTCCCTAAACGGGTGCGCCACCGCGTCGGCGGATGGCGCCACCCGGCCCAATTGGGCCGTACGGCCGGCTCCTCCTGCAATCTGAACTACGGAAACATAGCGCAAGAGTGTCTAAAGTGCGGGTGGCGTACGCGCCACGGGCGCCAGTGACGGGCTCATGGGGCCACGTCACATAGTCTTGCTTGACGTCACGGCATTATTTACCAACATTCCATTGGAATTAGTTTTAAAAGGTATTGAGAAGAGATGGAGTTATATATCAGAAATTACTAAACTTAGTTTGCCTCAATTTTTACATGCCATAGAATTAATTTTAAATTGCACCAGTTTTAGTTTCAATGGACAGATATATGATCAGATATTTGGCAGTCCTATGGGCTCTCTGCTCTCACCCATTCTTGCAGATATAGTGATGGATGACCTGGAGACAATTTGTCTCAGTTCTTTAAAATTTAAGATTTCCACATTTTTTAGATATGTCGATGATATATTCGCGATAGTTCCAAGAGCGAACATTGATGAGGTACTCAATATTTTCAACAGTTATCACCCACAGTTGAAATTTACGTGTGAAATCGAGTCAAATGACAGGATAAATTTCCTCGACACTACTGTCCTCAGGAATGGCGACACATTAATTACGAATTGGTACCGTAAACCAACTTTTTCCGGACGCTACATTAATTATTTGTCTAACCATCCTGAAAATTATAAAAAAAAATGTGATTACGGGGCTTGTTGATCGTGCTGTTTTATTGTCGGACAAACGGTTTCATACGACTAATATCGAAATTGTCAAAGAAATTCTGAGCAATAATTGTTACCCGACACATGTTGTTAATAAATGTATCAAACAACGATTAAAGGACATCAAATACCGCAATGCTACAAGAGATAATGATGATGAGACGGATAATACCGTTTTGGGAAATTTCATAACTATTCCATATATTAAAGACTACAGTGAAAAGATCCGTAGTATTCTCAGCAACCTTGGTTTTGATGTCGTTTACACCGTTCCTAAAAAGCTCAATCGCGTTATTAGGAGGGGGAAAGACAGACTGGAGGATATGAAACAGATTGAGTTGGTTTATAAGATTGATTGTTTAGATTGCAATGCTACATATATAGGACAAACAAAAAGACATCTTGAAACACGGATTAAAAAGCATGAAACAAATATTAAGAAGCACGCTAGTAAGCATTCGGTAATAAGCAAACATCGGCTTGAGTTGAATCATGTGTTTAATTGGCAAGAAGCAAAGATCCTACACAAAGAAAAACATTTTAAAAAGAGAGAGATTGCTGAGATGTTTTTCATCAAAAAACATAATCAGGCGATCAACCTCCAAAAAGACACGGAGAAGATGCCCGTAATATACGACCGACTAATAGGGGATATGTGATCAACCTCTATTTTATTTTTGTTTGTGTATGACTTTGCTCATTGTGCTGTTTGTAATTGTGGCGTGCAGACGTGCTTTTAAACACTATATATTTTATTTTATAACGCACACAGCATGTAAGTCTTGACATATTTCTTTGGTTTGCGATCTCTTCTACGTTTTTTATTATAGTGACAAATTTTGTTTTTAGTCTTAGATCAGACTTGCAGGTACACGTGTGACTAACGAATGTCTGTGTAAGAATTTATTTATACACTTGAAAAGGAGCCGAAATTGGTTCGAAACGTCGTGTCGACATTTTCAATAAATGTGCCAGTCATGGTCAATTAAATATTGTTTTTGGTTCCAAATATTAGATTATTATCACTATGATTACTGATAATAATAGTGTTTATTCCTGATATTAATACATACCTATAAGAATCTGGTGTTGACATGTACCATAATGCAATAAAAAATTGAGTTTTTGCGTCAATGAGTTTTCTACCACTTGCTCTATTGGTTGTTGTCAATGTAGAACCAATAAGCGATAAAACGCTTTCAAAGGTTTGTGGGAACATTCTGTAAAAATATATTTAACATACAAAAAATTAAATATTATTTTATTTATATATTTGTGACTTATATTTATAGAATGTATATATTTATAGAATTATATAAAAACTGTAATGTTATTTTTCCATTTAAAATTAAAACTGATATTAGAATTAATAAATTACAAATTTATTTATTACTGAGCCTTATCTTACCTAAAATGTTCCTTGAATACATGTTTTGCATATCCATCAGGAATGACACCTTCTACATAATTGTCTATTTTAACTCTTTGCATAACCTCATCACGCGATTTGTTAACAACCGTATTCAGCATTTAAGAATCTATATGGAAAATAACTTCGGTAAATATGCAGAATAGTGGCTTCCTCACCGATTTCGTTGAACTTAGGCTTAATCGACGCGTTTTTGCGTGAAATGAAAGAATCTGGCAGAAAAAAGTGTCGCTCTGCCCCGCGAAGCGAGATATTAACAGTTAAAGTTGACGACTATCAGCTGATACCTAGGTTATTTCCTAACCTAGGTTAGGAATTCTGTCATACCGACGCGATGTAGCGACTGATAGCGACCACGAACATGCCCTGCGGCCACATGCGCATGCTCCGTAGCCGCACGCGTATGCAAAAGTGCGCGAATTGAAAACCTATATATACTTATAATGCATATCGCTTGACTTTCGATGATGAATATGTCGCAGCCACATGGTGTACACACACACACACACGCGCGGGGATGCAAGGGGGGGCCTTTGGCCCCCCCTCCCGCACCCCCTCCACCGGTAGGCAGGGTGGACCTCGCTTTACAACTTAGCATAGGTTAGTGACGCGCTTTACAAGTATGTGCTTTGTATGTGCTTCAAAGCGCATACTTACAAAGCGCATACTTAATAAAGCGCGTCACTAACCTATATATTGGCGGCGCGCTTTACAAGTATGTGCCTTGCATGTGCTTCAACTTACAAAGCGCATACTTGTAAAGCGCGTCACTAACCTATGCTAAGGTGTAAAGCGAGGTCCACCCTGCCTATCGGCGGAGGGGGTGCGGGAGGGGGAGCCGAAGGCCCACCCTTGCACCCCCCGCACGAGCGCGCGCGTGTGTGTGTGTATGTTTGTGTGTGTGTACACAATGTGACTGCGTCATATTCATCATCGAAAGTCAAACGATATGCATTATAAGTATACATAGGTTTTAAATTCGCGCACTTTTGCATGTGCGTGCGGCCACGGAGCATGCGCATGTGGCCACAGAGCTAACAGAGCATGCGCAAGTGGCCGTGGGGCATGGACAGCATGGTTAATAGTCGCTGCATTTTGTCGGTATGACAGGTCTCATAACCTGATAGTCGTCAATTTTAACTGTTAATATCTTGCTTTGCGGGGCAGAGCGACACTTTTTTCTGCCAGATTCTTTCATTTCACGCAAAAACGCGTCGATTAAGCTTAAGTTCTACGAAATCGGTGAGGAAGCCACTATTCTGCATATTTACCATAACTTCATCTTCACCGTCTGATGATGAAGATGATGACGATGACGAAGATGATGATGAAGAATCATCGAAAAGATTTAATACAACTGGTAATATTATTCTGACCGCCATTACTTCTATCACTTCTATCACTGAATTCAATATGCGCTACGCGATCTATGCGATCTACGCGATTCATGCGTGAATCGGAAAGCACCCCGAAAAGAAACTCCGGGAACTTAGCAGGTCAACTTCGACTTTATTAACTTTTTTTTTTTTTAATCGTTTGTTGGTCGTTTGTTGGTGATTGTTGGCCTAATTACAACGTTTGTTGGTTCTTAATTTTTTTTTAAATTAAAAAAGAAAAATTAGCGTTAAGTTAGCCGGAAATATCTCATTTTTAATTAAAAAACGGCCTAATCGATGCGTAATCGTCTGCTGATGATTGTTGGTCTAATTTTAGCGTTTGTTGGTTCATATTTTCTTCTTAAATTGAAAAAAACAAAAATTAGCGTAAACTTAGCCGGAAAAATCTCATTTTTAAAATACGGTCTAATCGATGCGTAATCGTTTGCTGATGATTGTTGGTCTGATTTTATCGTTTGTTGGTTTATTATTAGTCTTAAAAACGAAAAATTATCTCACATTAAGGCCGCATCTGCAGTAATCAAAGATTGGTTTATTTGCTTATAAATGTAAGGCTAACATCTATAAAACTGGCTATGAATACGGGCCTTAACATCGGCAGGAAATTGTTTTTTTCCATTATACAAATATTAATTGGAAATATATAAAAAACCAGCTAATTATAAGTGTACTAAGTTTGCTACAAAAATTTGATGTTAAAAGAATGCTAGAATAACATCTAAATTTATTTATTACAACGTACAAAATTGCAATAAGCTTTATTATAATAAATTATCGAATTTTACATAATTCTTTGTTGTATAAATGTGATGATTGATAAATATATATAAATAATATAAATATTATATATATATATTAGACGGTTCTTTTTCTATTATTATATCATATTTATATTTCTATTATTTTATCATTTATTTCATACTGTGTACGTGTAAATAACTATATAAAGCAATACATTATTTGATTACTTATGTTAGATATTGATGTAAATGAAATGTCTTCATCAAACCCTACTATTTGAGAAGCAGTTATCCTACTCTTCAATATTAACGGAATCCCTTGTTAATAATTGATGAGTGAAAGTGAACGAAACCGGGTAGTCCGTACATGAGTACATCTCACAGTAGATCAATGCCAATTTGTTTATACGATTCGCAATGAGTAAGAGGAAATTCTATCGCTTTTCTGATCTCTTGTTTTTGCATCCATTCTACCCATGTCACTGTACTGGATATTTGGCTTCTCACCTGTATTGCAAATATATCTTGATATTTATAATTTTATTTTATTTAAATTTAATCTAAACGTAATCTAAATATTCTTAAAAATTTTTTACCTGTTTGCTACATTCAAATGCTGGGATTAGCTTCTGGAGGCGGTTACATCGATTAAAACATTGCTATGCTTATGAAGTGCTACACAATTAAATTGCTGTGCAACGCTACTTAAATACCTGTAACAAACATTAATATACATATAGATAATAAATAGAGAATAATTTATAGAGAACTATAGTGCACGTAACGTGTATTATAGATTTTCAGTAAAATTTTTCTCGAAGAAGACGTTTTGGTACGTAACCTTAGAGTGCTAAACGTTTCCGAGTAAACGCAAATTCTTATGTAATGCAGAATTTAATTATACATCTTATAAGGATTTGCGTTTCAAAAAAGCGTGTTAAATATGTCCGGTTTTGTCCAAGACAAAAAATTTTGTTCGACCAGAAAATTCTAGAAAAAATTGTCCAGACAACTTACGTCTTTCTTTCTTCTATATCTATATTACAGAATTTGAATACTTTTTATTTTTAAAAGTAAATAATTATACATATATATATATATACATATATATATATATATATATATATATATATATATATATATATATATATATTAGAGTGGTCCTTAAAAATGTTAATTTTGAATTTTGACTGCTCGAACGGTTTGGAAGGCTTGAAATAAATAAATGAAAATCTGTGCAAAAGCGCAGCTTCTTATTTCAATTTTAACACGTGCCGCAGAGCACTTGAATTTTCCTATTAAAATCAAATAGCAAATGATTTTAGTATGAATGCAATAACGATCGGAAAAATTTGAAACTTGGCAATTCTCTTACCTATAGATGTACCTATCTTCTGAAATTTTTATAGATTTTTATCTACATATTTCAGGTTGCTAGTGGTCAATGAAAATAATTTTTTTTTTTAATTCTTTAATCAAATAGCAAATGATTTTAGTATGAATGCAATAGCGATCGGAAAAATTTGAAACTTGGCAATTCTCTTACTTATAGTTGTGCCTATCTTCTGACATTTTTATAGATTTTTATCTATATATTTGAGGTTGCTAGAGGTTGATGAGAATACTTTTTTTTTAATTTTTGAAAAATCAAAGGAATTTTGTTTATTTATTTATTTCTATAATTTTTTTTATATATTTATTTATTTATTCGCTGTCTTAAATAAGAATTCAATACTTTTACAAAATTATTTATCTCAAAAATCTTTCATGAGTGTCTCCTTTTTCGCATCGGGATATTTTTTTTTTAAATAATAGTCAGCATGTTTGCATCACAATTTCATCAATGTCAAAATTATACAGGATATAATTCTGCCAAAATATAAAAAAAATGGTTATAAACATAATTTATTTAACTTTTTTCAGTTACAAAAAATTATTCTCATCAACCTCTAGCAACCTGAAATATATAGATAAAAATCTATAAAAATGTCAGAAGATAGGCACAACTATAGGTAAGAGAATTGCCAAGTTTCAAATTTTTCCGACCGCTATTGCATTCATACTAAAATCATTTGCTATTTAATTAAAAAATTAAAAAAGAAAATTATTTTCATCGACCACTAGCAACCTGAAATATGTAGATAAAAATCTATAAAAATTTCAGAAGATAGGTATAACTATAGGTAAGAGAATTGCCAAGTTTTAAATTTTTCCGATTGTTATTGCATTCATACTAAAATTATTTGCTATTTGATTTTAATAGGAAAATTCAAGTGCTCTGCGGCACGTGTTAAAATTGAGATAGGAAGCTGCGCTTTTGCACAGATTTTTTTTTTTTATTTCGAGCCATCCAAACCGTTCGAGCAGTCAAAATTCAAAATTACCCTTTTTAAGGACCACTCTAATATATATATATATATATATATGCATGCACAAATGTGAAAGTCAATGATCCTTTTCATCGTGTTCGCAATCAAATTATAATTGCAGATGTTGTCTCTCGTGATAATATTTCTACACGTTATTATTTATGATGCACTATAATCACAAGTTAACTATATCTATCCCATAGGTATTAAAAATGAAAAATAAGCATAATTTTTATTTTTTATTTTATTTTAATTTACACCTCAAAATAAGTGAAGACTACTTACATTTTCAGTCAAATTAGAAAAGCAAAATATTGATTATAATGCGTAATTTTAAAAACGCAGCAGTAAAATTATATTAAACAAATAAGAACTAAATATGATTTAAAAAATAAAAACACTTTTAAAAAGAGAGATAAGCAATAATACACAAAAAATATACCCTTATATTATCTTAGAAATTCAAATATATGAAATAAAAAAGAGATCTGAAAAGTGGCTGAAATAGACAAAACTTAATCAAATCTTCCAATTCCATTTTCATTAATAATATATATATATATATATATATATATATATATATTTGATGGAAATGGAATTTGAAGATTATCTGGTACACCTTCTTTTGTAATTAGACTGATTGCTAATATATCTTTTAATATGCATAAAAATATATTTTTAAATTCTTAGTGCTTCTGCATGATAGTGCAATAATTTCAGATTTTTTGCCATCACCTATTACTTCAGACTATCAATCTATTACTAAAAAGGAAGCTGTAGATTTAAAACAAGTAATGGAGAATTGTGAATAATATGAGGTTTCCAACGCTGAACTTTTTATGTAAACTCTTTCAAGCAGAGGGTAACGCAGCTGATGAACAGTATAGATAACATAACTGAATAAAAATCTTAATTATTACAACATAATGATATTAATAATTAAGATTTTTATTCAGTTTGTTATCAATACTGTTCATCAGCTGCGTTACCCTCTGCTCTGATGCTAAGACTGAGTGTATATTTTCCTATATAAAGATAGAATAAAGGCTGTAGCCGGATAAGAAGGGTCAATGTTCCTCCACACGGATTATGCTCATTTTTTTGCTTTGATTGCTATTAATGTCTCTTACAATTTAGTCAAATATTAGCCTTTAACATTGAACTGTTTTGCTGTAAGAAATAAAAATAAAAATTTCAAAAATAATTTATATCTTTTAATCGGCTGAACCGATTGTGTTGAAATTTTAATATGTTGTAGATATTATTGAGACACATTTTTGGAAAATTCGGGAAAGGTTTATGATGACAGAAAGATTGATAAAAAAAATGGTAAAAGTTTACAATAACTTACACAGCTCGGATTACTTTGACCTTGACATATGTTGTCAAGGTCACCCTCCTGAGTGACCTTCAGAAGGTTTTAGTCGGCGGTCGCTGTTTATTAAAAAGTTATAAACAAAAAAAGTTTGACAAATATAGCAGTTATTTTGAGTATTGAAAGGCATAAACGACCTTGACCTTGACATATGTTGTCAAGGTCCCCCTCCTGAGTAACCTTCAGAAGGTTTTAGCTGGCGGTCATTGTTTATTAAAAAGTTATAAACAAAAATAGTTTGGTGGGAAAATTATTTAAAGCAGTGAATTGTTGGTATATTGAAAGAAAAGTTATTTAAAGCAGAGATTAGTAACTTTCCTTTCAATATACCAACAATTTACTGCTTTAAATAATTTTCCCCACCAAATTATTTTTTGTTTATTAAAAAGTTATAAACAACTTTCTAAGTTGAAGCACATACAAAGCACACACTTGTAAAGCGCGTCACTAACCTATAGGTTAGTGACGCGCTTTACAAGTATGTTCTCTCTAAGTTGAAGCACATACAAAGCACATACAAAGCACACACTTGTAAAGCGCGCCACTAACCTATAGGTTAGTGACGCGCTCCACAAGTATGTGCTTTGTAAGTTGAAGCACATACTTGCAAAATAAAGTATTCTCTGCTTTAAAAAAAAACGTAATATTAGTCATTTATGCCTTCCAATACTCAAAATAACTGCTATATTTGTCAAACTTTTTTTGTTTATAACTTTTTAATAAACAGCGACCGCCGACTAAAACCTTCTGAAGGTCACTCAGGAGGGTGACCTTGACAACATATGTCAAGGTCAAAGTAATCCGAGCTGTGTAAGTTATTGTAAACTTTTACCAAAAAAATAAATAAATGTTCTCGATTTTTTTCAGTCCCGATATCTTTCTTGTACAATTACGAACAAATTTTTCTAGAATCTTGGAGCAGTTTCTTATCGTACATAATTTTTTGGAAGCAATAAAATGGGTAGGCGGTACTTTTAAAAAATAAAGTATTCTTCTTTTTTTTTAAAATATGATATGCTTTTGGTGCGGTCGCCATATATTTTATGTAGAATTTTGAGACAGTATTCTACAAGTAATTTTTTCGAGCCAATAAAATAGGTAGGCGGAAGTTTAAAAAAATAAGATTTTTTTTATTTTTTAAATTTATGATGCTTTTTGTACCATTGCCATATTTATTTCGTTATGTAATGTTTTATAATGTAATTAGACTTTTGAGACGGTATTCTACAAGTACTTTTTTCGAACCAATAAAATGGATAGAAGGTACTTTAAAAAACAAAATATTCTTTTTCAAAATTATAAGTTTTTTGGTACCATCACCATATTTTTGTTTAGAATCTTGGAATGGAATCCTACAAGTAATTTTCTGGAATCGATTAAATAAATAGTTGCAGGTACTAAAAAAATAATAAAATAAAGTAAATTAAAATAATTATAAAAGGATATACTTTAATCGTATTAAATTAAATGTTTATTAATGAAGTACACATACACATACACGTACACACACTCAAAATAATGAAGTATACATACACATTCGTTCACATAATCACTCTCATACTATTATTTACATTATTTATAGTTATATATTCATATGGATGGACTAATCTTCATCACTATTTTTATTGATAATAGGCGTGATATGCCGGCTGTTTTAAATATATTTAGTATTTATATATTTAATATTTCTTTATTTTTTTTTATTTTTTTTTTTTTTATTTTTATTTTTATTTTTATTTTTTTTATTTATTTTATTTATTTTATTTAATATATTATATATTTAATATTTAAATATATTTAAAACAGACGGCATCACGCCTACTATCAATGAAGATAGTGATGAAGATTAGTTCATCCATATGAATATAACTGTAAATAATAGTATGAGAGTGATTATGTGAACGAATTTGTATGTGTACTCCATTATTTTGAGTGTATGTATATGTGTATGTATATGTGTACTTCATTAAAAACATTAGATTTAATACGATTATAGTTTATTCCACGGTCTTACATACACGTCCGAATACGTTCACGTTTCGATGAGACTCGGTCACTCTTTCAACTCTTTCTATATCTTCGATAGCAATTGCTACGCTACGTTATGTGGTTATGTACAATTATGTCAGACAGACAGAGAGCGACTAATTCTCTCTCTGTTTACTACCCTACCGCAGCGACTCTCGCGGCCAAGAGACAAACAATTTTTGGCGACTATCTGCGACCTACCCCTCCATAGAAGTGTCCAGACCTGTATGTAAGACCGTGGTTTATTCTTTTATAATTATTTTAATTTACTTTATTTCATTATTTTTTTAGTACCTGCATCTATTTATTTAATCGATTCCGGAAAATTACTTGTTGTAGGATTCCATTCCAAGATTCTAAACAAAAATATGGCAATAGTACCAAAAAGCTGTGATAATTTTGAAAAAAAAGATTTTGTTTTTTTTAAGTACTTTTCACACATTTTATTGGTTCGTAAAAATTACTTTTTGTAGAATACTATCTCAAAATTCTATATAAAATATATGGTAATCGTACTAAAAGCATATATCAAATTTTTAAAAAATGATAAAAATATTGTATTTTTTAAAAGTACTACCTACCTATTTTATTGCTTCCAAAAAATTATGTCCGATAGGAAACTACTCCAAGATTCTAGAAAATTTTTTTTGTAAATGTACAAGAAAGATATCGGGACTGAAAAAAATCAAGAACATTAATTTATTTTTTTTATCAATCTTTCTGTCATCAGAAATCTTTCCCGAATTTTCCACAAATGTGTCTCAATGATATGTACAACATATTAAAATTTCATCAAAATCGGTTAAGCCGATCAAAAGATATGAATTATTTTCGAAATTTTTATTTTTATTTTTTACAGCAAAACAGTTCAATGTTAAAGGCTAATATTTGACTAAATTGTAAGAGACACTGATAGCAATCAAAGCAAATAAAATATGTATTTACGCATATGTGTGCATAAGAATATATGTAATTTATAAAAAGCGGGTGCTTGTTAGCCTTGGTACGTTACTGCCTTTTGCTACGGACGGCCAGAAAGCATTTTCGGGCCGTATTGCTAAGAATCCGTGCGTCCGCGTAAGCAATTCAGTGGTGTGTGTACGTGTACGGACATACACCACTACATGGAACCTGAAATTAGTTTTTCAACGTTGGTGACACTAAAACCGGAGTTTCGCGTTGCCACCACGCGAGGTCTCCAATATCAATTCGGAGTTTGCCTGGGTCTCCTGCCGACCCTTAACAAGGTGAGTTTTTTAAATTGACACACCTAAATAACTCGAAAAAGGCGCATTTTAGAGAAAAAATTTTTGGACAAAAGTTGTATGGTTTCAAGGGGGACACATGATAAACATATGGACTTGACCTTGAGTGACCTATTCAAGGTCAGGTCAAGGTTACTTAAAATTTTTTCAATAAAACCTCTTATTTTTTATTGTATATTCCTGTTACTTATTTAAAGACTTTTCCACGAAAAAAAAAAATGGCACCTGCCTCTCTAAAGGTCCCAAGCTCCTCTCTTATTCTTATCTAGCACTCAGCGGAGTGGAGAGGATGGAGTGGGGATGAGGTACTCTCTAGAGTAAATCAGTGTACTGTCACTAAAACAGTGATAAGTTACTAGCACTGAATCAATTTAGTGCTATACATATCACTGTTTTCAGTATGCAATTGTACTTTAGAGAAGACCATGATCATGATGTGAGAATACAGGAATTCGCATACATTTGACCACGGCGAAAACAGTTTTTCTGCAAGTAAAGCCGCAGTTACTTTACAAGCCGGGTTTAAACTTGCGTAAGTATGTAATTCTGTTTCTCTGATAATTAAAAGGAACAAGAGATTATTTACCTAAATATTTATTACCTAAGTGTGATTACTGAATAATCATACTAATATCGGAAGTCTCATTAGAGTTATTTGACAAGATTATTTACGTAAATATTTATCAAAGTGTAATTGCTGAATAATATCGGAAGTTTTATTGGAGTCATTTGACAATTCTCACTTATAATCTCATCACTTGAAACTTTTGTGACAAAATTTATACATATTTAACAAAAAATGGTGTTTATTTGTATTGACTCTCTGCTCTAGAGCATTTAATTATTTATTTGCCAATTGAGTCAATACGAATAAACACCATTTTTTGTTAAAAATGCTCTAGAGCATTTAATTATTTATTTGCCAATTGAGTCGATACAAATAAATTAGAAACAGTTTCCACACGCACTGATTATTAGTTAAGGTTTCGTCAGTGGGGCAATAGTGGCTTATTTCTGACATTCTCTTTTGAACTTCTAAATGTTTATTTCGTCGCGTACTTTTATTTAAAATGCATAAGAAATTTCGCTAGATCAGATTTTACATTGGATTTAATAAAAAGATATAGAAAACTTAAATTATTCTTTTTTAAACTGTACTATGTAAAAAAAAATTTTTTTTTTAGGATAGGAGCCATACTAGACGACCATATAGCAACAAAAGATGTTCCTGGTAGGATTAATACGGAGAAATATAGCGTCAAATTCGTGAAAAGTCAGCCTTCGCCGCGTTTCATTAAGAGTCACATGCCTTTCGAACTGTTGCCGACAGTCGTAAATAGTACTTGCAAGGAGTGTTTGTAATTAAATATTTTATTAGTTAAATGCATATTTTATTTAAATAAACGTAATATTTATAAAAACGTGAAATAATATGATAAACGCTGAAAAGAAAATTAAAAAGACGCAAATAATTTCTTTTTCCCTCTCCTCTCTCTCTCTCTCTCTCTCTCTCTCTCTCTCTCTCTCTCTTTGAAATTTTTATTTTAAATTTGTCGAAGCGTTTGTCATTTATGTATATACTCGAGTTGTTGCATTCTACCGATTTAAATGGTGTTGGGAAATAAATTGTTTTTTACCTCAATTCATACGTTAACAAGATTACATTAAAAAATCAAAAGTTACAAACAATATTTATTATTTTTTTTCCTAGATTATCTACGTCGCAAGAAGTCCAAGAGACGTGGTTGTCTCGTGGTATAATTTCCAGAAATCTTCGAATTGGTACCAGGGAACTTTCGAGCAGTTCTGTATTAATTTTATGAATGACCACAGTAAGTTCGAAATGTTTATTGGTCTTTTCAGTTTAACTTACTTTTTTTTAGTTATTATTTTGGAAGTCTAATAATCTTTCAAAATTTCAGCTCTATGGAGTCCATATTGGAAACATGTGAAGGAAGGATGGCGAAACACATAGCAAATATGATGTTTCTCTTCTACGAAGATTTGATAAAGGTGAGATAGTAAAGTCTCTCTACTTTTATTACAGTTTCTTATAAGAAATAAAAAGCTTTTGTTTTTAAATTATGACATGTGCTAATTTGTTCTAAAGAAATAGCAGGATATAAATATGTTGTAAGTCGAATGAGAGTCGAATGGATGGCGTGTCGATATATCGATACAGCGAGTGTGAGACGATACAGCGAGAGCGCAACGATCGGAAGAGAGAGAGAGTAGAGTTAATGGCGGACAAGCAGTGTCGTGTGCAAGCGTCGTAATAAAGAATAAAGAAAAGTTATTCGTCAGTGAGCATTATTGAGTCCCTTACTACCACAGTATTAATCAGAAGTGGGATAGACGTCGCAAACGTTCGGGTATTGTGGCCAAGAGTGGCGATAACGCGATATTTCGGACTGAGAACTCGTGACTGAGAATTTACGCAGCGTGGCGACGTTACGATCTGGCCGAGTGTTGAAACCTTGTGAAGGGCGAGCGGGCTCGAGTGCTGAAAACGTTCGTGAGGAAGGTACTCTGGCAGATATGTCGACCGCGAGTGATAGCCAAGGGCTTGGTTCTGGCGAAGAAACGACAGTTACGGCAGTTACGGCAGTTTCAGCAGCTGCTGCAGTTGCTGCAGGCAACGGAACGACCAACGACAACGGTCCGCGTTATTTCCGAGATGTGCACGAGGCACTTCCGAAATTTGATCCAGTGGTAGGAGACATCGCTATAGAAGATTGGATAAGGAAAATCGAAGAATTTGGTGTTCTGTACAATTGGGACGATGTAGCCATTCGTCATTACGGTTTGGTGAAATTAACCGGCGTCGCGAAGAAATGGCGGGACAGCCTTCCCGCGCAAACTTGACCTGGCGAGAGTGGAAGGAACTACTAATCGAAGCGTTCCCATCGGACGATAGTGTCACTAAGAGACGTCTGGAGGCGCAGAATTACAAACGGAAGACCGGACAACACATGGTGGAATATTTCTATGAAAAGTTATCTCGTTGCAACAAAGCACAGATGTCAGATGCGGAGACCATCGAGTGGTTAGTGCTAGGTATCGAAAACATGAAGATTCGTGATTACATTGGTCCGTTGAGCAGATACGATAAGCCTAGTAAATTATTACCTGACTTGAAGAGTGCCGAACGATTTATTCCGGAACCTGAGAAACGAGGAAGTTCCGATAAGAAGGGATCATCTCAGTTGATTCGATGCTACAAATGTAAAGAAGACGGACATCATGCGAATAAATGTCCACAAGCAAAAGAAATCGTCTGCTTTAAATGTAGTGGCAAGGGACATTACGCGAAGGATTGCAAGGGCGAGGAGCGTACGAAGAAATCAGGAACAAGCGATACTACAACGACCACGAAGGCGAGTACAAGTGCAGCCACGAGCAAGACAGTGATGCAGATTACAGGATCGCAGACACATGTGAAATACTTCAAGGATGCATATCTTAACGACAAATATTTGAAGAGTTACGTCGATCTGGGGAGCAGTTGCGTGGCGTTACGAGACGATATTGCCGAGAAGGAAGGATTTACGTATCTTGAAGGAGATTTCGAACCGCTGATAGGTTATGGTAACGGAGAGGTGAAACCGAAAGGTTTATTCACAGCGAACTTGACGATTGATGGTGTCACAGTGAAAGTTAAGGTTCATGTCGTACCGAAGGAGAGTCAAACCATTCCTCTGATTGTTGGTCACCCATATACGGAGGCGAGTAATGTGATAATGGTAAGCAAACCAGGCGAGCTGAGGATTGGCACCGACGAAGCTGATCTTTTGCGAATAGAACCAGAAACGAAAAGCAAGACCGTTTTGTGGGCGTCTGAAAAAACAGTGATACCGAATAATTTCTTGGGACATGTCATGGTTCGAGGAGACTTGCAAGGATGTGACGTCAGTGTCGAAGGAAGAATGCAGGCGGATGGACAACTAATTCCAAGATGTCTGATAAGTGCCGATGAAGAGGGAAGATCGATATTGCCTGTGTTAAATGTGACGGGTAAAGATCTCAAGATCAAAGAAGGCGCAACGATCACGAGAGGCGACATCTCAACTCCGCACACCGAAACACCAAGACGACAAGAGGTCAACACGAAAGAAATAAAGCCTGAGGAGATAGACACCGACGCGCCAAAGGAAGAGATTCCTGAAATTCTCAACGTACTTAACCAATATAAGGACTTAGTTGCGCGAAACATGCGACAGATTGGATGCACGGATAAAGCTGAAATGAAGATTGAGTTGGAGAAGACTACACCTGTGCATTATAGGCCGTACCGAGTATCTCAAATGGAGCGAGAGCAAGTTCAGCGTATGGTCAACGATTTGAAGGAAGCGGATATCATCGAGGACAGCAATTCACCGTTCGCGAGTCCAGTGATACTTGTTCGGAAGAAAACTGGCGACATACGTATGTGTATCGATTACCGAGGGGTAAATAGACAGACTGTCAAACGACCATTTCCAATGCCGAGGGTAGATGATCAGCTAGACCAATTACATGGTATGCAATATTTTACGACATTAGATTTGAGTAGCGGGTATTATCAAGTTCCAATGTCGAGAGATTCGAAACATATTACCGCGTTTAGTACGACCGATGGTCACTATCAGTTTAAACGTATGCCTTTTGGCTTATGTAACGCACCGTCAGAATTTCAGCGATTGATGTGGGAAATTCTTCAACGTCTTAATTATAAAACCGCGATGGCATATTTAGATGATATAATAATTCCGTCTAAGACTATTAAAGAGGGGCTTGAAAATTAAAACTCGTACTTGAAGCGCTTAGAGAAGCAGGCTTAACTTTAAATCTTGCGAAATGTAGTTTCTTAAAGAAAAGAATTGATTATTTGGGATTCGAGATTACAGCTAACGGTATAGCGCCGGGAAAGAGAAAGGTGGAAGCAATTCGAAAGTTTGAAACCCCAAAAAACGTAAAAGATGTTCGAAGCTTCGTAGGTCTCGCGAGCTATTTTCGTAGATTCGTGAAAAATTTTGCGTTGATTGTTCGAGCGTTAACCGAATTATTGAAAAATTATAGTAAATTTGAATGGGGGTCTAAACAGCAAGAAGCGTTTGAGGAAATTAAAATTAAGTTGACTGAAGGTCCGATATTGAGTGTGTACAGCCCGAGTGCAGAGACTGAAGTGCACACAGACGCGTGTTCGTTAGGATTAGGAGGCGTTTTATTACAGAGACAAGAAGACGGGAAATTACATCCAGTATCGTATTATAGCCGAAAAACGACGCGTGAGGAATCTAAATATTATTCATATGAGCTAGAAGCGTTAGCGATTGTGTGTACCTTGGGACGATTTCGAGTATATTTAATTGGTATTAGATTCACGATTAAAACGGATTGTAACAGTCTAAAATTGTTAGCGTCGAAACGAGATTTGAAACCACGAATAGGACGTTGGTTTGTTCGATTGTCTGAGTTTGATTACGTCATCGAATATCATAAAGGTGAACAGAATTCCGTAGCGGACGCATTGAGCCGAAACCCTGTGGGAGATGCGGTAGAAACAGAAGTTGAAGGGTTACCTGTATTAGGCATTAAATAAATACCGATTGGGTAGCGGCGATGCAACGAACGAGTCCGGAGATTTTAGAAGTACGTGGAAGATTAGAAGCGGGAGATGCGGAAACACATCAAAAGTTCACGATGTATAAAGCGAGAGTCTATCGAATTACAAAGGTAGGTGGCGATTATATGTACCAGATGAATTGCGATATGATTTAGTTTCGGAGGCTCATAAATCACTTTGCCATATGGGAATTGATAAAACACTAGCGGCAGTGAAAGAAACGTATTACTTTCCGAAAATGAGAGAGTTTGTGACGAAGTACGTCGGACGTTGTATTAATTGTATTTATTATAAGACACCAACAGGAAAACCAGTAGGGTATTTACATCCGTACGATAAGGGAAGCCGATCATTTGAGGTCATTCATATAGACCATCTTGGACCGTTTATATGTACTGAGAATGGGAATAACTATGTAATTGCGGCGGTAGACGGATTTAGTAAGTATTGCGTATTGAAAGCTGCACACAGCGCAGGAACTCAAGAAGCGATCGAGTTTGTTCGAGAGTTTGTAACTACGTACGGTCGACCCACAAAAATTATTACTGATAGGGGCGTAGCATTTACGTCCCACGACTTCGAATTACTTTGTAAAGATTTAAATGTTTAACATGTAAAAGTAGCTTCAGCAACACCGCGTGCAAATGGTCAGGTTGAGCGAATAAATAAAATAATTACTACTAGTCTTGCGACAACAGCAAACAAGGAAGGAGACGATTGGGATAAGCGATTGTTAGATGTACAGTGGGCGATGAATAATACCGAGCATCGAGTAACGAAACGTACTCCTTTTGAAATAGTATACCGTCATAAAAGTAGGGGCGTTAGCGATAATCCTTTGACGGCCGAGATTATACAATTAAACGAAGAGCTAAACTTACAAGAAGAAAAGGAACCGGTAGAGAATTTACTCGAGAAAAACCGCGAAGTTCAAAAGAAACAATTCGATAAAGGCCGACGAGAGGCACCCGAGTTTAAAGAGGGCGATTTAGTAATGATTAGAAGCGAAGCACCGGCTACAGGTAGAAGCAGAAAATTAGAGCCAAAATATCGAGGACCTTACGAGATTGTCAAATCTTTAGATAGAGATCGGTATTTGATTCAGGATATTGAAGGTGAACAACAGTCCTCACGATTATATAAAGGAATCATTGCAGCTGATCGATTAAAAATCCTATCAAAGTAAATGTATACTCCAAAGAGTAAAATTAGTTTGCGTTATAATACTTAAGTTTCTATAGAATTAGTTGCGTTTAAAATGTTAAATTGCGTTCAGAGTGTTAAGTTCTTAAATTTAAGATATACATGTTCAAGTTCCTAAAGTTAAAGTATTTGTGTTCAAATTACCAAAGATAAATATGTACGTTTAAGTTCTAAAGGTTGTAATATTATTTATGTTATGTTCCGAAATGTTTAATACACAAGATGAGTTGTTTTATACGCGTGACGAGGACGTCACTAAAGCAGAATGGCCGAAACTGTTGTAAGTCGAATGAGAGTCGAATGGATGGCGTGTCGATATATCGATACAGCGAGTGTGAGACGATACAGCGAGAGCGCGAAGAGAGAGAGAGTAGAGTTAATGGCGGACAAGCAGTGTCGTGTGCAAGCGTCGTAATAAAGAATAAAGAAAAGTTATTCGTCAGTGAGCATTATTGAGTCCCTTACTACCACAAATATTTTTAATTTTCAGTAATTTTTGAGATTTTATTATAAGTATTATTAATATGAGTAAAATTGCGTTAATTAAACATAAACCTAAATAAAACTTGTGAGATTATATATTATTTTTAGATTAATAAAAGCAAGGCAATATCCGCACCTTACACATTTCTCTAATTTTATAAATATAACAGGATCACATATATGTATTATAATTTTCTAACTTTTCCCTTAATATCGCATTCCATTGCCTCTCGTAATTTACGGTTGATTTTATAACAGCATAAAAGAATCTCATCAGCCAACGGTAACACTTTCGTGCAGTACTGTATTTACGACATTTTTGGTCAAAAGTGTCGTCTTTTTTAGAAGAATTATGAAATTGAATCGAATTCATCCTGCGTGATGCTGAAAAAAATTTAATTTTATTTACATGTTTACTTATATTTTCTTCCGACCCAGTATAGTTTCTTACCTTTGAATAATTTCTATTTGCGGAATGTTAAAACATTTATTTAGTTCCTTCAGTTTATTTACTTCATTTTTCTCTCCCATTTCTATGCTTGATATTAAGCTGCAAAATAAAAATTTTAAATTATTTATAATAATACATATTTTTTCGTCCAAAATAGTTATCTAAAAAAATAATTACATTTTTACTGTTCGTTTACATTCATCCTTTCTGGTACTTATTACTTTTAATTGTTCTTTGATTGAGTCAACTCTATCGGAGTTTGAAAAGTTGATTATTTTTTCGGTTTTACATTTTTCCAATTCTTCCTCAATAGATATTCTGTCTAGCATGTTAAGTGTCGTCTTTTTTAAAAGAATTATGAAATTGAATCGAATTCATCCTGCGTGATGCTGAAAAAAATTTAATTTTATTTACATGTTTACTTATATTTTCTTCCGACCCAGTATAGTTTCTTACCTTTGAATAATTTCTATTTGCGGAATGTTAAAACATTTATTTAGTTCCTTCAGTTTATTTACTTCATTTTTCTCTCCCATTTCTATGCTTGATATCAAGCTGCAAAATAAAAATTTTAAATTATTTATAATAATACATATTTTTTCGTCCAAAATAGTTATCTAAAAAAATAATTACATTTTTACTGTTTGTTTACATTCATCCTTTCTGGTACTTATTACTTTTAATTGTTCTTTGATTGAGTCAACTCTATCGGAGTTTGAAAAGTTGATTATTTCTTCGGTTTTACATTTTTCCAATTCTTCCTCAATAGATATTCTGTCTAGCATGTTAAGTGTCGTCTTTTTTAGAAGAATTATGAAATTGAATCGAATTCATCCTGCGTGATGCTGAAAAAAATTTAATTTTATTTACATGTTTACTTATATTTTCTTCCGACCCAGTATAGTTTCTTACTTTTGAATAATTTCTATTTGCGGAATGTTAAAACATTTATTTAGTTCCTTCAGTTTATTTACTTCATTTTTCTCTCCCATTTCTATGCTTGATATCAAGCTGCAAAATAAAAATTTTAAATTATTTATAATAATACATATTTTTTTGTCCAAAATAGTTATCTAAAAAAATAATTACATTTTTACTGTTTGTTTACATTCATCCTTTCTGGTACTTATTACTTTTAATTGTTCTTTGATTGAGTCAACTCTATCGGAGTTTGAAAACTTGATTATTTCTTCGGTTTTACATTTTTCCAATTCTTCCTCAATAGATATTCTGTCTAGCATGTTAAGTGTCGTCTTTTTTAAAAGAATTATGAAATTGAATCGAATTCATCCTGCGTGATGCTGAAAAAAATTTAATTTTATTTATATGTTTACTTATATTTTCTTCCGACCCAGTATAGTTTCTTACCTTTGAATAATTTCTATTTGCGGAATGTTAAAACATTTATTTAGTTCCTTCAGTTTATTTACTTCATTTTTCTCTCCCATTTCTATGCTTGATATCAAGCTGCAAAATAAAAATTTTAAATTATTTATAATAATACATATTTTTTTGTCCAAAATAGTTATCTAAAAAAATAATTACATTTTTACTGTTTGTTTACATTCATCCTTTCTGGTACTTATTACCTTTAATTGTTCTTTGATTGAGTCAACTCTATCGGAGTTTGAAAAGTTGATTATTTCTTTGGTTTTACATTTTTCCAATTCTTCCTCAATAGATATTCTGTCTAGCATGTTAAGTGTCGTCTTTTTTAGAAGAATTATGAAATTGAATTGAATTCATCCTGCGTGATGCTGAAAAAAATTTAATTTTATTTACATGTTTACTTATATTTTCTTCCGACCCAGTATAGTTTCTTACCTTTGAATAATTTCTATTTGCGGAATGTTAAAACATTTATTTAGTTCCTTCAGTTTATTTACTTCATTTTTCTCTCCCATTTCTATGCTTGATATCAAGCTGCAAAATAAAAATTTTAAATTATTTATAATAATACATATTTTTTTGTCCAAAATAGTTATCTAAAAAAATAATTACATTTTTACTGTTTGTTTACATTCATCCTTTCTGGTACTTATTACCTTTAATTGTTCTTTGATTGAGTCAACTCTATCGGAGTTTGAAAAGTTGATTATTTCTTTGGTTTTACATTTTTCCAATTCTTCCTCAATAGATATTCTGTCTAGCATGTTAAGTGTCGTCTTTTTTAGAAGAATTATGAAATTGAATTGAATTCATCCTGCGTGATGCTGGAAAAAATTTAATTTTATTTATATGTTTACTTATATTTTCTTCCGACCCAGTATAGTTTCTTACCTTTGAATAATTTCTATTTGCGGAATGTTAAAACATTTATTTAGTTCCTTCAGTTTATTTACTTCATTTTTCTCTCCCATTTCTATGCTTGATATCAAGCTGCAAAATAAAAATTTTAAATTATTTATAATAATACATATTTTTTTGTCCAAAATAGTCATCTAAAAAAATAATTACATTTTTACTGTTTGTTTACATTCATCCTTTCTGGTACTTATTACTTTTAATTGTTCTTTGATTGAGTCAACTCTATCGGAGTTTGAAAAGTTGATTATTTCTTCGGTTTTACATTTTTCCAATTCTTCCTCAATAGATATTCTGTCTAGCATGCTGCAACAAAATAAAAATGTTAAAATATTTATAATATTTGTTGTGTTCGTGCAAAATAATTATTCAAAAAAGAGACCCGCGAAAACAAGTTATATATGTTTTAAATATGGTTTATATTAGTAATTTATATGAACAAAATTAAACTCAAATAAAAACTAAATATTGAATATAAAAGTAATTAAATTTAAATATATTCCAAATATGAATCGAAATTAAATTTAAATAAGATCTTGCTATTGGATTTCACTTGTCCAGGCGCATATATGGATCATATTAATATTTAATAAGCATCTAACCAACCTGAGTTAAAATTTTATTTATATTTGGAACAAATAAGATTTTAATTAACACACAAATTAAATTTTTATTTAATTGAAAGTATTCCCATTGACCCATCATATATTCATATTTAATCAAAAATTGTAATGCATAAGATTTTAATAACCCTGCGAGTTATGTTAGTCTTGTGTTGTAGTCTATTAGGTTATAGGTTCATTATTTAATCTATTTTTGTTACTATCAACCACAAATCTGTTTATTATGTTTTACTGTCTATACATGTACATATATTATAATTTCAGTTTTAGTTACGTAGGTCATTGGCTTTTTCATCATTTTAAATATATATATGTCGAAAGACATTAATATAAAAGACTAAATTAAAAGAATACATAGATACCGCTCGTTTATTTAACAAATTGTAATTAATTGTATTCAAAAATTATAAGTATAAACAAAAACCAGGACTAAAAGATACGAGCAAAGAAAGAGGTGTTTATCGTTTAAAACTTATCTACAATTATTTATATTAAAGATAATAAATACACAATGACTCGTAAACGTTAATGTTTAATTAGTCTTCAACACATAAGGAGCAAAGATAAAATTAATATATTAAAAATAATTTAAGTACAAATGCATGTGTATAAAAAAAATAAATGAAAACAATATTATTAAAAAATCAATCCTATATAATCAACGAGATTTAAATAAGAAAATCTATGAGAGGCTATGACAACCGCCAAGATATTGTCATTTGTGTAAAAGTAAATTAAAATTATTTATTTAATCAGTAATAACATAAAAAAAGAGGATTCTTTCTTAATTCTTTCTTTCTTTTCTTTGCATTTCGTTAATTTTATCAGAAGTTTACTTATCTTCTTTTTGAAGTTAAGTTTCTTACTGAGTATAATTTTATGTTTTTACATAATCTATTTTTTTATATAGAAAATTTACTTATGTGATTCTTTCATAATTATTCGGAAAAAAATGTTTTGTAGCAAAAACTATTAATTTATGCAAAATTATGTGAAAGAATTAGTTTATTGTCACTACGTTAGTTATTGCTATAATGTATCAAAGTTCTTTTTGTCAAGAAGGAATTCCGATTTGTGATTTAAGAAGGTAGGCGCGATATTATTCTATATATATACAATTTTGTTTTCATGATTAAACAGTGTAAAGCTAGTCTCAGAAATGATTCATAAATAACATGTTATCATTGCGACTAGAGAAAGCGTAAAATCGCAATTTTGTCCCATTTTTATACTTGATATTGTTTAAATAAATAATTTAAAAATTGAAAAGAAGTTCAATTTTAAAGAATTAAAAAACCGTGATTGCAATTCTTGATGTCACAGAAGTGTAACATAAAAATTTCATTTATTTTTACCGTACAGGAACAGAGATACATAATATGATTTTCCATAAAGGGTATATCTATGGTATATACACTTCTGTAACTTTTAAAACGAATATTTTCAAAACGGAACGGTAGAAGTTAATAAAATCTTTTCTATATATAGTTGATATAATTAACTTTCGTATTATGTTTGTATTATTGACTTGTCTTATATTTCGTCAAACGCACCAACCTCCTTAAGTTGCAATAGTATTGGCGTTACAAATAATGAGTTTAGTTTTGTACCACTGGATTTAAGCAAACCAATATAAATACAATAATAATTAAACGAATTTAAAGAAGGGCTCGCGAACAAAGCAAGTTCTTAGTGCTTAAAACATACAAAGAATTATAAATATACAGACGTTTTGACCTTAAATATGATCATCATCAGTGCCTGATAACAAAGTTTAAATTACCATCGTTGAATTACAAATTATGTCATCGTTGTCTTACAATCGACATCGCTGAACTTACATATCAAGTCTCGCATAAAATCACCTATGAGTTCGAGATTTAGACGCCTCGCAAATTGGTCGCAACCATGTACATCTTCGTCATTATTAGAGTCTCCAAAGGTCGAAGGAAGTAGGATATACCCATGACAGCTAGATCGGAAAGCCCATAAGTCGTGTTTAAAATTCTATAATTGAATTCAAACATGAAACATGTTTTCAAAATTAAAATTAAGAAACAAATCATGAAAATGGTCCATTTGTTAAAATATTATCTGATATTTAACAAAGAGTTGACTTATGGGCTTTCCGAGCTAGCTGTCATGGATATATCCTACTTCTTTCGACCTTTGGAGACTCTAATAATGACGAAGATGTACATGGTTGCGACCAATTTGCGAGGCGTCTAAATATCGAACTCATAGATGATTTTATGCGAGACTCGATATGTAAGTTCAGCGATGTCGATTGTAAGACATCGATGACATAATTTGTAATTCAACGATGGTAATTTATACTTTGTTATCAGGCACTGAAGATGACCATATTTAAGGTCAAAACATCTGTATATTTATAATTTTTTGTATGTTTTAAGCACTAAGAACTTGCTTTGTTCGCGAGCCCTTCTTTGAATTCATTTTATTATTGTGCGAACTCGTTTTAACGTTTTATGTTACAATAATAATTGTAATTTATAAACGTTTTTTTTAATAATTGTATCTTATAACTTATTCTCTGTTGATACCATATTCTCTAATCCCATTATTATCATAATCAGCAGACAAAGTTTCTTAAACGTTTAAAAAATATTTGAAAATCAGTTTCAAAATTCAAACACATATTAAAAAACGTTTGAAAAACATTGCCTGTTGACTAGGACTGCAACATTTCGGCAAACTACAACAGGGGCTGGATTCTTAAATTTATTCGCAAGAGAAACGTATGCGCAAATTCTACTCTTATAGAAAAGTTGCAAGTTGATTGGCTATCGCATGACTTTTAGTCAATCAACTTGCAATTTTTCTATAAAAGCAGAATTTCCGTACACGTTTCTCTTGAGAATAAATTCAAGAATCCTGCCCTATGTACGCGCGCGCGCTGCCCCAGTGAGAACCCACACAGCACAAAACTAAACAGAAATGTTTCAGAAACGTTTCAGTTTCCAAAAGTTCAAGAGACACGGTAGTGTTTCGCGCCAAGTACGCGCGGAGCGAGACAGCCGTGGCTCTATATACGCGACGCGACGAGTTATATATATATGTTGACAGTACTCGAGATTTTGAGATCTTGATAACTAGTGAACGGATCAAGTTCTAACTAGGCTCAATGGAAAGCTTGGACCAAATTTATATAATGAAAGTATTTTTATTTTTCCCCTACGTGGCCTACGAAAAAATATATTGCGATGCAAAAGTCCAGATCTGAAAATTTTCATTTAAGAAACGTCCACGTCGTCGTCGGACATATGACATATACAGGGTGTTTCATTTTAATCGCCCCAGGCAAATATCTCGAAAAATATGAAAGATACGGAAAAACGTTCCAGACAAAAGTTGTTTGGTTTGAAGGGGGACATAAGATGGTGTCATTGGTTTGACTTTGAGTGAACGTGCCAAGGTCACATAAAGTTTAACTTTGTCTTTTTAAATGGAACCCCCTATTTTTCATTGCATATTCTTGTAGCTTACCTCAAGAGCTTTCCAAAACACTGTATTTAAGTATTTTTTCATGAAGTACTTTTCGAGTTACAAGGCTCGAAAATTACAATCCCGCCGGCATTAGCATTACCCAAGGTGTACCGGCCAATGAAGACAAGACCTAAGATTGATCCGGCCTGTGAAAGCAAGGCCCAAGATTGATCCGGTTAGTGAAGGCAAGACCCAAGATTGATCCGGCCAGTAAAGGCAAGACCCAAGATTGATCCGGTTAGTGAAGGCAAGAGCCAACATTGATTCGGCCAGTGAAGGCAAGACCCAAGATTGATCCGGTTAGTGAAGGCAAGACCCAAGATTGATCCGGTTAGTGAAGGCAAGACCCAAGATTGATCCGGTTAGTGAAGGCAAGACCCAAGATTGATCCGGCCAGTAAAGGCAAGACCCAAGATTGATCCGGTTAGTGAAGGCAAGAGCCAACATTGATCCGGCCAGTGAAGGCAAGACCCAAGATTGATCCGGTTAGTGAAGGCAAGACCCAAGATTGATCCGGCCAGTAAAGGCAAGACCCAAGATTGATCCGGTTAGTGAAGGCAAGAGCCAACATTGATCCGGCCAGTGAAGGCAAGACCCAAGATTGATCCGGTTAGTGAAGGCAAGACCCAAGATTGATCCGGTTAGTGAAGGCAAGACCTAAGATTGATCCGGCCAGTAAAGGCAAAACCCAAGATTGATCCGGTTAGTGAAGGCAAGAGCCAACATTGATCCGGCCAGTGAAGGCAAGACCCAAGATTGATCCGGTTAGTGAAGGCAAGAGCCAACATTGATCCGGCCAGTGAAGGCAAGACCCAAGATTGATCCGGTTAGTGAAGGCAAGACCCAAGATTGATCCGGTTAGTGAAGGCAAGACCTAAGATTGATCCGGCCAGTAAAGGCAACAAAACCCAAGATTGATCCGGTTAGTGAAGGCAAGAGCCAACATTGATCCGGTCAGTGAACGCAAGACCCAAGATTGATCCGGTTAGTGAAGGCAAGACCCAAGATTGATCCGGTTAGTGAAGGCAAGACCCAAGATTGATCCGGTTAGTGAAGGCAAGACCTAAGATTGATCCGGCCAGTAAAGGCAACAAAACCCAAGATTGATCCGGTTAGTGAAGGCAAGAGCCAACATTGATCCGGTCAGTGAACGCAAGACCCAAGATTGATCCGGTTAGTGAAGGCAAGACCCAAGATTGATCCGGTTAGTGAAGGCAAGACCCAAGATTGATCCGGCCAGTAAAGGCAAGACCCAAGATTGATCCGGTTAGTGAAGGCAAGACTCAAGATTGATCCGGCCAGTAAAGGCAAGACCCAAGATTGATCCGGTTAGTGAAGGCAAGAGCCAACATTGATCCGGCCAGTGAAGGCAAGACCCAAGATTGATCCGGCCAGTGAAGGCAAAACTTAAGATTGATCCGGTTAGTGAAGGCAAGACCCAAGATTGATCCGGTTAGTGAAGGCAAAACCCAAGATTGATCCGGCCAGTAAAGGCAAGAGCCAACATTGATCCGGCCAGTGAAGGCAAGACCCAAGATTGATCCGGCCAGTGAAGGCAAAACTTAAGATTGATCCGGTTAGTGAAGGCAAGACCCAAGATTGATCCGGTTAGTGAAGGCAAAACCCAAGATTGATCCGGCCAGTAAAGGCAAGACCCAACATTGATCCGGTCAATGAAGGCAAGACCCAACATTGATCCGGCCAATGAAGGCAAGACCCAACATTGATCCGGCCAATGAATGCAAGACCCAAGATTTGTCCGGATCAATCTTGGGTCTTGCCTTTATTGGCCGGATCAATGTTGGGTCTTGCCTTCACTGGCCGGATCAATGTTAGGTCTTGCCTTCATTGGCGGGTAAATGTTGGGTCTTGCCTTTACTGGCCGGATCAATTTGGGTCTTGCCTTCACTGGCCGGATCAATGTTGGGTCTTGCCTTCACTAACCGGATCAATCTTGGGTCTTGCCTTCATTGGCCGGATCAATGTTGGGTCTTGCCTTCATTGGCCGGATCAATGTTGGGTCTTGCCTTTATTGGCCGGAACAATGTTGGCTCTTGCCTTCACTAACCGGATCAATCTTGGGTCTTGCCTTCACTGGCCGGATCAATCTTAGGTCTTGTCTTCATTGGCCGGTACACCTTGGGTAATGCTAATGCCGGCGGGATTGTAACTTTCGAGCCTTGTAACTCGAAAAGTATTTCATGAAAAAATACTTAAATACAGTGTTTTGGAAAGCTCTTGAGGTAAGCTACAAGAATATGCAATGAAAAATAGGGGGTTCCATTTAAAAAGACAAAGTTGAACTTTATGTGACCTTGGCACGTTCACTCAAAGTCAAACCAATGACACCATCTTATGTCCCCCTTCAAACCAAACAACTTTTGTCTGAAACGTTTTTCCGTATCTTTCATATTTTTCGAAATATTTGCCTGGGGTGATTAAAATGAAACACCCTGTATATATTAACCCGGCTGTTCGCCAACAGATGGCTCTGGATACCCCAGCGTTACTTTCACTACTTTCGACTGTAGATGGCTCTTGCTTGTCAATAAATAAATCGCGTTCGCGAGAGAGAGCGAGAGAGCGATATTGCCAGTCTCGAGCGTCTCCATGACAACGAAAGAGAAAGCATGTTTATGTGCAGTGACGTGACTGACGTGTACGTTAGTTGGTGCGCGAGGCTGCGTTTACATTTATCGTAACGTTAAGTTCCTTACGACGATTGTAACGCTCGACAGCTATCGTAACCTTATTATATGAGTTGACTCAACTTGAACTCGGAAGATTGTGACACTTGTCTAGCGTTACAACAGTATAACCTAACATGTCAGCCTTCTCGACGCGCGAAGAAAAGTGTGTTTATAGTTAGAATAGTTAGATATATTAACATAGATATATTTTTTACGACAGCTTCTTTGCTTACGATCACGATCGCAGCGTTACGATGGATCGTAAGCTCATTACGACGATCGTAACCGTGACAGTTATCGTATGAATTATTAAGGTGCGTCTACATCTATCGTAACGCTGCGATCATGGTCGTAAGCAAAGAAGCTTTCGTAAACAATATCGGGTGAGATGTCACGAGACGGGCTCGGCGTCCGACGAGCCAAATTTCGGGACTATTCGGGAGTGTGTGTGTAGTGAAAAACGTTTGAGTCCGGCTCGCGAATCGAACTCGTACATGTTATAGGCCGCTTCAGACGTCCGCGTCGTCGAGAAATATTCCGTCCGCGTCGTCGAGAAATATTCCGTTCGCGTCGTCGCGTCCGAACACTCCGAACGGAGTACATGAGTGCTAGAGTGACAGAGTTCGCGCCTTGTGGATGGCTGGTTCCTGGGATACACCCTGAGCGAGGATGGCGAGGTTATATCTATCGTACGTGTTGCTCTTTCTCGCGGTCACGCTCGCGTTCCACGCTCGCGTTCCCCGCTCGCGATCCCCGCTCGCGTTTCCCGCTCGCGTTTCCCGCTCGCGTTTCCCGCTTGCGTTCCACGCTCGCGTTCTCTCTCTCTCTCTCTCTCTCTCTCTCTCTCTCTCTCTCTCTCTCTCTCTCTCTCTTTCTCTAATAATGACTATCGAATATATCTGATAAAATTAAATCTAAATTTTTTTTGTATTATAACACAAAAATTATATCTGACAGTGACATCCTTAATTAAATGTGCAGTGTAGTTTGTATTATAAATTATTAATTGCCTTATTTTGTTAACAAACTTTACTATACATATATTATCTACTATAACATTCTGCCAATAGCATCGTACATGCCAAATTCTGTATCAAATCTGTTTTTCTTTCGACAAAATTTATTTAAAGCAAACACTGCATAATGTGCTCTCGACAAACTTGACTTTGCCTAATATATTCATATTTTGTGTCTTAATTTTTTAAATAATTTATAAATTTATACAAACTACACTGCACATTTAAGGATATCAAACTCAGATATAATTCTTGTGTTATAATACAAAAAATATTTACATTTGATTTTATCAGATATAAATGTCGATGTCGATAGACATTATGACATTTGATGTATCTGTAACAAAAAGGAGTGATATCCGTACAAAATTACCTTTTACAAAAAGGTTAAAAAAAGACGCCAAGCACGCGTGGTGTACCTTGAAAAAATTGAAGTAGTTATCTTTGTACCTCGAAAAAATCCAAATAATATCTTTATCTTGAAAAAATCGAAGTAATATATTTATTACAAAAAAAAAGAAATGATATCTTTAAATTATGCGCTAATTAAATATATATTATATCGACAAATAACTATTGTTCTTTTAAAAAATGTATTCCCATTAAAGTGAAAAAATTAATATAAAATGTGAAAAATTTTAGTGAAAAAAACTTGGCGCTGCAAAATTTTAAAATATTTGAAAGCAATAAATAACTAATTTAAAATATTAAATTAATAATTACAATGTGAATGTAGAGACTTTCACACTAATTTAAAGTACTTCTTCCATTTATAAAAATTGTTTTATTAATATATATTATTATGTTTAGCAGCGCCAAGTTTTTTTCACAAAAATTTTTCACATTTTATATTAATTTTTTCACTTTAATGGGAATACATTTTTTAAAAAAACAATAGTTATTTGTCGATATAATATATATTTAATTGGCGCATAATTTAAAGATATCATTTCTTTTTTTTTTGTAATAAATATATTACTTTGATTTTTTCAAGATACAGATATTACTTGGATTTTTTCGAGGTACAAAGATAACTACTTCAATTTTTTCAAGGTACACCACGCGTGCTTGGCGTCTTTTTTTAACCTTTTTGTAAAAGGTAATTTTGTACGGTTCTAAGTAACACTAAAACGTCGTTGGTACATCTAAAGAACATAACATTAAAACGTAACATTTGAAACATTTACATGATGTTTGTGAAAGGGTTTTACATACAAGTCTGAAAGATGCTGAAATATTGTATACAAGGTGTTTCCTTTATCTCTTACATCTCAAATAACTTTTTTATTTGTGATTCTAGAAAAAAATTCTTCAGACAAAAGTTGTATGGTTTCAAGGGGGAAATAAGATAATGGTAATGATTTGACCTTGGACAGTTGTTTGAAGGTCACATGAAGGTTACCTTCAATTTTTTAAATGAAACTCCTACTTTTTATTACATATACTTGTAGCCCTTGTCCAGACGTTTTCAAAACACTATAATAAAGCTTTTTTTTGTTAAGAATTTTGTGAGATATTTCAAATTTTGTCATGATATTTTTAATTGTAAAATATAAAATATCTCGTAAAGTATTCACTTTTCGATGACTTTACCTTGATACTTTTATATGTAAAATAATAAAAGAAATAATATTTTTAAAAAACAGACAAATTTATTTTAAAAAATTTGATTGCATTTTGTGCACACTTAATTTTGAAAAATTACAAATGTAAAAATTAATATTATTATTCGATTTCATTGATTGTTCTATGTATAAAAGTATTGAGGTAAAGTCATCGAAAAGTGAATACTTTACAAGATATTTCATATTTTATATTAAAAATATTTTTTAAAATAAAACTCCATAGAAAGTTAAATAAAAAATAGTTTTTATTGCATGTTCTTGTAGCCTTTGTCGAGAAGTTTTTAAAACACTGTAATGCAACTCTCTTTTGTTAAGAATTTCCTGAGATATTTAAAATTTTTTCATTACATTTTTAATATAAAATATAAAATATTTTGTGAAGTATTTACTTTTCGATAACTTTACCTTAATACTTTTATACGTAGAATAATAAAAAGAATCGAATGATGTAAAAAAACGGACAAATTGTTTAAAAAATTTGATTTTGTGGGCAAACTTAATTTCAAAAAATTGCAAATGTAAAAATTAATATTATTATTCGATTTCTTTGATTATTCTATGTATAAAAGTATTAAGGTAAAGTCATCAAAAAATGATTATTTTACGAGATATTTCATATTTCATATTAAAAATATCATGAAAAAATTTTAAATATCTCAGAAAATTTTTAACAAAAGAGAACTTTATTATCATGTTTTAAAAACGTCTTATCAAGGGCTACAAGAATATGCAATAAAAAATAGGGGTTTCTATATAAAAAATTTAAGGTGCTCTTGATCAAGAGCACCTTAAACTTTTTAAATAAAATCTCATAGGAGGTTAAATAAAAAATAGTTTTATTGCTTATTCTTGTAGTCCTTGTCGAAACGTTTTCAAAACACTATAATGCAACTCACTTTCGTTAAGAATTTCCTGAGATATTTTCAGAAAGATGCACGGTAGCGCATCTTTCCATGGTAGCTTGCAATGACACCGATAGGTGGCGCATAATGGTAAAACTAAACTCGTAAGTAAATTTCAGTTGGAAGCGAATATAAGCAGCTAGGTCTCCGGAGTCCGTCAAAGCAAAATCACGGCATCCGCGGGTCTTATAAAAATTGAAAATGCATACATACAGGATATCCAATTTTAAACTGTTTAGGATTGGATACCCTGTATGTGTAACGATGTATGCATAAATATCGAGATCTCAAAATCTCAGGTATTCGCAACTCGTCGCGTCGCGTGTATAGAGGCACGGCTGTCTCGCTCCGCGCGTACTTGGCGCGAGACACTACCGTGTCTCTTGATTCATGTGTTATAAACCATTCATGTCTAATAAATCATAATTATTAATTTCTCACTGGGACGCCTTAAAAGCCTTATTAAGAAATAAGAACATATAAAGGTCTTATTTGAATTTAATTAAATTATTAGATTTGGAACTCATTAAGAACATATAAAGGTCTTATTTAAACGATGAGATACATTTACTTTGCCAGTGTATAAATAACCAAATTAAATTTTTCGACGAAACTGGCAATCACTCCTGACGGTCACAAACGTCAGGACTCTTTAGACCGAGAATCCGCTCCTTCTAAGGTAAAAGTACCGATTACGTGGAACGGAACCGGTTGTGGAACACTTTTAAAAGAAATTCTCATAAAATTTATATTTAAAAACAAAAATAAATTTAAAAAATTGCGTTATTAAGTACAAGTCTTCAAGTGTATAATTATGTAGAACTAAGTACTGCTGCTATAAATATTTAATATAAATAAAAATCATTTAGAGATGTTCGTCTCCACACCCGTGAAAATTGACTCCTATTCAAGGCAAAGCAACTGATTTGGAACAGCTCGCGATTTGGTATACTCTGTTAAATACACATAAATTTACAAATCTGTATTTAATAGTTTGAAGATTAAGAATCGTAGATTCTAATTTTCATAATTTTTTTATAAGTCCGATCTTTTTTTATTTATTAAATAGATGTTCCCTTTTAGAGACTTTTATTTTTTCAAATGCCGTATTATGAAACGCTGAATGAGGGCGTTCCCAGTTCTGACCTTTGTATGCTCGCTGAATGGTGTAGATTTGTGGCATAAGTTTTTTATCGTAAATTTTGAAACAAATGCGATTTTCATTGTGCATTATTATTCGAGTATACTTTTTTCGTCATTTCACAGCAAGTAAGTACATTGTAATGCAAAATTTTGTTACAAAGTAACACGTAAACGAAACATAACCTCAAAAATTGACAGCTAAGTACAAATAAATTCTATTCTTAACTATAGATATTTCGAAAATTGTGTTTCAAACAAGGGCGGACATTGCTTAAGAAAAAATGGAAAAAAATTCAAAGAATAAAGTCAAGAGAGGCACAAAAAGTGGTAAGAAGAAAGAGAGAACAAAGTATTCATCCAATGCACTCCACCTTGCTGTGCAGGCAGTAGCTAAAGGAATGTTATCAGTGAGAAAAGCTGCAGATACATATGGAATTCCTCAAACAACCCTTTTTAGAAAATTCAAGAATCCAGACAAACTAAATTGTAGAAGTGGACCACCGACAGTGTTGTCAGAAAAAGAAGAAGCAGAAATTGTCAACTGGATTCGATACAGATCTGAGAGGGGTTTTCCAATAACTAAAACAGATTTATTGGACAGTGTGCAAACCTACATAACATGTCTCAAAAAGAATACTCCTTTTACCGACAATAGGCCAGGACGACATTGGTGTGAAGGCTTCCAAAAACGACATCCTGATTTGTCAACTAGAACAGGTCAACATCTAACGCTTGTAACGCTTGTAATGTCCAGGCATTTCTGCCGGTGTGTGTACGAGCCTCAGTTACCGAACAAGATTTAAGAGGGTGGTTTCAAAAAATAGGAATCGGTGGTCCACTTCTACAATTTAGTTTATCTAGATTCTTGAATTTTGTAAAAAGGGTTGGAGGAACTCCATATGTATCTGCAGCTTTTATCACTGATATTCCTTCAGCCACTGCCTGCACAGCACAGTGAAGTGCATCGGATGAATACTATTTTCTCTCTTTTCTTATCACTTTTTGTGCCTCTCTTGATTTTATTCTTTGAATTCTTTCCCTACTTGACAAGAATATTAACATATATATATTAACATATATAACATATCTAATATCACATATGTTTTTAATCGTAATCCTACATATCATAATGAACACAATCGTAACTAATAATGAATAGAAATGTTTTAAATAATCAATGGAATATTGGTTTCATACTTTCATCGCAATTAAACACTCTAGAAGCATGGATGTTCATCAGATCTTTATCTGCTTAACATCCATGCTTCTAGAGTGTTTAATTGCGATGAAATCGTAATCTTACATGTCATAATGAACACAATCGTAACTAATAATGAATAGAAATGTTTTAAATAATCAATTGAATATTGGTTTTATCGCAATTAAACACTCTAAAAGCATGGATGTTGAGCAGATCTTTATCTGCTCAACATCCATGCTTCTAGAGTGTTTAATTGCGATGAAAGTATGAAACAAATATTCAATTGACTATTTAAAACATTTCTATTCATTATTAGTTACGTTTGTGTTTATGATATGTAGGATTACGATTAAAAACATATGTGATATTAGATATGTTATATATGTTAATATATATATATTAATATTCTTAAATTTTTCACAAAACAGAAATAAATAAATAAAATCAAAAAATACAAACAATAGTGTAAATTATTTATTAAAATTATTTATTTTGTAACAGTACAAGATACGCAAATGCTTGTTCCAGAATCGGGGCAAGATATTCCAAACATTGGGTCAAGTACGAAAATGCTGTGCCAAAATACGTACATATTAGCTGCTTCAGTTTTTATTGATATTTAGCTTATAAATGGTCGATTTAAGATTTCAAAAATTGTTTCGACTTTCGGAAAAGTTGGCAAACAGAATCCGATAAAAAAATTTTTACATTAATGTCTTTATTAATTTAAATTTAAATAGCATCTGAAAACCGTACTGAATTCGTGCCATAATCGGTACTTTTACCTTATCAAAACGCTTAAAATTAAGCACCTTAAATTAAGATGGAAAAATTCCCTCTCCCTTCCCTAATTAAATCGATATCGATTTAATATTAAAATCACTGTAAAACGATACACGACGGTTTGCAGTGATTTTAATATTAAATCGATATCGATTTAATTAGAGAAGGGAGAGAGAATTTTTCCATCTTAATTTAAGGTGCTTAATTTTAAGCGTTTTGATAGAAGGACCGGATTCTCGGTTTAAAGAGTCCTGACGTTTGTGACCGTCAGGAGTGATTGCCAGTTTCGTCGAAAAATTTAATTTGGTTATTTATACACTGGCGAAGTAAATGTATCTCATCGTTGAATATACACCGTCGACGTAAAATATCGGTGTTCCATCTTATGATTGTTTAGATGTACTATTGCGATAAATATTACCACATGCCCTGGTAGTCGAATTGGTTAAGACACCCAAACGGAATGCGGGAGATTCCAGGTTCGAACCCTGGCTGGGGTAATATTTTTCGCAATAAGTTTTTACAGTGATTTTAATATTAAATCGATATCGATTTAATTAGGAAAGGGAGAGGGAATTTTTTCATCTTAATTTAAGGTGCTTAATTTTAAGCGTTTTGATAGAAGGACCGGATTCTCGGTCTAAAGAGTCCTGACGTTTGTGACCGTCAGGAGTGATTGCCAGTTTTGTCAAAAAATTTAATTTGGTCTTATTTAAAGTCAATTTGTCAGGAACATATAAAAGTCTTATATGGTTTTAATAAGATTAATATTTAAATTGAATATATTAGCTAATTAAATCCTTATATATTAAGCCAAATTAAATACGAATATTAATTAAATTATTAGATTTGGAACTCATTAAGAACATATAAAGGTCTTATTTAAAGTCAATTTGTCAGGAACATATAAAAGTCTTATATGGTTTTAATAAGATTAATATTTAAATTGAATATATTAGCTAATTAAATCCTTATTAAGCCAAATTAAATACGAATATTTTGATGATGAAATGATACTATAAGAAATACGTATATATACTTTGTATACTACAAAACATATATACGAGTATATACGTCGATTAAGAATATACGACATGTATACATATGTTCGAGATTTTTAATCGAAATGTATATCGGCATTTCTTCTTATATTCTTAATTAAGTTTTATATATAGAACAAATATGAGCCATATTAATGCAGTTATTCAGTATTATCTTAAATCAAATAAAATTTAAATAAAGATTTTATTAAGATCCATATAAAGTTTATATTTAACTTTTTTTCGCGGGGTGTTACGACGTTTTGACCCGCGGGATTGGGTCCTTCTGAAGTAATTTGTCAACAACAATTTCGTAACGGGGTCAAATTTAATAATCAATTTTTAAATTAACGGCATACATTAAAATCCAATAGAATGTCCTATCTATAGGGTAACCAGATCATTCTTACATTAACATCTTACGAGTATGATAATTTTCGCAGAAAAGATCATGAGTCAAAAGCTAAAAAATTTCTTTTCGTTAAAAAGTGTCAAAATTAATTCATTATTAAGTAAATGATAAATGTAGTTACATGCTCAATGTTAACGAGTGGTACTGTAGATCGCTTGATGCAAATTTCGCAGTTTACTGTGCATTCGCATATTGTCAGAACAAGTAAAATCGGAGCACCAAAAACTATAAGATATCAACCAAGAGTAAACAAGCGACTGACAAAATTAAGAGATATTCAAGAATCATGTAAAGGTTATAGGTACCTATAAACATAATAACGGGTTTATTTTGAAATAACTTTGTCATAATATCGGATTTAAATTCTCGGTGTTTTTTTGTAGGTTGATGTTGGCTTGTTTTTTTATAAAAAACATTTCTATTATTTTTCTTTTTTAAATGCTTTTTTCTTTATGTAGTATGTCTACTTATACATATTTGTCAGATAGTCAAAGACTAAGGGTCGATTTACACTATCGGTCCGCTCACGCTTTGCTCACGGTCAATTCTTTTGATGTCTGCCGCAAGTCTTTCATTGTGAATCTTGTGTGTGGATACATGTATTATAAGCAATGAAAGAATTGACCGTAAGCAAAGCGTGAGCGGACCGATAGTGTGAATAGACCCTAAAGGAGTGGGGCGTACGTTCTCCATCTCTGCCGAGCATTTTCGGCCACAGCTATTAAACGGACAAGACATCCTGTCTCACTGACTACCCGTCGCATCGCGAGCAACATCGGATACATTCCGTGTCGTCTTCGCGGTCGCAGAAGTGCACCCGAGATCCGCACCCAAATCGCGGAAATACTTGAGCCGCGGTCTCTACACTGAAATATAAGTATATTTGAGCGTGTACTGCCATGCTACGCCCGTGGATGGAAAATGATTCGAAGATAGATAGATGTTTAGGGATCTTTGTCTTTCTTTCTATTGTACAAGACGTAATATATAATATGCACGTGTGTCACTGACAAATCACCCGTGGTAAAAGTAGAGTATGACAAAAACACCCTGCCCTAAAAGAATCTCTCTTTTGGCTCGCGCCAGCCGAACCAGTGCATACTCCAGTATACTTATATCTCAGTGTGCCTCTCACACTGCCGCGATCACTTGGCGCACCATTCTTACGCGCCGGTGCTATTTAAGAGTATCTATAAATGGGACAAGAAAGTGGGCCGAACTATTTCCGCGTCTCGTTTGCGACCGCCTACTAAGTAAATATCGAATAATCGTTTGTCAACTTAGCGCCCGCGACAGAAAAGCCGGCCCCAAGAGCTGCGCCACGCGCGTCAAAAGACTGTTTTGTTAAGCACGCGACAACTACCGCTAATTGTAAGCATGATAATTGTTACGCGCCGTACATCCGCACCTATCACTTTTGTCATGTTTCCCGTTGCGCATCTGCACGCGCTGAATATTGCGCCTCTCACGCGACACTTACATATTGTAGACATTTTGCATACAATAAACTATAGGCGCGTTCGGGGAGACGCTATTAACGCTAATATATAGCGTCATTCTATCTTTATCGCTCATTAAAAAATCATATAAAACAAGGATGTAGAACAAGGTAATAGCGCGTTATAAGCGAACGCAGCCTATATCGATCGTAGTTACCATCAACCACGTCTACAGTCTACGTATCTCTAGCCTACGATCATATATATAAACAAGTTTTGACATTTCTATGCCACAAGCACATTACGAGAGAAGTGAGACCCAAGTAAAGACGGAAAACCAATATAGCGTCTGCAGATGTAATAAAACCTACCGCGTATATGCCGCAGGATTGCTGCATGCTTTGAATGATAAAAATTAATAATTTATTACTTCTAGTGTTAAACTGTTTAACAAACAAGCATGTAACACCAATAAACATGTAACATAAAAAACCACGTTTAAAAGCGTTTACTACATCTGACGCCATATTGGTTTTCTGGCTTTATTTAGGGGACGCTTGCCGAGCCGAAGTGTCCATACCTGTTTTTTTGAGAGATTATTAGTTGACAAATTAATTTTTTTCTCAGTATCGCAGGAGAGAGAGAGAGAGAGAGAGAGAGAGAGAGAGAGATTGCGGTTATATATATAAATTATATATATTGTATATGATTGTGCTTCGGACCTATCTCTCAATCCCTGAATCCCGACTAACTTGTTTGCGTTTGAGAAATGACAGGTCGTTTTACGGCGCCCGAACAGAGACCGTTCCGTGCCACAGACATTAGAGCGATTTAAATAAGAAACCCTAGTTTGTATGTGTTTGTAAGCGAACTACACTGAGAAAAAAAACTGTTAATTTAATAGCATCTGTGTTATTGAAAAAATGTCATTGATTCAACTACAACGCTCTTAATACTATTATATGGAAGTGTAATCCAAGAACTACATATTTCTTTCAAACAACGCAATGCCGGGATTTTGAAATGGCATTGCAATTGCAAATATGATTGCAATAAGTACATTTTTTGTTGGCACTTCGCAATGAGACATTTTGTTGGCTCAACTTATATTTTTTTCATCCAATTACTTTTTTTCTTAGTGTAGAAAATCTCGGTATTGAAACTGAGCTGGCTATTATGATGCGTAAGGCAGGCATATATTTCGCCGAAGAACAATTGGATCTCTTGTACGAGAACATGCATCTGCGATATAAGCTGTATGTACATACAATGATGGGAGAGCATCCGCCGGGCTGAAGATCTTCTGAGGCGCGCGGACGAGTTTGAACACATTGAGGGGCAGTGCACGCTCCGACCGGTCACTCTGAAGCCTACTGCGATCGCCGCTACCTTATACGACTGCGAAAAGTGCTACTGGCTACTGACGATGCAACCAGTGCGGATACACGCGATGTGATTGCCGGTATACCATCACGGAAGTTTTGCTCACAGTGCGGCAAGGATAGGGTGTTCATCAAGGATTGCCACCTACCGCCGAGAAACGCCACACAGGTCGAAGGAAGGCGGCCGTACCCCAGTCCACCGAATAAAATACACACCAAGATTGTACCTGATCGTACACGTACGGCAACAACCGTTTAAACCTTGCTCGATACCGGTTCCGAAGCGTCGTTTATCAACGGAAACGTACCGCCCGCAAAATTCGACAATTAGGTTTTTCATTCAGAGAGGTTTTCGACCAGGTGCATCTGACGGACGGGACAAATACTCCGATTAAGGGCGTCGTTACCTTCCCCATCCACATTCAGGGGAAAACTATCACGCATAGATTCCAGGTACTGCTCATAAAATGCTCATAAGAGTCGATCTATGAGCACAGACATGGTATGTTATAATGTTATACCGTCATTGCCGATAAATCCGCACCAGGACACGCTACACACATATGCATCCGGACAAGTGGACACCAACACCGCCAAAGCTGACCGTCTGCAGACATTTTTAGCCAAAGAACAGGCCTTTTTTTAAGACGTTTGCGGACTAACCGATCTCGTTCAACACGTCATGCAAGTAAAAACCGAGGTGCCCGTAAAACAAAGATACCGGCCATGCAGGCTATCATCAACGAGAAGATGGCTTAGATGGAGCGCTAGGGCATCATTGAGTTATCCCACAGCGCCTGAAGCTCGCTCGCCCGTGAGAAGAAGGATGGAAAACCACGGTTGTGCATCGACTTCCTCTGAGTAAACGACGTCATCAAACGCAATGCCTATCCGTTGCCACAAATCTTCTCCACACTTGATGAGCTTCGAGGCACGAAATATCTGACCATGTTTAACCTCAAGAACAGTTACTAGCAGGTGCCGTTAGCTCCTCCGGAAAGCAACCCTATCACGGCGTTTACCATGCCAGGAAAAGGGCTCAGGCAATTCAAAATCGTGACGTTTGAACATGATTTTGAACGACAATGGAACGCAGCTCAAGACCGCAAAACTAACCGATATGATGCGAGATCTGGGGACACCGACTTACACCGGCATATGCATCGCAATGTAACAAAGTGGAGTGGACCATTAAAACCATGATCTTGCAGTATATCAACCAAAGGCACCGTTCGTGAGCGTATAGTGTAATCGCAATTTGCGTTTAATACTGCTCTGCACGACGCAACTGGTTACACGTCCGCATATTTTAACCACGATGGGCGAGAGTTCCGCAGACCCAAAGAACCCGCCGGGCAGGCCTGCATACCGACAGAACAGCGCGAGAGATTAGAAGAGTCCTTCGAACTGATCCGCGTAAATTTAGCGCAAGCGTTCCACCGTCAGGAACACCATTACAACTTGCGTCGCCGCGATTGGAAACCTAAAGTCGGCGATCATGTGTGGAAACACGACCACGCTTTTCAACAAAAGCTTTTCAACAAAAAGCCTGCGTTCAATGAAAAGTTAGTCTTCAGATACATCGGGCCGTTCGAAGTTTGCTGAATAATATCTGTCATCGTAGGCCTGAGGATTAGACGGGGAAATGATACCGACACGTTTATGCTAGATATTACCAACCAGCAACTCAACGAGAGCAATGGCACCGACGACAACAAGGAGCTCTAGAAAACGAGGCACTCGGCAAAGTAATAAAACGACGCGGGAGGGGGGGGGGGGCAAAATAATGATGACTTGTCACCCATCCCCGGAATCGTTATCGCGATCATTTGAGAGCGAACACGCGATGGAGTAAGGCATTCCCGACGACATCAAAGCACTCCTACACGAGGACGGCGAATATGACCCTGCCGCGCCGTCCATCGACGACCGGTGGTCCCGGCTCTTTAGAGCCAGAGCGAAGCCATCACCAGCTCCAGCCGCACCTTCTCCACCAGAAGTGGAGATAAAACGATACTGCGAGTCGGTACCATTACTCTGGAGGAAATGGATATTCAACAAAAGGTAATTGAAATTTGTGCATCTTGTATATTCAGTCTGTGTAGTATTTTGGCTTTATCCGTATACAGAGAGATTTAATGTATGTAGGTATATTTATAGTCATATGTATTCCGTATACACATATTGAATATACACACATATTGGGTCATGTGTATCTTATAATATATGGATTTGTTTAACGTATATTGAGCATTGTGTATTTTGCATGAGACTAAATATATGTATAATCAGGCTTATGTGTACCGTATGTATATTAAGGTGTTATTCCGGTATAACGGCCAAGAAATTAAGCAATTTTCAGGAATTCTTTTTTTAATGAATACTATCTGTAATAGTATAAAACTTCTTGTGATTTATTAAGCTACTTATACAATGAATATCAAACAATATTAACATTATTAAAATTAATTTTTTAAAATGTTTTTGCAACGCAATGATGACACGTTTAAAAAAACATATGTCTTGGCGGCGGAGGTGATTTGATCTTGTAGAGTGTAGACTTATTTGAAACAAAAAATTTATGAGTTTCGCTATCGCAAGAATTGAAAAAAAAATTAATTTATGTTCAGAAATAACAAATTCGACAATTTTTCAATGTAAAAAATATGTTAAATTTAACATAAAAACACGTAATTCTAGTTCCTTCCAGAGCTATACTTGATATAGAATAATCCGTCAAAATTTTAGAACAATCGATTGGCTACATTTTTAGATTTTACCTCCGCTTATAGATGAAGAAATGATGTTTTGAGAAAAACGCTTTGCACTCCTAGAAGAAGCAGCTGTAAAAGCCGAAATACTTAGAATTTTTTTACCAAAACTTAACAGTGTACATTTTTATATATATGTTATACTTTTGCAAAATGTAAAAAAAACGTTTTTTTTTTATGTCACACCGGAATGACAATATAATCCCTAGTTGATATATGCGGATATACAAGTTGAATATACGGTGTACACCTACGGTAAAATTCTCAGTTAAGTATACAGAAAATTAATATGGGTATATGTTACCGTCAGAACCCGAATTCTGTACACCCGATTTATACACAAACCCTCTATATACTTACGACTGGAATTTCTGTTATATACTTAATACGAGTACTGGTCGTAAATATCCAAATACATACACAGGCCATGGAATAGGATACATATATTCGACATACAGATACAGAAATTCTGTATACGCATACATAAATTGTGTATATCTTTTGTATTTATTTCTTTTTTTGTACATCCAAAGGTCCAATGCCGCCAACCGGAAGAAGTAGCCTTGGCCACTCATGCCGCCGCCATCATTACCCGGACGCAAGCCGTGAGACCGACCCTTAAACCAGATCGAGTAATCGGTCCACTTGCCGATTCATTCAAACCGTCGAGCCAGTGATGCGATTTCAAGCCCGAGCATATCGGCCTTTTTCTCTCTTTACTTACGCACAGAGACTTTTTGTTTATCCGTTCCACAAATACGTACGTAATGAAACTAAATAGTACTTTGTACTGTATATTAAATAATATTGAAATGTATCGATGTGTGTTCTAACGCTTTCAAGCAGAGGAAACAAACAGCTTTTCCTTTACGTTTATCGCTCGTGAGATTATCACATTTTAGTTAATACATCCACAATTTTTACCGATTTATCGTTACTCTATAACTAACGAGTCGTTACTGTTTTTATTACGTTTTTGTTGACATTAATAGAATATTATATACGAATTTCTGCGGTAAATATAAATAGAAAGTATTATAAAATTATATCTTCTAGAAATGGTATAATGAATAGACGCAGACACATAGCGTAAAAAAAAAAGATTTATGCACGAGATGTATAAAAATAATAAAAATTAATCGAAATATAAAGCATTGTCCAACTAACTTACAATTGTGGATATATTAACTAAAACGTTAGGCAAGAAAAGATATAAACAATTAAATAATAAAGTAAGAATTTGCATAGTGGATAAAAAGCAAGGTGTACTCATATACCAAGGACGCGTTTTGGTATTTTTCTGAGCATTGTAACAGCCGCGCCTTTATTTTTAAATTCCTGTGTTTATGGCTATGTTCCGATATTTACTGTCAGTATTAAAATCTGTAGTTTACATCACGAATGTACTTACATACACTATAGATTTTTAGTATTGGCAGTGAAGGAATGTCAGTTTAATTTGCCACTACAAAATGACGGTCGCTGGGAAAAAATTTATTGGCTATTTAGAAATGTGCGTATTAGCACACCTTACTTTCTTTCCATGAGAATATGTAAAATAAAGTAGTTATGTGTTTACAAAAATTAGAAGTAGATGTTAGTAAATAAATAAAGAAAAGTAATTTTTGTAAAAGCGCGCATTTGGTACGCGATAATGAGTATGCTGATGTCACATATTATGTAACCCTAATGTAAGTTGTGCGCCTGATATGTTATATTTAAAATGTGAGAGTAATAACTCTATACACTTGTGAAAAAAGAATTGTGACGAAAAGATGTATGTAACGAGTATTCCGATACGTGACACGTGTTCATTTGGCAATTGCGCGAGTATTAAAATTTGCTATTAACATGCCTTTATGTGCAGTAAAAAATTGCAAAAATTACACGGGGAAAAAGGGATCTAAAAATGTTAGATTTTTTAGATTTTCTGCAGATTCAGTTATAAGTTCACAGGAATGATATCTGCAGAAATGAAAATATTAATGTAAAAAATGGTATGTTAAATAGAAACGCTTATTCTATTTCGTTATATATATTAGGGTGGTCGTTAAAAAATAGATTTTTGTTGCCGCCCCCTAAAATGGTAGTAATTTATAAAAAAATAAACGTGCGTATGAGCACACCTTCCTTTCTTTCCACCATGTACATACGTATGCAAAAAACAAAAAACTATTGTATTTCCGTGGGATGACATACTATCATCGTACATATTAATTAAGGCTCCTACTGGCTTCATTGCCAAATCCGCGTTGACAGTACACACAGCGTCACCCCTGGCAAAATTATGAACTAAAAGGTGTGAAAAATGACGTTAAAAAGCTAAATTATTCTTGCGATTTACAACGTTATTTTTTGTTTTAGTGCAGTGTTTTTATATTTTAAACAATTGTTGTAGTGTTAAAATATACCTAAGATTCCCATTTGGTTATAATGTAATATGTGAAAACAAATATTTATTTCAATTCGGCAGCTGTCAAACGGTTAGTTTTGTCCTTGATTAGCACAATTCAATTCGGCATATGTGGATTAAAGGAGTGTTTTCGGTATATTTTACAACTCTATTCTATTGATTACAAATGCCATCTTATTGAAAAACAATTTTATTTAAATGTACGTCGCAAGAATTTTTATGATATTTTTCTCGCTTCTGACGTTATCAATCCAAGATGGCTGCAGTGAGTGAACAGGAGCCTTAATTAATTAATTTTTTCAGTTTCCACTTCTTGAATTTCTATACTCTTCTTTGACTTTTTATTACTAATGCCGGGATTACGACGAACTTCACGTAACGGGACGCTTAACGTCCCGTCGCGTCCGGTCACGTTATTAAGTTTATCGTAATCCCGGCATTATTCATTACGTTTCTTTTACGTATCTTTTAATAAGAAAAAAAAAGACTGTTATGCCGGGATTACGATAAACTTCACGTAACGGGACGCTTGACATCCCGTCACGTTAAGTTCATCGAAGACATATGCGTTTTTGACTAAAAAATTATATTACGGTATGCGACATTTATGTAACAAATAGGCGTGCGGATATTATTGTAATTTACTTTTTATTAAGGATGGTCTGCTATCAGGCCAAAACATCTGTAATATCGTCAAATTATTGACTAATTATTGACTAATTATAACATTAACATCCAGTTACGGCTCTGTGCCCTTTAATTTATCATTTATTTTTAATTATTTGAGCCTTCTAAGATTATTTTTTTATTTTTGTTAACGTGAATTTTTAATAAACATTTTTTTCTTTCTTATCTTAATTAACACGTAGTTCACGTTTATTCCAAAGTAGTTATGCGTTTACAAAAATTAGAGATAGATGTTAGTAAATAAGTAAAGATAAGTAATTTTGTAGAAGCGCGCGTTTGGTACGCGACAAGGAATATACTGATGTCACATATTGGGTGCATTCGGGGAGCACGCTATTAGCACAATTATCGTCCAAAACCGTTCGAGGAGACGCTTTGTGGCGCTATGATATACGATGATGACGTCACTCTAAAGGCAGCGTGACGTCATCCCTCGCGCTATTTTCGCTATTATTTTCGAGGTGAGGCACGAAATGCTATTGGCGCTTATTCTCTCTTCGAACACTTGATTGCGTATAGGGGCTGCTTTCAGAATACTGCAGATAACGAAACGTAACCAATGTCAATTCCAACAATGGACCAAGGACCAAGTGACGTTGAAATTAATCTGTTTGATGAAGAAAATACAATAAATTATTCTATGAAATTGTCTCCAGAAGATGCTGCGAGTGCAAAGAATGGTAAATAATTGATGATACAGGTTATGTAGGTAGTATTCTATTTGCTGTGTAATTATGATCAAATAAAAGTTGTAGGTAAAATAATGGCATAAAACTCAATAAATAAAGTTAAAATAAAAAATAAAGTATAGATTACACACGTATAATATACACAAACAAATTATTAAAACAATTTAAAAAAAAAATATACGTGTGGCCTCCACGCGCGGCAGTAGTGAAACTTCTTAGCTGTGAGGAATAGGATAGTATCTCGTTTATAGTATCTGAATTAATGCCTATGTAATTCAGAAATCAAATTTTAATTATAAATTAAAGCGGATGCAATTTACAAATAAAAATTGATTCGTGTATTGAAACCTGTATAACTCACAAATCAAATTTTAATTATAAAAGTGAAGTTTCAGGGTATAAGAAAAATTTGCCCATATATAATTAAATATGGGCCAACTGTTGCCAACTGTTACATTTATATACATATAATTATATATAGAAAATTTTTCTCATAACCTGAAACTTCACTTTTATAATTAAAATTTGATTTGTGAGTTATACAGGTTTCAATACACGAATCAATTTTTATTTGTGAATTGCATCCGCTTTAATTTATAATTAAAATTTGATTTCTGAATTACATAGGCATTAATTCAGATACTATAAACGAGATACTATCCTATTCCTCACAGCTAAGAAGTTTCACTTCTGCCGCGCGTGGAGGCCACACGTATATTTTTTTTTTAAATTGTTTTAATAATTTGTTTGTGTATATTATACGTGTGTAATCTATACTTTATTTTTGTATTAGGTATATGTCTCATTTTTTAATGCAAGCATATCAAACCAATTTAACATGTCTTTTTTATCACTTTTATATGCGATAAAATTTGTATATATATATATACTCGCCACCGTCACAAGGCGCGGGTTCGCGCCCGCGGACGAGCCAAGAGAGCGACCGCGAAATCTCCAGAGAACCTACCGAATCGTTAATAGCGTTTTATTATTTTTACCATATTAAATTTCTTCGACGTAACTGGCAATCGTTCCTGACGGACATAATCGTCAGGACATTTTAACCAAGATTCTGGTCCTTTTATCTCAACGCTTAATTTAAGCATCTTAATTTTAAATAATTTAATTTTTATTGTGAAAAATATTACCCCAGCCAGGGTTCGAACCTGGAACTTCCCGCTTTCTGTGCAGGCGTCGTGCCAATTCGACCACTGAAGCATGTGGTAATATTTATCGCAATAACACGTATAAATAAACAATCATAAGATAGAACACCGATATTTTGGTCAACGGTGTATATTCACTGTATAAAAATTTAGTTGTGAATTAAAGCCTGTGTAATTCACAAATCAATTTTTATTTATTTGTGAATTGCATCGCCTGTAATTTATAATTAAAATTTAACTTGTAAATTAACGTAACGCTCCCGCGCCGAATTACGCCCATGGAAGTTTTTGACATTTCGCGACGGACTTTCATAACGCGAACGCGTAACGCGACGCTCCGGATCACTCCTGTATAAGTTTTGACTTTTCGTGACGGACTTCCATAACGCGAACGCGTAACGCGACGCACCGAATCGCTCTCGTAGAAGGTTTGACTTTTTGTGACGGACTTCCATAACGCGAACGCGTAACGCGACGCTCCGAATCACTCCCGTAGAATTTTCGACTTTTCGTGACGGACTTCCATAACGCGAACGCGTAACGCGACGCTCCGAATCACTCCCGTAGAAGGTTCGACTTTTCGTGACGGACTTCCATAACGCGAACGCGTAACGTGACGCTCCGAATCACTCCCGTAGAAGGTTCGACTTTTCGTGACGGACTTCCATAACGCGAACGCGTAACGTGACGCTCCGAATCACTCCCGTAGAAGGTTCGACTTTTCGTGACGGTCTTCCATAACGCGACTTCCGTAACGCGACTTCCGTGACGCGACTTCCGTGACGCACTTCTGTGACGCTTCCGGTTTGAATCACCCCCCGTGCCCTAAGAAGTTTCACTTCAAAAACTCGTTTGTTATTCACACTTGGCACTCGCACAACTCGCATCATCGGCCATATTGCAATTTTATTCTAAAGCTGCGTTTGGGGAGCTTGCTATCGCTATCGCGCTATTGGCTCCCCGAACGTAGTTTATAACGTTTGCATTTATAGCGTTAATAGCGTCTCCCCGAATGCACCCATTATGTAGCCCCAATGTAAGTTGCGCGCCTGATATGTCATATTCAAAATGCGAGAGTAAGTAATAACTCTACACACTTGTGAAAAAAGATGCGTGACGAAAAGATGTATGTATCGACTTACAATTAGTAAAAAAGAAAAGTAAAATTGGCCAGATATTTGTGAAATTAAAAATTATTATTGAAAATGTATAACAGTAAACTGTTTTTTTAAATTTTGCTAGAACTATATTTTTTTTTTTTGTTAATGTGAATTTAATAAACATTTTTCTCTTTTTCATCTTAACACGTGGTTCACGCTTATTCCAAAAACTTCGGTTACTCCAACACTAGCAATTTCCATCAACGGCTGGCACTTTTACCGACATATCGCATTAGAAGAAATCTTTGAATTAGCTTTACAGAATCGCAAAATTCTTTTACAGAATTAAAGTACGCGCAAAAATCTAGCGCGCAGCGGTCGAGTTTGTATTAAAAACGAAAAAAATTAAAAATCTTACTTATTTTTGAAACGTAGGGCTGTCACCTGATGACAATATTTGCTTAATGCAAAAATATTGCAGTTTATATATACAAAATGAGATAGAGGCGCGCTAGGGAAAACATGTAAGAATAATATCGTGCAAGTAGAACTAATTGTAAGATTCGAAGCCTAGAAAAAAAGATTTTCTCTAATTGCATTTCATGAATACAATGTAGGTTATTGTAGGTACTATCCTTGTCTAGATCATTGTCTACACAAGGACAGATATAGATCGGTAACATAGAAAATGATAGAAAATGGTAATTTTGTCGGTGAAACATTCGGCTGCAGGATCCCCTTAATTCTCCAATGCAAGAGTAGGTAAACTTTACTCAGTAAAGATTTATTTTACCCAATAAACTCACTTTAGAAACTTCCAGTTATGAAGTACTTTTCTCTCTTTATTGAAGTGAAACTTCTTAGGGCACGGGGGGTGATTCAAACCGGAAGCGTCACAGAAGTGCGTCACGGAAGTCGCGTTACGGAAGTCGCGTTATGGAAGTCCGTCACGAAAAGTCGAACCTTCTACGGGAGTGATTCGGAGCGTCACGTTACGCGTTCGCGTTATGGAAGTCCGTCACGAAAAGTCGAACCTTCTACGGGAGTGATTCGGAGCGTCGCGTTACGCGTTCGCGTTATGGAAGTCCGTCACGAAAAGTCGAACCTTCTACGGGAGTGATTCGGAGCGTCACGTTACGCGTTCGCGTTATGGAAGTCCGTCACGAAAAGTCGAACCTTCTACGGGAGTGATTCGGAGCGTCGCGTTACGCGTTCGCGTTATGGAAGTCCGTCACGAAAAGTCGAACCTTCTACGGGAGTGATTCGGAGCGTCACGTTACGCGTTCGCGTTATGGAAGTCCGTCACGAAAAGTCGAACCTTCTACGGGAGTGATTCGGAGCGTCACGTTACGCGTTCGCGTTATGGAAGTCCGTCACGAAAAGTCGAACCTTCTACGGGAGTGATTCGGAGCGTCGCGTTACGCGTTCGCGTTATGGAAGTCCGTCACGAAAAGTCGAACCTTCTACGGGAGTGATTCGGAGCGTCGCGTTACGCGTTCGCGTTATGGAAGTCCGTCACAAAAAGTCAAACCTTCTACGAGAGCGATTCGGTGCGTCGCGTTACGCGTTCGCGTTATGGAAGTCCGTCACGAAAAGTCAAAACTTATACAGGAGTGATCCGGAGCGTCGCGTTACGCGTTCGCGTTATGAAAGTCCGTCGCGAAATGTCAAAAACTTCCATGGGCGTGATTCGGCGCGGGAGCGTTACGTTAATTTACAAGTTAAATTTTAATTATAAATTACAGGCGATGCAATTCACAAATAAATAAAAATTGATTTGTGAATTACACAGGCTTTAATTCACAACTAAATTTTTATACAGTGAATATACACCGTTGACCAAAATATCGGTGTTTCTATCTTATGATTGTTTATTTATACGTGTTATTGCGATAAATATTACCACATGCTTCAGTGGTCGAATTGGCACGACGCCTGCACAGAAAGCGGGAAGTTCCAGGTTCGAACCCTGGCTGGGGTAATATTTTTCACAATAAAAATTAAATTATTTAAAATTAAGATGCTTAAATTAAGCGTTGAGATAAAAGGACCAGAATCTTGGTTAAAATGTCCTGACGATTATGTCCGTCAGGAACGATTGCCAGTTACGTCGAAGAAATTTAATATGGTAAAAATAATAAAACGCTATTAACGATTCGGTAGGTTCTCTGGAGATTTCGCGGTCGCTCTCCTGGCTCGTCCGCGGGCGCGAACCCGCGCCTTGTGACGGTGGCGAGTATATATATATATACAAATTTTATCGCATATAGAAGTAATAAAAGAGACATGTTAAATTGGTTTGATATGCTTGCAAAAAAATGAGACATATACCTAATACAAAAATAAAGTATAGATTACACACGTATAATATACACAAACAAATTATTAAAACAATTATAAAAAAAAAAAAAAATATACGTGTGGCCTCCACGCGCGGCAGAAGTGAAACTTCTTAGCTGTGAGGAATAGGATAGTATCTCGTTTATAGTATCTGAATTAAAGCCTGTGTAATTCAGAAATCAAATTTTAATTATAAATTAAAGCGGATGCAATTTGCAAGTAAAAATTGATTCGTGTATTAAAACCTGTATAACTCACAAATCAAATTTTAATTATAAATGTAAAGTTTCAGGTTATGAGAAAAATTTGCCCATATATAATTATATATGGGCCAAATGTTGCCAACTGTTACATTTATATACATATAATTATATATAGACAAATTTTTCTCATAACCTGAAACTTTACTTTTATAATTAAAATTTGATTTGTGCGTTATACAGGTTTCAATATACGAATCAATTTTTACTTGCAAATTGCTTCCGCTTTAATTTATAATTAAAATTTGATTTCTGAATTACACAGGCTTTAATTCAGATACTATAAACGAGATACTATCCTATTCCTCACAGCTAAGAAGTTTCACTTCTGCCGCGCGTGGAGGCCACACGTATATTTTTTTTATAATAAATTATTTATTATCACATAACAAAGCAACGCCACGTAATATCCAGTAATCAGGATTTTTTAGAGTTTGCAGCCAAAGCGGCGTTATTAACAGCGTATGAGTCCTCTAAGGTTTTTTATATACGGGACACTGTGCAGGAAAGGAAGCATTTGAATGATATATATATTGCACAATTATTAAATATCTACTTTATTTATATCTAATTATCTTCATCTAATTATAGCTAAATTGAAGTATACTAGTCGTACCTACTTGATATAATTTCGGGCTCTTATCTGGGGCATTATGTAAAGCAAAGATATGTACCACCAGCATTAATACGTAAAGGACTTTATTTGCCGATTCGCACAAACGGCTATTTCTTCCATCCCAGCCGGCACTCTTAAGAAACAGACCATAAACATAAACACCTTCCTGTTTCACGAACATCGACATCATTAATTATTACATGAGAATAGAATTTTGTACATACATGTTGTTTGCGAGAATTCACCGCGAGAACGTCCGACTGGTTTCCGCGGGGGGCAGCCGATTGTGAATTCGATCCGACGCGGTGGCCGTTATGGCCGCGGATCGCGCGCGCACTCCTTTGTTACCTGGAGAGGCCGCTCGTACTTCCTTAGAGTCCCGGGATGAGAAAATATGTCCTGCACTCAGTTCCGTTTTGAGCACGGTCTTATATACAGGTCTTGAAACGAAAGCAAATTTCGAGAGTGGGGGTACGTCGCTTATCGCTCCCGTTTTTAGGACTTGGCAGCGCCACTATGCGGCGCAGCTATCTACGGAGGTCTAGCGCAATCAGATAATCACAGCGTAGTAGCGATAACCTCTGTATGACTACGGTCTCACATACAAAACCGTGTTTTATGACAACGTGTTCATGACGTGTGTTTCTGTGGCACGTGTGTTTATCTTTATTAATATATAATTGTTATTATGACGAAACCGTGTATTGTGCCACAATGTCGAACGGGCTATAAAAGTATGAAAAAAGAGTATTCAGTTTTTCAAGTTCCGTCGAACATGGAAAGATTAAAAGAATGGCAAGCTGCAATTCCGGGCATTGCTCAGCTAAAGCCAACGCAGTTTGTGTGCAAAAAACATTTTGAAGAACAATTCATTCTTAGAAAATGGATTAAAAGGGACTTCAATGGTCGAATAATTGCTGAAGTAAGTTTATTTGCCTTAGTTATTTACATTATTAAGCAACTTATTTGATACACTATTTTATCTTGTTCTAAAAAACAATTATAACGTTGGAATTTTGTATTAAGTTACTTTAATGCATTTTAAGATCATCTATACACATACAATCACTTCTCTGTTTTATTTTCTATTATTTATTCAATGTTTCACTCAAATATTTATTCCATTTCATGGTTTTTCTTCCTCAAGTATTTGCCATATTAAAATTTAGATTAATCATAATACGCGTGCATCTACCACCTCCGTAGATCGCAGCGCCACCCTTACGGATACAAGTCGAAATAATTTATGGCTTGCTAAGCGACGTACCCCCACCACGTTCGTTTCAAGACCTGTATGTAAGACCGTGGTTTTGAGTATGGTCCGGATGAGGCGATTCCGCTGGTCACAACGTCGAGGAGATCTTCCGAGATGTGATGAGACCACGGTCTTACATACAGGTCTATGAACGATGGTGGTGGGGGTAGGTCCTCTTACTGATGTAATTTTTAATTCGCTCCGTGGCCACGAAACGTCGCAACAATCTAAGAAAATGCGGCGGAAAATTTACTGCGTTTTATCGCACATGTGTTCAGACTGTATTCCGTAACCACGGAGACCGTGTCCTTTAACCGCTGCAGGTTAATCTCGTGAATCATAGCGGGCTTGCCCGCAAAGATTGATCGTACAAAATAAATTCTAACCACGACATTATATCTGAATGCCATTTTCATTAAGATGAGGCGCAAGAATATTGATAAACCGTTGATTTATTATCGATGCCACGAACGAAATATCGAAAATCTTTTCGAGCGTGGTTTGCGCTCTCGGTAAGACAACGAAGCTATTTGTCATAAACGGAATACCTACGTTAATAGAGATTTATTAGTTTGGGTTTATTTCTCTGTGCGTAAAATTTATTACAATCTCTACTCTTTCATAATTAAAACTTTTCCAATATCAATGACGTAAAATTAGCACCGAATTTTCAACTCAAGCATATAATAAATCAATTAAACAACACGTCTCTGATAATAATTACTACAACGTGTTTAATTAAATTAAGCTGTTGTGCATGCAGATATTTAATTAATAGCAATAAATACGAGGTAAGTATTGAGATGCGACAGACATATATAGACTGTTAGAAAGAGATTGACAATCTGTTTCTATCTCTCCAGACTCTTACTTCTAGAGAATCTAGTATTTTCTTAGATCGCTGCGCCTCTTGCGGCCATGAAGCAAATTAGATTTTACTTCAATAAGACGACTACCCCCCACCACTAAAATTGGAGCTCGTTCAAAGACCTGTATACAAGACCGTGGATGAGACCGGCCGGTCGACCGACGGCCGTCCGTTGATTCGGCGACAGCGTCCGTCCTAGCGAGCGAAGCTCTGCTTGAGAGTACGCTGAGAGTCTTACGCGAGATGCTCCAATGAGACTGTCCGGAGCACGGTCGTATATACAGGTCTGGAAACGAAGTGAAATTTCAGGTGGTGGGGGTAGTCCTCTTAGCGTTGAAAATTTCATGTCTCCGGCCGCCACTACGCGTCGCTGTTGTGGTTAACGTACCTAGTTAACATAACCTTACATAACTGATATTAATGTCATTAATACCACGTGTGATTGTGTGATACATACATACATACATACGTGTGAAAATCGGCTTTGGGGAACAGAGTCGTCATGAAAGTGGCGTTGGCGTGGGCCGGGATACCGACGCGTCTTCGTCTCCCTGAAATGAAGAAGGGGGCCACGTCTCACGACGAAAAATCCGCAAGGGAACGATCGATCAGGAAGGAGTCCTGACACTAATTGCGGGGAACACTCGGGAAACACGCGTGGTTCCAGCGCGGAACGATCGTCGGAACGAAACCAGCGTGATTTATCGCTTATCGCCGGCTGCCTTGTCCCGTTGATTGGCTGACGAAGAGGACTCCGGTTCGGCGTGACACTCGTGTCCTCCCTTCGATTTACGATCGGCGGTGTCCGGCTAGCATGACGCCGAACATCGTCGACATCCCGACCAGCCGATATAGTCGGCTGCTTGTTGATTGGCAACGAAATCGAACAGGAATTGCTTGCCGACGGTCTATTAGCTCAGTGTCCGGAAGATACATGTCTCGCGATCACGTACGCATAAAAGTCGCCGACAGCGACTTATGTATGTATTTTCATACATACATACGTGTGATTGTGTGTATGTATTTTCATACATACATACATACACTGAAAAAAAAATTTACTTGTTGCAAGTAAATACATTTTCTTGAAATATAATTACTAAATTGAAAGAAATAATAACTTCCAACAATAAAATTCTTTTTTAATTTAATAAAATATTATCTCCAAAACAAATAATTTGTCAATGAAGAGAATATTTTATTGAAACAAAAACCCAATTTCTTGTCAGTAGAACATTATTTTATCAAAATTAATAAATGTACTTACTTAAACATAACAGTCGTTAATAAGTAACAAATTTTTGGGAATTTATGACATAAATACTAGAAATAATTCATTGATTACTTGAATCAATTAATACATACGTATAAACAATTATTTCTTGCCGCAAGTATAAATTTACTTAAAAGAAATAACTCCATACTGTAAACAGTATTATACAAAAATAATTTCAAGTAAAAATTTTACTTTACACAAAAAATACATTTCTAGAACCTACAAATTTATCTTTTTAGTTACAAAAAATTTAGCTTCACTTCACGGAAAAAAAAGTGTTCTTGTTTTAATAAATACATTTTCTTGAATTATGATTTCTAAATTGAAATAAATAAATACTTCCAACAATAAAATTTATTTTTGTTTCAATGAAATTATCTTCAAAACAAATAATTTGTCAATGAAGAGAATGTTTCATTGAAACAAAAACCCAATTACTTGTCAGTAGAAAATCATTTTATTAAAACTAATAAATGTAATTACTTAAACATAACAGTTGTTAATAAGTAACAAATTTTTGGGAATTTATGACATAAATACTAGAAATAATTCATTGATTACTTGTATCAAATAATACATATGTATAAACAATTATTTCTTGCCGCAAGTACAAATTTACTTAAGAGAAATAACTCCATACTGTAAACAGTATTATACAACAATAATTTCAAGTAAAAATTTTACTTTACGCAAATAATACGTTTCTAGAATCTACAAATTTGTCTTTCTAGTTACAAAAAATTTAGCTTTACTTTACGGAAAAAAAATTTTTTGTTTTAAGTAAATATATTTTCTTGAATTATGATTTCTAAATTAAAAGAAATAATTACTTCCAACAATAATATTTATTTTTGTTTCAATAAAATTATCTCCAAAACAAATAATTTGTCAATGAAGAGAATGTTTCATTGAAACAAAAACCTAATTACTTGTCAGTAGAAAATTATTTTATCGAAACTAATAAATGTAATTACCTGAAATAATATATTATTTGATTATAATGAATATGTACAATGTGATGTCTTTTCCACCGATAGATGGCCTAGTTTCTCAAATTTAAAATCTGACCAGAGACAGTATATATACAAGGCCGTACGGCGACAGTGTTTATCACTCGCAGTTCTACCATACGGAATCATCCGTATAAGTAAATAATTCGCTTATGACTCTGGTCATTCGCGATATTTATATATGTGGCGGTCGAACGACCGCCACATATATAAATAAATAAATATTAAATAATTGTTTAACTAAAGTAAGCTAATTACTTGTAACTTGTGTGAAGCAATACATTGCTTTCAGACATTTAAATTTATTAAATCCAAAGAACTCTTTCTGTGTACCAGAATCTTTGTCAGTTGCAAATAAATTAATTTCTTATCGAAGTAAAAATATATTTATTGCAAGAAAATATTGTAACCGCGCAAAAATCTGTTTATTTGTTGCAAAAAAATAAATTTCTTGCAGTAGCAAATATATTTTTATTGCAAGAAAATATTATAACCGTGCAAGAGTCTGTTTCTTAGTTGCAAGCAAATTAATTTCTTATCGAAGTAAAAATATATTTATTTTAAGAAAATATTGTAACCACGCAAGAATCTGTTTATTTGTTTCAAGAAAATTAATTTCTTACAGCAACAAATATATTTTTATTGCAAGAAAATATTATAACCGTGCAAGAGTCTGTTTCTTAGTTGCAAGCAAATTAATTTCTTATTGCAGTAAATATTTCGTTACTGCAAGAAAATATTATTACCGTACAAGAATCGATATTTTCAATGCAAAAAAATTTTCCATTGCCTCAAAAATAAGATTACTACTCGTGAGAAATATTTCCTTTGTTTCAAGAAATATAAATATTCCCCGCAGATAACATTTTCTTATTTTGATGTAATTTTTATTTCTTTTTATAACATATAATTTTTATTTAAAGAGATAATTCTTTCGTTCCAAAAATATTTACTAGCAACAAAAAAGTTGTTTCTATGTAAGAAGTAAATTCCTGCTAGGGACTATTTGAGTAATTTTTTTCCTTGTTGCAATGAAATTTTATTTGAAACAAGTAATTTTTTTTTTCCGTGTACGTGTGATTGTGTGATACATACATACATATGTACATATATACCCGGAATCGCAGCGATCCATTTCCTACATTTTCAAGGTTATGTTAACTAGGTACATTAACCACAACAGCGACGCGTAGTGGCGGCCGGAGACATGAAATTTTCAACGCTAAGCGAACCATCCCCACCACCTTCGTTTCCAGACCTGTGTATACGACCGTGGTCCGGAGTCAATAACGTCCCGATATTCACTTTTGGTGATCACTAAATTTGCAATTGTAACGGTGCCGACACGTGTGTAGTCTACCGCGAGCCGAAAACCAATGAATGCGGAAACCGCCGAGTGAGGATAGCGCCGCGATCGACCGCGATCATCGATGTCGCGACGCGTCGATTGTCGCCGGGGGTGCATGTCCGCGATTGGTCGGCCAGGTAATGGCCGCGCGGTGAAATTGCTGTATTGTTTTCCGAACACATGTAATTATCATTACATACAGGTGGCGGTGTTTTGATTTCTTCTGCCATATTACGTAAAACTTCATTATGAAACGTAACATTATCCAAAGCCCATTTATGAGCACGCGTTATTTCTTGTTTCATCGCCGTCAAAAATCCTGCAAAATACCGTTTTCAAGCCTCATTTTACATTAAGAATTCGCAAAATTTAATACGAAAATATGTATATTAAATGCCTTGCGGATTGAAGAAGCCAGTTATCCAAAACTTCGTCGGTCTCCCACTATGCAGCTAAGTCGAGAACTGTTGGTTTCTCTCCAACGTAAACCAGAATCTCAAAGAAGCCGACTCACGCAATCGAGCTTTCCAGATCTTCGGTATCCTGGCGTCATATATATTGTCGAGAGCACCTCGCAATTCCTGAAAAGGTATGTATATTCATTCATTTTAAGCAATACTGCGCTTTATACAATGATCGCAATTATTAGGAGATTCTGAGGAAATTACTTCGTTCATTATAATTACGCCTTTAATGGCCAAGAGAAGATCCTTAAACATACCGCGTACTAATTTTATTATAATCACCTGCATTCTGTTAATCTCTTGTTTAAAGAAAATATTCATTGGAGCGATATGATCCATTGCATGTGACAACGTCAAAGAATTAATTTCTTTTAAATTTTAAAAATTATTTGTACCTACTCTCGAATAGCCATCAAATCTGTTAAGAATAGATTTTGAGTGTCTGCTACAGATTTTGTCGACAGAATGCCAGCAGAAGTATAATATGGAATTTGTTAACAGAATATAATGGCAGATTGACCACATATTCTGCGCAGTTTCTGCAGTCAATTTGTCAGTATATTCTGTTAACAAATTCCATTATACAGGGTGTCCCAGAATATTTGGGACTTTTCTCAAAAACAGATAGAACGGACTCAACTGAGTCGAAAAGTCCTTTACCATTTTGCAATTTTTGCAATAGGTAACGAGATATTAATAATTAAAAATCGCCGTATTAGCCCGGCCTACCGCCAAATGCAAGCGGGCGGCGAGATGCGGCCGCCCACTGCCCGCCGATCGATATCCGCGGTCGGCGCGCAGGGAGTTGTTTACTACAAGCGGCAATACGAGTGGCGCGTAACGCTGGGCCACCGTTCTGAGATAAGATAGTTCCTCGCCTTTTTTTTTTATAAAAATAAAATTGTCAGACGGCACAAAAATTTTCTATGTGTGTACGTGTACATGCATGTGCACGTATGCATGTATGCAACGCTCAGAAAAGTATCAATTTTACTGCATAAAAAAGCGATTACTCGATTTACTTTTTTTCTTTTAGTAAGCAACGGTTATCTTTAACAAAGAATAATTTCTTGATGATAATGTTAACATGTACTCATCACAAATTTTAGAAAAAGTCATTATTATGTACCCGCAAAGAGAATTTATATTTTTTCTTTAAAGAATGTAACATTATAAAATTTTATCGAAGAAAAGTTAAAATAATAAGCAAATCAAATTTTTATTTTTATTTTATATTCTTCTATAAACTTATGAAATATTAGAAATAAGTAATATTTATTTAATTCAAGTAATTTATAGTATGTTATTTGTATGTGCGTGTATGCAAAGAAATGTTAAGTAAATATTATTTATTTTAAAATTTTTAAATAAAATAATAAGTGAATTTTAAGACTATTATTAAGAAAATATTCTTTGTAAAAATAACCATTACTTAGAAGAAGAGAACTAAAATTGAGTAATTGGTTTGCTTAATTCTTAGCACTAGAATGATATTTTTCTGCGTGTGCGTACGTGAATAACAATCGCAATATAGGATCGCGAGCCAAAAAATAATTATTTTTTCTTTTTGTGGCAAGAAAATGATAGAGCGCTATCATTTCCACACTACCTTGCGGTAGATAGCATGCGGTAGATACATGCATACGTGCACATGCATGTACATGACGTACACACATAGAAAATTTTTGTGCCGTTTGACAATTTTATTTTTATTAAAAAAAAGGCGAGGAACTATCTTATCTCAGAACGGGGGCCCAGCGTTACGCGCCACTCGTATTGCCGCTTGTAGTAAACAACTCCCCGCGCGCCGACCGCGGATATCGATCGGTGGGCAGTGGGCGGCCGCATCTCGCCGCGCGCTTGCATTTGGCGGTAGGCCGGGCTAACACGGCGATTTTTAATTATTAATATCTCGTTACCTATTGCGAAAATTGCAAAATGGTAAAGGACTTTTCGACTCAGTTGAGTCCGTTCTATCTGTTTTTGAGAAAAGTCCCAAATATTCTGGGACACCCTGTATTTCTGCTTTCGTAATTATTTAAGGATGATGGGTGACAGATGAAAGTATTACCAAAAATATAAAAATTTCACCGATTGTTTTATTATTACGTCTGAGTACCTGTGTAAAATTTTAGCACCACTCCCTTGTTGGTTTAAAAGTTATTTAATTTTTTTGTTTGCATTAATTTTTATCATATCTCGGGATTGGCTGCACCAATCTTATTCGGACTAGTCGCAATCGAAAGCTTGTATCGGCATTATAATTAAAAAGTGTAGTTAGATTTTTTATTACGGCTTTAGTTTCTGAGATATTTTAAACGAAAGTTTGTTGACGTATGAATTTTCTTTTTATTCTTATAATTTGATGAGGAAAAAAACAAAAGAATAAGAATAAGAAGAAAATTCATGCGTCAACAAACTTTTGATTAAAATATCTCAGAAACTAAAGCCGTAATAAAAAATCTAACTACACTTTTTAAATATAATATTGATACAAGCTTTTGATTGCGACTAGTTCGAATAATATTGGTGCAGCCAATCCCGAGATATGATAAAAATCAATGCAAACAAAAAAATTAAATAACTTTTAAACCAACAAGGGAGTGGTGCTAAAATTTTACATAGGTACTCAGACGTAATAATAGAACGACTAAACTTCTGTCTTTCCTGAACAACAGTATGCAGGAATGACACGGTGTATATTAGCGGTATATAACGCGTAGCGTCAAACTGTGCACTGGTCCAATATTTCCTGATTCATACTGCTGTATGTCGGCAATAAATTTGCGCGTATTCCTAACGCGGAAATCACACCTGGATTATGCTTTCTTTATTTTCTTATGTAGGGATACATTTTTATTTAAGGAAATAAAAACAGAGGCCTTGCGGAGATTTGTATGTATATATTTTATAGACATTTGCAGTAATAAGGAAACAGGAAAGTCTTTGCGTGGTTCCGTTGTAATCCACACGCGAAAATACGAATGCGGCGCAATCTGTTACTTCTATACCGAATAAGCTTTCGCCGCTGCTGTAAGTTTTATATATTTTTCCCACAGTTCTTTAAAACGCGTTTGGAACAGAATATGTCTTGAAACACAGTAATAACAAAAACGTGAAAAATGATATTATTAATATATTAATTTTATTTAAATTAAAGAATTACTTTTGCTATTAATTAATTTTTAATTAATATACATGCAATTTTACAAAAAATATAAGATACTAGTGAAACATTATACCGTTTGCTGGCTTCTTTTACAGGTACTCCTTCAACCATTGGGCCACTGAGTTTAAAATCAATGTCAAATTGAGCTACTTTCCTTTTTGCAACTCCATCAATAAGTTTTGTTTTCAATGGCTCTTGCATCTCACATATAACTGCTTAAACTTGCTTTGCTTACATAAATATAGATATTACTTACTCGCAGAATAATATAAACGAGATTGTTAAATATAATTATTAAACAAAATAAATATTAAGCGGTATTAAATAAGAACAAATTAATACTGTATTGAGCATGTTGCTAAAATTATATCTTTGTCCGTCTACTATATCTTGGCCTTATTTTAATATATCGATATTTTTTTCCCATTAATGTGTAAGTCTCTTCCATCAGGATTAGTTCCATGTCTAATGATACAAAATCATCTCTTGTTTCTTTCAAGCAAGCATCTCATTGCAACTCTAACATCTTCTAAGTCTAAGTTCTTTGATATGCCTAGTGTTGTGCCGTAACCGGGAGTTGGTGCTCAGGGCCGGCACAGGATTCGGGAATTCCGGGTTGGAGGTGGTGCACACCACGGAGTGTTCGAATGAATGTTACTTAGATATTTCCTCTCAAATATCTTTAATTAAAATACTTGACAATTGATAACGGTCTTGATTTCTTTATACAATTCCCGAGATTAATTCTAAGTTTAATAATTACTAAAGGTGACCGCACGTTTGTTATGATTTCTGATGACAGACTGCCCGCCCGATCTTCCGATTCGGCAGTATTTATAATGTTGGACCGACGTTCTGTTGCTAACTCGGGGGCTCCCGAGTTAGCGTTGACTTCTCGTCGTCAGCGCTCTGCGCTGACAATCGCATCTGCGCTTTCGGTAAACCTGGAATCGGACGCTCTGGGTTCCGGGGTCGGTTTGCATCGGATGATCGTCGTCCGACGCAATCGTCAGGTTTTTCGGCGGATTTCATATTCGAATTCAGTTGCTAGGGTCGGATTACACTTATAGGTTATAAAATTATTAATTATAGCGTTGTGCGCTCACAACACTAGAGAGAACTTTATACTTTTTTCAAAAATGTAATCTGTTATTTTTTGTAATTTTTCTTTGTATTTCTTTGATAAAGAGACACCTAACGATTTTTTCCATGCATTTGCTTCAACAAAGAACGCTCTAATTTTAATTTATCTATAAAATAAATTAAAAATTATTAAATAGCACTAGTGTCAACAAAGTTAAATTTATTTTCTGTAGCATTAATGAAATAAGATATTTTTAACTAATTAGTACATAGCAAATACGAAAATGACAGTAATAACTTTGTAACACGTCACATTTTTGTATTACGGACATATGACAATTTAGTTTCAAGAGATTCTTTATATATCATAAAGCATGTTTATCTTACTTTTTTCTTTTACATTTAAATTCCCAAAAGCAGGTTTAAAATAAAAGAAACAATTTAATCTAATAACAATTAAAGAACAAGTAAGTATTAATAGAGATAGCAGGAAAAGTCTATATACATTAATAGTAACAGAGCATTAATTGAACCACTTTGAAACCGGCATTTTCTTGTTCCATGAAAATATGTGTACTACGCTAACTAAAAAGAAGTGCCGCTTATTTATGTGAAAGAAGCACACTATAGAAGAAATTGTCACTTTTTATACAAACTGAAATATATCAATTTCTAAACAAGTGTAACATTGCAGAACTTTTTTATTCTGAATGGTCGTAATTAGCACATAAAGATTAACAAAGAATAAATGTTTTTATTTGTGTCAGAAAAACCTTGTTAATTAGTGCAATCCTTAGATAAAATCTTTTTTATTTAAACTAAATAATAATATAATTAGGGGAGACCGGGGCTATCTGTCTACAATTTGCGCTTTTTTCAAGTTTACTGAAAAACTAATAAAGATATTTAGTTGAACATATTAATGGTGTAACCTTTCAAGCTTTCTATAAAACAGAACTTAATTAGATTCGTTAATCTTTTAACATTTTAAAGAGGGGAATTTTTTAAGTGGACAAGTCAAGCGTAAACAGATGGCCCCATATGCGGGGCTATCTGTTTACATAATAAAAAACACATTATTTATATTAATATTTATACTTATTTATAATATTATTTATTATTAATGTATAATATTAAAGAAACTGCTTAATCGTTGGACTCAAAGTAGTAGTAGGCACTTTGTGTAGATTTTCTGACAGGATTCCTGCGTGGAGCTGACTTTTCTTTATATATACTTTTAATAATCGCTCTAAGTATCGTTTTATTAGGTATGTCTACCTTATCCGTCTTTCTTTCGTGGTTACGCACTATCATCTATGTATAAAAGAACAATCCGTAGTGAATCCGTTATTGAAGCGTGTGGACACATTGCCCCATCAAAAAGAAGATAGATAGCCCCGACCAAATTTTTCAGTCTTTAGCATGTTGCGAATTTTAGATTAATGCGGAATTAAGATTTGACGCTTCTCACACCTAATAACTATATATTAACTAATAATATTATGAACTGCTTACCTTAATTTAAGTTAAACTATTGTTGTACAGAAAGTTTTAGTTTTTCGACTGACGAAAAATGTCAATAATATTTTCGCTTTTTGTTTAGCGCGTAATAGCTTCTGTTAAAAGCGTCGCAGGAAAACAAAAACTTCTGAATCACTTATCTATATCTTTAGCAATAACATATTGGAAGGGTATAAACATCTACCGGTTAACACTTGAGATAAGCGTTATTGAAGCGTGTGGACACATAGCCCCCGTAGACGGATAGCCCCGATCTCCCCTAATACCATTATTTTATAATTAATTGAGCATACATAATATATGCTTACTAAAAATAACAATTGTAGTAACATTATTTTTGCGTACCTGTATTAATTTGAGAAGAGGACTAACAATAAGTATATGCCGGTTAGGTAAGTTTTTTATTTCTGTCATTTAATAGTCTTCGTATTCCATGAACTTCTCTTTGACTTCTGCAATACTACAATACTAATTCTGCAATACTAATCAAACAAATGAATATCTAGTCTATATCTTTATATTGTTATCCATGATGCATAAAAAGATGTGAATATATAAGCAATTCAATTTTTTTTAATTACATGCAAAATAATTGGAAGATTATTATTACGAATAAATAAGCACATTTATGAACGAAATTTCAAATAACTGTTATGTGGAGGATTTTTTAATTATTTAATTTTGTTTAGTGGTTGCTTGTTTTACCATCACATTTACCTATATTATAATTATTAGTATTTAATAACTTCTTGAATGTGTAGGGGAGACCGGGGCTAACTCGACATCGGGGCAAACTTGACACTAGGTTTTTTGCCAATTTAAATCTATCGTAGAAACTTGCCTTTTCTACTGTAAATGCGTCTTTATGTGCCAGTATTGTCAACTGAATTTGGTAACAGTGAGTCATGGTGTAATTTTTACTGCGGCATAAGCGTTTTTGATGGTAAAACAGATTTTCTCTGATCTAAAAAATTGCTACTTTTTTATCGAACTTTACTCTTGCGAATCTACAGGTAAGTGATTTTGATGGAAAATTCGATGTTCCACATGAATCCGACAATCGTTTTTGCATATTTTCAAAATTGCCCCTGTGGGGCATTTGGACTTTTCGAGTTTGCCTAGTTGGGGTGTCGAGTTTGCCCCGGCATTTTTCAATTTGAAAATTTGTCTTCGTGTCACATTTTATTTCCATGGAACAAAATAAAGCAGCGTACAACAAAACTTTCTTAAGGGGGGAACCTGCTTTAGAACGCTTCAAAAAGCATAATTTTTGCGATTTTTTTTCTCGGCTCCAATAAAACGAATCTTTTCTAAACTTCTGGGATGTTTTAGTACACCCCAGAAGTTTAGAAAAGATTTGTTTTATTGGAGCCGAGAAAAGGAATCGAAAAAATTATGCTTTTTGAAGCGTTCTAAAGCAGGTTCCCCCCTTAAGCAATTTGTACCTGAAGGAACACTCTTTAAATATGTACCATTGAATTCACTTGAAAATTTTAATTAGTTGTTGAAAATTGCCTTTGAAAAAATCGTGTCGAGTTAGCCTAATTTGAATTAGCATATAGTTACTGAAACGTACAGTTCTACCTTTTTGTATTAATTTTAGAATTATTCTAAATCACAAACTATGATTACACAAGACAATTTAATATAACGAAATCCTGTAGACATAGAGCTATAATTAAAATTAGTTTAATACTTTAATTATTGAAATATTCTGCTATAAAATTATATTTTTTAACTTGTAGGTATGCATTCTTTTCTCTTTGCGAATTGCATGTGCATAATTAATAAAATAATTTGAATGGAGAAAATTAAAATATGTCAAATTAAGTATATATATGTGAAATAACTGAAAGATTATTATTATTATTACAATTAAATAAACAAATTTATAATCGGATTTGCAAATAACTGTTATGTGGAGGCTTTTTTAATCGTTTAATTTTGTTTAGCTGTTGCATGTTTTACCATTACAATATTACATTTATATTATAATCTTTAGTATTTAATAACTTTTTAAAAATGTACTTACTCATGTTAACTTTGATTTATGTGTTTTGTTTTTAAATGTTGTTTTAAAGGATAATCGGTTGTTAAATAAGATAGTATTGTACCACATTTATTACATTTTGCCTTATATTCTGGTAAGTTCGAGTAGTATTGCCGTAGCTTTTCAGGTGTAGTGTGTAGCCTTTATCGGGAAACATGTCTACTTATGTGTGTCCTAGCTTAATTCTCTTCTCATGTTATAAGATATCTGCGAATTTCTTTTTCACATTCTTTACACTTTACCAGCGTATCTTCTAATCGATCGAAATAATCCCACAACTCCATTATATCCGTTCTGTGTTACAGGGTATTTGATTCTAAATGTGTAATTTGATTCTAAATGCGAAATCACCTCAACAAGCGTTTGCAACATTGCTCGCAAAGGTCGAAGAGGGAGGTATAATTTATTTATCAGCATGTATGTAAATATGTATTACAATTTGAATTTAACAATTGTACAACTTTAACTGTTTTTATTCCATTACTAATGCTTAACTTATGCTAGAATACACGCAACGCTTACATGACAGTTTAAAATAGCGAAGTCAAGTTGATATAAAGTAAAAATTAAAATCAGTTAAATATTTAAAACAACAATCTTTTATATTGTCTAAAATTATATTGTTCAACTTTAATACATTTTTGTCTTTAAGATAAAGTATGTAGAGATAGTTCGGGTAATTTGAAACCCTAAGCATTTTCAAGATTACTTGAAAATTATTTGGGACCGTGGCCAATCGGAACCGTGGCATATCGCAACGTTTTTAATTTATATTATTCAAATTATTATATTTATACTATTTAAGGAGGTTCGGGCCCTTCATCGGGGGAGTAGTGGGACGCGGGGATTTCAAGGAAAACTTGGCAACAGCGCTAGCATTCGAAGTATTGGGTTGACCTCAATAATGACGGATAAACAATACAGATGGAAAGGAAAGTTTGTGAGTAACTTCTATTCAAGTGCCCCGCCGTATAATCTCTACTATACTCGTTTGCGCTGTTGGCAACATTTGTTTGCGTTCATTGCTAAGCAGACGAAAAATCAGGCAATTTAGTGTTTAATAATTAATTTCTCTACGAAATGTGTGATAACCTACCCCTTTCTTTCACTCATTTATTTGTAAATTATATTAAGTTAAATGTGCATATTATTCTTTCCTTATTATTTGCATTTTTTCTTGCATTATTTCATTCTGAAGTTGTGCAATATGTCATTTACCATAAGAACCTATGCTAAAAAGTAAAAATTTTAAGTCGATTTTTTTCAAAACGTGATGATGAAAAATTTTCAAAAAATTACATAATTCTATTTTGCTTTGCAGAACAATATATTAAAATTTCATGAGGCTGGCTGCATATTTTTGTAGGGCCTAAACCTCCTTAAATTATTATATATAATTATAAAATTATAATTTACAGATTATTTATAAATTAATGTATTATAATATTATTATTTTATATATTTTTTGTATATACAAGACATATCACAAACGCGCGCTACGCGCGTGCCGTTTAGCTTTGTTATTATTATACATACAGCTGTTACTGTTACACTAGCTATTAATTTCTTCATACAAACAACTATCAAAATACGCTATGACAGCCGCTTATGAAGTAAGTGCAGCGAGAGAACCAATTGACATTTCGGAAAGAAGCCAACAATACACTTTGAGACCTTTAAGAGGACTCCGACACATTCGAGTATCGATTTAACGTGTTTCTTTTTTTAAAGGAAAGAATAAATAATAATAAATTATACTGCACAATAAAATATAGTTTTATTAACATTTAAATTTTTTTTATGGTAATTAGTTATGCTTGGTATATATAAATTATATGTAATAATAATTTCTAAAATTAATAATAATCTTTGAAAAATTCATTGTTACAAGATGCAAGAAATAATAATGTTATAAGTAAAATAGACATAGTAATTATTTTATTATTTCTTTGCTAACATAATTATAAGATTTATTTAATAAACATTTAAAATATGAAAAGAACAAATAGAAAATATAAACTTTTTACCAAAGAAAGAGTGACTGTAAAAATCGCCCCTTTTGCGGTCCCTCGATTTCGGGATCGAATCATATGCAAATCAGTTCCTTATGGTAAGATATTAATAGAAAGAAAGTTTCAACTTGAGGTGACATTTAGTTTTGAAAATATGAGAGGTTCTAAAAAAACTAACTTATTTCGGAATATGCTGTTTCATTTTAGCGTTTTAAAGTGTTTTTGTATTAGATAATGAATCTAAAGATGAACCCTGTTTATAGTCATCGATAACTTATAGTTTATAGTCATTTTTTTGTTTTTTATAGTCATAGATAACTTTTTGACAATAAAAGTTATATATTAAAATACGAAGCGAAACGGCCGTTTCTTACAGAGCTTTAAAAGTTTAATTTGTATGTTCTACTTATATCAGAGTTTTGGTGCTTTTGCCCTAGAAAAAAATCAGTAGAAACATCTGGTGACCGTAAAATGAAGTGAAAAAGTATTTACTCATTTCATCCGATTGCAATGTGTTTCGTGTCATCTAATCCACATTTGTAATTACAAATAGTGGTCCCCATTTGATATTCTCCGTTTGGCTTTTTCCCCCTCCCTTACATGGGGAAAGAGGGGGGGGGGAAGGGGGATAACGAATCGGTACAATTATATATCCCTTTCGAAAATATTCAGGACCTTTCTGAAACATTTCTTTCCAATGCTTATATGGATACTTATATCCCAAGATATTAGGCAGAATCAAGTTAAATGGAACGCCCGTATACAGGGTGTTACTAAAAGACCGCCCACTAACTACATAGCGGTATTCCTTGTCAAAAACTGAGTCGAAAAGTCCTGAACCACTTTTTTCTATAATGCTTAACAAAGCCGTAATCATTGAGTAAAGTTAGTCCAACCAGCGTCGTTCTTTAGCCGGGCGAACGTCGGTAAGCCGCGCGCCTGATAGTGTGCGTGAGCGCTCCGCCGCGCATCGCGCGGCGGCACGACGGCACGGCCGCGGTCGGCCGCGGCGGTCGCGTTTTGCTTTCGCGCGCGTCGCGTGCAATATTCTTACGCATTGTAATAATAGAAATAATTTTTTCTGCACTAAAAATCACTTTTTACTCTTGTCAGAAGTACCTCCTTGCAGAAAATTTTGATAAAGGATAAAACTTTCGCCAAGACATAACTATTATTAAGATATAAAAATTTAAACAAATACAAAAAATTATACTGTGTATTTTACAATACAAAAATTTACAATACAAAATTTTACAATATAAATTTTACAATACAAAAATTATTTTCTAATCCGTTTCGTTAAATATCTTTGCGTTAACTTAATTTAAATTATAACACAAAGCACTTATTGAATCTTTCTACGAGGTTTGCCCATAGTTACTCAGAAGTAATAAACTTTTTAAGGGAAATTTACTGTAACAATTAGATATTTAAATAATCTCGTACTTAAAAAGAAATACATTAAAAATATTATTTAAAGATAAAGTATTCAAAAATAAAAAAATTTTTTTTTTTATAAAAAAAAGATTTATCCTAAGTTATAAATAACGCTATCCAGATGTACAATCTTTTTGAAACTTAAGGCAAATAAGAGCAAACCGCCGAGCGAACAATATTAATTTTTATAGCGAATAATAAATAATAACACGTTTAATAACTTAAAACAAAATACAATACAAACGCTTTGGCCTTAGTTTAGATCCTCTTTATTGTAATATTTCACAATAATCTTAAATCGAATCGTTAACAACGCATAAATAAATATGAAATGTTATCATATTCGTAATACGTAGGTCAGCGGTAAAGATGTTAGAAAAGATTAAACATAAAGTAAATGCGGTCTTTTAAATAAAATAAAATGTTAGCTGCAATTCGTATAAGTTTTTTTATGTTAAATTTACTTACCAGACAGTGTAATATCAGTGTCATGATGATCTACCGTCTAGTTTCAGTAACGAAACAATGCTTATGAGTTAATATCAGTGTACGGACTGAAGGCCTAGACTTAAGCGTAAGCTGAAATGAGTACAGAGAAATATCATGAAGCATCATATAACAAAGTAACACTCGTAAATAAATAAAAATAAGTTAATGAATAAAACAGACTACAGATGTCAATTGTGTGGAAGTTTTTCGACAATAGGAGAATAATCATTAGAAAGATTTTTTATTTACTAGCTTATTTATTTACTTTATATTTTTTATTTACTAATGTTATTTTGTTATATGATACTTCATGACATTTGTATGTACTCATTTCACCTTGCGCATCAGCTTAATCCTTCAATCCGTGCACTGATCTTAACTCATAAGCATTGTTTCATCACTGAAACCAGACACGGTAGATTATCACGAGATTGATATTACACTGTCTGATAAGTGAATTTTACATCTTTATGAAAAAACTTATACGAATTGCAGCTAACTTTTCAATTTCACTTTATTTAAAACGCAGCAGTTATCACGTAATTTATCTTATGTTCAACCTTTTCCAATAACTTTACCGCTGACCAATGTTTTATGAATACGGTAACATTTCACTTTTATTTATGCGTCTAAACTAAGATAGAAACGTTTGTATTGAATTTTGTTTTAAGTTATTAAACGTGTTATTATTTATTATTCGCTATAAAAATTAATATTGATCGCTCGGCAGTTTGCTCTTATTTGCCTTAAGTTTCAAAAAGATTGTACATCTGGATAGCGTTATTTATAACTTAGGATAAATCTTTTTTTTATAAAAGAAGAAATTTTTTTTATTTTTGAATACTTTATCTTTTAATAATATTTTTAATGTATTTCCTTTTAAGTACGAGATTATTTAAATATCTAATTGTTACAGGAAATTTCCCTTAAAAATTTATTACTTCTGAGTAACTATGGGCAAACCTCGTAGAAAGATTCAATAAGTGCTTTGTGTTATAATTTAAATTAAGTTAACGCAAAGATATTTAACGAAACGGATTAGAAAATAATTTTTTATTGTAAAATTTTATATTTTAAAATTTTGTATTGTAAATTTTTGTATTGTAAAATAAGTTTTATCCGTTATCAAAATTTTCTGCAAGGAGGTACTTCTGACAAGAGTAAAAAGTGATTTTTAGTGCAGGAAAAATTATTTCTATTATTACAATGCGTAAGAATATTGCACGCGACGCGCGCGAAAGCAAAACGCGACCGCCGCGGCCGACCGCGGCCGTGCCGTCGTGCCGCCGCGCGATGCGCGGCGGAGCGCTCACGCACACTATCAGGCGCGCGGCTCACCGACGTTCGCCCGGCTAAAGAACGACGCTGGTTGGACTAACTTTACTCAATGATTACGGCTTTGTCAAGCATTATAGAAAAAAGTGGTTCAGGACTTTTCGACTCAGTTTTTGACAAGGAATACCGCTATGTAGTTAGTGGGCGGTCTTTTAGTAACACCCTGTATAGTATAACTTTGAACTTTCATATCTCTAAAACTAAATGTCCTCAAGTTGAAACTTTTTTTCTATTAATATCTTATCATAAGGAGTTGATTTGCGTATGAATCGATCCCGAAATCAAGGGCCGCAAAAGGGGCAAAAAACCCGTCCTTTTTACAGTTCAATATACAATATGACAAATTATTAAAATTACAAGAACCACTAAAGGATATTACAGTGAGAAGGAGAGAGAGAGGGGAAGGAAGAAATAATTAAATATGTACATTATTAAAATTTCTTTTGTATAACGAATACTTTATCGCTTCCAAACTCTTTCGATAAGTTGCATATATATCGATCACAATTTTAGCACAACTCGATATAATTTTAGGCATTTTAGCATAACTCACTTTCGCAATCTTTTCAAATATTTAATAATTCTTAAGTAAACAAATTGCTTATTATTTCAATAACACAAAGTAACAATAAAATTTTTGCCATTTTAAATTAATATAATTCTTTGTTAGCAAATTTACATGCGTTAACTAAATGTAAATGGGTTGTGACGTCCGTCGGTACATTTCCTCCCCCCCCCCCTTTTTTCTCTTTTTTTCTCGGCGACAACGACGCCGATGGTAATAAAATAGTTAGAGCAATAGTAACAGTAGCAATAGTAATAATAGTTGCTGTAATAGTAGTCATAGCGGTAATAGTAGTAGTCTTAGGCGTTAACATATAATACGTATAGTAACGTAAATCGAACGCATTAATATCGCAAAAATACCTGTACTACGTAAAATTATATTGTTCATAAATAACCAATATACCGTGCCTCTCGGTTATTTCATTCGATCTCAATCGCGTATATTTTCTCATAAATCTTATGTTCACAACTTGATATTAATTTTTCACAATTTACAAATTCGTATACGAAAACTGAGAGATACTTCAAAGCTTTTTATTTTTGCTTGAATATCGTTTTAAGCATCATTAATCTGAATTTTTTCAGTAACGTAGCAGAAACTTAAAAAATAATATTAAGGAACGCGTACAGTCAGCGGTTTTGAGAAGGCGCGCGGAGAGCCAGACGCTCTCACGCTCACCCGAGCCGGTTATCTTGAAACGGATGCTGTCGTCAGCACCTTCCCACAGCGAGTACGCCTCGCTTCTTAACAGCTAGAAATAATTAATTGCAAAATCTTTTGAATTACAATAAATGAATTGGGAATCAATTTCGAATTTTTGTCACAAATAGTAAGCGATGTGCATCGGCACAACAGCGACAGCGCCGACGCTAACCGCTCGCCTTCTCCCGCGCTATAGATCTAGGATCATAGACTAGGTTTAGTAAGTAGATGCGACCTTGCGTAGCGACTGAGTCGCTTATCCAAATTTATTCGTAATTATAGCAATAAGGAACAAAGGAGATTTCTGCACCTCGCGACGCTGGCACCTGAGACGCGCGGTCCGTGGGCCCTTCCCCTGCCCTCGTACCGCACCGCGCTCGGCAATATAAGACCCTGCCTCGAGCCGCGGGCGTTCCGTTTGTGTCGCGAAATTGTCGACAGTCACTTCACGCTGCTCCACTTTAAATCTACAACTTAGAATACCTTCCCTAAGTAGAGTCAGTGAATTTTTTTTTCTTACCAAGTAGAGTCAGTGCAAGCTCCCCGGCGGGGTCTTCGGCCGACCAGAGCGAAGGTGCGTACCACGAGCCACTCGCAGGTAGCAGCCTTCTCCGAAATCAACAACCGACCTCTCGATCGAGGCTTCGAGTATACGAAACCCCGTAAGTCACATACCGTCGCGAAAGCGCCCGCCTGTTCTTCCGCTCGGCCCAGGCAGCGCTTGCCACGTTACCTTACCGTCCGCCTTTTTTTTTCTTTCACGATTTTGCGATAACGAGAGGTAGTTCTCGCCGAATAACCACTTACGTTTTAATTTCTTTACCGTTATCTATTGCGCTGTCGATCTCGGCACCGAGGTTGTTCGGTGTCAGAAAGGAAGCGTATGTGTGATTTTTAAATTACGTTAAATATATAATTTGGTATCACTAAACTACCGGGAGCTACCCTGTTAAACAAAATCTGTATTGAAAATAATATAAAGAAAAATGCAGGAAGTTTTATGTAGATACCGCATATGAAAATTCATATACGAAGTTGAAAATTTAAAGGAGTGGTGTTTCGAAAATAAAAGTATCGAGCAGTAATATCACTATGCTAATCTGTTTGAAAATTTATATACCTGTAAGGAAATTCTGATCTTTAAGCATATCTAAATTAAGAAACAGGTTTTATAATTTTTATGAATTTTACTATGAAATATATATGAATTCTTGTTTCCATTCGCGCTTTGCAATTTCAAGGAAAGACAATTGTCGTAAGGAAAGTTACGCATATCATAATATTCAATTTCGAGTGCATCGTATTTTTCAGCTCGCCGTAATTAAAATCCAAGGTCGTATTGTATTTTTAATATGCTCTGTTTGTAACAAATAAATTTATATACAAATGTTCTCATTTATTTTTCTTTTAATCGAAAATATGTATTATTACCTTGCGCATTCCAAAAATTTTAAAAGGGTTTTTAACGTCTAATGTTGTGTGTATTAAATTTTACATCAGTAAATAAAATTCTTGTTTGTGTATGAATTTAGTTATACAAGTGCAAGAACTTTTATTTCAGATACCCAGTTTGCAAATTTCGTTTACCGTGTTATCGTAAAGGTGTTGTAAATTTCCTATCCTTTTCCTTGTGTATCTTATTCATATGTTATATAAATACGCCCCCCTCGCCGGACGTAACAACTTACGATAAAAAAAGTGGTGACAGCGGTGGGATAGCTTTCATTAACGATTAGTATACCAACCGCGACTTTCTGATTATAAGCGAGTGATTAATTTACCTCTCTGTCTATCACCTTATATACGCGCTCGCTGAAGATCCCTTCGTATATCAATTTTGTTTAACTGCACGACTCTCGGTTGTTGCAAACCTCCGGTGTTCGCCTTCATCAATATCGAGTCAAGGAAGCAAAATTAGCCTCAACAAAATATTTCGGAAGAAGCGCAGGGAAATGCAGCACGCCGCTTCAAGTGAACAATTCGCGGACGTGTCGGGCGGTGACAATGGTTCTCCCGCCCCGGGCGGCGAGGACAACCCGACCGATTACAACGCGACCGTAAGGAAAATACAAGAGCTGACGCGAAAAACGGAATTGTTAGAACAGATGGTTCAAACCTTTTCAGCGCTTTACACTCGGCCTGCGACAGGCGCCGCCCCGTCCGAACAAGTTTCGGGCCACGTCCCGGAACGGGGCCTTGAACCGCCATCGTTCTCTACACCGGGTCGTAGTACCGCCTTTCCTTATTCTCCTCCGCAGACTAGCACCCCCGTATACCCAAAATCCTACATCCGCGACGCCCTTGAGCTCGTCCCAAAGTATGATGGGCATAACATACCGGTCTGGCAATTTTCAAGAGCTTGCAAGCGTGCGCGCGATTCAATTCCATTCGTCGACGAAACGCACCTGGTAAATTTAATTCGGAATAAGCTCACCGGCCACGCGTATCTGGCTGTGGAAGACGAAACTCATTATACCGTCGATAAATTCCTAGATTCACTTAAGAGAACCTTCGGAACCGGTAGAAATTCGAACTATTACCGCGGTCAATTAAGCATTAATTATAAGAAGCCGAATGAGCATATTCTGGATTACATCGGGAGAGTAAAGGATTTAAGAAGCGCGATTATCGAAGGCGATCAAGCCGCGCTCAAACGGCAATTAGTAATCGAGGAAACTGTTCTAATAGATTCTTTTGTGTTGGAATCGTTTTACGAAGGCCTCCCGAGAGAATTCAGAACGGAGCTTAAAGCCGAAGGATATATCGGCCTGACGGACGCCTTCGCTAAGGCGATCGCCATAAATAAGCGGTTGGAGAGGGATGAATCTCGCGCTCGCGCACCTCGTAATGCCCAACCACAAGGAAGAGCAACCTCGTCCCTCCCCTCGGCCCCGCCAGCAGTTTCCCTTCTCCAAAGAGAGCCTAACGCCGACCGACAGCTCAATCAGAATCCTGCCCCAACGGTCTCCAATGACATGTCTCGCAAAATCTGCAATTACTGCAAAAAATTCGGGCACCTCATTTCCGAATGCCGCAGACGAGCATATAATAACGCTAATAACAGTAACTATAGTGGTAATAGTAACGCTAGCGGCGGGTACGGGCCCGCACCCGCGCTGTCGGGAAACGCCAACGAGGCCTCGCCGTCCGGGGCGAAACGGGGCCTCGGGACGCCTTGCCCCGCTTTCGCCGTGAAAGTCGTCCCCGTTCCTGCTCCATCCACGTCCTCAGAGCTGCCTCGGGGGACGTTCCCACAGTCGAACTGACTTCCCCCTCGTTCGTAGGACCGACTACGTTTATGCTCGACACCGGAGCACAACCTAATATAATCAAGGTCGGGTCAGTGAACCCCAAACTAAAGATAGATTACACCGAAAAACTACAACTTACGGGAATCACCACGGACGCGGTCGAAACTATCGGCTCGATCAGAGCACGAATCCTCCGGGTGCCCGTCACCTTCCATGTAGTTCCGGACGACTTCCCGATAATACCACAGGGGATCCTCGGGAGCTCGTTCTTTATAGAAAACAACGCGCAAATTAATTATGAAACAAAATGCGTAACATGGCGTAATACCTCGTTCCTCTTCAAGGAACGCGAAAGTATTGTTGTACCCCCGCGTACGAATACGGGTTTCATGATACGAATATCCAACCCCGGGATCAGGACAGGTTACCTACCGCGACTTTATACTCGCGACGGAGTGTTCATGGGAGACTCTCTCGTGACCTGCATCAACGACAAAGCTTACATTCGAGTCATAAATACGTTAGACGAGGAGGTGGAAATACTAATACCCACCTTAGAACTCCAAGAGGTGAGCACTATCACCGACAAGCCTGAGGAACTGCCGTTCGTCTCCACTGCGAGCAACCTAGAAGCGACGCTCATCGACCACTGCCTTACAGAATCGTCCAATAATAAAGAAATGTCGTCTGCACACGCCGAAGCCAGCCCCCAAGGAGACTCAACGGAAGCATCAATCCTGCACGTCAAGGAAGAGGGAAGGGAAGGAACCAAGGTCGAGGCAAGCGCCAATTTCTCCAAAAGTCCCCCGGGAATCGAGGCCACGAGCCCTACACCGGCGAGCGACCGTACATACGCAAATCCCTGCAACTCCTGTAGCGTTGACCAAGAGTCCGCATCTGAGGAATTGCCACGGCGAAATGTCGAGGAGTATCATTTAGAGGACCTAGCCCTTTTTCTCGAAAACTGCGAGACTAACAATCATAACCTCACCATCAAAGAGAACGAGTCTGAGAAGCCACCGGAATCCACCGAACATGCGCTGGCAATGGACAAGGAAAGTGAGACGCAAGCACGTGAACGTAAAGGCTGCTCGAGGATAACGGAAGTCATAAACCTGTTACGCCTAGAGCACCTGGACGACGAAGAAAGGAGAAGTGTCGTAAGTCTAATAAAGAGACATCACGACAGGTTTCACCTATCTACGGAGTATCTGGGGAAAACAAACGTGACGACACACAGAATCGTGACGACCGACGATACGCCTATCCACACCAAGCAGTACCGGTTTCCGCCGGTTCACAAACAAGAGATAATTCGGCAGGTCGCGAAGCTAGTGAAAGAAGGCATTGTAAGGCCTTCCACATCTCCATACAACTCACCGGTCTGGATCGTGCCTAAAAAGGCAGATTCCCACGGCAATGAGCGCTGGAGAACAGTAATCGATTATAGAGACCTGAATGGGAAGACGGTGGGCGACGCTTATCCCATGCGTAACATCTGTGACATCCTCGACCAGCTGGGCGGAGCTAAATATTTTTCGGTTTTGGATCTTGCCAGCTCGTTCCATCAAATACCAATGGACCCCAACGACGCTCATAAAACGGCCTTCTCTACACCACAAGGACACTTCCAGTTTGAAAGGATGCCGTTCGGGCTAAAGAACGCGCCCGCGACCTTCCAGCGCCTGATGGACCAGGTCCTGGCCGGTCTCGAGGGTGTCTTTGTATATATGGATGACATCGTGGTCTATGCCAGCTCTCTGCAAGGACACGCCATTAGAATGGAGAAATTGATGGAACGATTGCGGAAGGCCAACCTCAAGCTGCAACCCGACAAGTGCGAGTTCTTGCGCCACGAGGTAGTTTACCTCGGACACGTCATCGGCGAGAATGGTGTCAGGCCCGATCCACAGAAGATATCAGCAGTCAAGGATTTTCCAGCCCCCAGGAGCCTCAAAAATGTGCGCCAATTCCTCGGACTAGCAGGGTATTACCGCCGCTTTATACCACGGTTCTCGCAGGTGGCGAAACCATTGTCGCAGCTCACCAAGAAGGAAACGCCATTCACATGGAATAAGGAACAGCAAGACGCCTTCACCGCGTTAAAAGAAGCACTCTGTAGCGAGCCCATCCTGCAGTACCCGAACTTCTCCTTACCCTTTATCCTCACAACTGACGCCTCAAATTTTGCAGTTGGCGGCGTATTGAGTCAAAGGTACAGCGACAAAGTAGGCGACTTGCCGATCGCATACGCCTCACGGATTCTCAACTCCGCTGAGAAAAACTACTCTACCATAGAAAAGGAGCTCCTCGCCATCATCTACTGCACCAACCACTTTCGCCCCTATCTCTACGGGCAAAAATTCACTCTCGTCACCGACCACCAGCCGCTTACCTGGATGCACAGGGTAAAGGACCCGACGTCTCGGCTCATGCGCTGGCGCCTGAAGCTAGAAGAGTATGACTACGAAGTAGTCTACAAACGCGGCAGCGCAAATAATAACGCCGACGCTCTCTCGAGAAACCCACCTCGAGAATTTACGCCAGCAGGAGAAATAATTATTACTGAAATTATCGACGTCACAGAAAAAAAGGTGAAGGATATAATATTCCCATCCATTAAACCAATCCCCATCTTCCGCGAACTATGTCCCGTCAAGAAGAGAAGGCGTCTCGATTCTGGAAGCGAGTCTCCGTGGATCGGTTGGGATCATGAAGACTCCCGATCAGACAACAGCAATAACAACTGCAGAAGCTGCAGTTGGAGCAACCGCGCCTGCGAGTCCCATCTTGTCAAGTTCCCCTGTAAGAGAAGCATCGACGAGAGCGATCAAGGGCAAGCTCTAGAACAGGATCGAAGACGAACACAATCGGTACCCCCGGTCGTGCCCCCTGATGAAGTTCCTACGCATAGACCGCGTGAAGGAAGAGTACGGTTTCACGACCCACCTGAGACCCACACACTATTCTACAGCCAGCAGGACGCAGCCGGTCGTGTAGACCTAGAGGACGAAGGAAGCGATAACAGAAGAGAAGGCGGGGCAGGCGAACAGTCTCTCGACAATAATGACCTCAGAACAAATAACGCCGCAGGCCACCCCGACCGCACACGGGACGACGGAGAACTCGAGAATGATAATAACCCTGAAGAATCACCCGCAATCGTGGCCGAAGCGCCAGCAGGACCCGTCAAACGAGGACGGGGCAGGCCTAGGAAATTACCTCCGGAACCTCCTACCGTAATTATCACTCCTCCGATACCAGCAACCCCCGTCGATGAACCGGGACCAACGGCCGACTACACGGGCGTAGAAGCAGATTTTACCACGGAAAGAGAAAGAGAGACAGCACCCGCTATAACACCATTCTACCCTGAAGAAGAAGAAGGACAGGAAGAAATCAGCCATGAGGACTACACCTACGTACCCGGCGTGCCAACTACCGACGACGTGGATAGCGACTCTGAATCCAACGCGTCATTCATGAGTAATGACGATTGCTACCTACCCGAGGTTAACGAAGAGCTCACGACCACTCACGGGATAGAGTGTCGAATAAAGGAATCTCGCGACCCCCTGCTCTCTCAGGACGACAATCTGGTCATTATAGTGACGGCCAACGGCCGTCCATTCGACGCCGGAGCGCACGAACTCTATCGGGAACAAAAGTTGCCCCCTCTGAACGAACTGACGTTAGGTCGAGCCCGTGCATACCCTGCCGAGTCGCCCAACAAACACATCATAGTTCTTGCCGCGAAGGAACGGGAAAGTATAAGGCTGGATCGTTTGATCCTAGACGAATGCCTTGCTTCGCTACTCGATGTGGTTACGGAATTGCAATTTCGTACCATTAGCATTCGTAAAACGGAAAGTTTGGATGACCACCCCTGGCACACGATTCGGCTAGCGTTACAAAATATTTTCGAAAAACGACCTGTGACAATAACTATATGCTTGGGGCTTACTTCAAATCCACCAGCGGAATTACGGAAAGACATCATCGCAGAGGCTCATAGTTCGGCCGTCGGAGGTCATAAGGGCGTGACCAAGACCTACCATCGTGTGCGAGAGAGATATTATTGGGCAAAAATAAAAGAAGACATCTTAAATTTTATCAGACTGTGCAGAACCTGCCAACTGAGGAAGCTTGTTAGGCAAAAGTATTTCGAATTGTTATGAAAGTCCGTCACGAAAAGTCAAACCTTCTACGGGAGTGATTCGGAGCGTCGCGTTACGCGTTCGCGTTATGGAAGTCCGTCACGAAAAGTCAAACCTTCGACGAGAGCAATTCGGTGCGTCGCGTTACGCGTTCGCGTTATGGAAGTCCGTCACAAAAAGTCGAAACTTATACGGGAGTGATCCGGATTGTCGCGTTACGCGTTCGCGTTATGGAAGTCCGTCACGAAAAGTCGAAACTTATACGGCAGTGATTCGGAGCGTCGCGTTACGCGTTTGCGTTATGGAAGTCCGTCACGAAAAGTCGAACCATCTACGGGAGTGATTCGGAGCGTCACGTTACGCGTTCGCGTTATGGAAGTCCGTCACGAAAAGTCGAACCTTCTACGGGAGTGATTCGGAGCGTCACGTTACGCGTTCGCGTTATGGAAGTCCGTCGCAAAAAGTCGAAACTTATACGGGAGTGATTCGGAGCGTCGCGTTACGCGTTTGCGTTATGGAAGTCCGTCACGAAAAGTCGAAATTTATACGGGAGTGATCCGGAGCGTCGCGTTACGCGTTTGCGTTATAAAAGTCCGTCGCGAAAAGTAAAAAAAAAAAATACGTGTGGCCTCCACGGGCGGCAGAAGTGAAACTTCTTAGTTGTGAGGAAGAGGATAGTATCTCGTTTATAGTATCTGAATTAAAGCCTCTGTAATTCAGAAATCAATTTTAATTATAAATTAAAGCCGATGCAATTTGCAAGTAAAAATTGATTTGTGCAGAATTAAAGCGTATATAAGCCACAAGTCAAATTTTAATTATAAATTAAAGCCGATGCAATTCACAAATAAAAATTGATTTGTGAATTAAAGTCTATATAATTCACAAATCAAATGTAATTATAAAAGTGAAGTTTCAGGTTATGAGAAAAATTTGCCCATATATAATTACATATAAATGTAACAGTTGGCAACTGTTAACCTGAAACTCCACTTTTATAATTAAAATTTGATTTGTGAATTATATAGGCTTTAATTCGCAAATAAATTTTCATTTGTAAATTGCATCGGCTTTAATTTATAATTAAAATTTGACTTGTGATTTATATACGCTTTAATTCTGCACAAATCAATTTTTACTTGCAAATTGCATCGGCTTTAATTTATAATTAAAATTGATTTCTGAATTACACAGGCTTTAATTCAGATACTATAAACGAGATACTATCCTCTTCCTCTCAGCTAAGAAGTTTTACTTCTGCCGCGCGTGGAGGCCACACGTATTTTTTTTAGCATTAAGGTTGTTCGAGCGGTACAATCTCTGCTAAAAGTAAAATTTTCAATACAAAATTACTAAAATAAAAATTTTGCATGTATGTTCAACAACTCAAAAAATTTTTTATATGTTAGAAAGGATTACCGTTAACAGTGTGAATATGTTTTTTTTTGTTATTTAAATAATTAGTATTGTTAAAATAATAAAAATTTTTTTTTTAAGTTTTAAAACCTAAAATACAATATCAATGATGTATGTTTTACATATAAAAATAGTTTTAGAAATATCTTACTTTTTAATTTAAATTTACAACAAAAAATGTCGATTCTCCATAAGGGATAATGTTAATTTTATCAACTTTAAACTTAAATCGTTAAGTAAATCACTTTTAATTTATAATTTTTAGAAACATCTCACAGCCATTTCTGAATATATTTGAAATACTTCCAATACTTACATCCTTAAAATCGCGATATCCCGCGAATGAGCGTCCTAAATAATTTCAAATTTTTATGGAAGCTTTGGGAAATCTTAAAGAACATGCTCACCAATGTTCATCAATTTCTGATATTTTTTTTAGATCGGACTCGAACATCCTTAATATAATATTATATAAAAATTTTTGCGGTAAATATAAATACAGAATATCATAGATTTCTATTTTTTATAGTAAAGGAATAAGGTTTAAAATTTGATATATAAACTTTATATATTAATATATTATGTATATTATGTATACTAAACACATATACAGGGTGCTTCATACATATAAATGGACGAATTTAATTACTAGCGAAATTTGAAGACGTATGAAAAAATAGTTTATACCAACATGTTCATTACAAAAGGGGTGATCATATATTGGAAATGATTATTTTATGTGTAGAGACGTTGAAGACATTTCAAGGTTAATTTTATTTTTTTAAATAAAATGCTATATTTTTTATTATGACTTCTTTAAAACAAGTTTAATAATAATTATTACATTAGAACATTTTTAATGTCAGTCAAAATAAAAAGTATACACTAAAATAAATTTTAAATGTATGCCTTGTATTTCCATTCTTTACAATAAATGATAATTAATTAACATGTTTGGAGTATAAAAGGTTTAGTGCGGTATTTTGTATGGTTGCATAATTGGTCCTTATTTTTCAAAGGGACGTTAAATAGTGCAATTTATTAGAATATTTTTGAAAATTATTTGCCATTATTGTTAGAAAATGTGAATTTACATAGGTACCTACTCGAAAACAAAGCTGGTGCTCCGTCTTGGTAAAACCACATTTGTTTTCGAGTAAGTTATGTAAATCCACATCTTCTAACAATATTGGCAAATAATTCTCAAAGAAGTTCTGGTAAATTGCACTGTTTAGCGACCCTTCAAAAAATAAGGTCCAATTATGTGGCCATTCAAAATACTGCACAAAATTATACTCCAAATACGTTGATTAATTATAATTTATTCTAAAGAATGGAAATACAAAGCATACATTTGAAATTTATTTTACTATCTATTCTTTACCTTTAACTAACCTTGAATGTTCTCATGTAATCACCCTGTATACTTTTAAGTTAATACTCTTTAATTTTTTTTATCCATTAAATCCACTATAGTCGTTTTTTATTTTAGTACAACTTCTAATTTAGAGCTTAATATAATCTAAATATTTAGCTTAAAGTAATATAAAAAAATGTATAAAATATACAAAAAAACACAAATTGCAAGTTATACAGAGTGTATCAGAAGTGCAAACTTTAAGGGTGAGTTCTCCACACATAAGTAAGAAAAAAAGTCGTATAATTATATGTCCGCCGGAAATGCTTGGTTTATGAGTTATACCCAAAAGAACTTGTTTACACTCGTGGTTAGTTTGCTTTGTACGTTCGACTTTTACTACAATTCAGTTACATGTAAGTGCCTAATCATGGCAGGATATTCATTTCGCGAGCAGGTAGACATGATTTTCATGTACGGTCGCGCTAATGATAATGAACTCAAGGCTGCGCAGCTGTATCAGAACTATTAGATAGCGTTCCCAGACCGGAAGCAGCCGAATCATCAAACTTTTTCTGCAGTGTACCATCGTATTTGATGTATTAGACTGGTCATGTGATTGTAGATGTATTCTGTTTATTCTTGTCATTGAATGTAATCTTTCGATTATAACTCATAAACCAAGCATTTCCGGACATATGTTTATATGAGCTTTTTTTCTTGTTTATGTGTGGAAAACTCATCCTTAAAGTTTGTACAAGTATTTCTGATGCACCTTGTATATTATCATGTGACATGGCAGTATCAATCTCATCCAAGAAAACGACGCACATTGCAAGAACTAAGATTTATTCAAATAATTCCTTTATGATATAAGCTTTGTTTTTTTACAAGATACTCCAGTCACAAGTCCGAGTCTTACTACTTTTAGCAGAAGCATATTTATTTCTTATCCCCTCCACCTCATTTTCGGCGGAACTGCGATAAAGTTAAACGATAAAAGTACCTAATTATTAAAATCGTTATTGTTACTGACCCGACAAAATGTAACTGCCTTACGAATAAGAAAATGTAACAGTAACCTACTTTTTACTAAAAAAAAAGTAACTGTAACGGTGACGACGTTACAAGTAACGCGTTACTTCCCAACCCTGCTTTCAAGCTTTATATAATTTGAAAACGTGTGTAATAAATATGTTGAGTATCTAAATATTATAGAATAAATCAATATTTGCACTAAGAATTTTAAATATATTAGTAGAATGCATTGATTACTTACAAACTCTAATTTTAACCCTTATGTCAATACCCCGCGCAACGTTATTCTATACCTGCGGGGGTACCCGGGTACCCGACCACAAAATCCTTGAATAAAATGCTTTGTATCGTGTAGACACCGTCCCTTTGGCTTGTTCTCGACAGGTGTAAACTAGGAAAAGGGACAGATAACGGTTACGAACATAAACTTATATAGACAGACCAGCCCTTGCCGTAAGAGACAGCGTGGCAGCATATACGATGCAGACATAGTCCTTCTAGTAGACCTCTGTCTTTTTTCTGATTGCTTGGTGGGGATTTAAATCTTATAGGTGGGAACTCCTTACTAGTCTATCTACCCTGAAGTTATATTAATTATTTATTAATTTATTTATTCAATAAGTGTAAATAAACTTTATATTTCTACAGGTAGGTACCCGGGTACTCCGGGTATTGAAATCGAGTAGGTAAACTTAAACATGATTTTGTTTTACTTCCTGGTCTTAAAAAAAATTTCAATGCATATTCTTTTAGTAAAGAGATCAAATCGCGACAATTCAGACGCTTAAAAAATAATTTTCACGCTATCTTAAACAAATTTCATAAAACGTGCTTCGGTAGGTACCCGGGTATATTGACATAAAAGTTAATCTGATAAATTCAGACATCATAAAATCAAATTTTCTTCGTTTTACATGTATAAATCATTTCAACACTTTTTGTTGCTTATGCTACAGTGATCGGCAAAATTCTGTTTTTAGAAATAATATCGGCATTTATTTTTAATTAATCAAAAATAAAAAATTTGAATGTTTTTAATTTTAATTAACAAAAAATTGGTAATGAATAAAATACTAAGCTCTAAATTTAAAATAATTATTAATTGATTGGAAATATAATACTCTGTACCTGTAGTATCATGATCAGCGTGCGCGCTACAGGCACATGAGAGAGGCTCACTATGCGCTGACAAGCGCTATGGACTGGAGAAGATGATAATACTCTGAGAAATTAATAAATAATCAAAAATATATTGCTCATAATTAAAAAAATTGGCAATTATATTAAATTAGATTGACGAGTCAAAAAAATTACTAATTGCAGTTTTTAAAAAGTATATTTTTTTCTTGAATAATTAGTACTTGCTAAAAAATATGTTACTAATTTTTTAAAAATTAACCATTTAATAATTTGTAAAGGATTCTTTAGGAATATATCAGTTTTGCAGCAGAGAGGAAACGACGGAGTTAATTATACTATACAATTTTTTCGTACTGAAAAATCGTGCTTCTGGGAAAATTTGTAATTACCAGGTAAACTATACGTGCTTCGCACGCTCTACTCACCCCCCTCAAATATAACAATTGTAATTTAATCATAATAATAATTATAAACAAATAATTGTAAATTTTGATTTTACGTGTCCATATACGTATTTTTCTTATTTATTTAAATATTTCTTGATATAAATCATTTTTGACGTTTCTAACTTGACGTTGGTTACCCAGAAAAACTTAATAACTAAATCAAATAATCTCATTCTAGATAAAGCAACATAAGTAACTTTTTTTTATTAAACACATCTTTACATTAATCAATCAATACCAATTTTATCAAATATTTAAGACTTGAAATTTATTGTTTTTTTTTACAAAATTATATTTTCTAATATAAATTAAGTTTAGTTGTTTATTATAGTTGGAGTAATGGGCTGTGCACAATGAAAGGAATAGAAAACAGGAATAGAAATTCGTAGTCGCATCCTTTTTCAATACAGGTGCACTAAAATAAAATGCGACTCTGAATTCTTATTCCTGTTCCCTATTTTTTTCACTGTGCGCAGCCCGTTAGACAAAGCATAGCTTTGTCTCGCTTTAACTAACGTCTTGGCTATCAATGGGAACCGCGGTGTACAAACTCATACTAGAGGAAAAGTATTCTTCCAATTTTCACACTTTTTGTAAATATATGAATGTGTTTAAAGTTTCAATTTCATATTCAGAAGTGCAAAATAAAGCGAAGTCAATGTATAAAAAGTTATATTTATGTTATCACACAGTCATCATTAAATCAGTCAACAAGGTAATAAATTTGTATGATTTACAAGAATAATTTATTAACTATTACTTATATATATTGATACTACGTATAACGTATCAGCAGATACAACGTATTTAATCTCCAAGAAGTTTACAATCAAGACTATTTATCGTCCTTTATTGATATAATACTCTTTAGATAAGGCCAAATAAATACGTGTTTTCTAAGTAGATAATATTATTTTTTTTTAGCGACACTCAAATTACACTTTATAATTACTCTTAATTCAAAATTCTCGTTAGGAAATTTATTAAATTTAGGTAATTGAAAATTTCTAGCGTAAGTAAAAAGTCTCTCTACTGATGCAGAGGATGGTAAAGGTATATTAAATTTGAGAAAAATTCTTTAACAATAGGATATGAATTAAGAAACTCAAGATCACTCCTACTTTCGGTACTTTTCTGAAATATTGCTTCTACATCAGAGGTCCCAAAATTTTCGACTACATCAGGTGTGTCATAATCACATGTAAAGTCAAAAAAATCATCCTCAGCTACACTATCATCTTTTTTCTCATGTTTAACTCTACTCGACAAAGAAGTAAGTGCTTCTTTTATTGCAACATAACATTTGTTTGCACTGGGTGACAAACAATTGAGCCAGTTTAACTTAAAATTAGGATGTGAAGCTGCTGCTACAGCGTTAATCCGTCTTTCATCCTCAACATCAAAAATTAGCTTAAAACATAACTCTAAACTTTTCAACAATCCAGACACTAACTTTTTACAAAATTGTAACTTCATTTTTTGACAAGTTAGTAATTTATTCTTGACGGATATGAGTGTGGAAAGCAAGTATCCATAGCTAACGACATTATCACCTTGTAAAATGTCAATAGTCTTAGCGAGAGGTCTATTACAATGAAGAAATTCTTCCATAAATCTGTAAAATAATAATTTAACAGTACTTTAGTTTCTGAAATAAAATTCAATTTCTCAACTCAAATTGTAAAAATTTTTCGACACTAAATATCACAAAACCTCTGATCAAATGAAAAAGAATGGACATAAACCTGGATATCTTTATCTCAAGAAAAAAATTCACAAAAGTGAGTAAGTTTGAGTTAAAATAAGTATTTTTCTTATCTAAAATCGGTTTTGTCAAGTGGCTTATTTATATCCAACTCGTAAATATTTCTTCTTTTAAGCCAAAAATCTGCAATAATGCAGGATATAGCGAGTTCCAACGGGTTATCACTGGCCTCTTCAAACTCTGATTAAGAAGCTCTTTTAGTTTGTCATATTTTTTTGTAGAATTTTGCACATTTCATAGCTCATTACAATGTTCCATTATCTGAGTGTAAGCTGAATTCAATTCTTTTGATGATTTTATGACCAAAAGTACGTCACTTGTAGCCAGAAGGTTAAAAGTATAGCTAGCACAACAGAAATGCTGTGGTAATATTTCTTCTGAATAATCATTAGGTTTCTCTTCAAATAATTCGAGTTCAACATGTTCTTTGTTTTCTAATTCTATCTCAAAGTTAGTACCGACCTCTTTGTCATCATAAATTTCTTCTGTAAATATCAAAACACGAAATATTCAAGTAAAAAAAAAATACGTATGGCCTCCACGCGCGGCAGAAGTGAAACTTCTTAGCTGTGAGGAATAGGATAGTATCTCGTTTATATTATCTGAATTAAAGCCTGTGTAATTCAGAAATCAAATTTTAATTATAAATTAAAGCCGATGCAATTTGCAAGTAAAAATTGATTTGTGCAGAATTAAAGCGTATATAAGTCACAAGTCAAATTTTAATTATAAATTAAAGCCGATGCAATTCACAAATGAAAATTGATTTGTGAATTAAAGCCTATATAATTCACAAATCAAATTTTAATTATAAAAGTGAAGTTTCAAAGATCCATCAACTTATATCCCTAGTGTGGAGTTCAGAATGCATGCCAGATGACTGGCAGACTTGTATCCTCTTCCCAATTCATAAGAAAGGTGACAAAAAGAATTGTCAAAACTACCGCGGGATATCACTCCTGAGCGTGGTGTATAAGATCTTTTCCAGTGCGTTGTACAAGAGAATAGAGCCCATAGCTGAGGAAATCATTGGCGAATGTCAATGCGGATTTCGCAGAAATAGATCAACGGTGGACCATTGCTTTGCCCTGAGTCAGATCTTCGAGAAGTTTCACGAATTTTCGCGCGATTTGCACTGCTTGTTTGTAGACTTCCGACAGGCGTTTGACAGCGTTAACAGGTCGAAAATGGCGTCCACGCTGATAGAACTAGGTATTCCACCAAAACTAGTCAGATTAATAGCAATGACACTGAGAAACACGAGGGCAAAGGTACTCATTCAGGGAAGGCTTACTGATCCTTTTGAGATCGTCTCGGGAGTTAAGCAGGGTGATGCGTTATCGACGCTGGTGTTCAACCTAATGCTGCACTCAGTGTTGAAGGAAGTAGATCCGGGAGCAACTATTGCAACAAAGTCAGTGCAGATCTGTGCGTACGCGGACGACGTAGCGATTGTCGCCAGGAATGTAAAGGAGCTGAAGGACGTTTTTCTGAGAATGGTGAGGCTGGCAGACAAGATAGGCCTAAAGGTGAACGAAGACAAAACGAAATACTTAGCGAGAACAAGGGCAGGGAATTTGAAAGACCTAATAATAGAAGACTACCACTTTGAAGCGGTAGCTCAGTTCACATATCTCGGGATGGTCTTCTCATCCACAGCAGACACTACAGTTGCAGTGCAGGAGAGGATTAAGGCGGCGTCGAGGTGCTATTATGCATATGAAAAGCTCTTGAAATCCAAACTACTCACCAGACCGGTGAAGTTCAAAATCTATAAGACACTGATAAGACCAGTCCTGACTTATGGTTGTGAAACTTGGACCTTGAAGGCGAACGAATGCCACCGTCTGGCTACCTTTGAAAGAAAAATTTTAAGAAGGATATATGGGCCAGTTAGAAACGATGATGGATCCTTTAGGGTCAGACACAATATCGAGCTGGAAACCCTGATGAATGGCGAAACACTAGTCCGCTACATCAAATCACAAAGATTAAGATGGTTGGGACACTTGGTCCGAATGTCAGGAGATAGAGGAGTCAAGAGAGTTTTTCAACACATGATGTACGGTCCTAGAAGAAGAGGAAGACCCAGGGGAAGATGGATGGACTCTGTGGTCAAGGACCTGAGAAAGATGAATGTCACTAACTGGAAAAGAATTGCGGAAGACCGGGAGAGATGGCGAGGAATAGTTGCGCAGGCTTTGGTCCACAATGGACTGTGACGCCGAGGAAGAAGAAGAAGATACTATAAACGAGATACTATCCTATTCCTCACAGCTAAGAAGTTTTACTTCTGCCGCGCGTGGAGGCCACACGTATTTTTGAAGTGAAACTTCTTAGGGCACGGGGGGTGATTCGAACCGGAAGCGTCACGGAAGTCCGTCACGGAAGTCCGTCACGGAAGTCCGTCACGGAAGTCGCGTTACGGAAGTCGCGTTATGGAAGTCCGTCACGAAAAGTCGAACCTTCTACGGGAGTGATTCGGAGCGTCGCGTTACGCGCTCGCGTTATGGAAGCCCGTCACGAAAAGTCGAACCTTCTACGGGAGTGATTTGGAGCGTCGCGTTACGCGTTTGCGTTATGGAAGTCCGTCACGAAAAGTCGAACCTTCTACGGAAGTGATTCGGAGCGTCGCGTTACGCGTTCGCGTTATGGAAGTCCGTCACGAAAAGTCGAACCTTCTACGGGAGTGATTCGGAGCGTCGCGTTACGCGCTCGCGTTATGGAAGCCCGTCACGAAAAGTCGAACCTTCTACGGGAGTGATTCGGAGCGTCGCGTTACGCGTTTGCGTTATGGAAGTCCGTCACGAAAAGTCGAACCTTCTACGGGAGTGATTCGGAGCGTCGCGTTACGCGTTCGCGTTATGGAAGTCCGTCACGAAAAGTCGAATCTTCTACGGGAGTGATTCGGAGCGTCGCGTTACGCGTTCGCGTTATGGAAGTCCGTCACGAAATGTCGAACCTTCTACGGGAGTGATCCGGAGCGTCGCGTTACGCGTTTGCGTTATGAAAGTCCGTCGCGAAAAGTCAAAAAAAAAATATACGTGTGGCCTCCACGCGCGGCAGAAGTGAAACTTCTTAGCTGTGAGGAATAGGATAGTATCTCGTTTATAGTATCTGAATTAATGCCTATGTAATTCAGAAATTAAATTTTAATTATAAATTAAAGCCGATGCAATTCACAAATAAAAATTGATTTCTGTATTGAAACCTGTATAACTCACAAATCAAATTTTAATTATAAAAGTGAAGTTTCAGGGTATAAGAAAAATTTGCCCATATATAATTAAATATGGGCCAACTGTTGCCAACTGTTACATTTATATACATATAATTATATATAGAAAATTTTTCTCATAACCTGAAACTTCACTTTTATAATTAAAATTTGATTTGTGAATTACATAGGCATTAATTCAGATACTATAAACGAGATACTATCCTATTCCTCACAGCTAAGAAGTTTCACTTCTGCCGCGCGTGGAGGCCACACGTATATTTTTTTTTCTTTACTTTTCGCGACGGACTTCCATAAAGGTGCGCCTACATCTATCGTAACGCTGCGATCGTGGTCGTAAGCAAAGAAACTCTCGTAAACAATATATCTGTCTTAATATATCATACAGACACACTTTCTTTTCTTTTTTTCACATAATTTCTTATTTATTTGCCTCTTCTCTCTATGCTTATCCCCCTTTTCTTTAACCCTTCTCTATTTTCTCAATTCTCTCCTAATCTTCCTCTTTCTCTTTTTACACTCCATATCCTACTATCCCCACCGCCTCTATCTTCCTTTTTCTTTCCTACCACATTCTCCAAAGCCTCTTTTACTTTTCCTTTTATCTTTTCCCAGTTTTTTTCTACCCCCTTTTCTGTTCCCTTTTTCTTAATAATTTAACAAACACCATCCTCTTCTTTTCCGTCCATATCCCTTGCCCCCTTCCACTCCCAATTCCTTTTACCTTCTCCTTCATACCTAAATTCTTCCCTCTTTTTTACACATTTATTGGTTGATAATTCAAATCCACTTTCTTCTCCCCCACCATTCTCTACTCCATCTCATGTTCTCCAATCTCCCATAATATCTCCATTAATATTGACCAATCTTGGCTTCCCTAGAAACCTGCATAGCATTTTTTCTCCATTTACTTTTATATCCTTAAGCTTTTTTCCTCCATCCATCTCCTCTTCCTTATTCCTTTTACATATTAATACCTTACCCTTTTTTTAAATAAAAACTGCAATTTCTGTTACATAAATGTTTTTTTTAATTATTATTCTGCACATAGTGTTACAATAAAATAAATCAAAAAGAGAATACTTTATAAAATATTTCGTAATTATGTAATAAATTGAAATGTTTAAAAAACGTCAGAATCAAATTTCGATCCAGTCTACTGCCGTTATTGCTGCTTTGTCGTTTTTTTGTTTTTTCTATGTTCTGTCACGCTATTTTCTCAAATAGCGGATCAAAAGGGAGAGCGGGATGTTAGGCCTCTCTAAAACGGGTTCCCTCGTACCCGGAAGGCGGTCGATCAATCGCGAAAGAATTTTGTTGGGCGCCAGACACGTACAGCGACGCGTCACCGAACCGCGAAACAATTACCGATACACGCAAAAATCGAAAAGATCGAGGATACCTTCGGCACGAGGGGCTAGCTAGCTCAACCTAACGGTGGAGGGGCAGGGTAGATGCCGGGCAGCGCTCAGGAATGCGGGGGGGGGGGGGGGCGGGTGAATAAGTCGCGCGAAAGTCGTTAATGTAATAAATAATAACTACCTTTATTCCGATCGCAGTCAGCTAATATTACACAGTTGGTCCCGTCGGTTGACGAAGACGGTGCGAATCATAACATTCATTTTCTCGGTTGACGGAGAAATATTATTGACGGTGACTCTCAAAATTTTGCGAAGTGACTTAGAAGTGCGTCGGAGCAACGGTGACGACAGCGAGTAATATAAAACGACAGCACGTACAAAATTGAATCAACGAAATAATGCCGCGACGACCGCAGGCCGCAAAATATACGCGATAAATTAATATAATTCCGCTCGCAAAAATACAAAACGACAGCTACAACATACCGAATAGTACGACTCGCGAGGAATTCACCATACGCAATACTATATCGCAATCAGCACGATACACGCTAATTAAGCCGCTCGCGAAATATAATCGATAACGGCGGCGTGGCTCTACGCCGCTCGCGAAACGTGAAGGCTATTCTACAATTGCGTAAGCGTGGTCGTAAGTGGTTGTAAGAGTGTTGTAGGCGTGGTTGTAAAGCGGTACTTCCGGTTGTAGAGCGTGTTGTGGAAGATGGTTGAACTTCATCTTTCACGACTACAACAGATGTGAACGTAAGAGCCAACCAATCAGAGTGCTATGTCGAGATACACGTGAAAACAACTCTCAAGATCTCAAGTTGGAAATTATTCTTTTTATTGTAGTGTGTTTTTGATTTTCATCGTTTTCATCATGGAACACGAAGAAAGTACTGCTCTAAGTTTTGAAACACAAAACTGCACTCTGATTGCAGGTTGCTGTAATCAAGTTTACAACGTATCTTTACTCTATTGTAGATTGATCCGTTGTACAACATCCACGACTACTACTACTCCTACTCCTACAACCCTACGCTTACGCAATTGTAGAATAGGCTTGATACGACATCGAGTACAAAAAAGAAGGTATGCGGCGTCCCGCGCCCCGCTGGGCGCGCGCAAGGGATTTTCCGCACCCGCGAAAAGATTCTGTTGCCCTAAGGGAAAGCTGCACGTTGCGGTTACCACGCGACGCAGATTACACGCCGTTCGCACTTTACACCGCTCACGACGTACGACTCAAAATATGCCGAAACCGCGAGAACCTTCGATTGCGTACGAGCGGATTATGGCGGCACTCGCGAAACTCTTTCTTCGCGCCGCGTGGTCACTCGCGTTTCGCGTACCCGGTATCCGGGGCTCTTCGACGCCGTCGACCGCGAATCTCCGGGGCTCGCTCCGATACCAGCCACGACAACCACTCTCGGGGTCCCTCGCGCTTGATGTCGACTGCCAATCGAAACGAAAATTAAGCCGGGTCTCTTGCCACGGCTTACGAAAACGCGAAATTATGGCACGTCGACAGCAGAGCGGGAGCGCGACCCTTCGCGGTCTGTTCGTGGCTTTACAATGTAATTACGGGCGACCTCACCGGTGTGTTGCACCTCGGGCCTCTTCCTCGCCAGCTCGGCTTCCTCATCCTCGGGTCGGCGGCAGCTCTCGCAGGCCGGGGTCCTCCACGGGCACACACACACGCACGACAACGAACTTTCCAGAAAATCGCGACAACGACAGCGATATAAGTCGGCGACTTCTCGATTCGACGGCCGGCGCAGAAGAGACAGCGCGGCGCCGCGCTCGATCGTGAGTCGATGCCTCACCCCACGCAGGGGTTGCGCGACCGTTATGCGCGTCGTCCGGCTGTCATCGACGTCGCGCGTGATCGTTCGATCCTCGTGGCGCAACGCCGTACCTCGCAGGGGTGCCTTGCCTCGCCCGTCCACTCCTCCGAATCTCCACCGGGCGGGCCACAATCCTCTGCTAATATATTTGCCTCGACATCGGTGGGACGCCGTTCACAAAAAAATAAAATAAACGCGAGTAAATGATCAATCCCAACGACCACGTTAACGCCCCTTGGAGACTCCGACGTCCCGCACGCCCCCGGTCCGTCATTGGGCGCGAACCCCGCGCTTTGTGACGGCGGCGGGGACGCTGCCACGCTCGGCGATGCCGCAACGTCACAGTTCATTTCCACTTTTTCCATCACATGTTTTCCTTTCTATAGAGTTGGTAGGAAATGCTAGTGTAGGTACGCGAGAGGTAATTGCGGTATTAAAGTAAGAACAGTTTATTCAGGCAAAGCAGAGTACAAAAGAATCTGGAGTGTAAATCTATACGTTCACGTTCGCGTATCGATCGAGAGTGAGTTCACGCTTCTTCCCTCTATCGTAATGGAATGCTCGCATGCGTTGGTTTATTACACCGTTGCCGTTTATACACGCATAATTGCTATATTCTTTTCACTTTTATTTTCCATTTACTCTTCTCTTATCTTCTCTTTTCTTTTTTTCCACAATTCAACTACAAACTTTATTTTTATCAGTCTTGCCCGTCCTCATATACTTTGCTTTTTTTCGTGTTTATAATTTTCGTTCCTTCATCTTTGTTTCTTCTTTTAAAATATATAATTCGAAGTTTCTCTGTCCAGGTTCAATACTTCCATTTCACGTACTTTTTCTTTATTCTGTATAATTTTGCTTTACTTCATCATCTCCATATTTCTGCTCCATATAATGCTGTACTATCCATCAATGTGTCGAATATTAATGTGACACATTCTTCTCCTATAGTTGTCCCTAAACGGGTCTTTCTCTTATATTCCAAGTTTTCTTTATTTGTCGCTTTCTCTTCTGCACTTCCATTTTTCTGCATTATGTACTTTAAATACCACATTTTTTTTACTTTTATTCTCTCCTTTTCTCACCTCCATTCTCCACTCATTCTGTATTTCTTTATTTTTCTTCCATTCTTAAATATCATCAATTTTGAGTTTTCCAAACTGAGAATTAATTCATTTCTTCCAATGTATTTCTTGAATCTTTTCAACAGTCCTACTCTCTTTAGAGAGTTCAGCTTCTACTCACTTTTTGCTATTAATATATATAATATTATTTTCATATATTATTGTTCTCAGAACTTTTTTTTTCCTACTATTACTCCTTCCATCTGCTCTTTCTTCATTTCTCCTTCTAGATCTATACTTACAGACATATACGTTAAACAAGGTAGAACTCATAGTGCATCTCTGCCTTAATCCTTTTTTTTGTTCGAAACTGCTAATTTTTTATTCCTTATCTTTACTTTATTCTTTATTTCTTCATATGTTTCTATTATTTTTCTATCTTAGCTGTTATTTCTAACATCTCTCGTAATTTTTCTCTGTCTTTATTGAACGTAGCCTTAAATCAACAAAAAATACAAAGATCTTTGTTTTAATATTACATGAAAGGCAATTAAGAGCAGACGCCGATGATCGAGCGAAGAAATTATGTATTTCTCTAATTACAAGACATACGTTTCGGCCCTTGTATTGGACTCTCCTCAGTGTCAAAAAAAATATATATATAAAACCGCAATTATACAAAAGAGCGCACGCGACAAAAAAACGAAAAACGCTAATTAAAACGCCAATAAAAGAAGGCGTACGTGAAGAAAGGCGAAGAAATTTGAAAGTTCTTAAGCGAGTCTTTTGATGTTAGTCAGTATTACGCCAAAGATTTATCGAACTGACTGGTACCTTTTGAAAAAATTACAGATGGTGAGCGATGTGATGTAATGGAGCATTTGCGAGGTAATAAATAATTCTTTATTTTCATACCTGCCAGTCAGTCCGTTAGGCCTCTTTTGCTCTGACACTAGATACAATTCGAGTAGGAAAACGTCAAACGTCTTGTTCGGCTGATCGCTTACATTAAAATGGACTCGGTGACTTTCGTCAAATATGACGTGTTATGAAGCACCTCCCTCCAAATAAACAAATGTCGTAAAATATATGACTATTATTTGTGGGGAAGTTTTTCTATGATAGGTATATACTCCTGGCTTAAACCCAGAGTGTCTTCTTGTAAATTAATACCATTCCTCTGTCGTTTTATGTGGAACATCTCGGAGACAGTGCGTCTAAAATAAGATTTTTCTTTGTCCAAAACTTTAATATTGTTCCAATCGAAATCATGGCCTTTCAGTTTATGTTGGGAAACCACTGAATATTCTTTTACGTTTTTACTTGGTTTTAGTTGGTCACGGTGTTCATTAATGCGTGTACTGAGCTGTCTGCCCGTTTGTCCCACATAATACGCATCACAATCCCGGCAACAAATTTTGTAAACTACATTACTTTGTGTCTCTTTCTTTAATCTATCCTTATGGGGTCGTATTAGTGAATTTAGTTTGTTTAAGCCGACATATGCGCCCATGGGTTTCTCTTTGTCATCCTCCATAGCGGACTTAGTTTTACAAGATTTGGAGCGCAAAGCTCTATAACAACTACCGTTTGTGGTACCAGTTTTTCTTAGATATGTCGATAACATTTTAATGACATTTCCTAAAGCAATGATACACACAGTCACTAACATCTTAACTCTTTCCATGACAGACTCCAATTTACTTTTGAAATTGGTGAGAACAAAACTATTAACTTTCTTGACACAAAACTAAGAATTATTGACGGACACGTTCAGTTTGACTGGTACCACAAACCAACGTTTTCAGGCTGATATCTAAACTTCCATTCACACCACCCCCTTTGCCACAAGATAGGATTAATTATAAGCCTTGTCGATAGAGCCTTCCTCCTATCACACCCTATGCACCACGAAAATAATTTTAACAAATTGACGAACTTACTCTTAGACAACGGTTACTCTCTAGTTTTAATTTTTAAGACAATGAGGACTAGATTAGGCAAATTAATAAGCAAACAACAAAGGACTAACGTCATTGAAGCCCACACATCAAATACTCAAGAAAATCCAGAACGATTTCTTGTCATACCATACATCAACAGAATCTCGGAGAATTTTAGTAACAGTATTAAAAAATTAAATTTTAGAACTGCATATGTCGGCTTAAACAAACTAAATTCACTAATAAGACCCCATAAAGATAGATTAAAGAAAAAGGCACAAAGTAACTTAGTTTACAAAATTTGTTGCCGGAATTGTGATGCGTCTTATGTGTGACAAACGGGCAGACAGCTCAGTACACGCATTAATGAACACCGTAACCAACTAAAACCAAGTAAAAACGTAAAAGAATATTCAGTGGTTTCCCAACATAGTGTTACGTCCAAGTTTTATTACGGACGTCGGGGTGGGTAATGTGGAGTGATTTAAGTGAATTCTAAGTTAAGTATGGCTGAGATCGGTAAACTGATTTTACAATTATAAAGGTAAGTACGCTGTCTAATTATTATTTTCTGGTTGTTGACCTCGACTGCATTCTCTCAAAATGAGTTTGATCTTTTGCGTGAGTTCCTCAACGCGAGTTATTTTCGGCTCCTCATAATCTTTAATTTTGACAGGGGCAGAAGTTACCGGAGGAGGGGGGACGGTATTCTGGACAGAAGCGGGTGGCTCTGCATGCGAATGCAGCAGTGGAGTGGCGGAGGTGTTAAACACACTGGGGTCGAATTCACCCCCGGTGTAGTAAGCCCGCTGAAGCCGCTTTAATTGATGGGCCCGACCGGACCGTCTCGAACGTACCATTGATGGAGCGGGGAGGGGGAAAAGAAAGAATGAGTACTTACCTTGCCCTTGCTTGTCCAACGTCCAGGTTTCCCTTTTTTGGTAAGCAATCTCGTCCGTCTGACCTCTGGAGCGCATGCGAGAGGATGCGTGCAGTTGCAATGAGTCAAGCTTGACGTGCAATAATAAGCAAGCGGATATGGTCACTAGCAGATAGCCGATAAACACTTTCTTTTATTTTTAGTGATTATGCGAGTACCGAGGCGGTTAGAGGGGTATAGAAAGCGGTGACGAGAACGCCCTGATGGAGGCGCGCATCGAAGGAAGGAAATCGTTCGAGAACACCCTGATGGAGGCGCGCATCGAACAGGTGAAGGCGTGTAAGAGATCGGCGGTGAAGTTGAGGTAAATCTGAATTTAAATTAGATAAATTATATTATCACTGCTGTTTATTATAAACGTTCTTTTCGATTCTTACAGATGATGAACGCGGCTCTCAAATATTACGGCGCGTTAAAGCGGAGGGATTAAGTCCCCTGCGCAACACTCGCTTGCATTTACTTTCGATAACGTGAAATATCGTTCGCGGCTAAGTCCGACAACTCGCGATACTCTCGGGGAAGTACGACTTTATACGGATGACGACTGACAAAGTGACTACGAAAATGACTGACGAAAAACTGACTGAACTGAACTGACTGACTGAAAATGAATGAACTGCGTTCCGCTCACGGGGCGCGATTATATAGCGACGTTCGGTGACGTCTAGGGGTAAGAGGAACATGGGGTTCACGTAAATACCGGCGAACATCACGTGAACCCTTTTGGGGAAAATCACGCGGTTCCCCAGGAATGTCGCGTGTCGGCTTATTCCATAGATTCGCTCGGCGACGGAATCTCACTCTACTAAAGAAAAATAATAACGTGTTATTGACTATGTATCACATATATATATATGCGAATTAAATATAAAATCCTATAGTGAATGCTATCCTTATCTCTGAATTATTCTATATCTTAAACATACTTCCTATATATCCTAATATTTCTATACGCATATACATTTATTTTAATATCTTACAAAAGCACGCTGATTTATAATACAAATTATGAATGGTTGCGATCCTACACTCTTATATATTGAACAATAAACAGAGCTGATTATTTAGAAAAATCGCCGCTCGTAACAATAGACTGAAAGGCCATGATTTCGATTGGGACGATATTAAAGTTTTGGACAAAGAAAAATCTTATTTTAGATGCACTGTCTCCGAGATGTTCCACATAAAACGACAGAGGAATGGTATTAATTTACAGGAAGACACTCTGGGTTTAAGCCAGGAGTATATACCTATCGTAGAAAGACTTCCCCACAAATGATATTCATATATTTTACGACAACATTTGTTTATTTTGGAGGGGGGATGCTTCATAACACGTCATATTTGACGAAAGTCACCGAGCTCATTTTAATGTAAGCGATCAACCAAACAAGACGTTCGACGTTTTCCTACTTGAATTGTATCTAGTGTCAGAGCAAAAGAGGCCTAACGGACTGACTGGCAGGTATGAAAATAAAGAATTATTTATTACCTCGCGAATGCTCCATTACATTACATCGCTCACCATCTGCAATTTTTTCAAAAAGCACCAGTCAGTTCGATAAATCTTTGGCGTGATACTGACTAACATCAAAAGACGGCCCCCGCTTAAGAACTTTCAAATTTCTTCGCCTTTCTTCACGTACGCTTTCTTTTATTAGCGTTTTAATTAGCGTTTTTCGTTTTTTTGGCGTGTGCGCTCTTTTGTATAATTGCGGTTTTATATATAATATATTTTTTTTGACACTGACAAGGGACATTCGGCAACTCGAAAATTCAAATAAATCTGAAACTTTGCATAATAATAGAGTAGTAGGACCTAATAACAAAACAATTTTTTGTTGGTGCTAAAAAACGGTTCTATGGAAGAAACACTCCTTCGAAAAAAATCGGTTTTTCTCTTTCGAGCCGAATATCTCCGAAACTATAAGAGATAGAAAAATGTTCCAAAATGGAAATTCAATGGTTTGAAAAGTACTTTGAAATAATGACAAAAAAAATTTTTTATTTTATTAATTTTTAAAAATACTCTTACCACTAACCATTTTTTTCCAAAATTTTTAAAATTATTTATCACCAAATGAAAGGTTACTTTTTTACGAATTTAACCATGTATGATAAAGTTATGTTATGGAAAACCATTTTTGAGAAATAAATACAAACGCCGCTGTAAACAGTTTATCCGTGTCCGTCCATGCGCATGATTATTCATAACACGTTCCGTTCGCTTCTTTCATAGACGAAGATAAGTACGATAGCAAATACATTTGAAGGACATACTATATGTATATAATTATGAGAGTTTCTATCGCAGAATATAAATATACATATATCATTGGAGAAATAGAGTATGTAAAATCATTTTGCGAGCGTTTTTCGAAGAGATGACTTCGTTTTATCGTATCTTATTATTAATTGCTGCAATTTTGTAGATATATATTGATATTTTAAAAATTAATTTATTAATTTACCTATTAATTTATTTATTAAAATTAATCTATTTATTTATTAAAATTAATTTATTAATTTATTCATCTACTATTAATTTAGATTTCTTACAATCTTATTTTATAATTTTTTAATACAATTTTTAAAATTAATTGTGATATAAATTTTTGTCACATTAATCTCTTACAAGTATTGCGAAGAAACGATTTTTGGTACTTTGTATAACTTTAGTTTAATGTAACAAAAGTTACAGGTTCTCGCAATACATGATAACAATGCTAAATATTTGCAGCAATATTTGTAAACAGACATGATTATATAAATAATATTTATATATAATAAATATGTTATAACGTACAAATTAATAGGAAAAGTCACATACGAATTATTTACGATTTTTTCAACCACAGGTAAATATTTTGTTTTTCATTAATAAATTGTATCGTATATTACATTATTATCGCATTTTTCACTTTAATATCAGTCTGCTAATGAAAAGATATATATTATTAAATGTTATTGTATTTTTCACTTTAATATCAGTCTACTCATGAAAAGAATATTAGATCTCTTGAACATCACGTACATTTTGTCGCGTACATTTTTTCACACGTACGTAGTTATATCACATACGTTCACATAATATTTATCGAAGTGTCATCTTAAATTTGGTATAAAAGCGGTACGTTTCTGCATTTTATTTACAGTCTAACATTATTTGAACAGCACGCAATTATATCATTTATGGGCAAATTTAAAAGTGTTTTGAAGCATTTGTCTTAAAATGTCAACAATAAATATAGCAAATGTTATAAACTTATTAATCACAACGTTTAACATTGCAAATTTTGCTGCCTCGCCTGTTAATCACCACGAAGTTGAACTTTATGATGCTATTTCCGATCTAATGAAAAGTGCTGTAAATTATGATGTTGCGATTGAACACCGATGGGGACTTCATTTTGATGATTCGGCGAAGCCATATGATGTACAATTTTTGGACGTGTATGATGTTGATGCTGAAGAAGAAGATAATTATGAAGACGAAGTTTGTGTGGTGGATAACGAAGGTGGAAGTATAAACTTAAATTACAAAAAAAAAGCAGTTGAATTTTGGAACAGTTGAAAAAAAGGACGTTTATCTATTACTGCTGTACAAAATTGTTTTAGACAGGTAAAATTTTATTTAAAAAATAAGGAAAAATAATACAAGTTAAACGAGCAAGTGGACGTACGTTGTGTATGAATAGTAGTTTTAAACTTACATTACTTATATCGCATATCTGCGTTTATCTACATTAGTTCATAAATCTTTTTATTTTTAATTAGATTTTTTTAATATCAAACTTCTTGTCTTCTAGATAAAATCTGTTTTGCAATTGTATAGATGGCAAGAAAATGTAATGCGCGAAGGGACAAACAGGGACAAACTTGTATTTATTGCCGAATATGTACTAACAAAACTCCAAGAAGCTATGGATAGAGGATCTATCATTCACGATATGGATTTGTGAACGTGGGCATTGCAAGCAAAAGATCAAATAGACTTTCCTTCATTTAAAGCAGGAAATTTGTGGATATGGAATTTTAAAAAGGCACATTAAATCGCATCACGTAAAATAACAAGTTTTAAAACCCGATCTTCTCGTACAGCTGATGTAACAATAAATAAAAATGCAGAAGATTTTTTGAGACTGGTAAAACCACATATTGATGTAATTGGTGCAGGATCAATTTATAATGCAGACGAAAATGGCTTTAATTTAGAAATACATTCTGGAAGAACATTAACTAATGTTGGAGCAAAACAAGTTGAAGCCGTTGTTCAATTATCATCTTCTATGACTCATAGCTACACCATTATGCCTATTATATCTGCAGATGAACATCTTCTTTCACCTCTGTATATAGTATTAAAAGAACCTAGTGGAACACTTGGACCCCGAGTAGAAGAATCTCTTTTTAGACCTAATAATATTTACATCGCGGCTTTAAAATCCGGAAAACTTACAAGCCATTATTTTGAAAACTGGTTTGAAGAAGTATATTTACGAAATACTGAAGAAAAAAGCCTGCTATTGTTCGATTCATGGACAGGACATTGTCCGGAACAATTAAAAGAATTTATACCAGGAGACAAACAATTAAATATTTTAACAATACCAAAAAAAAACAACTAGTTTTATACAACCTTTAGATGTTTTCGGTTTTAGAATTTGGAAAAATTTTGTTCGAAGCTTCTCTAATCGCATTATTTTAAATAATTATGACATAAATCTACATGCACGTAATAATATAATAAAATTACAATCTTTAACGCATAATTAACTTTCTTCTCCAAGATTTCAAAATTTATTTAAATATAGTTGGCACAAAAGTGGATATTTATCAACACTCAAAAGTTTGAAAATCCAATAACTTTTTGTTATTTTAAAGAAGAAAGAGATATAAAAAGATACAATATTTGTGGTAAAATTTCTTTGATACGTTGTGCATGGTGCAAAGAATATTTTTGTTTTGAACATTTCTTTGAACAATATCATTATTGTAACAATTATATAGAATTAATATAATATTTTAATAATTAATTTTATTTTATTTTAGAATTAATTTAATTGTAAAATTAAACAAGAAAAGAAAGTATATAAAATTATATTATAATGTCTTGCAGTTTTCCATAGATATAATTTGTGATAAGTATCTTATAAGTGTACATGATGTGGTAACTAGCGTAAGATATTTGTTTTTTTGCAAAAACTATTTTTTAAGAATTGTAATTGTTTAAAATTATAGTTTTTAATCTCATCAAAAACTTATTCCGTTTTTTATATTATTATGATATATATTTATATTGTGCGATAGAAACTCTCATAATTATATACATATAGTATGTCCTTCAAATTTATTTGCTATCGTACTTATCTTCTATGAAAGAAGCGAACGGAAAGTGTTGCGTAAATAATCGAGCGCATAGACGGACACAGATGGACTGTTTATAGCGGCGTTTGTAATTATTTCTCAAAAATTGTTTTTTATAACATAACTTTAACATACATGGTTGAATTAGTAAAAAAATAACCTTTCATTTGGTGATAAACAATTTTTAAAATTTTGGAAAAAAATGGTTAGTGGTAAGAGTATTTTTAAAAATTAATAAAATAAAAAATTTTTTGTTATTATTTCAAAGTACTTTTCAAACCATTGAATTTTCATTTTGCAACATCTTTCTATGTCTTATAGTTTCGAAGATATTCGGCTCGAAAGAGAAAAACCGGTTTTTTTCGAAGCAGTGTTTCTCTCCTAGAACCGTTTTTTAGCACCAACAAAAAATTGTTTTGTTATTAGGTCCTACTACTCTACTATTATGCAAAGTTTCAGATTTATTTGAATTTTCGAGTTGCCGAATGTCCTTTGTCAGTTTTATAAGGCTTCTATGTATGTACGGATTTCCGGAAATTTCAAACGTCTGTATCTTAAGAACTAATCAACCAAATCTTAAAGAATTATATATGATTAATAATACTCTTTATATATCTTTAATAATACTCTTTTAAAAAAAATTTATCCAGATATCTCAAAATTTGTAAAAGAGCAACCAAGGACATTTCTTGCCAAATTCAATAACATCAATATTCTTTAATAATACTTTATTTATAAAAATGTATGCACTGGGCCCTAAAGTCAAATAGGATAGCACCCAAAAGAGAATAAAGCCCGTAAAATTTCTCTGAGTTATATAAAAATAAAAAAATAGTGCAAATTAGAAATTGTATGAGGAAGCCAAATTAATAAATATCTACTGATAATTATGCATAAAAAAAACAAGCTTCTTCACAGAGGAAGCTTTATGAGCGAAATAAAATGTTGATTAAGCAATGTGCAAATTTATAATTTGCATACTTAAAAATTTTGAGGAAGCAATGTGCAAGTTCCTAATTTGCACACTTAAAAACTATGAGGAAGCAATGTGCAAGTTTCTACTTGCACACTTAAAAACTATAAGGAAGCAATGTGCAAGTTTCTACTTGCACACTTTTTCATATAGGATGCATAATTTATGAGATATTTGTCATTAACATCATAAATGGTTTACCCAGTGTAAGAGGTGCAAAATATACTTACATATAAATAATAGGTATAAAATACCTATGTCAACTGTATATGATATTTTAATATGAACTTTATAGCGGTGGAAGAGTGTTAAGCTTAGGCAATTATATTGCCAGGTAGCATTAATGTCTAAAATAAAGATGTCATTAAGATGCCAGATATCTTAAAGATGTCTTTTAAACATTAATTGCTACCTGGGATTATAACTGAATGAAAAATGGATCAGAAGACGTTAAGGACAATTTATAAAGGAGGGTGGTCTATAAGGCTGCCCAGACAGCACACATGTCCAAAATCTTTATATAATAACTTATTATGATCACGATGAACGTGATTATGATCGTGATCGTCGTTTCGATACTTTTGATATAGGTACAATATTATATTATATATTATAAAAAATACATGTATAAGTTTCATATTTTTAAAATTATATATGTATTAGTTTGCAAATGCGCAGAAAGCGTTTACTACATCTGACGCCATATTGGTTTCTGGCTTCATTTGGGAGACGCTTGCTGAGCCGAAGTGTCCAGACCTGTTCATATGACCGTGATCCCCACGGTAAAGTATCGCAGGAATCAAGTATCGTTTGTTATCGTATGGACTGAGAGCGAACTTCAGCTCGGACACGATGTAAATTTAACCTCATACATTATACTACATACATACAACGTCGAACGTAGGTGATGCACGAATCGACTGTTATCGTTTTTGCGATTAAGTTCCTCTTGATATCATTTATTTTCTTTGTATTGCCTTTTGCGAGCACTCCCTGATAAAAATGTCCTATTGAAACTGATTGAAAAAAGTTCAATCCGTATGAATCCGGTTTCTCAATCCGGAATTCACGGATTCATAACGATTAAACCGATTAAAATCGATTGAAACGGATTCGTATTCAAGGATGTAATTTGCATCGGTTTCTATCGGTTTGAATCGGTTTTAGTCAATCCGTTTCAATCGTTATAAATCCGTGAATTCCGGATTAGGGTCGATTCAGACACAGCCGTGCCGTGTCCGTACCGTGCACGGATAAAAAGAAATGATAAGAAGATAGAAAAAAGAAAAAAGAAGATAGAAAAAAGACGGTCAAATAGAAATGTTCACGGACGGATACGGTACGGGCACGGCTGTATATGAATCGACCCTTAAGGAACCGGATTTACACCGCGGATTCATTCATTTTAATCGGTTTCTATCGTTTTGAATCGGTCTTAGTCAATCCGTGATTGAGAATCTGTTAATATGATTGACGGATGGCAAAATATATTATGCAGTTTTTTTTAAATAGGAATATTACATTACATATTAATTCTTAAAGAATATATTCCATTAATTATATTCAACGCAATCAATTTTTTTTTATAATTTTTGTAGTCTAGTTTTTAAATTAGCAATATAAAAATCAATAGTAAGTAGGGGAGACCGGGGACAAACGTAACATATTTTACATTTACGTCAGCTATCAATTACCTTTTAGAGATGTAACAAAAAAGATTATACCTCAAGAAACTCCCATTATTGGTGTATTATTATACCTAGGTTTTAATCTCAAATCATAGGTATTTAAAGAGCTACAGTGACTTTCCGCAGGTGCGTCGATTGTTACTTTTATCCTGAAGGCCTAGGACGAAAGTAACATAGTATGGGAATGAAAGTACCAGTTTTATTTTCGGGAAAATAAAATAAACATGATTTTTTTTCAATGTAAGATAATTTTTATTATAAAAATAAAAAAACTAAACAAATAATTTTTTTAAACTTAAATACCCTAATCTTTAATGTAAGCGTCGTCGGCGTCGTCGTCGTCGTCGAAATAGTTGACGCGCACCGTACACACTAAATTTTCAGGTGGACGAAGTGTTACTATCGTCCACAGAGTGTCGTGTTACTTTTATCCTTAGACACGTTTTTTGAGATAAAAACATTATAACCTAAAAACGACGGAAGACTTATCAAAATCAATTATAATAATTATAAATACATGTTTCAGAAGAATGCACCGGCAAATCATTACATCGATATATACACTTTAACTAGGCATACACTGAGAGAAATGTTTTGTTGAAATTACAAAATTTTGTTAAGATGGCAAACCTTTTTAGTTAACTGAACAAAATTTTGCAAAATTTTGTTGAGTTAACTAAAAAAGTTTGCCATCTTAACAAAATTTTGTAATTTTAACAAAACATTTCTCTCAGTGTAGATACAAAAAAAAATACGTGTGGCCTCCACGCGCGGCAGAAGTAAAACTTCTTAGCTGTGAGGAATAGGATAGTATCTCGTTTATAGTATCTGAATTAAAGCTTGTGTAATTCAGAAATCAAATTTTAATTATAAATTAAAGCCAATGCAATTTACAAACAAAAATTGATTTGTGAATTAAAGCCTATATAATTCACAAATTAACGTTTAATTATAAAAGTGAAGTTTCAGGTTATGAGAAAAATTTGCCCATATATAATTACATATAAATGTAACAGTTGGCAACTGTTAACCTGAAACTTCACTTTTATAATTAAAATTTGATTTTTGAATTATATAGGCTTTAATTCACAAATCAATTTTTATTTGTGAATTGCATTGGCTTTAATTTATAATTAAAATTTGACTTGTGAATTATATAGGATTTAATTCGCAAATAAATTTTTACTTGTAAATTGCATCAACTTTAATTTATAATTAAAGTTTGATTTCTGAATTACACAATCTTTAATTCAGATCAAGAGACACGGTAGTGTCTCGCGCCAAGTACGCGCGGAGCGAGACCGCCGTGGCTCTATATACGCGACGCGACGAGTTGAGAGTACTCGAGATTTTGAGATCTCGATAACTAGTGAACGGATCAAGTTCTAACTAAGCTCAATGGAAAGCTTGGACCAAATTTCTATAATAAAAGTATTTTTATTTTTCCTCTACGTGCCCTACGAAAAAATATATTGCGATGCAAAAGTCCAGACTGAAAATTTTACATTAAGATACGTCCACGTTGTACGGTTGCTACTCTCGCCACGGTGCACCGCGGCGCTGTTGCTCGTGTAACTTTCACTTTCTTGACGTTATCCGGCGCAATTTTCCATTAGAGCAGCGGTGCACACGTCTTCACTGTCGGTAAAATAGATTTCCTCTAAATAAATCGCGTTCGCGAGAGAGATCGATCGAGTCATTATCATCACACGCGTCAAAGTGAGTGAGGTTATAACGTATTTATATTGACACTGCAGGGAGGATTGATTCGCACAATCCTTTGGGCTTATAAATAAATCGCGTTCGCGAGAGAGAGCGAGATCGCCAGTCTCGAGCGTCTCCATAGCGGAAGAGACAGCATGTTTATGTGCAGTGACGTGACTGACGTGTACGTCAGTTGGTGCGCGAGGCTACGTTTACATTTATTGTAATGTTAAGCTCCTTACGACGATCGTAACGCTCGACAGCTATCGTAACCTCATTATAGAGTGTTGACTCAACTTGAACTGGGAAGATTGTGACACTTGTCTAGCGTTAAAACAGTATAACCTAACCCCTGTCAGCCTTCTCGACGAGCGAAGAAAAGTGTGTTTATAGTTAAATATATTAACACAGATATATTGTTTACGACAGCTTCTTTACTTACGACCACGCTTGCAGCGTTACGATGGATCGTAAGCTCATTACGACGATCGTAACGTTCGTCGTGACAGTTATCGTATGAATTATTAAGATGCGTCTACATCTATCGTAATGCTGCGCGATCGTGGTCGTAAACAAGGAGCTCTCGTAAACAATACATCTATGTTAATATATCTACAAACACTGCACTTTTCTTCGCACGTCGAGAAGGCTGACAGATTAGGCATTACTGTTGTAACGCTAGAACAAGTGTCGTTATCGTCAGAGTTCAAGTTGCAACTCATCGATGAGGTTACGATAACTGTCACAATCAATTATTATCGATCATTGGATAGTCGGTAAAAATTACATGGTAATTAGTTTTTAATAAATTACTTAAGGGGATCCTAAAGCGAAGGCCGAACTCCGACGATGTCGCTATTTTACCGACAAAATTACCGACAACCCTACAAATTTTCGCACAGCTCCAGCTTTTTAGAATAGATACACCGCCAAGGTTAGAGTTGACAAGTCGTGAAAACATCAGCTTTATACACAAATTTGGTAGCTTTCATGCACAATGCAACAACAGAGCAGCGTCTGTTGGAGTGTCTACTTTAATTCTGCAAAAGGAATTATAATTCTATACAGCCAATAAAAAGTTGGAGCTCTGCGAAATCATGGAAATCTCGGGCGTATACAGACCGAAAATTTTCTGGAAGCTCCAGATTTTTATTGGCTGTATAGAATTATAATTCCTTTTGCAGAATTAAAGTAGACACTCCAACGGATGCGGGGTGTTGTTTGCATTGTGCATGAAAGCTACCAAATTTGTGTATAAAGTTGATGTCTTCACGACTTGTCAACTCTAACCTTGGCGGTGTATCCACCCTAAACGTAAATATAAATGTCATTATACTTTCTTTCTTCCTCTGCGTAAAATCGATCACACCCGTATCCGTTTGCGTTTATACTTTAATTCTGGAGAAGGATTTATCATTCCATGCAGTCAAAAAAAACCTGGAGCTTCCAGAAAATTTGTCAATTTGTCGGTAATTTTGACGGTAAAACAGCGACATCGTCGGAGCTTTAGGATCCCCTTAAAAGTTAGAATACTTTAGTATTGTATTTTCGTGCTGTTAAAAAAATCGATGTCGACAGACATTATGGCGTTTGATGTATCTATAACAAAAAGAGGTGATATCTGTACAAAATTACCTTTTACAAAAAGGTAAAAAAAAGACGCCAAGCACGCGTGGTGTACCTTGAAAAAATCGAAGTAGTTATATTTGTACCTCGAAAAAATCCAAGTAATATCTTCACCTTGAAAAAATCGAAGTAATATATTTATTACAAAAAAAAAGAAATGATATCTTTAAATTATGCGCCAATTAAATATATATTATATTAAAAAATAACTATTGTTCTTTTAAAAAATGTATTCCCATTAAAGTGAAAAAATTAATATAAAATGTGAAAAATTTTAGTGAAAAAAACTTGGCGCTGCTAAACATAATAATATACATATATTAATAAAACAATTTCTATAAATGGAAAAAGTACTTTAAATTAATGTGTAAAAGTCTCTACATTCACATTGTAATTATCAATTTAATATTTTAAATTAGTTATTTATTGCTTTCAAATATTTTAAAATTTAGCAGCACCAAGTTTTTTTCACTAAAATTTTTCACATTTTATATTAATTTCTTCACTTCAATGGGAATACATTTTTTTAAAAAACAATAGTTATTTTTTGATATAATATATATTTAATTGGCGCATAATTTAAAGATATCATTTCTTTTTTTTTGTAATAAATATATTACTTCGATTTTTTCAAGGTAAAGATATTACTTGGATTTTTTCGAGGTAAAAAGATAACTACATCGATTTTTTCACGGTACACCACGCGTGCTTGGCGTCTTTTTTTTACCTTTTTGTAAAATAATATAAACGAGTTACTATCCTATTCCTCACAGCTAAGAAGTTTCACTTCTGCCGCGCGTGGAGGCCACACGTATTTTTTTTTTTTTTATTTGTAAATTGCATCGGCTTTAATTTACAGTTAAAATTAGATTTGTTAATTACACAGGCTTTAATTCAGATACCATAAACTTTTTGTGACGGACTTTCGTGACGGACTTCCGTGACGCTTCCGTTTCGAATCACCCCCCGCGCCTAAAGAAGTTTCACTTCAAAAACTAAATCAAGAAATAGTTTTGTGAGTAATGAAAATACACGAATTCCGCTGCTGCACGTGCAGCCGGCGCGACCGTTCTGCGATGACTAGTTGAGAGGGAAGAAGATCTAGGCACACGTGTTTTGCTACAATATATAATGCAAACTATTCAATACGTTGTGTGGGCTAGCAAGAGGCTTGTTTATACTTTCATGGCACTGTTACGTTTGTCCCCGGTCTCCCCTACCTAATGATATGCTGACTTGCATTTACTAAAATACGTTCGTACAATTTTAATAATTAGAGCGGATTTAATCCGATTTACATGACTAATTTCATTACCCGATTGAAATGGATTAAGCGCAGATACGTACGATTGAAACCAATTTAGTCGGATTCAGATGAATCCGGAAATATCACATTAAATCCAATTCCGGTGTTGTATTAAAGCTTAACGATTGATGCGGATTCAATACTATTCATATGGTCACTTTATTCACCCGATTAAAATGGATTGGCATAAATATGATTGAAAAGGATAGCGGCGGTTTCAGATCAATCCGGAAATGCCGAATTAAAAACGATTCCGATTGATTTGGTATTAAAACCGATTCTATAGAAAATAAACCGAAGGCTATAGAAAATAGATGGAACGAGATTTCTGTGAACACTAAACTTAGCTTACAACAGTTCTTATATGCTATCGATTTTGCTCTAAGTTCCACTTCTCTTTTAACGGCCAAATTTACAAGCAGATTTTTGGTAGCCCCATGGCCCAGCCAGAATAGTCACGTCGATCCGACGTCAAATAGACGTCTAGAGCTAACATCTATCTACCATCTACGTCTAATCTAAATTAAGATCTATATAGACCTAAAAACGGTCCATATTTAGATGTCTAATCGATCTAAGATTTCGACGTCTTTCCGACGTCTTATTGACATCCCTCATAGAAAAGTATTACTGAAGTACTCAGTAACAAATTACTGTAAATACTGGCAAATACTGGTAAATTTTAGTCGTAAGTTAGGTAAGGGTCACAAAAATTTAGCTACGGCAGACACTTATTTAGCTACGGCAGACACATACCTATTTCCGACATTTACCCAAAATAAAAAAAAAAAGTGTGCAAGTAGAAACTTGCACATTGCTTCCTCATAGTTTTTAAGTGAGCAAGTAAAAACTTGCACATTGTTTTCTCATATTTTTTAAGTGAGCCAGTAGAAACTTGCACATTGCTTTCTCATAGTTTTTAAGTAAGCCAGTAGAAACTTGCACATTGCTTTTTCATAGTTTTTAAGTAAGCCAGTAGAAACTTGCACATTGCTTTCTCATAATTTTTAAGTGAGCAAGTAGAAACTTGCACATTACTTAATCAACATTTTATTTCGCTTATAAAGCTTCCTCTATGAGGAAGCTTGTTTTTTATTTGATGTACAATTATTAGTAAATATTCTTTAATTTGGCTTCTTCATAGAGGAAGCTTTATAAGCAAAATAAAATGTTGATTAAGTAATGTGCAAGTTTCTACTTGCTCACTTAAAAATTATGAGAAAGCAATGTGCAAGTTTCTACTGGCTCACTTAAAAACTATGAAAAAGCAATGTGCAAGTTTTTACTGGCTTACTTAAAAACTATGAGAAAGCAATGTGCAAGTTTCTACTGGCTCACTTAAAAAATATGAGAAAACAATGTGCAAGTTTCTACTTGCTCACTTAAAAACTATAAGGAAGCAATGTGCAAGTTTCTACTTGCACACTTTAAAGCTATAAAGAAGCAATGTGCAAGTTTATACTTGCACACTTTAAAGCTATGAGGAAGCATTGTACAAGTTTCTACTTGCACACTTAAAAGCTATATAAAAGCAATGTGCAAGTTTCTACTTGCTCACTTTTTTTATTATCCTAAAACATCATTTTTTGAAGTCTCAATTATTAAGACTTGAGATGTTCTAACTGAAATTAAAAAATTAGCCCTTTTGCAAAAAGACTAGCCCTTTTGCAAAAGGCCGCCTTTTTGCGAAACACTGATTGTTTCCCAATAAAACTGAACGCACTTTAGGCTTTTTGGCACACATTGGCTGATGCTAGGCTGGACACTTACGTCAGTTTTATTTAAAAAACAATCAATGCTTTTGCAATAGAGCGCCCTTTCGCCCTCTCTCTCTCTCTCTCTCTTTCTTTTTCTCATTTGAAATTTTGGAAAATTCGTACATATATCAAAGCTTTATAAAGCTGGGTTTAATCAACCAAACCATAATAAATTATATATGAAATAAGGGTAGAAAAAACTGAAAAATATAATAGAATCAAAAAAATTGCTAATAATTAATACTAAATTGTCAAAAAATATCAATTTATGAAAAGTCTCAATTGTTGAGACTTGGGATGTAGCCCTTAAAGGTTAAAATTTTAAAATTTTAGCAATTTTTTTAATTCTATTATATTCTTCAGTCTTTTTTACCCCTATTTCATATATAATTGGTTAAGATTTGGTTGATCAGTTCTGGAGTTATAGAAATTTCAGTAAATTTGGCACAGACATACATACATACATACATACACATACGGACATTTTTTAAAATTGCGATTTTTCGACGTTTTAGAACATCCTTTCTTTAAGATTTGGTTGATTAGTTTTTGAGTTAAAGACATTTAAAATTTCGGGGAATTTGTCCATACATAAACATGAGTCTAATCAACCAAATTTTAAAGAATTTTATATGAAATAGGGGTAGAAAAGACAGAAGAATATAATAAAATTAGAAATAGCCCAATATTTCAAAACTTACAAAAGTTAGAGCAATCAAAGGCATTTCTTAAAAAATTCAAAATTTTATAAAGAAAGAAGCCCTTTACCAATTATCGCTAAATTTAATTCCATCCTTCCTTAAATAATACTTTATCGATTAAAAAAAAATTTAGCCCTATATCTCAATATTTGCATAAGTTAGAGCAACCAGGGACATTTCTAAAACATGCAGGGGAGTGCAGTTTTAAATATAAAATTTGCACATTTTTTAATTATATTTGGTTGATTAGTTTTTGAGTTAAAGGCATTTAAAATTTCTGGGAATCCGTACATACATAAAAGCCTTATAAAGCTGAGTCTAATCAACCAAATCTTAAAGAATTATATATGAAATAAGAATAAAACAATTTGAGATTGAAATTAAATTTAAATAAGAAATAGTATTCAACAAATACTGTAATCATCCCTTGGTTTTCCCGGGCGTCTTTTCAGGAATTTCGAGATTGCTCGCTTGCGATGTACACAGAACTTCGATATTTCTCTGCAAAAAATATCCGGGAAAACCAAGGGATAAAATCGGTAATCGGTAAGTAAAATATCGAGGTTCTGTGTACATCGCGAGCGAGCAATCTTGAAATGTCCAAAAAAACGCCCTGGAAAACCAAGGGATGAAGACGCTGATCGGTAAGTGAAATATCGAGGTTCCGTAATAACCTATGTTTTGCGCAAGGATGTAAAGAGTAACTGTGCAAGAGTTTGTTCAGATCGGTCGAATAGTTTAAGAGTGTATAAAGAACAGACATACATACAGACATACAGACATTCTATTTTATATAGATAGATAGAAAATTCGTTAAGATTTAAATGTTGCTCTAATTTCCATTGATTTTGAGATATCGGTCTATTTACAATTTTATTATATTTTTCAGTCTTTTCTACTAATATTTCATATATAATTTTTTAAAATTTGATTGACATTTCAAATTTCGAAGAATTCGTACATACATAGAAGCTTTCTAAAAGAAATTAAATCCATCGTCACAATCCTCGAAAAATTAGAAAAATTTTGGCACCGATTTCGAGAAAATCGGTATTAGGTAATTATATAGATAGAGAAAGCTTTCTTTTAAAAGAAATTAAACCCATAGTCGCAATCCCCGTAAAATTAGCAAAATTTTGGCACCGCTTTCAAGAAAATCTGTAAAACAAAAAATTGAACCCCATGGTAATCATCTCCAAAAAATTAGAAAAATTTTGACACCTGGTTCAAGAAAATCGGTCCATTAATGAATGAGTAGTTTGCGGACAGACAGACAGACAGAGATTAAAGGATTATTATATTCCGGAAAAATTGGAAAAATATCGTAACCGCCTTCCAAAAAAATCGGTAACGAAAAACTATATACTTTATGGCACTCCCCGGAAAATTCTACCCCCGTTTCATATACAATTCTTTGAGATTCGGTCAATTATTTCCGGAATAATTGGAAAAATATCGTAACCCGCTTCCAAGAAGATCGGTAACGAAAAACTATATACTTTATGGCACTCCCCGGAAAATTCTACCCCCGTTTCATATACAATTCTTTGAGATTCGGTCAATTAATTCCTGAAAAATTGGAAGAATATCGTAATCGCCTTCCAAAAAGATCGGTAACGAAAAACTATATACTTTATGGCATTCCCCGGGAAATTCTACCCCCGTTTCATATACAATTCTTTGAGATTCGGTCAATTATTTCCGGAATAATTGGAAAAATATCGTAACCCGCTTCCAAGAAGATCGGTAACGAAAAACTATATACTTTATGGCACTCCCCGGAAAATTCTACCCCCGTTTCATATACAATTCTTTAAGATTCGGTCAATTATTTCCGTAATAATTGGAAAAATATCGTAACCTGCTTCCAAGAAGATCGGTAACAAAAAACTATATACTTTATGGCACTCCCCGGAAAATTCTAACCCTGTTTCATATACAATTCTTTGAGATTCGGTCAATTAATTCCTGAAAAATTGGAAGAATATCGTAATCGCCTTCCAAAAAGATCGGTAACAAAAAACTATATACTTTATGGCATTCCCCGGGAAATTCTACCCCTATTTCATGTAGACTTCTTTAAAATTTGGTCCATTAATGAATGAGTAGTTCGCGGTCAGACAGACATACAGACAGACGTCAGGTACTTATATGTATATGATAGAAAATTCGTTAAGATTTAAATGTTGCTCTAATTTCCATTAATTTTGAGATATCGGGCTATTTCTAATTTTATTAGATTTTTTCAGTCTTTTCTACCCCTATTTTATATACCTATAATTCTTTAAAATTTGATTGACATTTCAAATTTCGGAAAATTTGTACATACTGTTGCGCTCGTCACGCGTTCGCCGCACTCGCACAGACACTCCTCACCACACACTCGCGAACGCGCCGCGCTTTCCCGTCGCCGGGAATAAAGAAACTCTCTCTGTGTAATTAAAACGGATTTATTGCTCAAGTACAGCAAGACACGTCCGTCTAGCTCGAGGTCCAGAGCGAAATCTGACGACCGGCTGTTTGTAAACAGCGTCGTCAAGCAACCCGTTGTCCGGTTGCGATATTCTTCTGCCGCCCAGGCGTCTAACGGGCGATACGGCACGAGCGCACAGCGAGCGCACAGCACGGGCGTAACACTACCCCCCCTCTTCTAAGATTGTCGCCCCGACAATCCGGGAGGGTAGTTCTTCGCGGTCCACAGCTCTTCTGCTCCGTGGGCTCCAGGGCACCGAATGGTTAACTTGCCCTCCTCGAGCCGCTGCTTCGAGTCTACGGACCCCATTCCTCTTGGTCCCCGGTAGCCGCACTCCAGGTCTCCAACCGTCCTTCTTCTGGAGAGAGCTGGCCAGGCTCCCCCCCCCCCCCCCGACGGTCCCAGGACGACCCCGCAGGAGCTCCGCTCTCTCCCCGCTGTGGTCTCCCTCGCTGCCGTCCTCCTCTGCCGCCGTTCCTCCCAATCTTCGGACAAGGGGGGGGAAATTACTTTCCGTGGACCCAACGCCCCGCAGGGCTCCCCAAGTCCCCGCCCGGCATCTGCCCTACGGCCCACGGAAAAACCACAGATCAAAAACCGTGGGCAGGCGGTCTTCCTAAAAAAAAAAAAACTTCCTTGAGAAGTCTTCGGCCGATGTTCCGCCGCGGTAACCCCATCAACTCGCGTACCGCCGACTTCCCCTAGGAAAACAAACATAATGCACAGTAAACAAGAAACTAAACGTTTTAAGAAATTAAAAACGAAATCATAACTCGTTATACTAAAATTCTTTATTCCAAATACATTTTATTTTGATAAACATTTCTTTCTCTTCCTTTCGGGCTCCGATCTACTCTAGTTTTCAACCTAATTTTCTCTCGGAATAAGCAGCTAACCTATCCGAATGGACAACTTTATTCTTATGTCGAGGTGACTTCCGAATACAATACACTACATCACTAAGCTTCTTTATTATGAAGAAGGGACCTTCCCAATTGCTCTGCAATTTTGGAGCCTTTCCTTTAACTCTTCGGGGGTTATATAACCAGACTCTCTGCCCCTCCTGAAAAAGAACCTGTCTAACTCTTCGATCGTATCGAGTTTTCATCCGAGAAGATTTCATATCCATCTGCCTGCGTGCGGCGGAATGAATTTCTTCCAATTTTCCCTTCAGATTCCTCACAAAATTTCCAACCAGAGGAGGCTCCTCTCCTAGAAGCTTTGAAGGATTCCCCCGCAAAAGATCTGAAGGTAACCTGAGATCTCGAGCGAAATATAATTCCGCAGGAGTAACTCCAGTCGTCTCATGTTTCGAGGATCTATACGCCAAGAGAAACATAGGGATCCATCGATCCCAATCTTTTTGATTCTCTGAAACATATTTCGCCAGATAATTGGTTATAGTTTGGTGCTGACGTTCAACCTGTCCATCCGACTGTGGGTGTAAAGCAGTAGTCCTGGTTTTTCTTATGTCAAGTAATCTCATCAACTCTGCGAAAAGTTTCGACTCAAAATTCTTTCCTTGGTCGGTATGAACCTCTAAAGGTACTCCATGTCTGGAAACAAACTGGCTTACAAAAATCTCTGCTACCGTTTTTGCTCTCATATTCTTTAAGGGGAAGGCTTCCACCCATTTCGTGAAGCAATCCATTATGACGAGAAGAAATCTGTTTCCGGATTTCGTTACTGGAAGAGGGCCTAGGATGTCCATCTGAACTCTTTCCAATGGAGTTCCTACGTTATAAACCTGTAGAGGAGACTTCCCCTTCCCCGAGGGGCCTTTCCTGGCGACACAGACTTTACAAGTCTTGCACCAATCTTCTACATCCTGCTTACAGGTGGCCCAAAAATAACGTTTTCGGATCTTCTCCAGGGTTTTATTTACCCCAAAATGTCCTCCTGATGGAGAGTCATGCATCTCCTCTAAAATTCCTCTGACGAGTCTCCGGGGAACAATAAGCTGGAGAAAACTGGACTTAAGACTTGGAGCTTCCCACTTTCTATAAAGTATTCCCTCCTTCAGGACTAAAGCATCCCAGTATGCCCAATAAACTTGAGCGGAAACGTCTTCCGCAGCAATCTCAGCGCGAGGTGGGCGAACTCCAGCTTTCTTTCCACGGAGTATGATTGAAATGCTCGGATCTATTCTCTGCTCCTCTCGCCACTCTTCCAGATTTTCTGCTTCTAATACGATGCGAGCGACTCCCTTTTCCAGACTTTCAGAATTCCTTTTTTCCACCTTGGCGCAGTACCCACAGCCAAACGACTCGCATGTCCGTCTTGACAATCCGTCAGCATTTTTGTGAGAAAGTCCTTTCCTATAAGAAACAACAAAACGATATTGCTGGAGTCTCTCCAGCCAACGAGCCAACTGCCCATCTAAATCTTTAAAAGACATTAACCATCGTAAAGAAACGTGATCCGTACGGATCAAAAACTCTCGTCCCAAAAGATAATGGCGAAAGAATTTGATTGAATCTACAATCGCTAAAAGTTCTCGCCGAGTTACGCAATAGTTTCGCTCAGCTTTATTGAGAACGCGACTAAAATATGCAATGACCTTCTCCTCCCCCTCCTGCTTTTGTGATAATACCGCGCCAATTCCGATATTGGAGGCGTCAGTATCCAAAATAAATTCACCCTCCTCCTTCGGAAACGAAAGTATTGGAGGAGAGGACAACATTTGCTTTAACTTCTCAAAAGCGTTTTCGCATTCCTTTTCCCAAATAAATTTTGTTTGATTTCCCGTTAACACATAAAGAGGTTTAGCTAACGAAGAAAATCCTTTAATAAATTTACGATAATACGAGCAAAACCCAAGAAAACTTCGTAATAAAGTTCTCGTGTGAGGAACCGGCCATCTCTCTACGGCAACAATCTTTTCGGGGTCTGTAGAAATACCCTCTGCCGAAATTACATGCCCCAAATATTTTACTTTTTTACTGAATAAAACACATTTCTTTGGATTTATCTTTAAATTTGCTTCTTGTAACCGTAAAAAATACTTTTCTCAGATTTTCTAACATCTCCACAAAACTCTTCCCAAAAATTATTATATCGTCTAAATAGACTAAACAAATTTTAAATAACAAATCTTGCAAAACTTTCTCCATAAGGCGTTCAAAGGTTGCAGGGGCGTTACATAATCCAAAAGGCATCACCGTAAACTGCCAGAGCCCTCTGCCGAACGAGAAGGCCGTTTTCTCCCTATCCTCAGGTCGAATTTTAATCTGCCAATACCCACTTTTCAAATCCAGAGTACAAAACCAAACGTTACCTGATAGCTGATCAAATATATCGTCAATTCTGGGGAGGGGATGTGAATCTTTTATCGTTACTGCATTCACCATTCGAAAATCCACACAAAATCTAATTGTTCCATCTTTCTTCTTTACCAAAACCACAGGAGAAACCCAAAAGCTTTTCGATTCCTCAATTACTCCACAAGCTTTCATTTCCTCCATAATTTTTTCCACCTCCCCTCTCATTTAAAAAGGAATCCGTCGAGGTACCTGTTTTATGGGGAGAGAGTCTTTCACATTTATAACATGTTGAACAACATCACAATTTCCCGCAACAATATTTTCGGAAAATACATTTTGAAATTTTTCAAGAAATTCGGCAAAAAGTTCTTTCTCAATTAAATTAAGATTCTGAGAATTACTCTCGAAGAGTTCTTTCAAGGAAACAGGGACTTTATTAAAAACATCCTCTATTCGAGCTAATTGCATCTCCGATTTCAAAATTCTAAAAGCGGTATCAAACATTTCCTCTAAATTCACGATTTTAAGAAAATCTACTCCTAAGAGACAATCATCATTGATATCGGCTACTAACAAAAGAATTACCACAGAATGATTTCCTATTTCAACCTTAGCTTCCACTTTAAATTCTATAAGAACTTTTTCACCAGTAGGATATCTCAAATTAATATTTCCGATCTGAAACTTTTCCTTTTCCGCTTCTACAAATTTCTTATTTAGTATAGAAACGTCGGAGCCCGTATCGACCTTGAAAGAACACTTTTTTCCATCAACCTTTCCTTCATAACAGAAATAATTATCGTAATGCAACTTAATTTTATTAAAAACATTTTTATTATTATTCGGGGTATTAATAACGCGAGCCAAACTCCCCCCGCTGAGTTCGACTAAGCCGCGTTTCCCTTTTCCTCGGGACATTCGGGAAATGCCCGGTCTTTCCGCATGTCCAACATTCTCCGCGGCTGGCGCTAAATTTGCTGCCACGCCAGTTTCCTTTCTGTTCCTTTCTCTCCCTTCCCTTTTGTCCCTTAATTTCTCCTGCCTCCTTTTTTTCATTATACGCAAAATCCTTCTGCTCCCACTTCGAAAAATTCTTCTCAAATTTTTCCTTTTCTCGAGCGTAACCCTCCCCCTGAATAATTTTTAACGCTTTGGCCCTTTCTACGGCCCGATATAGGGAGGTTATCCCCTCCATCTGTAACGTCCGCCGGACAAAATGATCCGAAACGGCCGTCACAAATTGCGCACAAGCAATTTTATCTCGTATCTCGAAAGGGCACTCGGGGTATGCGAGACGAGATAGACGCTCGATGTCGGAGCCAAAAGCGGCCAAATCTTCCCCAAACTTCTGTCTACGATTCGTCAACGCGGAGTAACAATTTTGAGAGGAGTACCCTTCCCCGAAACGCAATTCGAGTTTCGTCCTAAGCTCCGCAAAGCTCAACCGATCGACATCCTGCACTGTCTCGAGAATCGAGCGCGCCCTTCCCCTCAAGCTTGAGGCTAACGCGACGGCTTTCGTCGCGTCGTCCCAGTGATTCGCCCGCGCGATCAAACTTAATTGCGAAAAATATTCTTGTAACGGAGTCGTCTCGTCGTACGTATCCGGTTTAAGCTTGTAACCAAGCCCGACACTCGCGTCCACGGCACCGTCACTCGCGTGCACGACTCGCGCTTCCGCGCCGCCCGCTACCGCGACCCATTCGCTCGCGCTCGCGTTCCGTGTCACCGCGCCTCGCGTCTCCGCGCCGCCCGCGACCGCGTTCCTCTCACTCGCGTCCGCGCCTCGCGTCTCCGCGCCGCCCGCAACCGCGATCCTCTCGCTCGCGCTCGCGTTCCGTGTCACCGCGCCTCGCGTCTCCACGCCGCCCGCGACCGCGATCCTCTCACTTGCGTCCGCGCTTCGCGTCTCCGCGCCGCCCGCGACCGCGATCCTCTCGCTCGCGCTCGCGTTCCGTGTCACCGCGCCTCGCGTCCCCGCGCCGCTCGCGACTCGCGCCCCCGAGTCCCCGGAAGCTCTATTACTAGTTTGACTTAGCTGGATATAGTCGCCGGAGATCGTCCCACGAAGACGGCGGAGCTCCTCCTCCTGTTGGCGGAACGTCACCGCGAACTCCCTCTCCCTCCGCGCCTGTTCCTCGCGCAGGAGCCGCACCTCCTGGATCACCGCAAGAAGGGTCGCCGTAATTGTCGTCCCCTCCGGCGCATCTGGCTGGGGAGTCGCCGCCCGAGCTCGCTTCCTCGAGGAAGGCGCCGCTGAAGCCATCGGGGTAACCGGAGGAATGCTCGTCGTCGCTCGTCAGATCCCGGACGAGCCCCCAAAAATGTTGCGCTCGTCACGCGTTCGCCGCACTCGCACAGACACTCCTCACCACACACTCGCGAACGCGCCGCGCTTTCCCGTCGCCGGGAATAAAGAAACTCTCTCTGTGTAATTAAAACGGATTTATTGCTCAAGTACAGCAAGACACGTCCGTCTAGCTCAAGGTCCAGAGCGAAATCTGACGACCGGCTGTTTGTAAACAGCGTCGTCAAGCAACCCGTTGTCCGGTTGCGATATTCTTCTGCCGCCCAGGCGTCTAACGGGCGATACGGCACGAGCGCACAGCGAGCGCACAGCACGGGCGTAACAATACATAGAAGCTTTATGAAGTTGAGTCTAATCAACCAAATCTTAAAGAATTATATATGAAATAGGGGTAGAAAAGACTAAAGAATATAATATAATTAGAAAAAATTGCCAATAATTAATACTAAATTGTCAAAAAACATCAATTTGTGAAAAATCTCAATTATTGAGACTTGAGATGTAGCCCTTAAAGGTTAAAATTTTAAAATATTCGCAATTTTTCTAATTCTATTATATTCTTCAGTCTTTTCTACCCCTATTTCATATATAATTGGTTAAGATTTGGTTGATCAGTTCTGGAGTTATAGAAATTTCAGTAAATTTGGCACAGACATACATACATACATACATACATACGGACATTTTTTAAAATTGCGATTTTTCGACGTTTTAGAACATCCTGGACACATTGACGTCAAAAACTAAAAAACAATTTTTTCTTTGGTCTTTTCTACCCCTATTTCATATATTTTTCTTTAATATTTGGTTGATTAGACCTAGCTTTATATGCGATCAAAGGTCCATATACGAAGTTTATGAAAACAAAGCTTCCTCTATGAGGAAGCAATATATTCATTTCGAAATTTTATTACTATTTTTTAACTAAATTTGTTTCTTAAGATGCAGCCTATGATGATTCCATCTGAAAATAAGTATTTGTAACTGATTAAATGTCTTAAAAAACACACTTACCTTAGTGGGATTCGAACTCGGGACCTCTGGATCGTGAGCCAACTGCCTTACGTGGTAGACTACTTCTTAATTTAATGTGTTATATATTGTCTACATGTCATAACCGTAGGCCCCTATACCGCCACATAATTTATAGAGCAAAACAATAACAGAAAAATGATGATTTCTTATAATTAAATAGTTATTGTTAAATAATATTTTAAGTAAATATTAATATTAAATAAATGTTTTTTTAAAATTATTATAATAAATAAATAATTATTGTAAAATAAATATTAAATTAATGTCAAATAAATGTTAAATATACGTTTTCTTTAAATCATTATTGCAAATAAATAATTAATATAAAATAAATATTAAATTAATGTCAAATAAATGTTAAATAAATGTTTTTTTAAATTATTATTACAAATAAATAATCAATATTACATAAATATTATATTATTGCCGAATAAATGTTAAATAAATTGACGCACATAGATCGAATCAAAAGGCACACATTAGACGTCGACTAAACATCGAATAGACGTCTAGGCCGAAGCAAGCAGTCTACAATATTTTTTACCTTGTTTTCTAAATATTTATCTCACTTTTAGCAAATGTAGACAAAGTACAAAACATACGCTTATTTTGACGCACATAGATCGAATCGAAAGGCACACATTAGACGTCGACTAAACATCGAATAGACGTTTAGGCCGAAGCAAGCAGTCCACAAAGTAAAATCTCAAAATTTTATGAAAAACTCTCTTCCGATGGTTTATATATCACAAATAGATTGCTAAAATACTCAGAGCAAGAGACGTCTAAATTGCCATATTTCTAGACATTCATTTAGATTAGACGTACTCTAGACTTCTTCGACGTCGATTAGATGTCGAATCGACATCAGCGTTCTGGCTGGGGGGTTCCCCTCTTTTCTCAATCCTCGCAGACATAGTCATGGACGACTTAGAAACCCATTGTCTGAATGCACTCAGTTTTGTTATCTCGATCTTTTTCCGATATGTGGACGATATCTTCGCTATAGTAACCCGAGGTGAGCTAAATAACATACTCGATGTATTTAACGGCTACCACCCTTGCCTTAAATTTACGCACGAGGTGGAGAATAATAACTCCCTTCCGTTTTTGGACACGATTGTTGTTAGGGAAGGAAACAATTTATTAACTAATTGGTACCGTAAACCCACCTTCTCTGGCAGGTACATCAACTTTTTTTTGTGTCATCCGTTCAAGCACAAAATTAACACGATAAATAGCCTTACTGACCGTGCTATTTTACTTTCTGACAAACATTTCCACCGAGCTAATATTGGAATAGTGAAAACAATTCTACGTAACGATTCCTTCCCTGACAACCTAATCAATAAACAAATAAATACTAGACTAAAACAGCTCCGTTTCTCTACAGTGAGCGATGATAACGAACGTACCGAAGCGTTTGATGCCCGTAGATATTTAGCCATACCGTTCGTCAAAGGCCTCAGCGAGGATATACGCTTTACTCTTAATAAAGTGGGTCTCGATACCTTATATACCATCCCGAAAATACTCGACGTAATTATTAAGAAAGGAAAGGATAGACTCGATAAGAACCGTGAAACCGAGCTGGTATACAAGATAAATTGTGATAATTGTAACGCATCTTACAACGGGCAGACGAAGAGATATTTGCAAACGCGTATTAATGAGCACCAGAACGACATTAAAAAGGATGAGGGCTGCCGTTCGGTGGTAAGCAAGCACCGTGCATCTTGCCGACATGATTTTAAATGGTCTGATGTTGATATATTACATAAAGAAAAGAATACTAAAAAACGTGAAATAGCGGAAATGTTCTTTATCAAGAACCAAGTGAACACCATTAATTTACAAAAAGATACGGAAAATCCAAATTCTATATATGACAAAGTCATTTCTAGTGTATAAATCCGCTATGTTTACTTATTTAACCTTATAACGTTTCTTAATTTTGTTAGTTGCTTGCTTGCTCCCGACCGTTCGTCATCTTCTATCCGTTTAACTTCTTTTGTAACTGTTCTGATTATGCGCTGTGCTTGTTAACGTTATGATATTCACATCAAGAGTTCTACGACACCGAACATGTAATTATCTCCTTCCTTTAATTTTATATTTATTCAATAACGCCTCTTAACGAAAAGATTTTTGTGTAGCTTTTGACATATGACTTTTTCGGTCAAAATCTTCATATCTTGTAGATGTTTACGTAAGAGCGATAGTTCCATTCAAGCCTATAGGTAGGACATCTTATTATATCCATTATGTATTAGTTTTTAGATATGATCGCCTACTAATGTTTTCGCGTTGCCGATTTTTTGTAGACACTTGAAAAGGACCCAATCCCCCGGGTCGAAACGTCGTGATTAGACGATAATTTGTCACTTGCCAATTGCGTCGTTTAATAAAGATTTTTGAATAAAAAAATAAGTTTTAGATCAAATTGTATCGATTAGACAAAGTGTCGAGTTTGCCCCGGCATTTTTCAATTTGAAAATTTGTCTTCGCGTCACTTTTCCTTTACTGGGGGCTAAACAAAGCGACGAACAGCAAAACTTCCTTAAACAATTTTGTACCTAAAGGAACACTCTTTAAATGTGCACCATTGAATTCGCTTGAAAATTTTAATTAATTGCTGAAAATTGCCTTTGAAAAAATCGTGTCGAGTTAGCCCCGGTCTCCCCTAAATTAAAAAATAAAACAAGTGGATAAATTTTGGAATTTAATTTCTTATATAATCATAATATTAAGCTTTTCAAAATACATCACACGGATAAATAGAGCGTCTTTGTGTAAGTCTGTGCGTAAGTAGAAAGGGAAGAACGCTAGTGTGCGGTGTGCGCAACTGCGCTGGTGATTCGATGGTATCACCAGCGATCGCCGTCATTCCCGGCATTCCCGCCGCGGTCTTCTCTCCCATTCTTTCCCTGTCTCTCGCATGGCTACGTGGAACAAGCACTACACCCACAGACTTCGTGACTACATCGCATAGGAACAATTGTTTTAATTTCAGGTAATTTTTCTTTATTTAATAAATATTATTTACATAAATATTTCCAAAATTATTTTTGTGTAATAACCAATTCACACATGATGTAACTTAACCTCAAAACCTTCAGCAGTTTAACTCAACTGGAGTAGAGTCCTAGATAATCAGAGATGCGACATTGAGGGGCATAGCCTGATTGGCTGCCCAATCACGTGGTTATAACGCCATTTTGCTTCTCTGTAATTGCATTTTATTAACAATCAGTGGTGCGTATAATGCACATTTGTATAATGTTAATGGTAATTTATTGGTGAAAACAATAATAGAAAAATATCTACAGTAATTTTATTTAGGAAACACTTACTCTTTCCCCCTTGTTCTCCTTGCAACTTAACCTCACTCTGTCAAATCTGTTAAACTGGGCCTTATAAGTACTCATAATGGAAGCAACATGGCGGATAATCGCGATCAGATCGCGATAGATCGACCGTCAATATCGCATCTCTGATTATCTAGGACTGTAAGGCTCAGTTCAACAGTGGCCAGTTAGCTTAACTAGTAGTTAACTCTCACTCTCCGTCTCTTTCTAACCTTTCTAACCTCAAAGGTTAGAAAGAGACGGAGAGTGAGAGTTAACTACTAGTTAAGCTAACTGGCCACTGTTGAACTGAGCCTTAAAGGCCCTTGTACAATGCTAGGCAACAGGCAATAGGAACAGGAAATAACCTCAAATTCGTCAATACAAACCTAAAAAATTCGAACGATATGATTGGTTGGCAACAGGCAATAGGCACAGAATTTCCAACGTGACGGAAATTCTGTGTCTATTACCTGTGTCATCGTCTATTCTACATAAATACAAGGTTTCTGATTTCTGTTCCCTCCCTGCTAAAAATGTCCGATTGAAACCTATTGCAAAAAGTTCAATCCGTATAAATCCGGTCTCTTAATCCAGAATTCACAGATTTATAACGATTAAACCGATTAAAAACGATTGAAACGGATTCGTATTCAAGGATGTAATTTGAATCGGTTTCTATCGTTTTGAATCGGTCTTATTGTTAGTCAATCCATGATTGAGAATCTGTTAATCTGATTGACGGATAGCAAAATATATTATGCAGTTTTTTTTAAATAGAAATATTACATTACATATTAATTCTTAAAAAATATATTCCATTAATTATATTCAACGCAATCAATTTCTTTTTATAATTTTTGTAGTTTAGTTTCTAATTTAGCAATTTAAAAATCAATAGTAAGTAGGGGAGACCGGGGACAAACGTAACATTTTTTACATTCACGTCAGCTATCAATTACCTTTTAGAGATGTAACAAAAAAGATTATACCTCAAGAAACTCCCATTATTGTTCTATTATTATACCTAGGTTTCAATCTCAAATCATAGGTATTCAAAGAGCTACAGTAACTTTCCGCAGGTGCGTTGATTGTTACTTTTATCCTGAAGGCCTAGGACAAAAGTAACATTGTCGGCGTCGTCGTCGTCGGCGTCGTCGTCGGCGTCGTCGTCGGCATCGTCGTCGGCATTGTTGTCGTCGGCGTCGTCGGCGTCGCGTCGCCGGAATCGTTGACGCGCACCGTACACACCAAATTTTCAGGTGGACGAAGTGTTACTATCGTCCACAGATTGTCGTGTTACTTTTATCCTCAGACACGTTTTTTGAGATAAAAACATTATGACCTAAAAACGACGCAAGACTTATCAAAATCAATTATAATAACTTGAATACATATATAACTATAAATACATATTTTAGAAGAATGCACCGGCAAATTATTACATCAATATATATACTTTAACTAGGCATAGATACAAAAAAACTAAATTAAGAGAAATAGTTTTGTGAGTAATGCAAATACACGAATTTCGCTCCTGCACGTGCAGCCGGTGCGACCGTTCTGCGACGACTAGTTGAGAGGGAAGATCGGGGCACACGTGTTTTACTATATAATGCAAACTATTCAACATTTTGTGTGGGCTAGCAATTAAGAGGCTTGTTTATACTTTCATAGCACTGCACTGTTACGTTTGTTCCCGGTTTCCCCTACCTAATGGTAGTATACTGGCTTGCATTTACTAAAATACGTTTGTACAATTTTAATGATTAGAGCGGATTTAATCCGATTCAAATAACTAATTTTATTACCCGATTGAAATGGATTAAGCGCAGATACATACGATTGAAAACGATTAAGTCGGATTTAGATGAATCCGGAAATATCACATTAAATCCGATTCCGGGGTGTGGTATTAAAACCTAACGATTGATGCGGATTCAATACGATTCATGTGGTCACTTTATTCACCCGATTAAAATAGATTGGCATAAATTTGATTGAAACCGATTAAATCGGTTTCAGATGAATCCGGAAATATCACATTAAATCCGATTCCGGTGTTGTATTAAAACTTAACGATTGATGCGGATTCAATACGATTCATGTGGTCACTTTATTCACCGGATTAAAATGGATTGGCATAAATACGATTGAAAAGGATAGCGGCGGATTCAGATCAATCCGGAAATGCCGAATTGAAAACGATTCCGATTGATTTGGTATTAAAACCGATTCACTTCCAATCGGACATCCAATTAACCGGATTAAAAACGTATTCATTCCGATTCAATTTCACCAAATTTAATGCGGAACCAATCGGATTCAATCGGTCATTTTCAGCAGGGCTGTTCCTATTGCCTGTTGCCGAGCATTGTGCAAGGGGCTTTAGAGTCCTAGATAATCAGAGATGCGATAGAGTGGCCAGTTAGCTTAACTAGTTAGTTAACTCTCATTCTCCGTCTCTTTCTAACCTTTCTAACCTCAAAGGTTAGAAAGAGGCGGAGAGTGAGAGTTTACTACTAGTTTAGCTAACTGGCCACTGTTGAACTGGGCCTAAACTGGAGCCCTCAGTTGGAGACACGGTGATAGAAATGTACCTATCCGAAATCTCCTTAAAAAAGGAATTTAACCATTAATTATTTACGTAATTTTATAAATAATTCCTGTTTTTGTATTATACAGGGTTTGGCAAAAGTATGGCAACCTCTAAATTTTACATTTTTGAAAAAATTTTTTAGACAGAAGTTATACAGTTACAAGGGGAACATAAGATGGTGGCAATGATTTGACCTTGGATAGTCATTTGAAAGTCACGTAAAGGTCATCTTCAATTTTTTAAATAAAACCCTCTATATTGTGGTTTATCGTTTGAAAGGGCATAAAATAAGGAAAATTTGTCTTCCTTAAAACCGTACAACTTTTGCCTGAAACATTTTTTTCGAAAATGCATAGTTTTCGTAAAATTTAGGTGTGGCCATACTTTTGGCAAACCCAGCTGTATGTTGCAGTGTTGCGTTACGTTTCATGAGCGGAAGTTTTCATGCAGTGCAGATCTGCACTCGAGTAGCACGGAGCAGTTTTCTTAGAAGAAATAACGCTTTATTTATTAATAGGTATGTTATTAGTTTGTAACAAAACGTTAAACTTCTCTCTCATATAAACTGCGTTCTAATATATTAATCGCTAATACTAAAAATCTTAAAAGTGTACATATAATAAAATATATTAACTACAGATTTTCAGTATGGAGTATGGACAGTAAATATTGGAACACAGTTACTTAACTTATGTAATCTTGCACGTACTCTTATGTTTGAAATATAATCAGATGTAAATAATAATTACTGTTTTTGTTTTATGTTACAGTGTTGAGTTACATTCCGTCAGAAGAAGTTTTCACGTAGTGCAGAGTAATACGTAATGCAGAATAGTACGGAGCAGTTATTTTTACAAGAGATAAGGCTTTATTAAGTACGTATAAGTAAAGAAAAGTTAAACTTGATATAAATTGCATTCCAAATATTAATCGCTAATACTGAAAGTCTAAAGTGTACGTAATATTATTAACTACAGATTTTCAGTAGGCAGTGATCGAATATCAAAACACAGTCATACTTAACTTTGTAACCTTGTACTCTAATGTTTGAAATATAATCAGTTATAAATAATAATTACTGTTTGTATTTTATGTTACAGTGTTGCTTTATATTCCGTCAGCAGAAGTTTTCACGCAGTGCAGAATAGCACGAAGCAGTTTTTTAAAAGAAGAGATAAGGCTTTAAATTTGTTTCCAAGTATTTTATTATATGTATTATATATTTTATATGTTGACAAAAATATAAATAAAAGCATTTTTATACCTAAAATAAAAATTTATGTATTTTTAAAAAATTCTAATATAAGATACTTTTTGTTTTAGAGTAAAGTACCTATATGTATGGAGATATATAAAATAAGAAAAAGCTTTATATAAACAAATGTTTGCACTGATTTTATATCTAAAATATATATTGTGAAGTTATACATTCAATTCAATTCAAGAAATACTTTATTTTCCTCTCGAAATTAAAAGGGCGTTTTTAAGGAACGTTTCCCAAACCTTTACATCCACCTTCCTCTTCTCCTTTCATACAAACTTGGCGTTTTGTAGGGACGTACCCAACCCTTTACAACATAAATAATCCCCTCACAAAACCTGGCCATTGGGCGACCTTACATTTTATTTCCCCTCCCACCCTCTTAAATCCCAATTCCTCCGACCATCTCCATCTCCTACCCTCCTTTCTCCACCCTCCGGTCTCTCTGCTTCCGTTAAGCTCTCCTCCCCTTACCACTCCTCCATCTGTACTGCCCTTTGCTCAAATGCCTCTCTTCTATTTTCTCCTTCGCCATCCTTATTTGTCTCTGCTCCCTACGTACAAAAAGCAAAACCACAAGCATATAAAAACGAAAGGGAAAACAAAGACAGACGAACCAATCACCCCCCACTCTACACATCTCCGCCCAACCTTCCATCCTCTTCCATTTCCTTTCCTTCCTTTCTTTATTCCTTCCTTACAATCTTCCTCCCTTATCAAGCCTTCCTCCACCTATTCTCCTCCTCATCCCATTTCACCTCCCTTCCATCTATCCATATTTTTCTATTTGTCATAACTACGTTTCTTCCTTTCAATCTTTCCTCTCTCGCCATCCTCACCATTCTGTGCCTGTGCGCTCTTTCTTCCATTTTTAGATACTCATCTACGCCTACCTCCCATTTCCTCCATATCTCCTCATTCCTTCTCATAATTTCCTCCTTATCCCCTTCCTTTTCCAATTCCATGAATATCACCCTTCCTTTTCCTTCACCCGGCGCCTCCGCAACCTTTCTAATCGGCACAGGTCTTCTTAATATTCTCTCCATAATCAACTCCACCGCCTCTCTTCTTTCTCGCTGACATTCTCCAACCACCCTCTTCCACAGTAGACTCCTTCTTCTCCTCTCGTCCTTTTCTCTCTCTTCCTTATCCTCTCTCATCCTTTTTTCTCGCTCAGCTCTCTCTCTTCTTTTTCTCACCTGTTCCTCTCTGTTTTCTACTTTCCTCCATACACTAAACCTCTCTGCATCTCCCTCCTCTTCTTTTTTTTCCTTCTTCTTATTTCTTCCCCTCCATCCGCCACTGCGTCCCCCTCCTGTCTATTCTTCTCACACCCGGTACTACTATTCCATTCCCATCTTCCCTGCGTTCTCCTCAGGCTCTCTTCCTCAATCCATCTCTTCACCTCTGCCTCCCTCCTCTTGCCGACATCCGCGGGGTCCCTCATTACCTCACTTTTTTCCGTATCGTCGCTCTTTCTTCTTTCTCTTCTTCTAGCCTCGTACTTTCTCTCTTCCATTCTCCCCTCCTCTTCACTCGATATCTCCTCCCACCAGTCTCTTACTGCGCTTCCCTCTAAATCCCTCCTCCTTTCTTCCACATTCCTCTCTCTTCCTACCTTTTCCTTCGCACCTTCTTCTGTTTCCTTCCTTTCATTGTTCCGTCCTTCCTCCTTGTTCCTCATCCCCTCTTTTATCCTTGTCATATCCTCTCTCCTTCTATCACCTTCCTCCTGACTCACCTCTGCCTTTTCTACTATCTCTACCCTCCCTTTCGTTTCCAACACGATTCGTAAGCTTTCCCTCAATTCCCTCCCTTCCTCTATCATCTCCTTTATCAACCTCTCGATCCGCTCCAACCTCTCTTCCATCCTTACCATCCCTGACTTCATCTCCGTAATCTCCTGTTTCGCTTCCATCATTTCCCGTTCCAATCCTCTCAGCCCTTTTTCAACCTCTACACTCCTATCCTCCTTCCTCATCTTCATGTTGCTATTCGGCCTCATTCTTTCCTGCACGTCGCGCCTTCCAGCAACTCACGCACACTGACAAAAAGAAAGAACGGATGCTACAGATATCACCTACCACCTGCCACATATTCCGTTTTTCTCTTTCTCTTCCTACCGTCTTTTCCTCCTCTCTACGGTTGCCTCTAAACCTTCTACTCTTTCCTCTTTAATCCGTACGTATCCGTCTTCACCAGCATCCACGTGTGCCTCGTACCATGCTCAACCTAACCTTCTCCGTCACGAGTAGCTACCGCCACGTGCTGCCAACCTTTCTCCGGCTATCACCTCGGCAGCGCCGCTCCGCTTTTGTGCTTCCGCGCCCTCTACCTTCATCCACCTTTGCAGTCAACGCGCCACCGTCGATGTCACCGGTTTCCGGCTGGCCCTCTGCTCTCTCTACACGTGGTACGTACATCTGCCATCACCTCTCTATCGGTCCCAACTCGTCTCTCTCGATCCTCTTCGTCGCGTGCGTGAGTGCTCCCTTTTTCGGTCTCCCTCTACATCGCCTCTCCGCTACCTTCTCACGCTTGCGCAGCGTTCCGCTGCCCTCTGCTTTCCTTGCCTCCCGCTTTCTTCCATCCACCAGCCTTTACAATCTAACCTCCAAATCTCTTCCTGGTATTTTCCTCCAAATCCTTCTTCGTACCTCTTCATCCTTACTGCCTCCAACTCCTTGCGTTCTACTGCTACTCCTTTATCTTCTAAACTATTTTCCTCCGACCTCCAACCCTTTTCGTTCCTTTTTCTCCATTTCTTCTCCTCTGTCCTTCCCGAGCCTACCACTCCTTCCGTCCTCCCTCCAAGTTTTTTTCGTGAAATTATACATAAATATATAATATATATTACTTAACAATATTTTATTTTAGACCAAAGCATTTTATTTGTGTCCATAATACAAGTATTTATATTTTATATTTCTTGCAAAATATAAAATTATTGCAAACATTTGTTTACATTTAGCATTTTCTTATTTTATATGTCTCTATATGCTTTTGATATGTATATTCCACAAACAAAAATAATTTTATGTTACATTGCTTGATGATTGCAGCAATAATGCATTTTAGCAAATTTATTACATTGCAATATTGCTGTGATGTTTTGTTGCAATCTTCCTAAAGGCGGACATTTTAGCGTTGCTGCAAGGTTGCAGTAAGATTGCAGCAATATTGCACCGTTGCGGTGGAAAATTGCTGCAACATGGATGCAATATTTGTGTGCTGTATGGGTAGCCACGGAGCTACGCGTCATATCAAAAAATGCGCTGCCGTTATTTATATTTTTTTATATCATTAAAATATATTTAATTAAAACGTTATGTTAAGGTGCGTATACATTAGAGCCGAGCTTGTAATGCAATGCTCGCGACGAGCATGCCGCGAGCTTGCGTGCCCTGTCCCTATATTACACAAAAACGTTATGATCGGAACAAACACGCAGCGATTCGTTCGTAGCGTGCTCGTAGCATGCTCGTAGTGTGTTTGTTACCCCGTCCCAATTACGCAAAAATGTTACATTACATGTTACATTACATGTTACATTACAGGCTCGCAGCTCTAATGTATACGCCGCTTTATACGTTATGCAAATAACTCCGACAGCGCCACTCAGCGTCCAGTAACAAACCACCTGTCGTTTGTCCGACAGGTCACTTTTCGCAACTCTGGGAGTATAAATAATCCGAAAATGAATAATATTCGAAGTGTTTTTTGTAATTTATTAAAGAAAAATCGAACAAATCGGATGTGTTGTGTAGTTGGATGTTTCAATAGTGAACGAAGAAATCCTGAGCTACAATTTTATCGATTTCCTGGACGCCTATGGGAAGAAATAAAGAGAAGAAAAAATGGATTGTGGAAGTACATCATCAAACGTAAGTATAAACAAAAAAAAGTAGTTTGTATCAAATTTTCTTTTGATAACTATTAAAAGAAAATAAAATAAAAATCAATTTATATTATATTTTAAAAAGAAGTAAATATTTCTCTTAATTAAGAAATATAACTAAAATTAATTTCTTATAACAAATTTACACAATCAAAAATTTCAGGATAACTACAACTTTGATGTAGAATTGTAGAGTACAAGAATTTGTAAAATATTATAATTAATTATACGAATATGATATACATTGTTGAATTTATGCAAATAAATTATTAAAAAATCTATTATTTAGGAGTGACAAAAATGTAATATTAATATTCTTTATCTACAGCAGAACATCTTTTTCTTCGATTTTTTTATACGAGCATTTAATTTTTTAACTCTTCTCGTGTCTGTAAATTTTTTTTATAGAGATGGAAAATAAAGTTGGATTAAATTCTTTCCTTGGATTACTTCACCAACGAAGTAAATATTACAAATTCTGGTGTTTTCTGTCGGAACCCAAGGCTATTTGTCACTCCTAAATAATAAATTTTTTAATAATTTATTTGCATAAATTCAACAATGTATATTATATTCATACAATTAATTATAATATTTTACAAATTTTTGTACTCTACAATTCTACATTAAAGTTGTAATTATCCAAAAAATTTTGATTGTTTAAATTTATTATAAGAAAGCAATTTTAGTTATTATATCTTAATTAGAGGAAACATTTACTTCTTAAATTTGAAATATAATATAGATTTATTTTTAGTTAATTTTTTTTCATATTTATCAAAAGAAAATTTGATACAAACTACTTTTTTTTGTTTATACTTACATTTGACGATGTACAGCCACAATCCATTTTCTTTCTCTTTTCTTCCCATAGGCGTCCAAGAAATTGATAAAATTGTAGCTCAGGATTTTTTCGTTCACTATTGAAACATCCGACTACATAACACATCTGATTTGCTGGATTTTTCTTTAATAAATTATAAAACACACTTGGAATATTATTCATTTTCGGATTATTAATACTCCTAGAGTTGCGGAAAGTGACCGTTGAGCGGCGTTGAGCGCAGCTGTCAGAGTTACTTGCATAGCGTATAATTAAAATTATGTTACTACGTGGTTACCATCTACCCTTTGCGATGACAGCTAAGCATGGCGACAACGCCGTGAGCTAAATTCTTCCTCGCTAAGATGACCATCCCCCACCACTAGAGTTTCCAAACCTGTGTGTAAGACCGTGAACCCGTTGGACTTTTCTGTGTGGTCTATCTTGGAGCAAAAGATCTCTGGAGTTCGATTTCAATCAATGGAGTTTCTTGAAATGGCCCTGCGACGTGATTGGGTTGAAATTATCATTCAGCAGTGCGCGACCATCGAGAACAGTTTTCCGAAGCGGCTTCAAAAATGTAAAATTAAAGCCAAAGGAAATAATTTTGAGCACTTATTGTAATTTTCTTTCTTTAATTTTTTTATTAATGTTCTAATAAAGTATTATGTTCTGTTTAAAGTGTATATGTTTAATTTGTATACCGATTTGTAACTCATACTTAATGTTTTCAAAAAAGTTCCGGAAACTTTTGTGTCACCCTGTACGTCTTGTGTTGCTTCCCTATTATTTCATATTTGCTACTTACAATTAGTCACACTAAACAAAATGTTAACAATATGTTAGCAGTTTGTCATCTGATTCTCGAGTAAAATATTGCAGCAGATTGGTATCAGCTGCATCTGCATTTGCCAGTAAAGCCGGCCGACATAATCCGTCAGCAAGTTGCCAGCAAAAAACCAAACAGAATCTGTTTATAATCATTTAAATGGCCTGTATCATTTAAATATACAAAATTTATACAGCCATTATATAAGAAGGCAGTGTAAAAGTGGCCGTTTTGAGCCCCGATGGGAAACCTGTGAAACATTTTTTTCCACCTTATTTGAGATTGAAATAAGAAGGAAATAATGGTCATTTACCCAGGAAACCACGGGAAATATTTAAAAATTTATAATAAATGTGTTTAAAACATCTGTTAAAATAGCTGTGTTTGAGCGGTTGGTAATTATTTAAATTAACTTATCTTTCTCCAATGACCTTGGCCTTGACATATGTTATCAAGGTCACCCTCCTGAGTGACCTACAGAAGGTTTAAGCCGTCGCTCATTTTTTTTTAAAAAGTTTTTAACAAAAATAGTTTGAAAAATACATATTGCAGTTATTTTGAGTATTAAAAGACATAAACGACTAATATACCAAAGTACATGCGTGTGCGGGGGGAGGGGGGGTCGCCTTCTCGGACCCCCCTGCAGAAGTCAGTGTTGGGTGGACCTCGCTTCAATTTGCAAAGTACATGCGTATGCGGGAGGCTCCGCCCCCCTCCCGGACCCCCATACAGGGGTCGGTGTGGGGTGGACCTCGCTTTAATTTACAAAGTAAATGCATGGCTTGGGGGGTGCAAGGGAAAGGCAAAGCTGCCCACGCATGTATTTTGCAAGATAGAGCGAGACCAAAATACATGCGTGGGCGGCTTCGCCTCTCCCTTGCACCCCCAAACCATGCATTTACTTTGTAAGTTACAGCGAGGTCCACCCCACACCGACCCCTGTATAGGGCTCGGGAGGGGGGCGGAGCCTCCCGCATACGCATGTACTTTGCAAATTGAAGCGAGGTCCACCCAACACTGACTTCTGCAGGGGGGTCCGAGGAGGTGACCCTCCCTCCCCCCGCACACGCATGTACTTTGGTATATTAGTCGTTTATGTCTTTTAATACTCAAAATAACTGCAATATGTATTTTTCAAACTTTTTTTGTTAAAAACTTTTTTTTTAAAAATGAGCGACAGCTTAAACCTTCTGTAGGTCACTCAGGAGGGTGACCTTGATAACATATGTCAAGGCCAAGGTAGATTAACTTATCCTTAGATTAACTTATCCTTGGAGAAGGATAAGTTTAAATAATTATCAACCACTCAAACACAGCTATTTTAACAGACGTTTTAAACGCATTTATTATAAATTTTAAAATATTTCCCGTGGTTTCCTGGGTAAATAACCATTATTTCCTTCTTATTTCAGCCTCAAATAAGGTGGGAAAAAATGTTTCACAGGTTTCCCATCGGGGCACAAAACGGCCAATTTTACACTCCTTCCTTTGTTAACAGATATTTTGTTATATTCTTGGTGGCATTTTGCCAACAAAGTTTGTCAGTACCCGGTAAAAATTTTTTATATAAAAACAATTATATATAAATATATAATAATATATATAATTATATATCAAATTTGTTCATACATATCTTTTTCCTAGTATATACAGGAAAAATAATCAAAGGAAGAATCTAAAAATAATTCAATAGATCATTTTCGCATTGCATTTTTTATGAAAAGTGAAGTTTTAGGTTATGAGAAAAATTTGCCCATATATAATTATATATAAATGTAACAGTTGGCAACTGTTACATTTATATATAATTATATATGGGCAAATTTTTCTCATAACCTAAAACTTCACTTTTCATAAAAAATGCAATGCGAAAATGATCTAAAATGTAACAGTTTGCAACTTTTACATTTATATATTATATAATTATATGTATATGGACAAATTTTTCTCATAACCTGAAACTTCACTTTTTATAAAAAATGCAATGCGAAAATAATCTATTTAATTATTTTTAGATTCTTCCTTTGATTATTTTTCCTGTATATACTATATTAAGAGAAAAATGATATGTATGAACAAATTTGATATATAATTATATATATTTTTATATAAAAAAATTTTTTATAAACATTTGCAAAATCTGTTTTCGACAGATTGGTTATTTGGGCTAAAAATAGGGAGGTTCGACTGAAATTCATTGCACAGAGCGATTTCAGATCCATATAAATGACCAATAAAAAACGTTGAATATGATAAATAATACGGGAAATACTATCCTGCTACGTCTATCGATCCACTGAGCGATCTCCTGAGGTGTCATTGTCGTGAAATTGTGTAACTTGGCCAGAGTCGGCCTGCGTGGAAACGGCTTAGCCGGCGGAGTGCTATCGATGGTTGTGATGCTACCAACGGAATAATCCAGATCCTTATCCTCCTCTATTCTTACCGATGGGATGTTGATCGTGCTCGGAAAACTCTGGAAAAGAAAAGTATCCATCGATCCTATAACTCTACAACAGAGGTAAACATGCACAAAAAGGTCCCACCTTCGTACCTATATAATGTTTGTTGCTATAAATATCTTGAATCATACTGAGTATTTTCCAACAAGAAACACGTGGCGCTCATTGCTTATTAAAAAGTTATTAACAAAAAAGGTTTGAAAAATATAGCAGTTATTTTGAGTATTATGAGATATACATATGTATATATGTATATGAGACTAAAAGCGGCGTTTACACACGCAATGATTAGTGGCGCCATTCGACTAGCGCCAGTAAAAATGCAAGTGTAAACACTTAATACAAACTGACGCTAGTAGTGTGGCGTTTACTGGCGGTCATTGGTACCAGGAAATCGAAAGTTAAAATATTTTAACTTTTAGCAGTACTGGCGCCAGGCTGAAGTGTAATCTATATAAAATTTAAAATTAAATGCTTGCTGTCATGTGTGTTTAGACAAAAAATATGCCTAAAAGTGACCCATAGTCACCCATAGTGACGAATAGTCGCACTCAACAACTCATTGTCAGTTAACACTTTGACGATAAATTTTAAATATATATTTTGCATATTATGCGCCAATAGCATCACTGTGTAAACACTTGTGAATTTGCCAGTTTAATGGTAACGGTTTCTGGCGCCAATGAATGCCAGTCAGTTTGCGCCACTAATCATTGCGTGTGTAAACCAGGGACCCGGACCAAACCGGGATCGAAACCGAAAACCGTTCCATAACCCTTTCTTTAGTTGGACCGAAACCGTAAACCGTACGAAATTCTATAAAGTTTGTAACACCGGAACCATAACCGAAACCAATATAATTATTTTCGGTTTACGGGTTTTTTCGGTTCTTCTTCCGGTTCTTAATCAGGGTGTTTCCGGACATTTGCGGCAAACTTAAAGGGGTGCTAGATCTTGGTAAATTGAATAATATTTTTATAGGTAATCCGTGTCCGGCGATGCCTCCTTAAGGAGCTAGGGTCGTTCTTAGCCTTGTTGAAGGCTGTTTGATTTCTGTATGGTTAGATTAGAATTTAAAAAATCACGTTTTTTATTTTTATTTTGTTAATTAAATTAGAATAATTGCCATAACGGCCCAAAAGCTTGGATCTTAATAGCCTAATATTATTTCTTGTGTGAATACACATATTATCTATTTTCAACTTTTCAAAACTGTGCGCCGACTATATTTGTCAGACTTAAAAACACAGCTCCTGTTGGAATAGTGAAAATTCTCTCCCTCCCTTTAATTAAATCGATTGGATTCAACTTTTGATGTTAAAGAAATTTTGGTTGTTTAGCGTGTATGGATTCCGGCGTCGGGTGTGAAGAAGTTTTACTGCGAGTTCTGGTTTTCGTCACTTAGAATTTATTTACAGATTCTACAGAGAGGTATCGGACGTCCGCACGCGAGTGAGTCTACTAGTCGAATGGTCTTCCTATTTTTCCCGGCTATGCCGAATAACCCTTTCCGGACCCGGTGTCCTTCAAGGAGTTTTTAAAACGTTTGCATTTTCCACGCATTTTTTATCTACGTACTTTTATTACAGTCTGACTCGTCCTTCTGATTTTACTGCCGCCAATATCTAACGCTGTTAGATATATGGCGGTGCAACCGCCACAAAATTATTATGAAAAATATCACCCTAGCCAGGGTTCGAACCTGGCTGGGGTGATATTTTTCGCAATAATTTCTTTAACATCAAAAGTTGAATCAAATCGATTTAACTAAAGGGAGAGAAGTGGTTTTCACTATTCCAACAGGAGCTGTGTTTTTAAGGGGATCCTAAAGCGAAGGCCGAACTCCGACGATGTCGCTGTTTTACCGACAAAATTACCGACAACCCTACAAATTTTCGCACAGCTCCAGCTTTTTAGAATAGATACACCGCCAAGGTTAGAGTTGACAAGTCGTGAAAACATCAGCTTTATACACAAATTTGGTAGCTTTCATGCACAATGCAACAACAGAGCCGCGTCCGTTGGAGTGTCTACTTTAATTCTGCAAAAGAAATTATAATTCTATACAGCCAATAAAAAGTTGGAGCTCTGCGAAATCATGGAAATCTCGAGCGTATACAGACCGAAAATTTTCGCAAAGCTCCAGATTTTTATTGGCTGTATAGAATTATAATTCCTTTTGCAGAATTAAAGTAGACACTCCAACGGACGCGGCGTGTTGTTTGCATTGTGCATGAAAGCTACCAAATTTGTGTATAAAGCTAATGTTTTCACGACTTGTCAACTCTAACCTTGGCAGTGTATTCACCCTAAACGTAAATATAAATGTCATTATACTTTCTTTCTTCCTCTGCGTAAAATCAATCACAGCCGTATCCGTTTGCGTTTATACTTTAATTCTGGAGAAGGATTTATCATTCCATGCAGTCAAAAAAAACCTGGAGCTTTGCGAAAATTTGTCAATTTGTCGGTAATTTTGACGGTAAAACAGCGACATCGTCGGAGCTTTAGGATCCCCTTAAGTCTGACAAACCTAGTCGGCGCACAGTTTTCAAGAGTTGGAAATAAATAATATGTGTATTCACACAAGAAATAATATTAAGCTATTAAGATCCAAGCTTTTGGGCCGTTATGGCAATTATTCTAATTTAATTTGTTTCATATACACGGTCGAATGACTATTTAATATTTATTTTGTTTATTTCATTACAACAAATGTTCAAAACGGCGACCTGCAACTTCAATACAAATACCTCAATCTACAATGCACCGTAGATGCAATGCTTGTATTGAGGTTGCAGGCCGCCATTTTGAACATTTGTTGTAATAAAATAAACAAAATAAAATTAAAAAACGTATGATTTTTTTTAACCATACAGAAATCAAACAGCATTCAACAAGCAAAAAAACGACGTCTAGCGCTTTTAAGAACGTTCACCGGCTAATCGATTTTCTATGTATTTGCTTGAAATTTGGACCGTATGCTATTAATAGTGCGGTATCTGCACGTATGTACAACTTAAAGTAATTAACCATCCCGAACGCGAGATAATCGCTATCAAAAATTGCATTTTTTCCATGTATTGGATACACAAAGCATACGGAAATTTCGTGTTTTGAATTTTAATAATTACAACAAATTTTAAGAAAGTAATGAAAAACGGATACCTATATAGTAGGACACTTTAGGAATACTAGTAAAAAAACCCGAAATTATTGACCATTTAGATTTAGAAATACAATAATAAATAGACCTCGATTTTCACGATTATTCGACGTAAAGAAGCGACTGGAGGAGAAAAATGACAGAACAGTCTTTTGTTCTGTGTGTGAGGGACAGAACTATCAGAAAGTTCAGCCTGTAACCGTAAATAGTCGGATCGGATGTTTTCACGTCGATTTAGAGTATAAAATTTTGACTACGATTATAACCGGTGAACGTTCTTAAATAGGCGTTGCCGGGTACCGGTTACTTAACAAAAATTGTTCAATTTACCAAGATCTAGCCCCCCCTTAAGCTTGTCTCAAATGTCCGGAAACACCCTGTAGAAATTAGAAACCGGAAAAAGAACCGAAAAAAAACCGTAATTTTTACAGTTTCGGTTTTCTTCTCTGGTCGAGAAACCGAAACTAAAACCGGAACAATTATTTGACGTTTCATTAAACCGTAACCGAAACCGAACCAAAATATCCTTTTGGTCCGGGTCCCTGGTGTAAACGCCGCTTATCATACCAAAGTACTTGCGTGGACAGTGGGGCGGATTCTACACGAGTCGGGGAATGTGGGGGGGTCTTCGGCCCCCCGCACCCACCCTTTACGGGGTGGATTTTGCTTTACAACTTACAAAGTACATGCGTGGACAGAGAAGCGTGTTCCACAGGGGCCGGGGGGGGGGGGGGGGTGGACCTCGCTTTACAACTTATAACCCAGATAGCAAAATCTGACTGGAGCACGTTTTGAAATTTATGTGCTACATATTATAGCGACAGAATGCTATCCATATTTTAGCAGGTTATGCCGTTTCACTTAATGCCGTCAGAAACGCAACAAAAATCAAGCACTACGTGCGTCACAATGTAATTACCAGCATAAATAGAGAAAATTTAAAACATCGTATGCTGGCACAATGTGTCCAGCAGAATGCACACTGCAATTGCACATAACTTGCTCTCACAGTGTAACAACAGATTGTCAGCAGAAATCAAACTTGTCAGCAAGTACGCTATGATGGCAGAAACGCAGCAGAAATTCAGCATGCTCTGTCGTCGTATTGAATTAAATTGGATGAAGATTTTCGAACTAATTCAATGCCGACAGATGGCATCCAATATGATCTGTTTCTCGTATTTAAAATTTGACGAACAATGCTATAAGAACGGTGTCAAGAGAGACGACAGCGTCTCGCGCCAAACAGCGCCTAAGTTTAAGATAAATCATGGTACGACACAACTTTTGTATCAGTTGTATCGTAGAGTCCACTCTCATATAATAGAGTGGCACACTTGAAAAATAACATATTGAAAATAATAATTCTCAATATGTATGTATAATAAAAATTTCTGATAAATTAACATAGATTTTCTCATATTACGAGTATATATATATATATTGGGGAAACATATGTCATTCTTATTTTGTCTGAGTTTTTCTGAAAAACATTCCAATTCGTATAAACATTCTGAGAAAATATGAAAATTTTTATGGAAATTTTGATTAAAATATACATATATAGGGGAGACCGGGGCTAAGCCGTCTACGGGATAAAACCGTCAAATCAAATATCTCGGAACCAGTATATTGTGCGAACTCGCTATTAACATTGTAAACGCTGCTTATGGTACCCACGTGACCAGCGGAGTTTCGGCAGGTTACCTGCCGTGTTATAATTTTTACGAGGGCAAACGTGTTTTCGGAAGGTGAAAGTGAAATTTTCTGCCCGTGGAAATTTTTTAATATCTGCAATAATATTTGCTCTCCAAATCTCGAGGTACGTGATTATAAAGAGTAATGCATGCTAAACACGAATCCAGTGTAGTTTTTTCATTATCGTTGATGTCAAATATTTCATGGGCGATCAAACCTGAAACTTGTGTTTGGGGCTAATCCGTCAGTAAGCACCCGGGGTGGACTTTTATAATATTGGCAAATTTTATAATTTTATTATATTTTTAAGTCTTTTCTACCCCTATTTCATATATTTTTCTTTAATATTTGGTTGATTAGTTCTTGAGTTATAGAATCGTACACACACACACAAAAACACAAAATAATTACATTTTTTAACACTAATTAATAAATTTTTACATTTTTCTATTACCAAATAATTAATAAAATGTATCCTATTAGTTTTAATAATCGGAATTATGTATTTATAGAGTGACGATTTTACCCCGGCATTTTTGAGATTTCGATTTTTCCACCGTTGTCGTTTTTGCTCTATACCGGTTAAACAAAACGACGTAGACAAAAATTTTCCGTATAAATTTTGTAGCTAAAGTTTCACTCTTTACAATGGTATACCACATTTAACTAAAATTATTTATTTTGTTGTTAAAAATCGGCACCGAAAAAAAACTGACGGCTTAGCCCCGGTCTCCCCTAATATATGAAATCAATTTTTTTATAGTATATTTTTAAAATAAAATGTTAATTACCTATATTATTAATACTTTTTTAAAAATATGAAACCATAATATTTTTCTATATAATTTTATTTCTCGAATAAAATAAAATTATTAAAAAAATATTTTTTAATAAAGGGATTGTTAAAGATACTGAAATTTCTAATTTTCAATGCGAACGCTTTATCGCCGGTCTGACACAACGGAATCTTCCCTATCTACCATATATATATTTTTCGTTTCCTTTACTCTCCGCTTTTTCTTCATGCTATCTCTCGTACGTTAAATTCGTAACCGCCCGGTTCACCTATTCACGTGCTCGTGCAATATCCGACTCTTAATAAAACATTTCGTTGTATTTTCACATATAGAGTGAATAAATATAGTTATAATAATATCTACTGTGTTACCACCCACATTCCAACAGGTTATGGGCCCAGGACACTTAATAATTACGTGGTGAAAATCAGCAAGTGTCGCGAGGTTATGTTCGCGTAGTTTTGTCTTTAAAGTAAAAACTGGAGACTAAAAACTTTCTGAAGTGTTGCTTGCAAACTGTTGAAAGTGCAACAATGACCTCGAGTACGTTTGGATCGGTGCGCATTAAGGTATTGACAAAAGAGAACTACGACACGTGGAAGATGCAAGTCGAAGCGTTATTAACCAAAAGTGATTTGTGGGAATACGTTAGCGGTGAGACTGTGCTCCCAGCTCCTGTTGTCGGTGATGCTGCTACAGTTGCCGCGGGTGTTGCTGCCCAAAATGCCTGGAGAAAGAGTGGCAAAAATCAGACTATTATCTATACACCCTTCTGAACTCCAACAGGTACGAGGCTGCACAACTTCACGCGAGGTGTGGCTCAAGCTTGAGTCTATATACGCGTCGAAGGGACCTGCGAGGAAGGCAACGCTCCTAAAACAGTTGATGTTACAACGTCTGCAAGAAGGAGGCGACGTGAGAGAGCACATGACACGCTTTTTCGACGCAGTGGACAAGCTTACGGCTATGGGCGTGAAAGTAAACGGAGATTTATTATCCATTATGCTATTATACAGTTTACCAACTAGTTATGACAATTTCAGAGTTGCGATCGAGTCGCGTGATGAGCTGCCTACTCCTGAGGCCTTGAAGGTTAAAATTCTCGAGGAGAGTGAAGTTTGGCATCAGGCGGATGTAATCGAAGCGGCCAGTGCTCTGGTCACGAACCGCGGTGGAAACAGCGGGAAGCGAAAACCACGAAGGCGAGCGATCAAAGCAAGCAGTAATGAGTCGGAGGCCAAGGATTCAACCAAGATACGCTGTTACACATGTGGCGTAGCCGGACATAAATCGCCGGATTGCCCCGATAAGAAGACTGACAAATCACGTGGACAAATAAAGTCGAAGCAGGTGGCGAATACCGTCGATGACTCATATGCAGTGTGTTCGGTTGCGATACCCGAGGTTAACCACATGCTGGGAGGCGCTGGAACGTCTTCTTCGCGCCTGGATACTGGATAGCGGATGCACGTCCCACTTATGTTGCGATAAGAATAGTTTTGATTCGATCCGGCCGGCGACTCAAGGGAAGTTGAAATTAGCTAGTCAAGCATCGACTGATGTAAAGGGAAGCGGTGCGGTAAGACTGTCCGTAACTGGTAACACGTCTCCACGTTTAATCGAATTTAATAATACGCTTTTTGTTCCCGATTTAAGGACAAATTTGATCTCGGTAGCGAAAATCACGGACAAAGGACATAAGGTCGTGTTCAAGGATGATTCCGCCGTGGTTACTGACCGCGAGGGTCATGTTAAGCTTACTGCGGATCGAAAGGGGGACTTATATTATATACGCGAAGACGCTGAGTGTGTAATGGCTACGCCTGAGATAGGACTTTCGGAATTGAAGAAGTGGCATGAGCGTCTTGGCCACCTGAACGTCAAGGATTTAATCAACGTCGTTGGAAAGTTCGTTGGGCCAGATGCCGTCGCTGGAAATCAAGAGGATGTATTGGAGTGTGAGATATGCCACAGAGGGAAGATGACAACTTTACCCTTTCCCAGAGGCACTCCTCCGTGCACCGAGCTACTGAAAATAGTCCACTCCGATGTCGTAGGCCCAACACGCGTCAACTCGAAGAATGGGGCGAGATTCTTCGTCACTTTCGTGGATGATTCGTCAAGATGGTGTGAAGTTTATTTCTTGAGCCAGAAGAGCGGCGTTTTTAACGCCTTCAAGATGTACGAGGCTCATGTGGAGAAGCAGACGGGGAGAAGCATCAAGAGTCTTCAATCCGACAACGGCAGAGAATACTGCAACCAAGATTTCGACGCTTTCCTTGTAGATTGCGGAATTGAGAGAAGGTTAACCGTCCCGCGCACGCCTCAACAAAATGGGATCGCGGAACGGATGAATCCCATTCTTCTCGACATGGCGAGGTGTCTCTTGCTGCAGTCTGCCCTGCCATCTACATTTTGGGCCGAAGCCGTGGCGACGGCGTGTTATATACGTAACCGTTGCCCCACTAGCACCTTGGAAGGCATAACGCCATGCGAGATATGGACCGGAGAGCCACCCAGACTGAATCACATGAAAACTTTTGGATCTACTGTCTACGTCCTGAACAAGGACACGAGTAAAAATAAATTCGAGGCAAGATCGAATAAAGGTATTTTTGTAGGCTATCCTCGGGAGTCGAAGGGTTATCGAGTATGGTTGCCCGATTCTAGGAAAATTGTGGTTGCCAGAGACGTAAAATTCCTGGAGAAAACACTTGAAGCTTCCGAAGATTCAAACGAAATTGACTTCCTGCAGGAGCCGGATCAAAGGCGTATTGTGGGGTCGGACGATGACGATACTCCAATTATGGACGTCGAGTTTACGACTGCAAATCCCGTCACTCCCACGACGGTGGGAGTTGGACGACAACCTGAGGATGTGAGTAATGCACCCAGAGGGCGAGGCAGACCGAGAATTCTTCGTACCGGGAGCCGTGGTCGACCGAGGAAGTTGTACCAGCCTTCACATGGTACTGGGACAGAAGAGTTGGAGATCCCCCCGGGGATACTCAACGATGACCTTGAGGATGACGTTTTCGCTGCAGCAGCCGAAGTCTCCGTCTCAGAGGCCATGGATTCGAAGGAAAAGGAGGAATGGGATCAAGCTATCCAGGCTGAAGTCAAGAGTCTCCTCAAAAACGATACGCTGGAGATTGTTACAAAGAAGAAAAGACAAAACATTGTCGGTAGTGGGTTGGTTTTGATCAATAAATACGGGCCGAACGGTTCTATTCAACGTCGCAAGGCGCGCATTGTTGCCAAGGGGTACAGCCAAAAGTACGGTGTAGATTACTACCAAACCTTTGCACCGGTAGCCCGCCTCGAGACTATACGACTACTGATGGCCATTGCCGTGCAATGTGGACTCAAGGTCCATCAAATCGACGTGGTGACGGCGTACTTGAACGCTAAGCTGGACGAGGAGGTCGTCATGGAGATCCCAGAGCGATTGGAGGAAGCGCTCGAGAAGATTGCTTCAACCGAAGAGAAAGATTCGGCCATCGGGCTCAGAGCAAACAAATTGCTTAAGTCTCTGCGCGCTGGAGGAAACGCCTGTAAGCTAAACAAAGCGCTCTACGGGCTACGCCAATCAGGGCGCCAGTGGCACTCGAGGTTGAGCGCAAAACTGAAAAGTCTTAAGCTCAGCCCGACGAAGGGAGATCCGTGCCTGTACGTGGCACATCGTGGCGCCGAAGTCCTCCTGTTACTCATATATGTAGATGATATTCTAATCGCATCGCGGGATTTAGATTGGATAGCAGAGATTAAGCGCGGTCTGAAGGAGGATTTCGACATCAAGGATCTCGGCCTGGCGGAATTCTGCTTGAGACTCGAGATAAGCCAACACGAGAATACGATAACGCTCACCCAGAACGGATATATTTTAGATATACTTCGCCGATTCGGAATGGAGAATTGCAATCCCATCGCCACGCCAGCGGAGCTTAGTGTCAGACGGACGCAAACGGCGGAATCGACGAATGTGGAGAACTGGCCGTATCGCGAGCTCATTGGCGCATTGTTGTATCTGGCCGTCGCAACGCGTCCGGATATTGCCAATGCGGTGTCGAGGCTTGCCCAGTTCACGACTGTACCCGAGAAGAGTCACTGGATGGCGGCAAAGCGGGTTCTACGCTACCTGGCAGGTACAGTTCGGATGGGTTTGGTGTACACACCAACGGATCAACCCCTTTTTGGATACTCCGATGCAGACTGGGGAGGCGACCTCGTGGGCCGAAAATCTTACAACGGTTACGCTTTCCTTATGAGCGGCGCCGCAGTGACGTGGAAATCACAAAAGCAGCGCTCTGTCGCATTGTCTTCAACAGAGGCTGAGTACGTGAGTCTATCAGAGGCGGTCAAGGAAGCACTGCATCTTCGGAGTCTTCTTATGGAAATTAAGTTGGACGAATTGGCTGAGCTGACGATCTATATTGACAATCGCGGAGCTCAGTATCTGGCGAATGATCCGGTATCGCATACGCGTCTGAAACACATTGACATACGATACCATTTCACCCGGGACGCTGTACAGGACGGCGTTGTGAAACTACACCATGTGCCAACCGATCAGATGGTCGCTGACGTGCTCACCAAGGCCCTGCCGCGTGTCAGTCACGAGAGATGTACCAGGGATTTGGGACTTAAGATGCACATTGAGGGGGCGTGTTAAAGATACTGAAATTTCTAATTTTCAATGCGAACGCTTTATCGCCGGTCTAACACAACGGAATCTTCCCTATCTACCATATATATATTTTTCGTTTCCTTTACTCTCCGCTTTTTCTTCATGCTCTCTCTCGTACGTTAAATTCGTAACCGCCCGGTTCACCTATTCACGTGCTCGTGCAATATCCGACTCTTAATAAAACATCTCGTTGTATTTTCACATATAAAGTGAATAAATATATTTATAATAATATCTACTGTGTTACCACCCACATTCCAACAGGGATATTAAGTTTCAACGAAGGGATATAATACATATATCAAATAAACAGCTAAATGAATAAAACACGGCCAATCATCGAGCAGTTAAAGGATGTTGAAATTAAATTTAATAATTCAAATCAAATACAATTATGTTGACGTTTCGGGCCTTACTTGGCCTTCTTCAGAACCAATAACAAAGATAAACATGGATAAACCCCTTAGATATATCTCGCATAAGTACATAATTAACGTCGAAGTGGATCTCACCCATAAATACGGACAAATAGTCAAAATGAAGTCGGAGAGTCACATCGTCAAACATTAGTCAAAATTACAAACAAAATCGGCTGCATTCTTTATTGCACGACTCGTGTGTGTCCATGAAGAAGTGTGAGTTCAAAAAATGTATTGAAAACCATTCTCTGTCGCAGAACGATTTAGTGGCAACTATATATAAAAAAATTATTATTATTTAAGAATCCCGTAAGAATAAAGTAAAAACTTTTTAAACCATTGAATTTAGGCAAATGAAAGGACTCACATAAGCCGTCAATACGACAGGAACAAGAAAAAATTCCTTCCATCTTATAAGAGCGTGTGTTCGCCGCGAAAAAGCGGCGAGAAGTTTAGTTTACCGTTCTCAATCAACAGGAAAAAAGCGATCCACGAATTTATTAAAGATTTGGAATGCAACTACAAAAAGCATACAATGAACAATCAAATCAGGATACGTAATGTCGCGATTCCTCAATTGTTTAAGATCTTACATAAAAGACCACTTACCACACCGATCGAACGTGGTTTGATTGCGAGGTATAATTCGGCTATCCAATTTCAACGGAATAACCCTGACGTTATTTTTACAAGAGCTGACAAAGGTAATGTCACGGTGGCTTTGGACAAGAATGATTACATCCATAAAATGGAAATGTTACTTACAATTAGTGACAGGGATACGTACGAAGTAGTCAATAGTAATCCGTCTGCCAAAATTGAGAGAGAATTAAATAGCCTTATCAAAAGTTGGCTACAGAAAAAATATATTTCAAAAAACCAATATTTTTTCTTATATTCTAGTGACTCTGTACTTCCAAAATCTTATGCTCCCCCAGCGGGAGGTTCCAGGTTCAAACCTTGGCTGGGGTAATATTTTTCGCAATAATTTCTTTAACATCATAAGTTGAATTGTTTCGCTATTCCAACAGGGGCTGTGTTTTTAAGTCTGACAAATCTAATCGGCGCACAGTTTTCAAGAGTTGGAGGTAAAAATTGATTTAACTAAAGGGAAAAGAGGGGATAATATGTGTATCACACAATAAAATAATATTAAGCTATTAAGATCCAAGCTTCGACCGTTATGGCGATTATTCTAATTTAATTTGGTTTGATATGTACGGTCAAATAACTTTAATATTGATAATTGTATTTAATTTGAATTATTAAATTTAATTTCAACATCCTTTAACTGCTCGATGATTGGCCGTTTTTTATTCATTTAGCTGTTTGCTTAACTGAGCGATATTAAATTGTTATTTATATCAAATAAACTTCTTATAGTATATTTTTTAAATAAAATGTTATTTATAATAAATAGTTACTTTTTAAAAAATAAAATTATAATTTTAATATAATTTTGTTTCTCAATATTAAAATAAAATTATCAAAAAAATATTCATTTTTCGATAATTTTATCTCAACTCTATTATGCACAATACGCTAATGAAATGCATCAATTAATGTAACAAAACATGTAACAGCGTTCCAGGAAAAGTGCAGTTTGTAATGTGCAACAATTGTATATTTGAAGGATGCCGTTTTATCATTTATTCTCTTTAAAGTTCAGTTTTGCGAGAAACTTTTTTTCGGTAAACATGCACAAAAAGGTCCCACCTTTGTACCTATACATATAATGTTTGTTGCTATGAATACCTTGAGTCATACTGAGTATTTCCCGACAAGAAACACGTGGCGCTCATTGCTTATTAAAAAGTTATTAACAAAAAAAGTTTGAAAAATCTAACAGTTATTTCGAATATTATGATATACATATATACGAGTATATGGGACTAACATACCAAAGGACATGCTTGGACAGTGGGGCGAGTTTCACAGGGGTCGGGGGAGGGGGGGGTGGACCTCGCTTTACATTTACAACTTACAAAGTACATGCATGGACAGAGGAGCGTGTTTCACAGGGGCCGGGGGTGGGGGGGTGGACCTCGCTTTACAACTTACAGAGTACATGCGTGGACAGAGGAGCGTGTTCTGCAGGGGTTTGGGGGGGGGGGGGTGGACCTCGCTTTTTGCCCCCCCCCCCCACCCGCACCCCCCTGTACGGGGTAAACTCCCTTCAACTTACAAGTATGTACTTTGTAAGTTGACGCATGGTCCCCCTCGACCTCTGTGGAACACGCTCCTCTGCCCACGCATGTAATTTATAAGTTGTAAAGCGAGGTTCACCACCTCCCCCCGATCCCTGTGGAACACGCTCCTTTGTCCACGCATGTACTTTGTAAGTTGTAAAGCAAAGTCCCCCCCCCCCCCCCCCGCCCCTGTGAAACACGTTTCTCTGTCTACGCATGTACTTTGTAAGTTGTAAAGCGAGGTCCATCTCCCCCCCGGCCCCTGTGGCACACACTTATCTGTCCACGCATGTACTTTCCCAGATAGCAAAATGCTAGCAGCATGCCAGCAGTATGCCAGCAGATTTAATCACGAATTTGCAGCAGATTCCGCTCCGCTGCGTCCTTATTAAGCTTTGGTTCTGCCAGCACAATGTGCCAGCACAATGTGATGGCAGAAATGCAGCAGAAACGAAGCACGGTATGTCGTCACGATATGATGCTAGAAATGCAGCTAATAACAAACAGAGCCAGCATTAGTTATCGACAGCAGATGTATAGCAGAAATAGAGCATGATGTGTTGTCACGATGTGGCAGCAGAAACACGGCAGAAATGAATCAGGATTTTCCTAATGGAAAATATCTTTTAGAATTATTTTTAATATAGAGGAGACCGGGGCTAAGCCGTCAGTTTTTTTTGGGTGCCGATTTTTAACAACAAAATAAATAATTTTAGTTAAATGTGGTATACCATTGTAAAGAGTGAATCTTTAGCTACAAAATTTATACGGAAAATTTTTGTCTACGTCGCTTTGTTTAACCGGTATAGAGCAAAAACGACAACGGTGGAAAAATCGAAATCTCAAAAATGCCGGGGTAAAATCGTCACTCTATAAATACATAATTCCGATTATGAAAACTAATAGAATACATTTTATTAATTATTTGGTAATAGAAAAATGTAAACATTTATTAATTAGTGTTAAAAAATTTAATTATTTTGTGTTTTTGTGTGTGTGTGTACGGATTCTATAACTCAAGAACTAATCAACCAAATATTAAAGAAAAATATATGAAATAGGGGTAGAAAAGACTTAAAAATATAATAAAATTATAAAATTTGCCAATATTATAAAAGTCCACCCCGGGTGCTTACTGACGGATTAGCCCCAAACACAAGTTTCAGGTTTGATCGCCCATGAAATATTTGACATCAACGATAATGAAAAAACTACACTGGATTCGTGTTTAGCATGCATTACTCTTTATAATCACGTACCTCGAGATTTGGAGAGCAAATATTATTGCAGATATTAAAAAATTTCCACGGGCAGAAAATTTCACTTTCACCTTCCGAAAACACGTTTGCCCTCGTGAAAATCATAACACGGCAGGTAACCTGCCGAAACTCCGCTGGTCACGTGGATACCATAAGCAGCGTTTACAATGTTAATAGCGAGTTCGCACAATATACAGGTTCCGAGATATTTGATTTTACGGTTTTACTCCGTAGACGGTTTAGCCCCGGTTTCCCCTATATCCCTTTATCAAAACTTTTATATAAAACTTGTTTTTAAAAAATTATTAAATATATTTAAGAATGTTGATATATTTCTTTCCTCATTCTATACAACATACGCGCGCGCACGCAATTTCTTTAACGTTACAAGGATATCTATTACGCGATACACGTGAAAATAATTTTGTTTGAGATTACTGGAACTTGCATGAGAATCTTTATCTAAATATTTTTTCTCAAAGAGAATATTTTTCAATATAATTTACGATATTACAAATAACATTAATAATTAATTATTTAACTGACGATCACTCACGTGTACAGTAAGATAATTCTGGCTTGTGAAATCTTGCTCGTTGTTCGTATTCGCATTATCTAATGACGACCATGATCGCGATTGTTTCAAACCAGTTGTATTCTTCTGAAATTGTTTTCTTGCCAATCGCGGCGTCAGAGTTGACTTAAGAATGTACTTGCTGTTGACCTTTTTTAATGGTACGTTTTTTCTGCGCAAACACGTACAATGCATTATATCCTTAAATAATTTATATCGGATAGTAAACAAAGCAGGCATTAAAATTTTAAGCATTAAAATTTCAACGAAAATGTTACGCACTTTCTCCTGTATATGGTATTGACAAAGGCAAACTCAACCATTGCCGCGAACAGAAATATCGTGCAGCCCAAAAACCAAATTTCGCTTGCTTTTATTGTATAAGAGACCTTTGGCAACGAATTTTCGACTTTCGATGCGAGTGTCATAAATGCTAAGATAGTATTAGTTCCTGAAAGCATAAATTTCATGAAAGTATTACATGTATTATCCCAGACAGCACCATGTCCAAAATCGGGACGTAAGACGTCTAAAAGACGTTAAGACGTCTTTTAGACATCATTTCGTAAGGCGTCTAAAAAATGTCTTAAAAATGTTTTTAAAATGTCTTATGTTCCGATTTTGTACATGCGTGCTGTCTGGGATTTTATTTAATATTGCAGACGAGGTTGTGCAGATATATTTTACCTAAAAATGTTCGCGGCGCGCTCGCGTTTACGTGCAACCAAAAAGACACCCATGAAACCACCACAATCAATATAGACGGCACATAATAATCCATCATGAAGAATCCCATTTCACGGGCCAGTTTTAACGTAATGTTTATCGAGCTGAAATTGCCATCTGCAATCATTATGCCATAGGTTTAGTGACAATCACGTCCAATGGCGCGTTTTTTTCGTTTCTTTATCAGATAAAGCGTTACATCGATTGCATTTTACCAAAATGCCCATAATTATGTTGCGACGAAGTATCGGATACCCCGGAGCGATTAATCCACGTGTCCACGAGTTTGTACTCGGTCAGATATAAATTATCCGCGATGACAATCGGATCTTCATCCCAGTCTAACACCATTTCGTTTACATTGTGAGTCCCTTGAAAGAAAGAAATTTCGTTTTGCTCGTGTTTCTTTTTACATTTTTAATGCTTCACATTTTAATGTTCAAGTTGGTTTTATTGATATTTTTATCATTTGGATTTTTTACCGTTTTTATCGAGATTTTAACATTTTTTATTAACTGTATTTATAGTTATAATATAATATGTAACTTATTTTATACTTATTGCTATAGTAAATGTACAATTTTACTATATATATATTCTAACTATAGGGATGGGATCAAATTCAATATGTTACTTAAAAATCCGAATCAAATCCAATAATCATCAAGTGTTTTATTTTCTAGAATTCGAGTAATATTCAAGAAAGAAATAATATTTCATTACATTGAATTTGCGAAGTAATCGATCCTGACTATAATAGTTAGTTTCGAATTTTTGAATAAGTACCTGCAATATTTGTAAATATACTTCTAATTGTAAGTAGTTTCTATAGTAAAAAATCGAATCTATTGAAGCATAATTCGAGTTCTAAGAATGAAATTGATAGTTTAAAGAATGCAATGTGTGTAGAAATTTTAAGTAACTTTTATATTCCATATTTTTATTATACATATGTAATTTTAATGATAAATAATTTATCTACAGTACCGCAAAAGTTTGCGTACTTTTGATTTTTTTTACTTAACTTGGTGTTACGCCATCTGACGTATCTTTGTGAAGAATAATCGCAGAGCGATGTTTAAAAAAGCGTTTTAAAGCTTAAACTCTCAGCTTTTGAATGCTTTAAGGCTCGTTTGGATAACGCTAATACCGGCTAATACCGGCTAATACCGGCTAATACTCGTTTGGATAACGCTAATACACAGTTTTTTCGAAAACAAGACCTTGAAATGCACTGCTCACTTCAAATCGTCATAACTCAGTGAAAAAAAATGGTAGCGTTATGATTTTAAAGAGGAAATGTTATGTTTTATGATACAATCAATAAAATTTGGATAATAAATTTCGTTCTCTCTATGCACGCCGTCAAAGTTGAAATTCTTCAATTTTGCAAGGTCCATTTTAAATTACCGCCGTTTGTAGTAAAATTTTCGTAGAGGAACGAGCCTTCAAGCATTCAAAAGCTGAAAATTTAAGCTTTGAAAACGTTTCTCTGCGAAGATTTTACTACAAACGGCGGTAATTTAAAATGGACCTTGCAAAATTGAAGAACTTCAACTTTGATGGCGTGCATAGGAAGAACGAAATTTATTTTCCAAATTTTATTGATTGTATTATAAAACCATAGACTTATATAGATAGACCGGCTCCTGCCGTAAGAGCACGCGTCGGAAGACCTACGGTGCAGACATAGCCTCACTGGAAAACCTCTCTCTTTCTACTGATCGTTTGGTGGGGATAGAGAATAGCCCAGCTATTCCCTACTAGTCCCCACTAGTCTAGATTTCTATCCCCACCAAGCGATCAGTAGAAAGAGAGAGGTTTTCCAGTGAAGCTATGTCTGCACCGTAGGTCTTCCGACGCGTGCTCTTACGGCAGGGGCCGGTCTATCTATATGTATAAGTCTATGCATAAAACATAACATTTCCTCTTTAAAATGCTTTTTTAATCATTACGCTACCATTTTTTTTCACTGACTATTTTTTATGACGATTTAAAGTGAGCAGTGCATTTTAAGGTCCTTTTTTCGAAAAAAAAAACTGTATTGTGCCGCCAGTATTAGCGTTATCCAAACGAGCCTTGAAGCATTCGAAAGCGCTTTTTTAAACATCGCTCTGCGATCATTCTTCACAAAGTCAGATGGTGTAAAACCAAGTTAAGTAAAAAAAAATCAAAAGTACGCAAACTTTTGCACGGTAGGTACTGTATATTTGTAATTATCAAAAAATAATAGATATATTATATTAAAATAAATAATTGTGTCGCTTCATATAAACGTTCTGATTCGGAGGAATAAAATATCCTTAAGTATTAAAGATTCGAACATATTCGAGCCAGGTTCGAGTTCACTTGAAAGTAATACTCTTGTTTTTCGAAGTACTTATATAGTATGATCGAATCCATTTCGTCCAGGTTTGAGTCTACTTGAAAGTATTGCTTTTATTTTTTTGTAGCAATCATATAAACAGTTTGAAACTATGCCATGCAGATTCGAATCTACTTGTAAGATACTTAATCTCATCACTGGTTTTAACTTTTGATATAAGTTTTTATAAATCACGATAAGATCGGAAAAAAATAGAAATAAATAATAGAATTTAATAATAATAGATTGTTTAGAAAATAAAATTAAAAATAACAGATCGAATACAGTCATTATAGAAAACTTTTGTTCGATACTTGCGCGGTCATAGATGCACTGTCTATTCTGATCCGCGTAAGGAATATATTTAACTTACTTTTTTTAGATATTTAAGCATAATCATAAGAGCCAGTTTTTCAATAGTCGCGCTTAACTTTAATCTTAGCTTAACTCACTCTTTGTCTCTTTCTAACTATACCTTTTAGAAAAAGACGAAGAGTGAGTTTAGCTAAACTTCAGTTTAAAGGACTATTGAAAAACTACAGGCCCTAAATCATTTTACATAATCAAAAATCAACGCAGAAAGTAATGTACTTTTTTCGAACGACACCCGACACGGAATGCGGGAAGTTCCAGATTCGAACCCTGGCTGAGGTAACATTTTTCGCAATATATTCTTTACAGTGATTTTAAAATTAAATCGATATCGATTTAATTAGGGAGGGGAGGGGGGATTTTTAATATTCCAACAATAACTTGTTTTAAGTCCGACAAATAATCGGCGCGCAGTTTAAAAAGTTGGAAAAATATGCGTATAAAATACGTATAGAAATAATATAGAATTATTATTAATTAAGCTACCAAAAATCCAAGCTTGGATCGTAAATGGCAATTTCCTTATTATATTGATTGTCTACTTTTTTTAATTTAAATAATTTATATTTCGGTCATTTTTTAAGTGCACCCTTCCCCTTAATAGTCTTAATACATATCAAGGTGCCAAATAATTGATATTTTTTTTTACCAACGACTAGTATGCGTTTTTAAAAGTGCCCTGGAAAGTTCATACAATTGGGATATTTTAATCTGGCCGACTTATTCAATTAACGACATTAAGAAAATGAAGAAATAATTAACGACAAGTTGATCTACTGATCTATTTTGAAATGGACGATTTTACTTAATATTGATTATACAGCTGCTAATAAAAGTATACCGTACTATGCGAATAATATAATGGTAACTTACAGGTTTCGAATACCAATGGGCACTCTTGTACGTCGAATGGAAACTTTTCTAATCGAAGGCCGCAGTTGAGGGTGGCTTTCAACCTGAAATTTAAGTGAACACTCCGTAATCGCAACCAGTCGCTGGTCCGTCATCGTGAAAATTTATGTACAAAATAAAATATGAAAAAAGTAAGATAGGAAGAAGATTGAAATAAAAATTTGTTCGGGCATCTTCTGCCAGGTGCACGAGATTCTTCAAGATTAAATATCGAATACCTAGTGTTTAACATGACCATGCCATAAGAGCTGATAAAGATGAGTAAGTCTTTGACGCCGGTCCCCATTACGGCCGAAGTACGCTTGTTGGCAACGTATACAGTAGGCGTCCAAATCAACTTGTGAGCGTTTTGACCGCCATTTATTTGAGTCAAATAAGGAGCTATGTCCGCGAATTTAAGCCGTTTATCCAGATACCGAAACTGCATCATTAGATGCACGTCAAATTGCTGCAATATATCGTTTATTTCTTCTCTATTAGCATTCTTCGACGACGCTTATATACTATGCATTACCTGCGAGACATAGATAGGTATATAAGTAAAATTGTGGAGGTACCAGAGTTTTTTCCATGTTGGACTTTATCGTGTAGATAAAAGCTCTGGTGTAAATTCTGATCGGATCCGTCTCATTAATCACCCCGGGCGGCCGGACCATCTTATCGTAACGACATTCATTCGCCAATTCTTGCAGAAGTTCCGTTTGTGTCATGGAACTGCCGAATGATGGGCAATTTCCCGATCTGCAATAACCGTGTAGGGTTTGCTTTAAACATATCTATATTATATATTTATATATAAGACATTAACTCTGTTCCAGAATTCATTATGTACACCTAATTAATTTGCATCTAAATTATATCTTCCAATTGCGTGGCTTTAATATCGAGACAGCCTAATAAAACTTTGTAAAAACTCGAGCAAAAACATGGTCTCGGTTAATTTAAATTAAATATTATCACGAGATAATTTGAGATTTCTGCAAAAACTATTTGAAGGCGGAACAAGGTGGAATTTGAATCAAAAGTTCTACTATGTATTATAAGAGAAATAATATCACATGATTTTTTATGTACACCTAAGAAATATGTATATAAAGAAAATGAGTATATTAATTTATATTTTATAAATAGATCTTTTCGACTTTTAATATGTTCTATTAATATATTTTATTAATAAATTTAAGTTTTAAAATAAGGAGAAGTTAATCAGTAGCCATCTATAATATACATTAAAGTCAAGATCATCGGATTTGTATTCTTTAATATAAATAATTACCAGATTTTTAGTCCTTAAAAGAAATTCGTTATAAAAATTAAGTTTAATAATAAGAATTTTATTAGTTGAATCATATTGAGCATCACAGATGCTCATCTATTTTTCAATTCTTTATTCAATGAGTTAAGGATTTGTGGCTAAATACAAAAAAAACAAAACTAGTACCATAATTCTAAATAACGAATTTAATTTATGTGGCAAATGTCAAAATTTAAAAATTTGCAATATACAATAATGTGCAAGGTAAACAAAACTAATAGCAAAACTATAAAGTTAAAAAAATTACTCCTATATTATATAAATGTTAAAACTGACGAATTTAATAGTAGGTATACAGTAGTAAAATATTATTTAACATACAATAAATTGTCTATAGTCTTTAATGACTTAATTTGCAACTTTCTTGCTATACTATATGGCTATAATAAGCTCAATATTCGATCATAAAAACTTTGTTGAAACTAATTTTCACGAGTTCTTTTTGAGAATTAAAACATACAATGGAATTAATTTTGAATAAAATAATATTTTTCTAGCATGTCATCTTGTTTACAATTTTAACTTTAAATTCCTCAAAATTGTGACATTATCGTGTCTTAACATTGCTCAGGCCAAAATCGCATTGAATAAAAAACTAGAAGAGACGATTAAGTATCTTTTTCTTAGCATTTTTTTTTCTTGAATTACGTAATTTGACGCTGACAGGAAGGAAATGCGCGAGTTTCATAAAACTTAAATGCAACAGAAATTATAACGACTCACGTCATAAATAGCCGACACGTCTAGCTTTGAAAAAGCAGCTTGAATTAATATTCTAGACCTCTTCCTCGCGCGTGTGTCTCCAAGGTATATTCATTATCTCTTTGTATCGATGTAGGTGACGTATCTACGGAGATGACACACCGGGGGTATAGATAATCGTATACTGAAACTAATTCCTCTACCATTTGATGCGCACATGACTTCCGTATATAACAATAGAAAATTCACACTCCTATCGCGAGTCAATTGTTAACAAGTAAAATTTCCAGTTCTCGGGAGTTGACGCGCTGCCAAATTCCGCGAGACAATTGTCCGCGGAAACAATGCTCATTTTTCACGATTATATTGATCCGTATAAAACGGAGTAGCTATTACATTTTGCAGAAGATAATTGAACGCTCTCCCGAGCGCACGTGCTTCATTTGCATAGAGCTCACAAAAGAAACGCCGCCGACTGTATTAAGTTCTTATCTCGCAGTTCTGTATGTTACCTGAATTTACAACGTCACATATCCTCGCCAAATATCTTGTTAATATAAGATATCGGCGTATTTGCATATCCTCATGGAATTGTGTGTACCAATCTAGATTAGTATTAAGCTTCTCTAACGTATTATATGACATGCAAAACGTTGGATGTAGATCGTCCTGAACAATAAACATTTCGATAAAGCGTTTTAGTTACCAAAGAGTAATCAGAAAAAAGTCGATTTTGGATCAAACTATCTATCCACCTCTTTCCACCTTCGTTTTCCGTTTTAAGGTGTGTGCAAAATTTCTGAAAATATTTTTTACTATATATTTAAGACTCTTTATATTTTAAAAGTTACCTCGCGTATACTTTACAAACTTTTCACTTGGAATCTCTTCGTCGCTACAAAATAAATATAACAAATATCTCAGATCAAAATTATACTCTGTTTAAAAAAAAAAAACTTTAGCGTAATATTGTTTTAAAATTTTAAGCTCACCTTTACTCTTTCAATAAAATCATATCATGTATCATAATTCCATTCTTTTCAGAATAAAATGTCTTATCAAATGTTCACTTATCTATGACCTTGCTCCAATGCTTTTGCATTATATCTAGTCGCGGCTAAAAGAATCGTTTGACGACACATTATGCTGCAACGTCGATAAGATATTTCTCTCAGAAACAGACTTTAGTCTGACAGATTTTTCGAATTCTTAATAACTACGAAGATGTTTTAGACATGCATATTCTCATAATATATGTATTAGTCTTCTTGTACAATTTCATATTTTATCGAATCGAGATATCGAAATATCTCATCAAACAGTCGCTTTTCGATAACCTTGCTCTAATACATTTGCATTGTGTAAAGAAAATCGATTGACAATGCACGATAAATATTATGCTATGGTGTCCCTTTATAAAATGTTCCTCTCGAAACAGACTTTAATTTGAGATATTTTGAAGTCTAATGAAAACGAGGATATTTAACTGGCCAAGTTAAGCGGAAAACATACCCGGTAAAACACTTTTCTCATGTACAAGCATATGTAATTATGTATAAAAATTTATTCACATATGTTTTCTTTTTCTTATAATATCTCTGTTCGTATGTACGAGAAAAATAATAAGAATAAAAAAATAATTTTAAAAATTTTCTTTCCTTGTTCTTTTAATGAAAAGTGAAGTTTGAAGAAATGAGAAAAAATGATCCATTTATAGTCATATTAAAAGTAATAATTATATATAAAATATTGTACGATCTAATCGCAATTTTATTTGTAAAAAGAAACGAGTTATTTTTCTAATTATTTGTCAATTATTATTCTTATTATTGCTATATATACGGATAGAGATTATAAAAAGTGCCAGTGCAAATTAAAATAGAGGTTATGTTAGTGCTTTATGTGTATTTACATGGTATGATATACAATATTATATTACATTATATTAATAAACTTTATAACAATAAAATTGTTTTTAGTTTTAATCCTAATATATATAATAGTTATGCAGTAATATTAACATTTTGACGTTTAAAAATCTTAAAATGTTTAAAAACATAAATAAATAAATAAAATGTTATTATAAAATAAGCAATTTAAATTCGTATAACTATTATGTATGTTTTTACTCTCAGGTAAAATTATAAAATGGATAATGCCAGTAAATAATGGATGTCTTATTAGAATTATTGTCTACAAGTAGTAGCAGCGAGGAGGATGAGAATAAAATTTTGCTATCGCATATAAAAATTCCATTCCAAAAATAAGAAATTATATAAAAAATGTAATTCATGAAATGTCTGACAAACAGATAAATTGAAACTCCGCATATTTTTAATAAAAAAATTGAATTCTATTCTTTTTCAAGTTTAAGGAAAGATTTCGTTTAAATCGAACTGCAGTTTACGAAATTATTAATGATTATGAGCAATCTCAGCCATACCTAACTGATAACACACACGGAGGTAGTACTCCTATATCAGCTGAAACTCAAATACTTTTTTTTATTTGGTAAATATTCATATATCTGTATAAATTTTTAATATATTGCAATTTTTATTATAAAATGTTGAAAATTTTAAACCTTTAGTTTTAGCTGCAATAAATGTACTTTGACATCTGTCATATTGCAAGCCATTTGTGATCATAAGAACAGATTTTTGGATGTATTTACTGGAATTCCAGGAAAAATTCATGATGCTCGACTTTTAGCATTTTCTGACATGAAAGAAAAAGTACCATATATTTGTAAGAAAAAATATCATATTCTTGGTGACAGAGCATATGCCATTAGACCGTGGTTACTGATACCATATAGAGAAACAACGAATTTAAATTATAGTCAAATCAATTATAATAAAAAATTCTGTGCAACTAGGGTAAAAATTGAAAACATTTTTGGCGTTTTTAAAGGTCGTTTTCGTCAACTTTTACGATTAGATATGCATAAAATTAAAAAAATCAGTAAATACATCCTTGCACTTTGCGTTCTACATTGCCATCTTATAATAAATAATTTTGCTTCACAAACTTCTATACATATAATACTTCGATGCTTCAAATCATCTATACAATATAAACAGTTTAACGAGGTTAGGCGTCTCGGTTCTCGGCCGTGATGCACGAGTACTACAAAAAATAATGTGTTCCACTAAACCGCACTAAACCTGCACTAATGGAGTTTTTATTAAAACCTACCACAGCGCTGATGCTGCACCAGTTTTCCCAGTGGAAAACGCTATTAGAATAAGCATCAAGTTATGATATTTAAGCGAGTGAATCTACGACGATAAAATCGAATGTGTACGCGCACGCGATCGAGAAAACCTGATGAAAAAAGCAAAAACTATAAATTTGAATACCACCGGTATTTTAACAGGTGTGATTTGGATTCAATGTTAACATCAAAATAAGACGAGCTCTCTCGCGCGCGCACAAAAACGAATATTTTCGCGAGCGTTTCGTTAAACGGCTTTTGTCAGAGCTGTCATTCTCGCCTCGCCTCAACGGAAGTTACGAGGGAAAAAGAGCGACCGGCGATTTTGTACCATGTAAATTTTTACATGTAATTTACACTTCAATTCGTTTAATGACGACCGGTGGTCGATCGCATTTACGAGGACCCGAAGGTCAAACGTTATGCACTAATAAATTCGAAAGCAACTATATAAAATTTTGCAAGGTTGAAAACAATTAATTGAACGAATTTTATCTCACCGATCCGTATTTCCTTACAATCGGGAGCGTAAACACACATGCTCGGCTTACGTAAAAAATGATATAGGTATTATTCCCGCGGGGGGGAAAACGAGGATAAAGATCGAACATAAAATGGCATTAACGCATTTCCATTTTTTTTCTTTGTTCCGTAGTATTTTTTCAGCGCGGAAGGATAATGATGAAAGCAACGGTGCGCGCGGGTTTGCAAAATTTATGGAAGCATATATCTCGTAAAAACCACCAACGCATGACGTTACTGAAAGAATCGTTCCGCACTCGATCGTTTTTCACGGCAAAAATGAGAGTTTTGAGTATCTGTTAAAATTCTGTTATTTATGTTAAGGTGGTTCTTGCATTTAGGTCAAATGTAGATAGCCCGGAAAATATAATATCAAATAAAAGGTCAACGTTCCTAGTGTGTCTGAAAAATGTCGGATTTTTTACCGCTTGATTTTGGAGATATATGTCCGTAAACTTTGCCAATTTTGACCCCCCTTTCCCTATTATCACCATGTAATCGCACATTCATGGAATACGTTCATACTTCTCGACTAGATGAACGAATAAAAAACTGTTTAATCGATGCAATAAACATTTCTAAAGATACTGACGCGACACCAAACTGATTGACCGTACCGTATATAAATAAAGCGAAAGTTTCGACAAACTTTCGGCAACTTTTGACACGACACGAGAGTCATGGCGGCCTTTTTTGAGTGGCTGCTTAGCAACGGGCACGCGTCAGCTGACACACAAGGCGCGTGTCCTACCATTCTCTAGTCAAATTTGTGACTTTGCTCTGCTATTTTCAATTTATATAGCGACGGTTTAATGAGAAAAAACCTTACGAAATAATTAATTTAAATGTATGCTGATTTTTACATACGAAATCATTCATATTTGTCACTAGTAACAATAGTTGCCTTTGTGACTTGCAAGTACTGCAAGAACCACTTTAACTACAAACATTTAAATAAAAACAGGTAAAGCTTCTCGCAATATTTTTAGATCCAAATCTAAATTATATTGAGATTTTATTTCTTATAATACCTATATTGAATCGCTTATAAATCGAGATATACAGGCGTGCATCTGTATAGTCCTTATTTTTTTCGTTCTGTCTGTAAGAAATAGCCTATACGTTGTTGCAAATCACGCGCCTGCCTCTTCGATCGCTGGGCGTTATATATATATTTTTATCCTTTCTTTCTCTTTTCCTTGCTGTATAGTAATAGAATTAATTATTGTGCAGCTTACACTTTGGTTGCGTCCGCAAGTAACAGCATTCCCGACAGATAAACGAAGAGTACCAGGACGAAGACCTTTTCTCGGGGGATCATTCTTAAGTACCTTTCTGTCACTTAACAGCACCGCTAACAGATTCCGACTGATCTTTCCTTGTGATCCGTGAGTGTGGTCGGGCGAGCAAATTTACTGAAAACCAGACAGCCAGACTAAAGCTCGCTCCCACTCTCTCATGGTGCTCCTCCAGGCTTGCTTTAATTCGCATACAAACACTACATACACGCACATATATACACGCGTACACACGTATACTCTCATGTAGCAACTTGTGACATCAATGCACACATTCATTATATGTTTAAGACTTACAATGTAGATTCTTGTGCTCATCCATAATCGTGTAATTTACACACGATCGTTTAATACCAATTTAAAGCGCGATTTTAATATCAGATATCGTTAAGTGGTTTGCTGGATTCTCGGAATTCATCTACAATCATTTACTCGCGTTGTGAAAAAAATGCTACAAGTTCGATATAACAGTCCATGATTCATATTTCTGTGTAATAAAAGGACCCCGCACAAACTTTATGAAAAATGGGTTCCGGATTTGGCTGAAACTTTGGGAATTTGTAGTTTACGTAATCCTGGTGAAAAGTTCTCATTGCCCCAACTTAATTCATTGAGCCGTTTAAGCTCTAGGGGCCGTCAAAAGTAGGAAATAGGCGACTACCGCCGCCACCGTGTAGGCAACCAACAGTTAATTTCTTCCTTCCCTACCCTCCCCTCCCTCTCCCCCACCCACCCCTACTACTCCCCTCCCTATCTCCCCTTCCCACCCTTTAACCTTTTGCGTCTTTTTCCGTAGTTTCCGTTATTTTACATTAGTTTGCTTTATTTTGCGTGATTTGTCCAAACACATTTTCTTACGAGCAAGGAGCAAGTATTCAACGTTATGTCATCTAATTAAATCTTCCGGATTACAGGAATCTAAATGTATCACTTTAAAGGGATACTTTTACCTTACCATCGCCATTAGCGTTACCCAATGTGCACAACGGGGAGCGCGATCGAAATTTGCACATCATGTGACCCTGAAAAGGGCCGTTTGTGTGAATGTGTGTGTGTGTGTGTGTGTGTCCGCGTGTGTGCGTGTGTGCGTGTGTGTGCGTGCTTGTGTGTGCGTGCTTGTGTGTGTGTGTGTGTGTGTGCGTGCTTGTGTGTGTGTGTGCGTGCTTGTGTGTGTGTGTGTGTGTGTGTGTGTGTGTGTGTGTGTGTGTGTGTGTGTGTGTGTGTGCGCGCGAGCGCGCGAGCGCGCGCATATATGTGTGTGTGTAAAACAATAAAGTAATGTTCAAACGTGTCTGACAAATCACGTAAAATAACGTAAAATAAAGCAAACTAACGTAAAATAATGGAAACTAATGGAAGAAAAGGCAAAAAGGGAAAGGGAGGGGAGGAAAGATAGGGAGGGAAAGGGTAAAAGAGGGGAGGGTAAGATAAGAAAGGGTAGGGGGGATAGGGGAGGGTGGGAGAGGAGGAGGAATTAACTGTTGGTTGCCCACACGGTGGCGACGGCAGTCGCCTATTTCATACTTTCGATGGCTCCTAGAGCTCAAACGGCTCAATGAATCAAGTTGGGACAATGGGAACTTTTCATCAGAATCACGTAAACTACAAATTCCCAAAGTTTCAGCCAAATCCACCGGGACCCATTTTCCGTAAGGTTTGTGCGGGGTCCTTTCTCTCTTATCTCCGCGAACACCTCGTGAACTTGTAAGTTTCATCACGGCGTGATTGCGCATACAAATATACTCTCGTAGCATTTACGTAGTATTATCATATTATTATGCGACACCCGCAGACAAAATCTATCTTAAAATATAAATTGTAATATAAAACACAGATACTTAATGGTTTAAAATCAATATACTTATATCCGTTTACGAAATAAAAGTCAAAAATATAAAAAATAGAATTTGTACAACTTACATATGTATATACAACCACATATCCTATATATTATATATATGTATATTAGGGTGAAACGAAAAAAAAAATTTTTGAATTTTATAACGCCACTATGCGGAAAAGATGCGAATATGTCTAAAACTAATATCTGTAAAATTTCAGCTTGATCGGGGCTCATCTTCTGCCTCCAACTTTTGTTTGAAAATTTCCCATGTAGGAAAATATCCACTTGCGAGATTGTATCTGGCATTTATATTTTTTACAGCTCTTAGCTAATCAAACTTTTGTGATAACCCAGACTTCACCGCAAAAAGGTAGCTGTGAACCAAAATCAATTTTTTTATTTTTTAAAGCTTTTTTGGGTTTTTAAATTTTTTTTATTTTTTAATATTTTGTTTTTTTTATTTTTGGTATTGTATATACAATATACGTAATATATATGTGTATTATTTATCTGTGTAACTTATTTAGTGCCAATTGATATAATATCAGGTTTCATATAATTAAAAGTATATGTTAACAAGTGAAGATCTTGCGAAAGTTTTGTTAACCTTTTAAAGCGTCTGTCGGTATAGGGAATCATAACTTCTAGAGTGGAAAATAAGTCCGATGTCTGCAGCTCCTGTATCCCGATCTCTGTTATTAAGGCACTTATAACCATCTGAAAATAATCGCACATATGTAAATATATTCCCTTCAATGTATCAAAAATATTTTTTAAGGATGTTTGGGCGGTACAAGTATATTTTCTTCGTTAAAAGTTAAATTGCTTATGTACAATCAATTTCTAAAGTTATATCACTTTTTGAATTTGGCAACATTGCGTGGCATTTTCGACAGTGTGCGTGTATATCATAATCTCCTCATCTGTATACAGGAGGCATTATAATTGAACGTATGTAAGTATGTATTGAGCGTACTTTTCGGCTAACATAACCAAACCGAGAAATTTTTCGGAAACATTAAATAAAAAAAAACGAGTCTCCTGGTGAAACCAAAAATTGGCGTTGATAATTATATAGTCTTATTCGTTCTGCTTGCAAAATTTCATATTTTTTTCATCATTTTTCACTGAGATATAATAATTTTTTTTTATTTGCCCTTAGACAACGTGTGATTTTATTATTTAATTTCTCAACAACAAGCTTTCCTAAACAGCCTGAAACTTTGACAGAATTTTTTTTATGATGAAATCTACAGAATTAATTTGGATTCAAAGAGTTTTCATCATTTTAGTCGTAATGCCTGAACATCCTTAAAAATAAGAAAAATTCTAATCAATTTAACAAATCTTTATACCTATACAAGGTGTCTTATTTTAAGTAATGCATTTTAATATCTCTTCTGTAACTCGTCATAGACAAAGATGTTTCAGACAAAACTTCCCGGGAAAAAACGGCCCATATACAGGGTGTCCCATTTTAACTTAGACAGCTGAATAACATGAAAAATTGCAATGTAATCAAAAAATGTTTTAGACAAAAGTTGTATGGTCTAAAGGGGGACATAAGATGGTGGCAATGATTTGACTTTAGATGGTCGTTTGAAGCTCACGTGAACGTCACCTTCAATTTCTTAAATGGAACCCCCTATATTGTAGTATATCGTTTGAAAGGGAATAAAATAAGAAAAATTTTGGCGCAAACCAGAGGTCGATACGTTGACCCGTTCGGGAGTTATTTAGGGTCAAAAATTGACTTTTTCCAAATTTTACTTTAAATAACTCCCGAACGGATTAACGTATCGACCTCTGGTTTGCGCCAAAATTTTTCTTATTTTACGCCTTTTCAAATGGTATACTACAATATGGGGGTTTTACTTAAAATTTTTTAGTGTCCCAGGGGACTGCAAAAATTTTAAATAAAACACCCCCAATATTGTAGTATATCATTTAAAAGGGCATAAAATAAGAACAATTTTGGCGCAAACCAGAGGTCGATACGTTGATCCGTTCGGCAGTTATTTAAAGTCAAAGTTGGAAAAAGTCAATTTTTAACCCTAAATAACTCCCGAACGGGTCAACGTATCGACCTCTGGTTTGCGCCAAAATTTTTCTTATTTTTCGTTAAACGGCTTTTGTCAGAGCTGTCATTCTCGCCTCGCCTCAACGGAAGTTACGAGGGAAAAAGAGCGACCGGCGATTTTGTACCATGTAAATTTTTACATGTAATTTACACTTCAATTCGTTTAATGACGACCGGTGGTCGATCGCATTTACGAGGACCCGAAGGTCAAACGTTATGCACTAATAAATTCGAAAGCAACTATATAAAATTTTGCAAGGTTGAAAACAATTAATTGAACGAATTTTATCTCACCGATCCGTATTTCCTTACAATCGGGAGCGTAAACACACATGCTCGGCTTACGTAAAAAATGATATAGGTATTATTCCCGCGGGGGGGAAAACGAGGATAAAGATCGAACATAAAATGGCATTAACGCATTTCCATTTTTTTTCTTTGTTCCGTAGTATTTTTTCAGCGCGGAAGGATAATGATGAAAGCAACGGTGCGCGCGGGTTTGCAAAATTTATGGAAGCATATATCTCGTAAAAACCACCAACGCATGACGTTACTGAAAGAATCGTTCCGCACTCGATCGTTTTTCACGGCAAAAATGAGAGTTTTGAGTATCTGTTAAAATTCTGTTATTTATGTTAAGGTGGTTCTTGCATTTAGGTCAAATGTAGATAGCCCGGAAAATATAATATCAAATGAAAGGTCAACGTTCCTAGTGTGTCTGAAAAATGTCGGATTTTTTACCGCTTGATTTTGGAGATATACATATGTCCGTAAACTTTGCCAATTTTGACCCCCCTTTCCCTATTATCACCATGTAATCGCACATTCATGGAATACGTTCATACTTCTCGACTAGATGAACGAATAAAAAACTGTTTAATCGATGCAATAAACATTTCTAAAGATACTGACGCGACACCAAACTGATTGACCGTACCGTATATAAATAAAGCGAAAGTTTCGACAAACTTTCGGCAACTTTTGACACGACACGAGAGTCATGGCGGCCTTTTTTGAGTGGCTGCTTAGCAACGGGCACGCGTCAGCTGACACACAAGGCGCGTGTCCTACCATTCTCTAGTCAAATTTGTGACTTTGCTCTGCTATTTTCAATTTATATAGCGACGGTTTAATGAGAAAAAACCTTACGAAATAATTAATTTAAATGTATGCTGATTTTTACATACGAAATCATTCATATTTGTCACTAGTAACAATAGTTGCCTTTGTGACTTGCAAGTACTGCAAGAACCACTTTAACTACAAACATTTAAATAAAAACAGGTAAAGCTTCTCGCAATATTTTTAGATCCAAATCTAAATTATATTGAGATTTTATTTCTTATAATACCTATATTGAATCGCTTATAAATCGAGATATACAGGCGTGCATCTGTATAGTCCTTATTTTTTTCGTTCTGTCTGTAAGAAATAGCCTATACGTTGTTGCAAATCACGCGCCTGCCTCTTCGATCGCTGGGCGTTATATATATATTTTTATCCTTTCTTTCTCTTTTCCTTGCTGTATAGTAATAGAATTAATTATTGTGCAGCTTACACTTTGGTTGCGTCCGCAAGTAACAGCATTCCCGACAGATAAACGAAGAGTACCAGGACGAAGACCTTTTCTCGGGGGATCATTCTTAAGTACCTTTCTGTCACTTAACAGCACCGCTAACAGATTCCGACTGATCTTTCCTTGTGATCCGTGAGTGTGGTCGGGCGAGCAAATTTACTGAAAACCAGACAGCCAGACTAAAGCTCGCTCCCACTCTCTCATGGTGCTCCTCCAGGCTTGCTTTAATTCGCATACAAACACTACATACACGCACATATATACACGCGTACACACGTATACTCTCATGTAGCAACTTGTGACATCAATGCACACATTCATTATATGTTTAAGACTTACAATGTAGATTCTTGTGCTCATCCATAATCGTGTAATTTACACACGATCGTTTAATACCAATTTAAAGCGCGATTTTAATATCAGATATCGTTAAGTGGTTTGCTGGATTCTCGGAATTCATCTACAATCATTTACTCGCGTTGTGAAAAAAATGCTACAAGTTCGATATAACAGTCCATGATTCATATTTCTGTGTAATAAAAGGACCCCGCACAAACTTTATGAAAAATGGGTTCCGGATTTGGCTGAAACTTTGGGAATTTGTAGTTTACGTAATCCTGGTGAAAAGTTCTCATTGCCCCAACTTAATTCATTGAGCCGTTTAAGCTCTAGGGGCCGTCAAAAGTAGGAAATAGGCGACTACCGCCGCCACCGTGTAGGCAACCAACAGTTAATTTCTTCCTTCCCTACCCTCCCCTCCCTCTCCCCCACCCACCCCTACTACTCCCCTCCCTATCTCCCTTTCCCACCCTTTAACCTTTTGCGTCTTTTTCCGTAGTTTCCGTTATTTTACGTTAGTTTGCTTTATTTTGCGTGATTTGTCCAAACAAATTTTCTTACGAGCAAGGAGCAAGTATTCAACGTTATGTCATCTAATTAAATCTTCCGGATTACAGGAATCTAAATGTATCACTTTAAAGGGATACTTTTACCTTACCATCGCCATTAGCGTTACCCAATGTGCACCACGGGGAGCGCGATCGGAATTTGCACATCATGTGACCCTGAAAAGGGCCGTTTGTGTGAATGTGTGTGTGTGTGTGTGTGTGTCCGCGTGTGTGCGTGTGTGCGTGTGTGTGCGTGCTTGTGTGTGCGTGCTTGTGTGTGTGTGTGTGTGTGTGTGTGTGTGTGTGTGTGTGTGCGCGCGCGAGCGCGCGAGCGCGCGCATATATGTGTGTGTGTAAAACAATAAAGTAATGTTCAAACGTGTCTGACAAATCACGTAAAATAACGTAAAATAAAGCAAACTAACGTAAAATAATGGAAACTAATGGAAGAAAAGGCAAAAAGGGAAAGGGAGGGGAGGAAAGATAGGGAGGGAAAGGGTAAAAGAGGGGAGGGTAAGATAAGAAAGGGAAGGGGGGATAGGGGAGGGTGGGGGAGGAGGAGGAATTAACTGTTGGTTGCCCACACGGTGGCGACGGCAGTCGCCTATTTCATACTTTCGATGGCTCCTAGAGCTCAAACGGCTCAATGAATCAAGTTGGGACAATGGGAACTTTTCATCAGAATCACGTAAACTACAAATTCCCAAAGTTTCAGCCAAATCCACCGGGACCCATTTTCCGTAAGGTTTGTGCGGGGTCCTTTCTCTCTTATCTCCGCGAACACCTCGTGAACTTGTAAGTTTCATCACGGCGTGATTGCGCATACAAATATACTCTCGTAGCATTCACGTAGTATTATCATATTATTATGCGACACCCGCAGACAAAATCTATCTTAAAATATAAATTGTAATATAAAACACAGATACTTAATGGTTTAAAATCAATATACTTATATCCGTTTACGAAATAAAAGTCAAAAATATAAAAAATAGAATTTGTACAACTTACATATGTATATACAAACACATATCCTATATATTATATATATGTATATTAGGGTGAAACGAAAAAAAAAATTTTTGAATTTTATAACGCCACTATGCGGAAAAGATGCGAATATGTCAAAAACTAATATCTGTAAAATTTCAGCTTGATCGGAGCTCATCTTCTGCCTCCAACTTTTGTTTGAAAATTTCCCATGTAGGAAAATATCCACTTGCGAGATTGTATCTGGCATTTATATTTTTTACAGCTCTTAGCTAATCAAACTTTTGTGATAACCCAGACTTCACCGCAAAAAGGTAGCTGTGAACCAAAATCAATTTTTTTATTTTTTAAAGCTTTTTTGGGTTTTTAAATTTTTTTTATTTTTTAATATTTTGTTTTTTTTATTTTTGGTATTGTATATACAATATACGTAATATATATGTGTATTATTTATCTGTGTAACTTATTTAGTGCCAATTGATATAATATCAGGTTTCATATAATTAAAAGTATATGTTAACAAGTGAAGATCTTGCGAAAGTTTTGTTAACCTTTTAAAGCGTCTGTCGGTATAGGGAATCATAACTTCTAGAGTGGAAAATAAGTCCGATGTCTGCAGCTCCTGTATCCCGATCTCTGTTATTAAGGCACTTATAACCATCTGAAAATAATCGCACATATGTAAATATATTCCCTTCAATGTATCAAAAATATTTTTTAAGGATGTTTGGGCGGTACAAGTATATTTTCTCCGTTAAAAGTTAAATTGCTTATGTACAATCAATTTCTAAAGTTATATCACTTTCTGAATTTGACAACATTGCGTGGCATTTTCGACAGTGTGCGTGTATATCATAATCTCCTCATCTGTATACAGGAGGCATTATAATTGAACGTATGTAAGTATGTATTGAGCGTACTTTTCGGCTAACATAACCAAACAGAGAAATTTTTCGGAAACATTAAATAAAAAAAAACGAGTCTCCTGGTGAAACCAAAAATTGGCGTTGATAATTATATAGTCTTATTCGTTCTGCTTGCAAAATTTCATATTTTTTTCATCATTTTTCACTGAGATATAATAATTTTTTTTTATTTGCCCTTAGACAACGTGTGATTTTATTATTTAATTTCTCAACAACAAGCTTTCCTAAACAGCCTGAAACTTTGACAGAATTTTTTTTATGATGAAATCTACAGAATTAATTTGGATTCAAAGAGTTTTCATCATTTTAGTCGTAATGCCTGAACATCCTTAAAAATAAGAAAAATTCTAATCAATTTAACAAATCTTTATACCTATACAAGGTGTCTTATTTTAAGTAATGCATTTTAATATCTCTTCTGTAACTCGTCATAGACAAAGATGTTTCAGACAAAACTTCCCGGGAAAAAACGGCCCATATACAGGGTGTCCCATTTTAACTTAGACAGCTGAATAACATGAAAAATTGCAATGTAATCAAAAAATGTTTTAGACAAAAGTTGTATGGTCTAAAGGGGGACATAAGATGGTGGCAATGATTTGACTTTAGATGGTCGTTTGAAGCTCACGTGAACGTCACCTTCAATTTCTTAAATGGAACCCCCTATATTGTAGTATATCGTTTGAAAGGGAATAAAATAAGAAAAATTTTGGCGCAAACCAGAGGTCGATACGTTGACCCGTTCGGGAGTTATTTAGGGTCAAAAATTGACTTTTTCCAAATTTTACTTTAAATAACTCCCGAACGGATTAACGTATCGACCTCTGGTTTGCGCCAAAATTTTTCTTATTTTACGCCTTTTCAAATGGTATACTACAATATGGGGGTTTTACTTAAAATTTTTTAGTGTCCCAGGGGACTGCAAAAATTTTAAATAAAACACCCCCAATATTGTAGTATATCATTTAAAAGGGCATAAAATAAGAACAATTTTGGCGCAAACCAGAGGTCGATACGTTGATCCGTTCGGCAGTTATTTAAAGTCAAAGTTGGAAAAAGTCAATTTTTAACCCTAAATAACTCCCGAACGGGTCAACGTATCGACCTCTGGTTTGCGCCAAAATTTTTCTTATTTTATGCCCTTTCAAACGATATACTACAATATAGGGGGTTCCATTTAAGAAATTGAAGGTGACGTTCACGTGAGCTTCAAACGACCATCCAAAGTCAAATCATTGCCACCATCTTATGTCCCCCTTTAGACCATACAACTTTTGTCTAAAACATTTTTTGATTACATTGCAATTTTTCATGTTATTCAGCTGTCTAAGCTAAAATGGGACACCCTGTATAACCATGTATAAACATATATAAGGCAACATATATAGTTATATATGAAATATGCCCATATATAAAAATGTACAGATATATATGATCATATATAATTATATACGATCGTATATAATCACACATAATCTCTCGTGTTAAAATATAATAAAATAATTTGTGTACAAAACATAAAAATTAAAATGTAAGAAACTGTCATATACACACTTTTTTTATTAGGAAAAGATTAATACAATGGGCAATACAATTGTATATATATATATATACAGGGTGATTCAGAATAAGTATATTGTCCCAAAAATCTCACATTCTTGACGCGATTCTAAGACAATTTTTCCTCTACAAAAAATTTCCCCGAAGCTTAGGTTTTGAGTTACTATTTTTTTAAATTTTTCAAATTTAAAAATTTTTTTAATTTTTTAAAAATAAAACCAGTAAAATTTATAAGCAGTACACCCGGAACTACGAGTTATTAAAGTAAATAATTACCATATCACATGTACAGGAGGTAGGCCTAGGCAAGGGCGGCGCGACTCACTGACATTCGCTGTCGCGAGCGCTTATGTAAGGCCAAGTGAGGCACCTGCTGCGATCAGCTAATTGTTGCACACTTCTTTTTCTCTCTCATTTACTCAATCACTCGTCACTTACTCACTCACGTTTCACTTCGTTCATCTCAAAGGAAGAACCGTAACACACGCTGCAGTGCAACTCACAACAAACGCGTTATCACGCCATGTATCAAGAAACACGGTAACGACCGATAGTGTCTCGCGCCAAGTACACACGGAGCGAGACCACCCCGTAACTCTTTTACGCGACGTGACGAGTTGCGATTTACTTGGCAAGCAGTCGACCGATTTTTGGTTATGTTATTGTTGTGTTGCACTCGGTGACCTCGGTGTGCACTCCGGTGTACTCCCTCCAGCTCTCCGCACGCAGGGCGAGTGCACACCGAGGTCACCGAGTGCAACACAACAATAACATAACATAAAATCGGTCGATTGCTTGCCAAGTAAATCGCAACTCGTCACGTCGCGTAAAAAAGTTACGGGGTGGTCTCGCTCCGCGTGTACTTGGCGCGAGACACTATCGGCCGTTACCGTGTCTCTTGACACATGGCGTGATAACGCGTTTGTTGTGTGTTGCGCTGCCGCGTGTGTTACGGTTCTTCCTTCGAGATGAACAAAGTGAAACGTGAGTGAGTAAGTGACGAGTGATTAAGTAAATAAGAGAAAGAAAGAAGTGTGCAACAATCAGCTGATCGCAGCAGGTGCCTCACTTGGCCTCACATAAGCGCTCGCGACAGTAAATTTCAGTGAGTCGCGCCGCCTTTGCCTAGGCCTACCTCCTGTACATGTGATAAGGTAATTATTTACTTTAACAACTCGTAGTTCCGGGTATACTGCTTATAAATTTTACTGGTTCTATTTTAAAAAATTTTTAAATTTTAAAAATTTAAAAAAATACTAACTCAAAACCTAAGCTTCGGGGAAATTTTTTGTAGAAGAAAAATCGTCTTAGAATCGCGTCAAGAATGTGAGATTTTCGGGACAATATACTTATTCTGAATCACCCTGTTGTATATATATGAAGTAAAATTATGAAGAATATTAGATATATAAACTATAATCTGTTTACATTGTCGAATTCAATGAGTAATTTCTATTTTTTGGTTTCTTGCTTCCCTCTTAATTTCACCAATACGCTGTGTAATTGCCAAAAGAAGCGATCGTGTGGATTGTTTCGTCTAACCCTTTATCTTTGCAACGCTTTTTGAATATTCTGAAAGAAATAAAAAGATATCAAAGTTAACCATCTGATATAGATTGAAATGGCAATGTGATTGTGAAAACCTACTTATTATCGCATTCTTGGCTTTATCTTCCAATGGGACTAATTCCACTGAGGCATTCTGATTACGACCGGCAGCACGAGGTGCCCGACCCGTGAGTGTCGTGCGGCAGATAGCATCCTGTTTAAAAACTCCTAATAGAAGACGTCTGACTAAATGTGATGCTTTTGACGAAGCACCAAGAGCCGCACAAAGCACTGATTGGCGACAGTAGATTTCATCCCGAAGCATAACTATCTAATTAATTTATAAAATGCATTAGGGTAAATTCAAGAGAGACGCCATATGGGAAGAGATACCACATTCCTAATATCTTTCGATATTTAACAGAGAAGACTTCCTTAAAGAAAAAAATTAATGCAATATTATATATTATATAATTATATATTATATAATTAAGCCATCTCTGTTACATATCAAAAAATATTAGGAATGTGGCATCTCTTCTCATGTGGCGTATCTCCTAAATTTACCCTATTGCATTATTTTGTATAAAATTTATTGTTTTGTACAAAAAAGAAATTAAAGAAACAAAAACTCAAATCAGATAAAAGTAAAAGAAAACTCTGAAAATGCATTCAAGTACTGTAAAGTAGCTTGTAAAGACCACAGGGTGTTACTAAATGAGCGGACACTAACTACATAGCGGTATTTCTTGTCAAAAACTGAGTCGAAAAGTCCTGAACCACTTTTGGTAAATATTTACAATTAGGGCCCCAACGAGAAATCAATCGCCACTTAAATATGTTGTAGGGGAGGTCTTTCTGAGTAATTCTACGCAAGAAAAAAGTGGGGGACGGCATTGGTTTAGAAGATATAGCAAATTGAAATTTCAGAATTTTTATGCATTTTATTAGATATTATAAACCTATAGGTTAGTGACGCGCTTTATAAGTATGCGCTTTGTAAGTTGAAGCACATACAAAGCATATGTAAAGCGCGCCAATAACCTATAGGTTAGTGACGCGATTTATAAGTATGCGCTTTGTAAGTTGAAGCGAGGTCCATCCTATACAGGGTTGGGAGGGAGGGTGCAGGTGGGGATGCAAGAAGGTAAATTTTTTTAAACGGCGATACAAGTTTAGCGACAGAATAGTTGCTTTTTTCGAAGCCATCGGAAAATTTTTTCCACCGGAAGAGAATACAACCGACAATGAGTAATAATTAATCCGTATTTGAAAAATAAAAAAACCAAATATCAGAATTTAGTGTTTTTTCTCATTTTCTTTCCACGCATTTTGGTATATTAGTCTCTCACATATATATATATCTCATAATACTCGAAATAACTATATTTTTCAAACTTTTTTGTTAATAACTTTTTAATAAACAACGATTGTCGGCTAAAACCTTCCAAAGATTACTCAGGAAGATGACCTCTATATAATATATATCAAGATCAAAATCATCGGTGTGGTATTACTTTATAATATCTAATAAAAAGCATTAAAACTGTGAAATTTCAATTTGCTATATCTTCTAAACCAATGCCGTCCCCTACTTTTTTCTTGCGTACAATTACTCAGAAAGACCTCCCCTACAACATATTTAAGTGGCGATTGATTTCTCGTTGGGGCCCTAATTGTAAATATTTACCCCACTTTTTTCTATAATGCTTAATAAAGCCGTAATCATTGAGTAAAGTCAGTCCAACCAGCGCCGTTCTTTAGCCGGGCACACGTCGGTGAGCCGTGCGCCTGATTGGCCTGATAGTGTGCGTGAGCCCTCCGCCGCGCGCGGCGGCACGGCACGGCGGCACGGCCGCAGCGGCTGCGCTATGCCTTCGCGCGCGTCGCGTGCAATATTCTTACGCATTGTAATAATAGAAATAATTTTTTCTTGCACTAAAAATTACTTGTTACTCCTGTCAAAAGTACCTCCTTGCAGAAAATTTTGATAACGGATAGAACTTTCGCCAAGACATAACCATTATTAACATATAAAAATTTAAACCAATACAAAAAAATTACACTGTATTTTACAATACAAAATTTTACAATACAAAAATTATTTTTTAAACAATCCGTTTCGTTAAATATCTTATCGTTAACTTAAATTAAATTATAAGACAAAACACTTATTAAATCTTTCTACGAGTTTTGCCCAGTTACTCAGAAGTAATAAATTATTTGGGAGGAATTTACTGTAATAATTAGATGTTTAAATAATCTCGTACTTAAAGAAAATACATTAAAAATATTAAAAAATAAAAGAACATTTCTTCTTTTATGAGAAAATGATTTATTTTAAGTCATGAATAACGCTGTTCAGATGTACAATCTTTTTGAAACATGAGGTAAATAAGAGTAAAACGCCGAGCGAACAATATTAATTCTTATTGCGAATAATAAATAATAACACGTTTAATAACTTAACAAAATACAATACAAACGTTTCTGTCTTAGTTTAGACCCTCTTGTGTGTAACATTTCGCAATAATTTTAAATCTAATCGTCAATAACGCATAAATAAAAGTAAACTGTTATTGTATTCGTAAAACATTGGTCAGCGGTAAAGTTGTTAGAAAAGGTAAAGGTTGAATATAAGGTAAATCATTAACTGCTGCCTTTTAAATAAAATAATATCACAAAAATTAGCTACAATTCGTATAAGTTTTTTCATGAAGATGTAAATTTACTTGGCAGACAGTGTTGTATCAATCTCGTGATAATCTACCGTGTCTGGTTTCAGTAATGAAACAATGCTTATTATATGATTTGACTAAAGGGAAGGAGGGGATAATATGTGTATTACACAATAAAATAATATTAGGCTATTAAGATCCAAGCTTGCATGGACCGTTATGGCGATTATTCTAATTTAACTTATTATATGAGTTAAGATCAATGCACGGATTGAAGACTTAGGCTCAAGCGCAAGGTGAAATAAATACATACAAATGTCATAAAGTATCATATAACAAAATAACGCTAGTAAATAAAAAAATAAGTAAATAATAAACTAGTAAATAAAAAAATCTTTCTAATGATTATTCTCCTATTGTCGAGAGATTTCCACACAATTGAAATCTGTAACCTGTTCTATTTATTAACTTATTTTATTTATTTACGAGTGTTACTTTGTTATATGATGCTTCATGATATTTCTCTGTACTCATTTCACCTTACGCTTAAGTCTAGGCCTTCAGTCCGTACGCTGAAATTAACTTATAAGCATTGTTTCGTTATTGAAACCAGACGGTAGATCATCATGACATTGATATTACACTGTCTGGCAAGTAAATTTACATCTTCATAAAAAAACTTATACGAATTATAGCTAATTTTTGTGATATTATTTTATTTAAAAGGCAGCAGTTAGTAATTTACATTATATTCAACCTTTACCTTTTCTAACAACTTTACCGCTGACCAATGTTTTACGAATACAATAACAGTTCACTTTTATTTATGCGTTATTGACGAATAGATTTAAAATTATTGCGAAATGTTACACACAAAAGGGTCTAAACTAAGACAGAAACGTTTGTATTGTATTTTGTTAAGTTATTAAACGTGTTATTATTTATTATTCGCTATAAGAATTAATATTGTTCGCTCGGAGTTTTACTCTTATTTACCTCATGTTTCAAAAAGATTGTACATCTGAACAGCGTTATTCATGACTTAGGATAAATCATTTTCTCATAAAAGAAGAAATGTTTTTCTATTTTTTAATATTTTTAATGTATTTTCTTTAAGTACGAGATTATTTAAACATCTAATTATTACAGTAAATTCCTCCCAAAAATTTATTACTTCTGAGTAACTGGGCAAAACTCGTAGAAAGATTTAATAAGTGCTTTGTCTTATAATTTAATTTAAGTTAACGATAAGATATCTAACGAAACGGATTGTTTAAAAAATAATTTTTGTATTGTAAAATTTTGTATTGTAAAATACAATGTAATTTTTTTTATTGGTTTAAATATTCATATATTAATAATGGTTATGTCTTGGCGAAAGTTTTATCCGTTATCAAAATTTTCTGCAAGGAGGTACTTTTGACAGGAGTAACAAGTAATTTTTAGTGCAAGAAAAAATTATTTTTATTATTACAATGCGTAAGAATATTGCACGCGACGCGCGCGAAAGCACAGCGCGGCCGCTGCGGCCGTGCCGCCGTGCCGGGCCGCCGCGCCGCGCGCTGCGCGGCAGAGCGCTCACGCACACTGTCAGGCGCGCGGCTCACCGACGTGCGCCCGGCTAAAAAACGGCGCTGGTTGGACTGACTTTACTCAATTATTACGGCTTTATTAAGCATTATAGAAAAAAGTGGTTCAGGACTTTTCGACTCAGTTTTTGACAAGGAGTACCGCTATGTGGTTAGTGTCCGCTCTTTTAGTAACACCCTGTATACCAGTAATAAGTAAACTATAATTCTTACCGTGTCATCAGGCCAATCTTTCCCATACAACTGGTCTAGTTGACGGACCTGTAATATATTCGTCAGTTCTAGTGGATCAGATTCTTCTTCCTTATTTACTGTAAAAAGAAAAAAGTAGTATAAAATAAGTAATATGTAAAAGATAATATAAACTATTCCGAAAAAGAAAGTTTTTAGTGTAAAAGAAGCAAAATAATACCATTTGTTGGAGGAGTTTGGTCTCTCGGTGAAGTGTATCGCATATCATTAATTATCATATCATCAAAAGTCTCAAAATCTATAAAAAATGGAAAGCACATATTAAAATATATTTTACTTGTAGAAATAAGTAAAAGGTTTATAAAAAATTACTTTGGGTTGCTTTAGAAACTGATGTTCTACATGCTTTATTACTTTGCAAAGATTTGTTGTTGAAATATGTAAAAGATAATATAAACTTCCGAAAAAAAAGCTTTTAGTACAAAAGAAGCAAAATAATACCATTTCTTGGGGGAGTTTGGTCTCTCGGTGACGTGTGTCGCATATCAATCATATCATTAATTATCATATCATCGGAAGTCTCAAAATCTATAAAAAATAGAAAGCACATATTAAAATATATTTTACTTGTAGAAATAAGTAAAAAGTTTTATAAAAAATTACTTTGGGTTGCTTTGGAAACTGATGTTCTACACGCTTTATCACTTTGTAATGATTTGTTGGTAAAATTATTTTCCATTGAAGTTGTTACTTTAGTGGAAATTTTGGAGGGAACATTCGTGAAACTTCTGATCGGAGCAAAATCTATATACATATATAATATAAAAGTTGTTACATTTCAGTTAAAACAGAAAAAATTAAATAAATTAAAAATAGGTAGTGTTTTACCTTTTTGTGAATTATTTTCAGTTATCGAATCTCTTTCTATTGTTGATAAGTTAGCTTGGTAGATTTTCTTTATACATTCTTGCGTTGAACTCCCATGCAAAGTCTCAAAGTTAGATGAGTTATTCTCTATTTTCTTGTAATGTTTCTTTTTTAGTTCTTGCTACAAAAATGTATTACTATATATACAAAGTTGAAGAACAAAATGTGGAACTTTAATAACTGCAATTTTATTAATACCTTTCGTATTTGCGAAATAATTTCATTATATTCTTCGGAAGAGGTACTTGACGAAGACTCATTTGCAGACATGGAATCCTTGTCTAATAAAGCACTCATTGTCAGTTGAGTACGTTTTGCATTTATTGCTGTAAATGTGTCACGGTCAGAGGATTTTTTCTACGGAATTAAAAATCTTTGTAATAAATTAAACATCTCTAATTAGTATAGTTGATATTACACCATCAGATGTTTATTAAACAATAAAATAATCAATCTTTTTTAAAATTAATGGGTTTTAAGTTATTGTAATATATAAATATAACAGTGCCTAATAGTTCGATATAGATATATTTTTACTATTGTATAATATTTTTAAGAGCTAGGTTAATGAATAAGTCAAAATAAAGGCTATCTGAGGTATCAAATAAAATAAATGGCAATTAAAACTTACCCATTTTTTTTGTGCCACACTTTGCTGTGTGTTATCCCCACTACGTTTCATCAACGATGGCACAGCATAATCTGTATTATATCTTTTATTTTGCACACGGTTTCTTTTGCCATCAATAGATTGCAGCGGCTGCTGCAATACCATCTCCAGCACTTTCTTTGATCGTTGTTTGTTCTGTGTGCGAATCTTTTGACGAATATCTGTTAGCTTTTTTTCATCATCTGGAAAATTTAAGTAAAAAAAACATGCAAATTATGTTAACATTTTACAATTTATTAACCCTTAGCTGGCACTGTGGGGTCAATAATACCTTAGGGTAGTTCAGCCTATAAACACAGTGCCAGCTAAGGGTTAAGAGAAAGTATATATGGCGGCGCATTAATTTTTATTGCTTTCTTTTTCTTTCTTCTTCCTGTGTTTTAGAATCTTTCCGCGCGTTGACAGAATGTTTATACTAACGTAAAAGCAAAAAGATAAAGAGATTGCGTTTGCTTACCTGAACGATCGATTATTGATCCTAAATATTCTTTCCCGCCGTAAAAAAATTGTACTGTTTCACCTTTCATGACATTATCTTCAAAAATAACGTCTGATTCGCTGAAAATTACAAGCGAATCGTCTTTATCGCACTGTAGCAAAAACATTATATTACGTACGCAAGATATTTATAGAAAAAGGCGGTTTCCTCAGAATCTTTGAAAAATTTTTCTGGTCCGCACTCGGCAACTCTTCTGATGCAACTGAGCGTGACTGCTCGCGCAGTCGCGCCTCGCGCTGCTGAACGCGTCCAGTGCTATTCAATTGTTTTAAAACTGTCGCGGTTGCTATCTGGCCGCAGTGGCCGTATTATAACTTTTAATTCCTTCGTAATGCTTCGTAAGATGTGTCACATCAGAAGAAGTCGCTAAGTCATAGTCATAATATGCAAAGACGTGCGGTTAATTAATTAGTTACGATCGCAGTATCGCACGCGCACCGATCACCCGAGTACGACGATTGCGCGACACCGTGGCTCGGCATTCCCGTACTCCGCAGCTAATCATACGCAACACGCACTTCGTTGTATCGCGACCGACAATGGTATGAGGTATGTCGAGTGTCGACTAGTTGCGTTATTCGCGTTGGGCCCTCGTTTTGTATCCTTCCACTCGCTCACAAGACGGAGTTTGGCCGCGTATTGACCAGATTGACCTCCGTATGGAGGCAGGCAGGAGCCTGGAGCAAATAAGAAGAATTGAAAAAAGAAGAAGTCGCTGTCACGTGTAGCATATCAGTTTACAGTAAGTATTATAGAAATTCAACTTGATAATTTTATTTTTGACTGTCTCATTGCACATATTAGATAAAAACTATGATTTATATCTTACAAGTACATATATACTGGAAAAAGTATTGTATATTTAAATAATGTAAAAAAATGTGTCTCTAATATATTCTACCCTTGATCTGAAATAATTACATATATAATACAGCGTTATTCCTATATATTATACCCAGTTAAAACAGCCTAACAGTCAAAATGATGTCAATATGACGTCGTTTATCTTTGCAATTTCTCTGTTCTACCTGGGAGTCGATTGTGTACCTACTTCAAAACTTAGTGAAAATCGATAATAATTGATAATAATATTTTAGTTTATTGCAATTAATTATTATATGTACCTATATGTGATTTTGTAGCTATGAACACACCTTGTACGAAAACAAAGAATAAAGCAATGTCAGACTTGAATAACGCTAATGTGCGAGAAAGCAATAGTAGCCCATTATTATTGGGTTCCGATACGGAAATTTCATCAGATGCAATTGAATCTTTGCATAAAAATACCGACGAAAATAACAGTCCATCAATGCTCGACTCTAGACCATATCTAAGGAAGAGATCTCGACTTGCATTTTATCCGGTCAAGAATAATGCAACAGCAAATGCAACTGTTACTGAAAATAGTGTTACAACACTAGTGAATAACACTAGTGAGATTTCCGAAGATGTGATACAAGCTAGTCCTACGCAAAGTCCTACCCTTGCGTCTAAAGACAAAGAGTATTTAAAACTCAAGAGAAAAATTCCTGTAAAACGCCGCATAGACTTTGGATTATGTCCTTTGCCTGAACATACTTCTACCGCACAAATAAAAAATGCTACATTGAAAGATAAAGTTAACATAAGTTATCTTTCACCAATAAAAATGCATAACAAGACTGATATGGACGACGAAATTTTTTATCTGCCTGCAGAACAAACTGCAAATAAAAATGAAATGGATTTGGATAATACAGAAAACAAGCCACCTGAAAAAGATGTTATTGGATAAGTTTAATGTGTAAGTATCACTTAATAATTGTAATAATGTGTGTAAGTTGCTTTTATATATCTAATAAAAACATTATATTTACAGATGGTCAAAAAGAAAAGATATTTCAGAGCAGCTTAACATGCGGTGTAAAGCTGACGGAGCAAAGTTAAAGGGCTGGGATTGCTGGGAATGCAGAGAAGTAAGTTATATAAGATATAAATAAATAAAAAAATATAAATAAATAAATATAAATATTTTTCTTATAAAAAAGTAATTTATGATATTTGATTTTTAGTATTACAAGAATTTGTCATTGTCGAAAAAAGAATTACAAAAACAAAAGAATCAATGCTCGCGACATCGATACAAATATGAGCGACCAAATACACCAGAAGGTATATATTTTATTTTTTTATCACTTTTAGGTTATATATAATAAATATGATCTTACAGGTTTTTGGGATCCGGAGTTTCCTGAGACATCAGGCACTTATTGACAGAATAAAAGATGACATTACATATATCCTGACGCACGTAGTATCACGGCGATTAACATCTGCAAATATTTGTAAAAATAAAGAAAAAAATATATATATAATAATTATATATATTATATATTATACATATATATATAGCTTCTCTCCACGTTGTAGAGAAAAAATTTATGAAAGATGAACGGTGCAAGTTTAGCTATAATATATATAGGAATAACGCTGTATTTACCAAAACGTTTTTGATAAATATTTATTTCTTAAGTTTGAAAAGTGAAAATCCTTTACTCTGTATTGAATAACAATAAAGCGTTAAAATTAACACATCTTGAAAGTTAAGAAATTATTACTAATTATGTTATAATTATAGTTAATGGATTTTATATATCGTGCGCATTTCATATTTTGATCATGATGCACGTTTACATTGCTGCATGATTTATGACATAGATGCTCTAATATTCAGAAGTGTTATCTTTAACGCTTAATATAACTCTTTACAGCATTGAATAACGATTTTCACTTTTTATACCTGTTTTTTATTTAAATATCATGCTACAAATAAGGAATATTTATGAAATAAATCTCTCAATGGTTTCAGCGTATACATGGATTAACAAAGAGGTGGTTAAAGAGGTGGTTTATACTTGATTTAATAACATAATATTGCAGACCATCTGGAAAAATATGAATACAGTAAGTATTAATGATAATAAGCTTAATAGTTTTTCTTAACATAATCAGATAGATAATAGTTAGAATCTGAAACACTTATTTATAGATATCGTATTGGACTAGACGTCGATGGGCCAAACGTCACGCTTTCAATTACGAAGATACTCTAGGCCTAACAGATAGCAGTAGTTCGAATGGGGAATATAATAGTGAATTCTCATCTGGAAATCATCCTGTTGGTTTGTCCTCGTCGCAAGGAGAAACAACAAATCAGCATTTTGTGAACACAAATTCGTTGGCTATACCTGAAGATTCTGAGAGAATATGTATCAATAGTGTTTCGAACTTACAATTAGTCAAACAACAGAATTGTGGATATAAAGCAGGTCACTCCTTTATAGATTATAATAACACCTATTGTAATGACGTCTCACTAGATGCCGACATTAGAAACTATGAAAGTGATAGTGACAATCGAGAAATTTACGATTTTGATGCAACTACGACCTTAAAATATCTGTTTAAAAATAGCGAGAAGACGGTAGATGAAGCTATATGTCAGTTTTTTTATTCTCATATAAAGAATAACAATTAGTCTAAGACGTGTCTCCAAGATGATCTTAAAGTTTTAAAGTCTTGTTTACCAAAACCGAACAACATGCCATCCTCTGTGTATAAACTATTTGACTATATATCAGTTCTGGCTCCTCCTTGTGAAATATTTTCACATTATTGCTGTAAAATTTGCAAATTTTATTGTGGAATGCAACGACCAATTGTGTGTCCTGCATGTAACTCACGTCAAGAAAGTGTGCGATTTTACGAACTAGATATTATAAACCAAATTAAATACCTATTTGAGCATAGAAATATATGGGGGATGTTTTGGATAGAGCAAGTTTAATGAGAAATAGAGATGAAAACATAATTTCTGATATAACGGATGGTTTAGAGTATAAACGAGTGAACTTAGGAAGAGGACAGTATGATTTAACATTAATGATGAGTACTGATGGAGCTTGTCTTAGAAAAAGTTCAAGAAACAATTTATGGCCGGTTAGTTTTATGATAGCTGAAGTGCCACCTACAATCCGTCGTCTTTTTATAATTTGCTTTTCAATATGGTATGCTGATATAAAACCAGAAATGAATTCCTATTTGTTACCTATATGCTTGCGATTGAAACGTAGTTTCCAAAACGGTGGGTTACTGTGGGCTCATCCTCGAACAGGGTCGATATTTAGAACTAAAGTCACAGTTCCTTTGATTGTCGCTGATGCTCCAGCAAGGGCTATGGTGCAAAACGTTCATAATTTTAATGGCACGTACGGTTGTAATATATACGAAATAAAAACTCGGCAAACTCGACAGGAAGAAGGAAAAAGGCGTATAAGAGTATACAAGTATCGATATGAAGAATGGCAATTGAGAACAAATGAAAGAATGAATATTCTTGGTAAATTGGCTGAAAAATCCCACAAAATTATCAAAGGTATAAAAGGCAATTTTACGTCTCTTGCCTGGTGCTGATATAAGCACAATGGTATTTCCAGAAATTTTGCATTCCGTTGGCTTAGGAGTAGCCAAGCAGATGAACACTCTTTGGATAGAGAAGTCGGGTGAATGGAATATCAAGGCGCATCTTGATGATATAGATATGTTTCTTTTGCAAATTAAGCCTCCAAATTCTTTTCATCGTATTCCGCGACGCTTATCTCTAAGTAAATTTTGGAAAGGGTATGCAACTGGGCTTTATTTTATTCCGTTCCAGCTCTTGAAAAATATTTGCCTGACAAATATATACAACATTGGATGCTTTTTGTTATTTCGCTGAACATATTTTTACAAGATAAAATTCGAATTCAGCCTGATTTAGAGATAGCAGAGTATCTAATTAAAAAATTTGTTGAACAGTTTGAACAGCTTTATGGTGAACGAGAACTCTCATATAATATTCACCAAATGATTCATTTGGGCTTAAGTACCAGACGATGGGGTCCTTTATCTGGAAGCAGCGCTTTCCAGTTTGAAGATTTTATAGGAACTTTGTCTAGAATGGTTCATGGATCAAAGCATATTGACAAAGTTAATAAAATCAAAATTTCTCAAGGAATACAAATTTTAAAGAATCGTGTCGAACTACAAAAATCTCCGTCTCAGCGTATTGCTGTAGATGAGTGTTTAGGAAAATGTAGGACAGTTATTTTTTCAGAAGAAGAGATTTACCTCTTAGAAACAATGGGTTTGTCAGTAGAAGATGTAAAAGTCTATTCTTAAGGGCCCGTATTAATGGTGAAATATTTACATCAAAGCTCTACAAAGCAATTAAAACAGTAAGCTATATAGTAAAATTTTTTTATTGCAAAATAATAAAAAATGGCGGCGCGGGAGCCGTTCCCGCTAATTTCGCGGCACGCAGCATAACTCTAACAATTTTCATTTTTTTCACTCCAAATTTTTACCACATCTTTAAAACAACATTCCGCAGTGAAAGACGTAGCGGATTTTCGATAAGTTAAAATTTAGATTTTATATGTACGAATTAGTACCCATTTTTTAGGTCAAAAATCGAACTTTAAATTCAAATAACCACCAATTAATCAAAAATTAATATTTTCAAAATCCCCTACGTCTTTCACTAGATATACTCATGCAAATTATAGAAAAATTTTTTATTTTGTTCCAGATTAATTTTTACGGCACTTGTACTGCGTGCCGCGAGCGCCTGAAATTAAACGAGACTGGCGGGAACGGCCCCCGCGCCGCTATTTTTTATTATTTTGCAATAAAAAAAGTTGTGTGAATACTTCAATACATAGTTAAGAACATTCTCGAATATAATTATCCTCTTACTTTTTTTTCCACCAAAAAAAAAATCGCAAAAAGACGCTTCATTTTCGAGTTTTACAGTGGTGTTACCCCTTAAACAAAATGTTACAAATAAAAAATTATGTTTGTATTATTCCTACATCAATGAAGAAAAATGTATAGAGAGACTAGAATTAATAGAAATCTCAAAATTTATTACTATTTTATCCCTAAGAATTCTGTGCTTATTAATTTATATTTAATTAACATTTTAAGTATAATATAGAATTTATATTGCATATATACACATACTACGAAACTTCTTTGTCATTTCTTTTATCTTTTATTATATGATTATTATAAGTGTATCAAATTTAAAAAATAAAAATACAATTGTGTATCGTTGTGAACCACTCTGTGTGTTTTTGTTTCTTCTTTATATTTCCTAATTGTTATCAACTATTGCTCTTCTGTGTAGATGCAAGTCCGATTTAGTTATTTTCAGAATTATAAATTTAATATAATTTTATCCTACGTTATTGGTTATTACGTATGAGAATGTTGCCAGCTACCAAATAAGTTACATCGTACATCATAACACGATGTATGCATTATATAGATATATATTTTATACAGGGTGTTCCAGACCTCACGTATAACCCGTTAATGACAGATTCCTGAGATTATTTGGAGGCAAAAATCCTAATGCCAAAATGTCGAGGCTGCTACAGTATTTGAACGGGAAAGGTTTATAGTTGACCAATTAGCTTGTCTAAATTTCGCGCGCTCAGGGCTGTCGCATATCGAAACGGCTCTTCCATACTTTACTCAACTCGATAGAAATATTTGAAATTATTATTTATTTTATTATTTTGTGCACTATTCTCAAGACTGACTTTCTAAATTGTTGTACGAAAACAGGATACATGTCGAATTGCAAAGTATTCATGTAAAGCGTGCCGCGGACAAATGACATTTAATTCTAATAATAAAACAATTTTTTAAATTATTTCCAAACATGTTAGTATTTATAGTATTTTTTTCTCATCAATATCTTTTTTCCTAATCGACATTTTATGCAGCACATCATACTTTGTACCGATTATGAGAATTAAATGTCATTTGTCCGCGGCACGCTTTACATGAATACTTTGCAATTCGACATGTATCCTGTTTTCGTACAACAATTTAGGAAGTCAGTCTTGAGAATAGTGCACAAAATAATAAAATAAATAGATTCTCGGATGGCGGGCGGAGCGGAAGGTTGGGCCCGGAGTAAGGAGGAATTTGTCAGAGGAGATGTAGACGAGGAGGGTGGAGTAAGTGAGGTAGAGTGACGGGCGGTGTGGAGGAGAGGCTGAGGATCGCGAGGAAATGAAGGTGACAGTGAGGAGTTAGTGGTGTAAGGGCAAAGGCGGTAAAGGCTGGAAGGCGTATTTGGAGGTTAGAAGAGGAGAAGGAAGAAGGAGGGGTACTGGGACGTGAGCGGTGAGGTGGACGTAGCGGTATCGTGGGCGGGGTAACGAGGATGGTCGGCTACCGAGGTGACGCTGACGGACAGGCGAGGAGCTGCGGCGTGGCAGAAGCGACGACAGTCGAGGCGGCGCTGTGTGTCAGCCTGCGGCTGACACCACGGCGGGACGCCGGGACGCTAGCGCTGGAACGCATGGGGAGACACATGCTTGAAGGTGCAATTTCATTGACGCTAGAAACCAGCGTCAAATGGGGGTCACGTGACTTTTGGCGTCAAGAAAATGTAGTGGGGGAAAAAGTTCAGACCGTCTCAGCTTTTTCAGCGTGCCGCAAAATTCAAAGGTATTTAAGGTGGTTAAAGGTGTTTATACAATAAATGACAACGAGAATGAAGTAAGTAATATATTAATATTATATGGTAGATATGGAATATTTTGATCATTCTTGTGCATAAATATGCTGCTTTTTATGGTATTAATAAGTTATGATAACTCTACATTTTAGGTTAGTTGGATATATCTGCAAACATATGAGTGATTAAAATAACTTTTGTAGAGGGATAGAGCTATGTTTGGATTAGTTGGATATGTTAAATAATTAGTAATAAACAATTACTTAGTCATGTTCGCATACATATATAAACAATTTCAATGGAATGGGCTAGCAAACAAAGCTATATTATCCCAGCTACTGTATATGTTGTCCATGTCAAACAGATTTTGCACTTGATCTTGAGGCTAACTACTCGACCAAATTTCTAAGATTGCTCATTCTTTGTGCCAGGAACATCATTAGACAGCGATAAAATTACTGTAATTCCACAATTTGTTTCTGTAATTCCTACTTTGTTCATTTATTGTAGCACGTCGAGTAATATTCCTACCACAGAGAACGAGCTATTAAATAAATCGGTGGACCAGTCAACTTTTACTGTTATCGCAAGTCGTAAGCGGCGGTTTCACGACGCGCACGTTTTGCCGCTTAGACGAACAGCAAATCTAGTCACGTAACTATATTTGACGCTGACGCTGGTTTCTAGCGTCAATGAAATCGGGGCTTGACAGAAAGTCGTGCGAAGCGCAGTTTGATAGGGCAGAGAGGAGATGGAATAACGATAGGGAGGGAGAGGGAAGAGGACAAATGGAAGGTACTAAACGCAAGGAGGAAGGAAGGAGGCAAACTGAGGATGAAAATGGATGAGGACAAGACGGTGGAGATGGGGGTAAGAGAAAGAGAGGAGAAAGAAAGGAGAAAGAAAGGAGAAAAGAAAGGAGAGAGGAGGAACACGAGAGTTTAAAGAGAAGGGCGGAGGATAAGATTGCGGGAAAGCTGAGGAGAATCTGTTGATGGATACGGCCATGGACGAGGATGATAGGCAGAAAAGTGAGTAAGAAGAAGGTAAGATAGAAGGGTGAAATGAAAGGAGGACAGATGGAGGAAAGGGCGAAAAAGTAAGGGTGGCAGGATTGGCAAGAGAGCTGGGAAGAGGAAGAGAAAAGGGGAAAATAACCGATTGAGAGGAGAGAGGAGAGGGCGAGAGAGAGATTAGAAGGTATGATAGGAAGGAAGGAGGGCACCAATTATTAAGAAGGAGAGAGTCGGAGTAAGGGAGAACCAGGAGAATAGGAATGGAGAAAGGTAAAGGTAGGAAGAAAGAGGAAGAGAGGGGGATGAGAGAGAGATGAGATGAGGAGAGATCGGGAGGGGAAAGGGAGGTTTATATAGAGTATGTTCGGTTGGTTTTTTCTTTTTGTGTACAGGGCTCGAGGGACGGAGGGAAGGAGAGACAGGAGAAGGAGGAGAAGTTAGGAGGTTCAGTAAAGGAAGGATGGAATGGAGGTAAAGGCAGGAAGAAGGAAATGCGGGGAAAGGAAGGTAGTAAGCAGTGGAGCGCAGGAAAGGAGACAAGAATGAAGGTGGAGAAAGGCTGAGAAGGGAGTGAAGGAGGGCTCGAGGTTAGGAAGGAAAGAGGGTAAGACAAAAGGGGAGAAGCCGAGACAGGAAGGAGGGATGCAGTCGCGAAGGAAGAGGAGGAAGAAAAGGAGGGGCGAAGAGGGATTCGGGGAGGGAGGGAAAAAGGAATTTGTGAGGTCGCATATGGCCAGGGCACGAAGGGGATTGGTCGTTGTAAAAGGTTTGGGTACGTTCCTTTCAAAAACGCCTTGTAAGCCCTACGGGGAAAAACGATAAAAATATCTATCTATCTACCTAATAAAATAAATAATAATTTCAAATATTTCTATCGAGTTGAGTAAAGTGTGGAAGAGCCGTTTCGATATGCGACATCCCTGAGCGCGCGAAATTTAGACAAGCTAATTGGTTAACTATAAACCTTTCCCGTTCAAATACTGTAGCAGCCTCGACATTTTGGCATTAGGATTTTTGCCTTCAAATAATCTCAGGAATCTGTCATTAACGGGTTATACGTGAGGTCTGGAACACCCTGTATATAATTAAATATATAAATATATATGCAAACCAATTTTTTCGTTTAATTAAAATTATATTTGATCTTATATAGTTTTATATATAATGATATATATGTATATATTTGTATATAATTATATATGAACAAATTTTCCGGCAATCATGATCATGTATAACTGTATATAATCTACATATAGTTATATATAATCTTGTATGATATTATATATTGTTATATATAACCACGTATATGAGATTATATATTGTTATATATAACCGTATATGATATTATATTTTTATATATAATTATATGTGGACAAATTGTCTGGAATATATGGTAATCATGATTATATATATAACTATATATATTCTTATATATAATCCTGTATGATGTTATATATTGTTATATACAACCGTATATAATTATATATATTTATATTTAAATTATATCTATTTATATATGAACTATATATATTTATACATATATATTTATATACGTTCATATATGATTATACATGGACTATTTTTTCCCGGGATATGTGATATAATATCATATTTCTTGAGCTTTTAAAAATTTCAACCTGCTTCTAAAGTTTCTGTGTTTATTCTATTGCACTATTTTTTATCCAGGTATGATTCATTTCCTAACTTCTTTTTATAAATATAAAATTTATTAATGTTTTCTTTGTGTAGGTATATATTTGCAAGCAGATACAACTCTGAAATCATGAAAACAATGTTGGAATTGTAAATCATCATACATTAATCAAACCATCACCAGGGACATCAACATCTCACGCTCAATTTTGTACATGGCCATGAATAAAATGAATACTACTTAAGGCCGGTATTCATAGTCGGATCTTATTTTAAGATCGTCTTAAGTAATGTCTTAAGATGCTAATACGGTCATTTCATTGGCTGGATGGAGTCTTAAGACTACCTTTGACCAGACTTAAGACAATTTTAAATATAAGATCTTATTTTAAGATCGTCTTAAGTAATGTCTTAAGATGCTAATACGGTCATTTCATTGGCTGGATGGAGTCTTAAGACTACCTTTGACCAGACTTAAGACGATTTTAAATATAAGATCTGACTATGAATACCGGTATAAGATATGCATACTAGTTTGAAATTAGTTTTATTTATTTCAGTACGTTTTTTTTTGTCGACATTTTACTTATTTTAGTCGTTTTTTATTAGCTTCTTGACGGTTTCTTTCCCCTTTTAGCTGCAGCTATTCAAATTAGGCGCGCTTTATTCTGATATAAAAGTAATCGACTAATAGTCGATGTTTTCGGCAAAACATCTACTTCTACACATCGACTTCTTTAAAACATTGACTATTTCCGAGTAGTCGACTTCTTTAAAACATCGCCCATCTCTAGTACAGTTACAGCGTTTTACATAGAGAAATGTTTATGAATCCAATAAATAATTAAAATTAAATGTATTATTTTGAAGTTGTGATTTTAATTAAAGCAGATATTTTGTATTTAACTATTTAAAGCGCGTCACTAACCTATATAGGTTAGTGACGCGCTTTAAACAATTAAATACTTTTAAAGCGCGTCACTAATCTATACGCGTGCGGCCACGGAGCATGCGCATGTGGTTGCGGGGCATGCTCGTAGTCGCTACATCTTGTCGGTATGACAGGTCTCATAACCTGATAGTCGTCAACTTTAAAGCTATATCCACACAAACTTGCATAAGCCCATAAGCATATGCACAATCATAACCATAATAAGGATCAATTCAGACGAAGTTTGCATAGCTGCATAACCATATGCATAAAGAAATGAACCAATCACATATCTAATAAGAAAAGTGCTACACAAATGTATCTTTATATATGTACGCATATGCAGCGTTGTAAAGAAAACGTTCAATCGTCACTGTAGAACAAATATTATCAAATTGACATATATATATTCCGTGGATTTGTAATTATTGTGCAATCCGTGTTGCTGGACATATCCTCTGAAAAATCTAAAAATTGAAATATGGAAGCTGAAGAGTTATGTGCTTTGTCATGAATATTTGAATATTTGCTATCATCCGCAGGTGAAGTTACATGGCAATATGAATATACATGTGGGATCTATGTATCATACGTTATACGAATAAATACTATATCCAATATAATTTTTACTTTTTTATTTCTGTATCAAAAGTACAAAAATATATATGTTTGTAAAAGGGCAGATTTCGGGACATTTTCAAACCTCATATTTCTATCGCTGTATTTTGTAGTATACTCTTTGACAAAATGTGTCCGACTTGAATTTTTTTTATATAGCTAATATTATCCGAGATATATTTATAGATGTATTTTATGGCAGTATTCAGGACTTTCGACCTAATGGTGTTTTTCAGGACCGCTAATGTATAGAGGTGGTTTCCAGGACTTTATATTATATAAAGGTAGTTTCCAGGACTTTATATTACCTAACGTAATATAACGATCATCGTCAATCATCATATAACAATTATCGTCACATCAGCAGATATTATATGATGCAGCAGATATCATATAACAATTATCGTACATCAGCAGATATTATATGATGATAATTTAGATTGCTATTTTATTCGATATTACAAGGTCCTGAAAACTGCCAATTTATATCAACAGTCCTAAATAGATCTTATTTATTTATTAGTTCGAAAATTTGTATACTGCCATAAATAAATGTACTCCCAAATATACTTATGGCATTATTTTACTTTAAAATAAAAATATCTACATATGTCTAAACATGTATTACTCGTCATAACCAATAATCTTATTCAGTTTAATATATTTGTTTAAAGACATCTTTAATTTCAAAAATAAAAATCAATAGATGTTTCGTACTTAAACAATTAATATTCGGAGCATACACAATGCTAGAATGATTATTTAAACATTCAGTTAAAAAGAACAGGTCTTATGTCTGGCAGTGTGATTGGTTGAATCGAAAGGTAAGAACCAATCACATTCAATTGCTACTTAGCGGCTCAGTGAACGGTTGTGCTTCTGGATGCACCCAATATTACAACTTTTTGGCTCCATCGATACATAAGACATGTTGTTTTTAACTGAATGTTTAAATAATCATTCTAGCGTTGTGTATGCTCCGAATATTAATTGTTTAAGTACGAAACATCTATTGATTTTTATTTTTGAAATTGAAGATGGCTTTAAACAAATATATTAAACTAAATAAGATTATTGGTTATGACAAGTAATACATGTTTAGACACATGCGGATATTTTTATTTTAAAGTAAAATAATGCCATAAGTATATTTGGGAGTACATTTATTTATGGCAGTTTTCAGAATTTTCGAACTAATAAATAAATACTATCTATTTAGGACTGTTGATATAAATTGGCAGTTTTCAGGATCTTGTAATATCGAATAAAATAACAATCTAAATTATCATCATATAATATCTGCTAATGTATGACGATAATTATGATCGTTATATTACGTTAGATAATATAAAGTCCTGGAAACTACCTTTATATAATATAAAGTCCTGGAAACCACCTCTATACATTAGCGGTCCTGAAAAACACCATTAGGTCGAAGTCCTTCCAGATGCACCCAATGTTTTGATAGACGGAACTGAAAACGCCGGACGATGTAATGCAAACTTCACTTTACGTGAAAAAAATATAAACATACATGTTATTGTTAATTCAAGGTAACAAACTTACAAGAATAATTTATAATGAGACATTGGAAGTTTTTACTATCAAGACAGTTGTAAGACTTCTAACAATGTGAAACTAATCTATGGGGAATTATAAGGTTGAATAACAGATATTCTAACCTTTCTCAAAGGTTAGAAAAGCTGTCACGTATCTATCATTATCCGTCGGTTATTTTTAATAACTTATTCTGATATCAAAAAATAGTGTATGATCAAATAACAATGTAATTTCTAAATTTTATTATTAGACAAAAAGACATTAAGCGGATATATTTATATTTAAATTTAAGTAAAGTAACATAAATTAAATATTTGCTGATGTCAGTCTAAACTATGATTCCAACAATATTCTTCAAGCATTAATGTTTCAATATGAAGTGACTTTTGTCTTTAACCTATTATATTTCTGTTAAAAATTTCTCATATTTTATTCAATTAAATTTCTAAGATAAATGACCATAGCAATGCACTGTTCTCAAAAGCGTTATTAGTGTTCAGGGTATACTGAAAACTGGTGGTTAAAATGTATACAAATATCACGATATTGTGCTGATTTTATTATCTTTTGCAGCTATTGACGCGCCATGATTTCTACAACGTCATCGGAGAATCTTCAAGGAAAACAGAGATTAATTCCAATTTTGTTTCAAGACAATATAAATATTCAAAAAAATCACTATTGGGAAGTAGGCAAATTGCGTACAAAATACCTACTGTATTGTTTTAAAAGGGTTACTTAAAATTAATACAATCAGCACTTAAGAATTAAGTTATTTAAGAATGAGCAATAACGATTTCTACAATGCGTTTAACGTTTTCAATCCTACTTTCACGTGTGTATTTCTATATTTCATTGCTTAGAAATAAAAAAATTTAACCACCAGTTTTCAGTATACCCTGAACACTAATAACGCTTTTGAGAACAGTGCATTGCTATGGTCATTTATCTTAGAAATTTAATTCAATAAAGTATGAGAAATTTTTTTAATTTATGATACTTTACTTAGATTTTAATAAAATTATATTTGTTTGATGTCTTTTTGCTTAACAAAATTTGGAAATTACAAATATTATTTAATATCAAAATAAGTTATTAAAAATAACCGATAGTTTATGATAGAAACATGATAGTTTTTCTAACCTTGAAGCTAGAAATTATAAACTTGAGAAATGTCAGAAAATCTGTCATTCAGATATAATGCCACACAGATATGAAGTCTGTTTTCTATTGCTAAACTGGCTGCACTAGTTCAGAGTTTGTTTTTTTCCTTCCAATATAGAGTAAAAAAGATAATCTCTGAACTAGTGCAGCCAGCAATAGAAAACAGACCCATAGACCGGTTTTCATAGTCAGTTCTTATATTTAAGACCATCTTAAGTACAATCTTAAGAAGTCATTAACCAATCACAGAATCGTATTAGCATCTTAAGATATTACTTAAGACGGTCTTGAAATAAGATCTGATTATGAATACCAGTCTGTGGGTCTGTTTTCTATTGCTGGCTGCACTAGTTCAGAGATTATCTTTTTTACTCTATATTGGAAGGAAAAAAACAAACTCTGAACTAGTGCAGCCAGTAGCTTTACATTGTTAGAAGTCTTACAATCTTGATAGTGAAGACATCTCATTAACTATTCTTATAAATTTGTTACTTTGTGTTTACAATAACGCATAACATTTTCCCACGCAAAATGCTACACCGATCTGACTAATCATAAAGGTTCACACTCAAAATTGCATAGGCTGTATATGCATAGCATAAGACCACTAAACCAATAAGCATCCAGCATAAAGTCGTCATATTAGTCCCGGTCTACAATAGGTATTATAAGCCTTAAGAAATTGTTCAATCACATTTGAATTTGAGGAGAATAATTGACTGTGATTGGTCAATTTCTTAAGGCTTAGGGCTTAAAACACCTATTGTAGATGGAGACTAAAGGTCAATCTAGACAATTAAACTTGCATAGGTGCATAAGCATATGCATAAAGAAATGAATTGGTCTATGGCCGGTATTCATAGTCGGATCTTATTTCAAGATCGTCTTATGTACGATCTTAAGATGCTAATACGGCTCTGTGATTGGTTCATTACATCTTAAGATCGTACTTAAGACGATCTTAAATATAAGATCTGACTATGAATACCGACCTATTTCCTTATGCACATGTATATGGACCAATCAATTTTCTTATGCTTATGTTTATACGCTATGCAAGTTTAATTGTCTAGATTGACTTTTAAGGCCATCGCACACAAAAAGGTACAGCTGAATATGCGTAGCATAAGACCGTTTGGGCATATGAGCATCTTATGTACATTAATATAACGACTTTATACTGGATGCATTGGTTTAGTGGTCTTATGCTATGCATATGCAGCCTATGTAATTTTGAGTGCGATAGCCTTTATGTTTATTATTTGGATAGACCATAAGACCTGGGATTCGATTCTTGAATTTATTTGCAGGAGAAACGTATGCACAAATTCTGTTATTACAGAAACGTTGCAAGTTGATTGGTTAAAAGCCATGCGATAGCCAATTGACTTGTTACTTTTCTGTTAAAGCAAACTTTGCGAATACGTTTCTCTTGCGAATAAATTCAAGAATTAAGCCCCAGTTCTTTTTAACTGAACTTCTTGCACAATTCACTATTTTTCTTTTCTCTCCAACATGAAAAGAAAGAGAAAGGCCGGTATTCATAACAAGGTGAAGTGTGCGAGAAATTCAGCTAAAAAAACAGACCTACAGACATTTCAGTGGGTGCTTTTTGTTTAGCGACTCAAATCGACACAAGCATCATATTCTTTTTTTTCAACATCTAGTTACTCTATTTTTAAACAACAAAGATGTAGTGTTTTTTGACTGGGCCGGATTTGCTTGCTCCGAGAGTGAAGCGGGGAGCACACACTTCTGCACAACGCATAATGTGTAAGCATAAGAAAATTGATTGGTCCATACACATGTGCATAAAAAAATAGACCAATCAGTTTTCTTATGCTTACGTATTATGCGTTATGCAAAAGTCTGTGTTCCCCGCTTGATTATTGATGTCACTTCAGCAAAACGAGCAATAACATTAGTCGATTTGCCGAAGTGACGTCATTAATCGCTCTCGAAGCGAGCAAACTCGGCCCAGTCGAAAACGCTAATAGAGTAAAGGCCATTGCACGTAACAAAGTTTTAATCGTAATCATAAAGCCGTAAGAAAATAAACCAATCACACTTGATTATTCTTCAAGTGCAAGAAGAATAATCAACTGTGATTGATTAATTTTCTTACGGCTTTAGACTGGCGTCCCATGAAGCGAAATTACGCGGAAACGGAACTAGCGTATCACCAATCACGAGACCGTTTTGACGGAATTTTTGAAAGGGTTCTATCAGAACTAGAGTCCTAAATAATCAGAGAAGCGCAATCTCTACCCTCTCCATGGTTCCCATTGAGTCCGCAGCTGATCTTGCGAGCAACGTAATCTCTGTATATTTGACACATATTACGTTGCGAGTTTTCGGGACACGGAATCAGATGCGGGTAGCTGCGGGTCCAATACTCTTGGTTGTGATTGGTGGCGCGGTGTGCCAATCAGCAAGGGAATCGAAGTTTGCGCTTCTCTGATTGGGTGCATCCAGAAACACGACCGCTCACTGAGCCGCTAAGTAGCAATTAAGTGTGATTGGTTGGATCCAAAGATAAAAACCAATCACATTCAGTGAGCGGTCGTGCTTCTGGATGCACCTATTATTTTTAAGACTCTAATCAGAACGATCCCGTGATTGGTGATACGCTCGTTCCGCTTCTGTGTAATCCGCTCCATGGGACGTCAGTCTTATGATTATGACTAAGGCCGATATTCAACGTTTGTCTTGACGTTTTCAGCGCTAAGAGCATCGCTCTATCCTCATTTGATATTCGATGTGCAACAAAAATAAAAGTGATGCTTACAGCGCTGAAAGTGTCAAGATGAACCCAGCCATAGGCCGGTATTCATAGTCGGATCTTATTTCAAGATCGTCTTAAGTAATATCTTAAAATGCTAATACGGCTCTGTGATTGGTTAATTATATCTTAAGATCGCACTTAAGACGGTCTTAAATATAAGATTCGACTATGAATACCGGCCATAGCCTTTCGAAGTCCAAATAATTGTCTGTGCTTTTAAACAATCTAATCATCACAACAGGGTATACATTCCGAACATCATTATTATCATTTTAGAACAAAGTCGCTCTTGTTATTCACATTCACATTCGAAATTTAAGGTTTAAATAAATGTGATACACCAATGGGTGAACGACGAGTAATGACAATGTCAAAGATGCGTTTTACTAATCCCTCATATTTTGTAAAAAACTGTATTCAGCAAATGTTCTAAGCTTTTCCGTTGTTTACAAACAAAATGGCTAATTAGCATTGAGATAAGCAACTAAAGGGTACCAAACTGCACCAGAACCAATAGCAACCACCGATAGCAACTTTGGTATATGTATCAAACCATACCAAACAATCGCCAAAAATCGCCTATACATGACTGATTCTATCGCGAAAAATATTTGTTGTTTTTATAATCACCTGAAACTTGTGGGTTTGTCACATAAGCAATACCTAATGTAAGATTCTATAATACAACCATGTGACTTTCCATAGAGCGTTTATATCAAACATTAACGTTTCTAAAAACTTTATTTAATGTTGTTCTTGGTTTTTGTCATAGTAACTTTAAATTGTAAATGCACATTCGCGCGCGGGACCCTTCAATTGCTAACACAGAATAAATCTTTCTAATATTGGTTCGATCGTGTTACATTTATAAACATGTAATTACATCTAGCTAGCGTGCATTCCGAGTATTAATAAAATTTTGAAAAAAAAACCAGATATCAATATTCCTCTTTAATTTACATGCATGAAAATGCTGTCCGATGAAAACATTGAACGCATTGTACAAATCGCTCATCTTTGTAAATAATATCTTATTATTTCGTGACTATCGTACTGTTCAAGCACGGACATTAATATTTCTTAGAACAAAATAATTACTGTTTTGTGTGTATGATTTTAGAACTGTAAATTTTGGAGAATATTTGGTCATAATAATAGCTGACAATAACATAACCTATCCTATCTTCAAAGTCACTACTTACACCTAATATTCACCCGTGTTTTCAAACAATCTATAAATCATTATGTACATACAACTCCGAACATTAATGCCATTCTAGAACAAAGATGCTTTCGTTAATCACTTTCGACATTTAAGGTTCAAATAAATGCGATACAGTATCATGCACACATTATTGTATCATATTTATTTCAACCTTAAATGCCGAAAGTGATTAACGAGAGCACCTTCGTTCTAGAATGACATTAATGTTTGGAGTTGTATTGCAATGATTTGTAGATTGTTTGAAAGCACGAATGATTATTAAGACTTTGAAGTTAGGATAGGTTATGTTATTGTTAGCTATTATTACGACCAAGTATTCTTCAAAGTTTACAGTTCTAAAATCATACACGCGAGACAGTAATTATTTTATTCTAAAGCGGAGAGCACACTTCTGCACAACGCATAATGCGTAAGCATAAGAAAATTGATTGATTCATATACATGTGCCTGAGGAAATAGACCAATCAGTTTTCTTATGCTTACGTATTATGCGTTATGCAAAAGTGTGTGCTCCCCGCTTAACTTGCACAAAGGTCTATCCAGACAAACTTGCATAGGTGCATAAGCATATGCAAAGAGAACTGGATTGGTCTATTTCCTTATGCACAGGTATATGGACCAATCAATTTTCTTATGCTTATATTTATGCACTGTACAAGTTTGTCTAGATAGACCTTAAAGGCCATTGCACGTAACAAAGTTTTAGTCGTAATCGTAAGGCCATAAGAAAATAGACCAATCACACTCGATTATTCTTCGAGTGCGAGGAGAATAATCGACTGTGATTGATCTATTTTCTTATGGCTTTACGATTATGGCTAAAACTTTGTTACGTGCAATGGCCTTAAAGACCATTGCACGTAACAATTTTTAGGCCGGTATTCATAGTCATCAAGGCCGTCTTAAGTAATGTCTTAAGACGCTAATACGGCTCTGTGATTGGTTCATGACATCTTAAGGTTGAACTTAAAACGGTCTTAAATAACTATGAATACCGGCCATAGTCGGATCTTATTTTAAGACTTATGCTGGGTCTACAATGCGAGTCTCAAAGTCGCAGGAACGGTCGTAAGAAAGAAATTGATCACTGTAATTGGTCGTTTTCTTTCTTATGACCGTTCTCACGACAATGACTACGTTTACACGGCTCGATTTACGCCGAAGTTATAACAATCGATGTTATAACTTCGTCGTAAATCGAGCCGTGTAAACGTAGTCTATGAGACTCGCATTGTAGACCCAGCATTAAATAATATCTTAAGATGCTAATACTTCTCTGTGATTGGTTCATAATATCTTAAGATTGTACTTAAGACGGTCTAAAATATAAGATCAGACTATAGCCGGTATTCATAGTCGGTTCTTATATTTAAGACCATCTTAAGTACAATCTTAAGATGTCATTAACTAATCACAGACCCGTATTAGCATCTTAAAATATTACTTAAGACGGCCTTGAAATAAGATCTGATTATAAATACCGGCCTAGGTCATGTTAATGTCAGCTATTATTGTGCCAAGATATATTTGTATGATTACTGTTCTAGGCTGCGGTCCACTTTCTCATACTTATTAATAGCTTGATAACGGTTTTTATTTATTATCTAAGAAACTCATATTATAAAAGTAAATCCAATATATAGTACATAGTTAAAAAGGAAATTTATAATATTTTAATTTAATAATGTGCAACTCAAAATAACATAAAAATATAATATTAAATATTTTAATTTTATTTTAATAATAATATATATCAAATAATAATTTACTTATATATTATTGTCACATATTATGGCCGTTATTTATAGTTATTTAAGACCGTCTTAAGTTCAACCTTAAGATGTCATGAACCAATCACAGAGCCATATTAGCGTCTTAAGACATTACTTAAGATGGCCTTGATGACTATGAATACCGGCCTATGTTATTCTATACTCTAAAAAATAAAGAAAAAAGAATTAAACCTAACTTCAATCTTTTTATACTTTATATGAAAAGGTAATTAAATAAAATATTCCATATAAGTTATTATTATATTTATTTCAACAGATTTGATAATTGATTGATCCAAAATATAGAATGAAAATAAAATTATATGTATACATACGTTATCTTTTCAGTATATTAATACTATTCTTTAAGACATATAAAACTAAATATATATATACTTTTGTAAATTATGCACTTTTTTCTTTTCTTAAAAATAAAATATATTATAATTTTATAATGCACTTCGATAAATAAAAATCTATTTTAATACATTGTATTTAAAGCACCACCCGCATAACAAACATTATCTTTCAATACTGTCTTAAAAAATATTTGTATAAAAACGTTAAACAAAAAAGATCTATTCTATTTGAATGTCTTATATAATTAAGCGTTTTGGAGTATTAATACTACAAATATAAATTCTTTTGTATTGATTATTTTTTCATTGATTATATTGATTATTTTATATCTGAATATGTATTCTATCTACACATCTGCATATTCTACATCTGCATATATCTATCTATAAGATATGGATCTTGAAAAATTATCAATATAAAAAAAAATTTATTTGTGATTAACTCCAAATCATTTAATTATATTGGAAATTCAAATAAAATAGATCTTTTTATATTCAACATTTTTATATAAATATTGTCTAAGACAGTCTTGAAAGATAATGTTGTGATTAAAATTAAAATAACTGGTGGACATGCGTACATGCATTGAGCTTTTTTTAAGAAAAGATACAAATATAGAAAAGAAAATTTCAAAAAATATTAAGAAGACATACCAAAAAAAAATGATAATAAAATAATATTATAATGTACGCTTTTTAGTTTTCCCAGATATATAGTTGTGTAACCATGATCGAATTTGAGCAACAGTTCTATCTTGTAAAATCGGATTTTTGATCTAATACGTAAAATATCACTTGTACTTGGCAATTCTTGGTTTGATATAAAAATTTTAAATTCTTCATAGCCAACGGTGCATTCATCTAAGCTCCATCTTGTTCTTCTTGTTCGACCATAAGGTGATGCTGAAATATTTAATAAGATTTAGTTATTCAAAACTTCTGTGCACAATAGACAACATATATAAAAGATGTTTCATAATTTAAGCGGGGAGCACACGCTTCTGCATAACGCATAATACGTAAGCATAAGAAAATTGATTGGTCCATACACACGTGCATAAGGAAATAGACCAATCAGTTTTCTTATGCTTACGTATTATGCGTTATGCAAAAGTGTGTGTTCCCCGTTTTAGTATTAACAATATAAATATTTGGTAATTATGCAATATAGAGGATCCACCCTCTGATGACCATGACCTTGACCTTGACATATGTTGTCACCCTTCTGAGTGATCTTCAGAAGGTTTTAGCCGTCGGTCATTGTTTGTTGACAAGTTATTAACAAAAAATGTAATGAATAAAATGTAATTTTCTGACACCGTATATAGATTATATACTTTCATATTACATTCTTCACTAAGCATAAGTTATTTTTGATTTTACCTTTCCTACTGTTGTTGACACTTACTGCCTAATATAGCATAAAGTATTTAGACATTGGACATATGCTGTAATTTAATTTTCAAATTAAAAATTACCATACACACACACACACGCACACGCACGCGCGCGCGCGCGCGAATTAGGATTTGATCCAAAATATGCACTTCACTCTATATTGGATGGAATATTATTGAATGTCATTTTTTCATTCATAATTTCGGTCTGCTTATAAACAAGACTTATCATTGTACGGTACATATGGGGTTGTCGCCCTTCCCCCGCAGACAGGGGTGGGTAGGTCCACCCTCACCCATCTCTTCCCCGCCTACATGTGTACCGTCTATACACATATCAGCAAATTACTTCCTTTGACACAAACTGGCAAATTTCTCAAACTTTTTCGTTAATAATTTTTTAACAAACAATGACCGAGGGCTAAAAATCTTCTGAAGGTCACTCAGAAGGGTGATCTTGACAACACATGTTAAGGTCAAGGTCATCGGAGGGTGGTCCCCTATACTGCATAATTACCAAAAATTTTTATACATTGCAAGTTTTTTGTAAAATCAATTTCTTCCAAAAGTTTAACTTTCTTACAAAGCGTTGATTATTTTTGTCTGACATTAAAATTACAATATATTTGTATATATGTGTATACATTATATGCATATAAATATACATATATGCATATAAATATACAGAGTATTCCGTTTTAGCTACCGTAATATCTCGGGAACCGATTATTTTATTAAAAAATGTTTTAGACAAAAGTTGTACAATTTGGAGAAAACCATCAAATAAACTGACTAAATTTTGGGTCCAATGTCCACTTTGGACCCAATAAGATCCAATTTGATTTTTTAGTATAAATCTTAATTTTTTATTGTTATCTTTTTTACTACTTAATTTGGACAACTGTTGCCTGAAATATTTTTCTATTTGCCTAATACTTTTTGAGATATTCAAGGGAAATTGGTAACTTTTTCAATATTAAGCTTAAGATATCTTGATAATTGTTTGCCGGAGGAAAAAGTAGTACAAAACTTTTTGACTTGATTTTATCTCAAGAATATACTATTGCAATAGTACTCTATTTTTTTTTAAATATTTGTATATGCATCTCCCTAGAGTTTTCATGTATACACAAATATTTAAAAAAAATTAGATTACTATTGTATACTCTTGAGACCAAATCAAGTCAAAAAGTCCTATACCACTTTTCCTTCTAACAAACAATTGTCGAGGTATCATAAGCTAAATATTGAAAAAGTTACCAAGTTTCTTTGACCTAATCATCTCAAAACGTATTAGGCAAATAAAAAAATTTTTCAGAACAAAAGTTGTTCAAACTAATTAGAAAAAAGTGATACAATAAAAATAAGAATTTCCATTTTTAAAATTTAACTTGGGCTCTATTGGGCCCAACACTGGCTCTGGACCCAAAATCTCCAATAAGATCTATTATTGGTCTTCTTTGAACTCTCCAATCCTCCACTTTTATCTGAAAATTTTTTTTTTAAATGTATTGTTCAAGAGATATTTGAGATCGTCATTTAAAATGGGACACCCTATATATATCGTATACTATATGTCAGCTATATCCTAAGTATAGATCGTGAAAGTTTTCAGAATATTAAATTACACTTCGTTACTTGGCCTGACTATACAAACTTGCAAGCGCATGCCTTTTCTCACGGATTTCAATAAATCTGCCGTACAATAATTAAAATATTAATAACAATTTATATTACTTACTGCTACGTCGTTTCTTTTTATTATTTTTCACTGATATAGCCTTCTTAGTAAATTTGGTTCCTACATTCTTACGTTGCTCAACTTGGAAGGAAATATCCTCCATATTTCTTTCCTCATCCTCAGATTCATTATCATATATGCCACTGCTACGTTTCTTTTTATTATTTTTCACTGATACAGCCTTCTTAGGAATTTTGGTTCCTACATTCTTACGTTGCTGAACTTGGAAGGAAATATCCTCCATATTTCTTTCCTCATCCTCAGATTCATTATCATATATGCCATTATTTTTATCCATATTATCATTATCATCGCTATGGTCACTATTATTAAAATTCTCGTCGTCTTCTTCTTCATTTTCTTTTTCAGTGCCGCCTTGTGCTGCTTCTAAGAATTGTGTCATGCGTATTATCTCCAGTTCAGGTATTGGTTGCCGATAATGACTCTTGTGTATACTTTTATCATGCCCCATAAAATTTGCCAAATCGGTTACTTGATCTTCGGATAAATTTAAAGTTATGCAACATGTGGCAATATGTTTACGCAGCTGTGTACCTCTTAAAGAACATGGTAGCGTTGCGCCACAATCTTTAGAAAATGTACGTAATAAAACACATGCGCGTAAATATTTAAAGCGCTTTTTATTATCATTTGGAATTCCAAATAAAAATGGATTTTTCGATGGTACTTTGGCATTATCTCGATGTTTTAAAATCATCTGTAGACATTCCAGTAATTGAGAATGTAAAATAACAGGTACAGTACGCATCAGTTTGCCACGAATTGCAAATATCACATATTTTTTAACTTTCTGAAAAAATAAATGCAAATTAGTGATTGTTTCTATTAAAAATTGTTATCTGTACTTGTGTTTTAATGATTATTATTATAATCATAAAAGTAAAATGTGTGTATATATGTATATATGGAGGTATAAAAGCCATAGTAATGTAAGTCAAATTTTTTAAAATATTGACTTGTGTGCACAGATGCAATCTATATAATATATAAATTGCATCTATGCACAGGAGGTCAATATTAAAAAATTAGACTTACACCACTATGGCTTTTACCCTCTATATGTATGTTCATATATATACATATAATAAAATTAATCATTTTAATAATCATTATATTAAAGTATATTAAAGTTTTTCATAAAAGTCACAAAATGTTAAATTAAAAAAAATGTAAATTATAAATATCGCATATAACAATAATTGTTCGAATATATAAAATGGATTGTAATTATTTTTACAATAACTAGTTAATTAGCATTTACAGTAAAGTATAACATTTATTTAAATATTTATATCTATTATTAAAGTAAAGAACTATATTTGTTAAATTTTATCTTTATAAGTATTTTATTAACATCACAAATTTCAGAACAATTCAACTAATTTAAATTATTTGCCTTTTTCTGAAGTGACAATTAGAAAAAAATCAACAATGAGCTAATCTATTGCTAGAATTAAATAATGTTGATGGATTATTATTATCAGAATTATTAATTTATTATTATTATTATTATTTTTATTATTACAATATTACTTATTGGAAAGTTTTATTTAGTATAAAATAACAAAAATATTATTTAAGTTTTAGAATAGGTTACTTAGCTTAGTAAAAGATGAAAGAAAATATTTTACATGATTTACATAATTTTTTATATTATTTTTTCACAATATTTTGATTTATGAAATAATTTAACAGAAACAATATTTTTTAGTTACTAAATTCTCTATAATATAAAAAAGATAATGTACAACGGACCATTTAATTATGAAATGTAGTTGTATAAATGTGATTTTAATTAGAAAGATTATAATTACCTTTTGCGCAGTTGATGATAACGATTGATATAATTCTTTATGTGTATCTTTATTAATGCTTGTATAAGATTGAAAATCTTCAATAAGAACTCGTTCAATTTCACCAGCTCTACGTCTGTTAAATAATTGAAGCAATATAAGCGTACTTTGTGCTAAACTCAACCAAGCTTCATATAAAAATCCTTGTTTTAATTGATCATATGCTGCTTTTCGTTTCTGATGTAAATAATTATATAATTTTTTTTATATCATCTATGCTTGGTAATACGATTTTCTTTTGTCGTCTTTTTTGTGACTGAGTTTCTTCAACTACTTTATTAACGGTTGTAGTATAATCTTCTTGTAGAATCTTTAAAAAATTCTCAGCATTTTCTTTTCGTTTGTAATCATGGATTTTTTATACATTCTGTAATAAACAAATTACCAACTTGTTTTAGTAACGTTCCTATAGTAGAAGCTGTTGCCGGTGCTTTATAAGTGTTGGTTTCTTCATCTAATTGTGCAATTTCGTGGACAGATTTAATACAGTCGTCATAATATTGTGGGTCATAAATAGAACTAAACTGCTCTAAACCTTCATTGAATTTTTTCATTGCAAGCCAAAATCTTCCGAGTAGTCGAAGACGCGAACGAATCATGTCATGTTGATGTAAATGTTTATATTTTACTGCTAATTTATTTCCGTATGTTATTAATAATTGATCATATTTTATTGATCGCGTAACTATATCATCCCGTAATACAGGATATATGACATTTTTTAATGTATGGCTTGCACTATTATGAATTCGACCAGTAATTTTTCTGCCCAAAACTTGTACTGCTCGAAACGCTTTTTTTGCCAGTGCATTGTGCAAAATGATGTCTAATATTGTTTTTTGGTAAAAAATCCTTTGCATTTAACGCAACATGTGAAGTCAGTTGCCGTACGTCCTAATTTTTTTTTGTGGTCTTCTACAAACAATAAGTTCGCCATTATTTAATAATGGATTAGTATTGAATAAAAAATTGCCATTTCTTCTGAGAGTCTCTATAATCTTTTTTCGTTCTAATGTACCTGAAACATATCTAATATAACATTTGTACATGCTCATATTAACTTAATTAAAGGATGGTAATATATCATACATTAGTTATTTGTGTAACAAATGCGGGAAATTGAAGATTGGACACGGGTGCGGAGTGGACACACGAGCCGAAGGCGAGTGCGATCACCCGCACGCGTGTCCAATTTTCAACCCGCACGTGTTACACACACTATTTTATATTACAAAAGTGCGTGGAAAGTGGCCCATTATTACGCGCGTGCTTTTTGTGCGAAAAATAGCCAATTCGACACACGACTCGAAGCAGTGCAGGAATGTTCACATTCCCGCATTGCTTCGAGTCGTGTGTGGAATTGGCTATTTTGAGCACAGAAAACACGCGCGGAATGGGCCACTTTCCATACACGTGTGATATAAAAGTATATGTACGTATATGTATAACAGATTGCAAAATATCAAAAAATATAAAAACTTCTATAGCAAAAATATTATGCAAATTACATATATTCTAATAATAATAATAATATTAACCTTTTGGCAATACAGAAAATTTTTGTACTTCTCCTTCATTGCAATGAACTTTCTCTAAATGTCTAGCAATTTTACTTTGAAACTTTTTACAAAAATAACAAAAATTCTGTTTTTGTGCTCCTTTAGGCTTGGAAACGGAAACATACATATTTTCATCGTTACATCCACGTATGCTTTCTGCTGATATATTGATGCTATCAATCGTCTTATTTTTATTATCCTTATCAATATTATTAGCATCACTTTTATTTTGTTTATTACTTTCTATTTCATCGTTATCACTTGTATTGCTATTTAAACTTGGTTCATAATCACTGTCATTATTCTTTTCATATTCTGATTCATATTCATTATTAATATTATTACAATTAAAGTCTGTTATATCCATATTACTATTATTAGTATAACTTTTATTTTGTTTATCACTTTCTATTCCAGCGTTATCGTTTGCTACATCACTATTTGTTACTAAAATAAAAAATTTTTTATTAAAATATTTTATTGTTTAAAAACAAAATGTTTTCCAATATTTAAAAAAATAATATTTTGCTCACCATTCATAATATCATTAAAATTGTTTTCAAAATTAGTATAAATATTACTAACAGAAATATCTCCACAACTGACTTCGTTATTGGCACCAATATCATTTATGGTATAAGTATCATTAGGAATAACATCAGTATAATTGGTAATATCACTATTATTTTTGTCACAGATATTAATCAAGTTTTCATGCATGTTATCATTGTTATACGCGAGAGTAGTATTACTCAAATCTGCAAAAATATGTTATTTCTAAATTAATATAATATACAATTAGTGTAGAGAAATAAATTTATTATTCTTTTCAGATCAAGCTTCCTCATATATGTATATATATTTTTTTTAATTCTTATTTCTTTTAATTGTTATTTTTATTCTTCTATTTATTCTTAGAAATTCTTTACATATATATAGCAAGAGTAATGAAAACTATCACAAATATTCATATTTAGATTTCAAAATTTATTTAATGTAATTAAATTAATAATTATATTAAATAAATTAATATAATAAATTATAAATCTTACCTTTAATATCTTTGTTATTCTTTGTAATATTAGAAATTGTATTGTCGTTTTTATTACTTTCTTGTGCACAATCGTTATCATCGGAAAACTCAGTAACAATATAAGTATTTTCTCCATCTACAATATAATAATTATTTAAAGAGCTATTTTTTAATATTATATGTATCTATTAGTGATATTACTACAATCTTACTTTATTTTCATCATCCATTGTAGTAAAACTGTTCTCGAAATTTTTTCGCTTTTATTTTCATTTATGTGCTCATTTCTATTTGCATTGTTTTTTTCATTGTAAACGATAGAATTTTTTATTGGATCAATAGTTTGATCGAGAATACCTGGAGTCTTATTAATCGAATAAGTTCTATTTAAGCGCATATATCACAGGAAGAACAATCATTAATATTATTTTTGCTACATGTATTAGCATTCTTGTCACTGCATGATAATGTATCACAAATGCAGGTACTATGACTAAAATAACTGCGTCTGTACAGAAATCGCTTATATCTATAATATCATTGAACGTATCGTTTTTCTTATTACTATTGTGTTCATTATCTATGTCACTATTCTTCTCAATGTCAGTGTTTAACACGCTGCATTCATTACAATTATTTTTTAAATGTCCGGGGTTTACTATATTATCACCATTTGTGATATTGCTTATTGAGTAGTTTTTATCATTGAGTATTTTTTCTTCAGCAATATTATTTGCTACTGTATTGGCTACAAAAATAATTAGATAACTAATAATGTATGAAAATAATTGATAACTCATAAATGTAATTACATAATAAGAAGCATTAAAGTTTTTTTCTCAATTTAAAAATAGAATAATGTAATACTAAACAGTAATATTAAACACATATATTAAATATGTATTAATTAATTAGATATACAAAGGTATACAATATAAAAATAAAAATGTATCACATTATAATATGTAACATATAAATTTAAAAGAGGTTAGGTTTTAAAATATTATATTTTATACATTGTTAAATATATATTATTGACTACGTTTACACGGCTCTATTTACGCCGAAGTTATAACAATCAATCTTATAACTACTGACGTTAAATGCCGTGTAAACGCTCTTCTACGACGAAGTTATTACATCGATGTGATAACTTTGTTGTAAAGAAGAATTTATACGGCATTTAACGTCAGTAGTTATAACATCGATTGTTATAACTTCGACGTAAATCGGGCCGTTGTAAACGTAGTCATGTCTGATTCTGACTAAAGTTAATGTTACTTCAATGTACTGTATGTACCTTCATTATTGCTGTTATTTACTACGTTATTGGAACTATGTGCCAAAGTATGAGTTAATGTAATATCACTTTCTTCCTTGTTCTTATAATTATTGCTACTATTTTCTCTAATATCATTACTGTTTAAGATATTAGAATCATTAATGTCATTATTTAAATGCTTCATAAACTTTGCATATCATATTTGTTGCTGTTACTATCATTATTGAATGCATTTTCATTAATAATATTGGTTGTCACTGTATTATTTCCTGTGAAGAATAAATATATACTATAGATGTAATTATGTAATATTAAAACAGAACGTTTCTTTCAATTTTGGAATAAAATAAGATTTCATTAAATATTATTTATAATATAAGACAGTTCAAAAATATCATTTATTTAAATAATATTATACAGGGTGTTTTTGAAACAAAAATATATAGCCAAAAGGATGGAATAGATTGGGTCATATAGTATTACAATGAATATATTATTGAAATATGTTTTTACTATTACTATCATCATAATATTACTATCATCATACTTTACCTTCGTTATTATTGAACATAATATCAATTACTTCTGTATTTTTTTGTTTATCGTCACTGATATTTTCTGTAGCATCACATTTATTTAACTTGTTGCAGTCATTTAGGTTATTATTCAAACATTTCTCAAACTTGCTACCTCATCGTAGCTTTTATCTCTGCTATTAATAACATTTTTTTTCAGTATTAGCCTTATTTCCTGTAAACAATAGATACTTGGATAGTAAATATAGTATCCCTCATCGTATTACTCATGTTCGAGCGTGGTGACTTCTTTTCATGTACATGTGTTGCGCACGTAGATTATACATATTGTATATATAGTATATATAAGTATAAATCATACAAAAGACAATTTTATATAATTTATACCAATTTTATTTCTTTTATTTATATAAAACATTTTTATTTATGTAATTATATAAAAAATTATATTACTTTTGAGTTTTTGATTAGAGTAGCATTATTAGATCAAAAGTAGAGTCCCTTTAATCAGAATCTGGCCAACTTGCAGTTCTGGCAAAATTCTACGAGAGAGAATTCACTATCGCTTTCTCTTTCTTTCTATCTCTTTCTTTGTCTCTTTTCTATCTTTTTCTCTTTCTGTTTCTCTTGCTTTTGCCAATCAATCAATTGGCGAATCAATCAAAAGTTGCTATTATATGGCCAGACTTGATTAGAGGAACTCTAGATTAAAAGTAATTATATTCTTGTCAATGTTTTAATATACTATAAAAATCTAAATATTTTTTTATTAATTTATTACTCACATACTGTTACTAACAATATTATTGTATAACTAAAATTCTTGCAAAAGTTATCATATTTACGTATTTACTATGTTTACTATTATACTATATTTATTAAATTTATCAAATACCATTATGAATATTTCATACTTTACCTTTATATTTCTGTTATTTTTTGGGCAGTGAGAATTGGGTCTTATATTTTTCTTCTTTTATTATTCGTCTTTAATCTTTTGATAGGGATATTCATACTTTTAATAGATACTAGAACATAGACACACATGAGTATTAGAAAGATGCATGTAATTTGTATCAAATAAATAATATTTATGATAATTTCAATTATTAGATTATCTTTTTATGAATCTTATTCCTAGAATTCTAATTTAATCAAAAGTAATTTGAGCATTAAACAATGATTTATATGAATATTTATATTTACGTGACTATTTACGAAATAGAAAATCTTATATAATATTATCATAATTAACAAAACACTATTATTTTAACAAATCTAATTCATTGCATTAAATGTGTCAAAAAATTATGGCAGCATTTGAATAGATGATATCGTAAATGCTACCACAAATGTAACACTGTTCTAAGTTTAATGTGTATGTCAAAAAAAGATCACTGAAAACGATGTACATTTTTTATTTTGTAAAACAAATACATCAATATATAAATAAATTAATTAATTTTATAGGAGAAAACTGCCATAATTGTTGAACCTATCTAGTACATGAAAACATATCAAATAATGTAATTTTAATTGTAAGAAGTAAATTTTTGTCAAATATTTAAAAAATTTGCTTATTGTAATAATAATGTTTTACCTATACTGATGTCCTTTAATATTATTTTAGGTACATCAGAATTTAAATTGGTTGCAACATCTAAAAGACATTTCTTGTTACCTAAAAATTAATAAATTTTATATAATCTTATATACATTTAACATTATACGTTGCAAAAAAAATAAAGATTGATTTTTTCCAAAATATTAAGATTTTTTAAATAAAAAAAGAATATATAAATATCAGATTGCATAAAAGAGATTTTTTTACATAAAAGAGGAAAAAAGGAATATATAAATATCAGATTGCATAAAAATTGCAAAAAATTTTTTGCAAATATTTCAAATGTTTTCGCTATTTATATCATCTGAATACTGATTTCATTAATATATTTATCAATATAAATAATCAATAATCACTATATCACTAATACACGTATACATTTACTAACTTTTACGTATTATAGGTTAAGATGTCTTGTTTACAAATATTTGAGATATTTTCATTCAACCAATATTACTTTAACATATATGTCTTTATACATATAATGAAGCAAATAATAAGCTTTTCATCTATACCAGAAGATAATTACATTCGATTTGTATAAATTCTACTTTTAGATAAATAATTTTTGATTATTTTATTTATAGAGATAAATATTTAGGAATAAAAATAACATATACTATATGTTCAATAAATTTATATATCAGCAATACACATTGGCTGCGGTCCACTTGATGCTACAAATGCTTCAAAGCTTATTTCTCTTCTCCTTTCTTTCAATGAAGAAACGCTTCAAAGCATTTACAGCGTCAAGTGAACCTGACATCAACAAAGTACCATTGAGAGTATTGTCGGCGAAATCCTTATCAAAATATCCCAAAAATATTTGATACTCTTATTTTTCAATTAACATTGATAGATGTTAAGTATTATTACTTACTATTACGTGCTATTAGACGGCCTTTATGTTTATAACGAATGTCTTTACATCGTATTTACCAGAATATACAATAAAACAAACATCTTTGTATTAAAACAATATCACAATCTTTGTACTATTATCGCCAGAAAGGAAAGTAAACCGATCCACAATAGAAACGCGTTCCAACATTAGTAGGATGCAAATTTTTTTCTTC